>CP139501.1:18765829-19446689 GCA_021014915.2 Artemisia tridentata subsp. tridentata | reverse complement strand
TTAAGATTAACAAAGTATATTAAAAACGCGTTATGGGAATTCTAAAACGGGATTAAAAAGGGAAATATATAAAAACAAACCCTAAAAGTGCTAAATTATTTTTCTTAAATCCTAAATAATAAAAGAAAATTTTAGAAAAAAGATTTATATTTTTCTGACTTTTATATTTTTTATTATGAATTAAAAACTATTAGAAACTAATTAAAAGGTTTAAAAATAGTAAATGACTTTGGAAAATTCTGAAAAATTGCAGGTAAATCTAAAATATTATTCTTAATCTAGGAAAAATAAAATTAGAAGTTATCTAAACCCTAATAAGTAAATGGGCTAATAAGCAGTTGGGAAATAAGCACTAAGATAAGCACTTAAGCACCAAAAATTACCAAAAGCTCAACAATATGTCAACACACTACTAGAAGCTTAAATCAACTTAATAAGCACAAGGAATCATCCAGAATAAGCAAATAAGCAGTTGAGCAGTTTCACAATTTAAGCAGAAATAACAGTTAAAACCCCAATTTGCAGATCAAAAATAAGCACTCAATTTAGCTGATTAGTGGGAAATTATAGGGGCAAAAGCTTCTTAGTACTATAGGCTACTCTAAAACATCAAAAGCCCTAATTATAACAACCCAATTGAACTCTAATTTGTGCCTAGATCAGATGGTTGAAAACCAAATTTGATGCAGGTTTGAATCAGAGAAATGGGGGAAATTGCAGACCTGATTCAAGCTAATTAATAAGCTCAAAAGTGCTATCCCATATTAGAAACTGAAAACCTATACTATAAGCTATCTCTAAACCAAAAACCAGGCATTAAGTAGAACACATAAGCACTTAAATGGTGTCTAGAAAATTGGTGCAGACTACTGATTTGGGTACTAATGTGCAGACTAGCAAAAATGGGTCAAACCCATTCAAAACCTATTTAAGCCTATCCAATTCTTGTGTATCCTCTTTAACCACTAAATAGAACACAAAAAGACCAAAACTAAAAACCAAATATGCTTATCTCTAAAATAAGCAGAATTGAGCAGTTGAGATTCTTGGCTTTTTCCCTACTGATGCAAAACACCAAATTACTTCAATTCAGCTTGGGTGATCTTATGAACAACTTATTTACCCTATTTTTAGCAAGATCAAAGTAAGGCATATGGTCAATGAACAGTGATCAGCAGATTTGGCCATTCAAATAAGCTTAAACCAAACACCACTTAACAAGTGCTGATTTGGTTTCTAAACTAGACCAGAAGGATTTGAGCTTGGATTTGGAATTATAGGTTGAAAACTAAATATAATAAGTACTAACTAGTACTTTTGAGAGGAAATTAAGCAGCTTAATAAGCTATCCTACACATAAGCTATTTTTTTGGCTTTTATAAGATTTTTAAGTAAAGCTAATAACAAGTAGGAGATAAACTGATAATAACAACTAAAAAGCAATATTAAACTAAGATAAGCAAATAAAATTAGGAAATAAGCAGAAATTAAGCAAATGGACAATAGAACATGAAAATTGGAAATTGCTTACAACTGTTGGAGACTATGAAACTAAGGAACTATGAACAGAACACAACTAGCTTATCAATGACAAGCTAGGAAGCCAAACAAGCTCATCCAATACAGCTTATTCCTTCCAGAACTGCTTATTGGACCACAAGTTGACTTTCTTTGACTTCTCTTGAATTTCTTGAATTGATCTGGTTCTATCTAATATAAACTTACCAAAAGCTATGGAGAGCTTTTATAAGCTTATATAAATGGTTAGGAATACTGGTGAACTCTTTTAATAATAACTTAGCACAATTCGAATTAAGTGAATAACTTGGATTTTCATTAACTATTAAAATGGAGTACAATGTGGATTGAGTACAGACAAAAGAGCTTGAAACAGACTTAAAATGATACTGAAAACAAGAATTACAACTAATTAAAGACTTAACAAAAGAAACGACTTAAATTAAAATCTACTGCCTTCATAGGCTTACATTGGCCCTATTTATACAAAAACTGAGGTGGGATTTATCTCTTATCTTCTTCTGAACCATTCTGAGCCCTTGGATAGCCTTCAATTCATCTTAGCCATTGAAACTGATTTTGGCGGGAAAATTGGTAATAGTGGAAATACCACTTGGTTCTGATGGAGTGTGATGAGGAAGGAGCATTTAATGCTCCTTGGCTTGGTAGGTGAAGTGGGATAGGAGGAGGGGTAGGTGTTGCAGAGAAATACTGTGGGTGAGGGTGGTATGGTTTTGGCGGGGTGGTATTGAAGAAGAAAGGTTTGACCGAAGTCAAACCTTTGGTTAACTAAGGGAAATAGGCCGGGTTGGGTATTTTGGGATTGGGCTTGGGTTTATGGGATTGGGCTTGGGTTTAGTTAAGGATTGGATTGGGTTTATTTTTAGGATTGGGTTGGCTGGGTTTAGTGATTAGAATTAGATTTGGATTTTAGGTTTAATCTTAGGGACCAAAGTTGTAATAATCTGAAAATCCAAGGACTAAAGCTGCCAAAAATAAAAACTAATTCCAGGGACCATTTGTGTCATTTTGGTATTTTGGGGGTTGACTTTGACTCTGTCTTTGACTTTCGTCTTCACTTGATCAATTGTACAATTGTTGTCGAGTCGATCCAAAAATATTCGTTTTCGCTCCGTTTTCAATCCTTCAGTACCTGAGACACATAAAACACAAACCAAGGATATCTGCAGTATAATTCAGTGTTTTAGGTTATTTTTGTGTCTATTATGGGCATAAAATGATGAGTATTTACACACTCATCATTAGTTTAGGGTTAGGTTTAAGTATTTGTTGAATAGAATAAAATCTAGGGCTTGTAAGTTTATTATATATGTCGAATTGGTGAGAAAACAAAAGGAAATGGTTTTGTGCTTTAAAGGGTGGTACTATAGGCTTGGTAGGGTTGTACTAGGGTTTAAGTAATGTAGGAATTATATTTTTAATGTTTGGTTAAGTTATATTAATTATATGTTAATTTTAATTAGGTTTAAAAGTATATAAATGTAATTTTAGGATTTTGTGCATTGAACACTTGTACACTAGGTTTAGAGACTTGTATTTGTATTTAGTAAGTTTAAGAAATCTATTTTTAAGGTTGGTGTATAAAATATTTGTATAGTGTGCTTTAAAATGAATACATTTAGGTTTATAACTAGGCGAGTACCCGTGCATAGCAACGGAAATTCCTAGCGGCAGACAATTAACGATATGCAATATTGTGGTAAGTGTTTCATGTAACATTCAAAATAGAACGTGAAAAGATCAAAATGTAATTGCAAATGGTTGTAACATGCAATAATTCAACTCGGTTAAGCAAAAATTCGTTACATGTATCAAAGAATATATAAAAACATTTAGCGAAATGGAAAATAAAACATTACATCAATTATGAGATAATAACTAACAATGCACGTTACTAACTAAGTCAAACAATGTGAAATGTTGAAAACCTTAAATCTAAACAAATAAAGGAAACTATTGTAATTTTAATGCAAATAAACCAAAATACTTAAAAATGAGGAATGTGAAAGTGGTAAATTCGGTAATGAAAGGTTGTACATTAATGGCAATGATATGTTTCAAAATGAAACTATTAATACACATTGAAAACCGGGTTGACCCGGGACACTTCAAACCCGGCGGATTGACCCGGTTTAATTTAACTTGTTTTTTTTACCCAATTCGCCGGGTTGACCCGGTATAAATTGACCAATTTTTCAACCGGAACGGTTCTACCGGTTGAACCACCCAGGTCGAACCGTGTTTCAAAACATTATGTTTGATCACCAAATCCTCAAACTTTTATTATTTTTCGTTTATAACCCAAAAACTTTTTTTTATCACTAAAATTATCTGCCGCTATAAAATCCCGTTGTTATGCACGGGTACTCGTCTAGAGCTTTGACATTTGCCAATGCTATTTGGCACACGCTAGTTTTCGTTTTCTTACAATAAATTATTCGTTCACGTGTGATGCCTAAAATGGTTCTCTTGCTGTGGGATATCTCCTCAACAGATATATAATGTATGCATAAATAACTTAACTTTAACACAACTTAGCTCTGCATATTGTCAACTACAGGAAATTGTTTTGAAGCATGATAAAACCGACCAACACATAGTTGCTCACAAGGACAGGTTGATATCTATTTAGATCAGTTAAGCCTGCTGGTCAGAGCATCATGTTATCACACTTTGCCAACAGGCCAGAAGTGTACTACTTAGATTAATAAAACACATTCAAAACAGAAGTTGCACTTTATTAGGGATCTAAGATATAAGACAGATATCAAATCCTTATGCTCGGGAACGAATAATTTGTTGCTTCTTGCTACACCAGGAGAGCCGAATCATATTATCAACAGCAGTGGAATATTATAACAAACTAAAATGTAACACTATAAGGTCCTATAGAAATAGATATAACTGAGCAGTTCAATTGTATCTTTTTACAAGAGCACCCCAAAATTTTATATAGTCAAGTTTCCAACCATTTTACACATCCCTCTCCTCCATTAGAGGCACCCAAAGTCAACAAAATCTTCCTCCTATGTACTGCTAAATTACACAGGGAACGACACAGACAGGTGGAGTAGATGAGCTACACCACACTCAGACAACAGCAAAGAAGAATGATACACTTCCCCGACCTTAGTCCAAAAAGAATGGCACCAAACAATAAAAACAACAATGGAAGAATTAACATTAAATATGTCTTTCAATTCTCCATATTTTCAATTGCTTTACATTGCAGATAATTCACAGTGCTCGTCTAATTGTATCTTTTCACTGGCTTCTCAAACGTGTGACGGTTCTGCACAACATAGAAAATGCATTAGCGGGCCCCTTACCATTGCCGAGACTAAACACATCCAAGAAACAGGATCAAATGAATTTAACCAAAATAGCAAGACAAAAATATGTTGTATACTGCTAACAATCTTTTTTGCACAAGACTGAGATACACCCAATTCGAGGAGAAAAAACTGACCTGGTTGGCTGTAAAGGCCCTTTTAGGGGTAGTGTCTGAGTGTTCCAACCCAAGGTACTGCTCCCAAGCACCATAAACATCTCTTCTCTACAAACCAGATTCAAAATACATGTCATTAAGTAATTGATGTGGTACTCTTAATAAACAAGCATCAGTGATAAAATATTCAGCTACGAACCTGAAAACGGCTAGATACAACATCTGTGTCTTCTAAATACTCTGGCCGCCCCAAAGATAAAAAGGTGAACTTCCACTGACAAACATGAGGGAAAAGGTAGGTGCAAGTCAGATGTCATTATCGAGAGAGAGAGAGAGATTGAGGAAGATGAGATTATCGTTTTTTATATAGGCACAACTTATAAAATCATTACTTGATAAGCTTCAACTTATCTCTATTGGAATACAACCGTGTAATGTGAATGCTCTTTGCTGTCTTCTCTAAATTAGTTTGAAAGCCCATAAATAGATTAAGTCAAGAATTCAATAGTTGCCACAAATAGTGTTCAGCTTCTTCGATAAGTTTTACAAAGTTTTAACATTGACCATTGTTCCAACATTTCACTTTTAAATAAATGTGTTGCCTATAATAGTGTCCAGCAAATCGTGTCCTGCAATAATTCCCGCCTAGCCTTTCATTTGCATTACAATTACAATAGTTTCCATTCTTAAGTTTTTCAACATTCCACAACATTGACTTTTCACTTTTCCACTTTTGACCATTTTGGTTTTATATGTAGTTAAGATTAAGATATATTGTGTCAAACGCATGGTTATATTTGGAATACCGTGTTATATTGTGTCAAACGCATGGTTAAATTTGGAATACCGTGTTATTAATTCAAACGCATGCAAAGAACAATCAAAGACTTTCACAGATTGTTAATTTCAAGTTCATCTATTTCAAAGGCATTGTAATTAATACTTTCACAGATATGTCGTAATCATAGTTAATTTGTCATTCTTATGTTTATGTTTACGTTGTATAATGAAAGAATAATATGAATTTGTTCAAAGAACTATGTCCAACAACCATCAATATTTGGATATATATTACTCCACTTTGATAGTGAAAGACGTACACTCTTTATCATAATGAAAAGGTTAATGACTCGAGCATGATTATAGCTATATTTATCATAATTTTAAAGGCATTGTAATTAATACTTTCCAAGATTGTTAATACATTGTTAATACATGGTTTTTCAACATTTCACAAAGCTTGACTTTTCCACTTTTCCCCTTTGACCATACACTCTTTATATGTACTTAAGATTAAGATAAGATATTATTCATCTATCGTCATTAGGGATTTTACGACCAAAAAATATGTTCCACAAATAGATTGTATTTATGTCCTATATCCTTAGCATATATACATGCATTTATGTTAATTTATGTCGTATATCTTTTTTCTTTTTAGAAATGTATAAGCAAGTTTATTTTTGTCTATTGTTATTATAAACTGATTTGACAGATTAATTCAAGTATATAGCATGTAATGAGTGAAAAAAAAAATCATATAAACACTTGCCAATCGAGGTTAAAAAATATTGCATATTTCTTCAACAATGAAATGGCCTTGTCAGTATAATTTTGTAACAGATGTTACCCCATTTCCCACGTTAAAATGCATGCCATAATTTTGTAGTATCAAATGTGATGCGTGGTTTTGCAACCTTACAACAGGTTTTACCTCTCAAGGGATCTCAAGAGGCTTACAACCCCACCAGGCAGTGTACCTGACCGATGTAGTATAGTGTAGTGGTAAGTACGGGGGATTGATCGTTCTCCACAGGGAATAGTGTTCGTTAGGTATGAAAAACTACTCTAATAGGTCTAAGGGTGAGAGAAGATTCTTTTTGTGTTTTTATATTTTTATGAAAGCAAGTAAAATCTCGGGTTTGAAAGAGTGGGCGGAATTAGTTGCTAGTCAACTAACCCAAATTACTACGAATGCAAATAAAATAAAATAACAAAAAAATGAAAATGTTGGTGAAAACTTATGTGGAGGGAAATGTGTTTACTTAGATTTCCTTACTCCCTAACTATCTTTTACCGGTTGATTAGTGTGTATTAGTTGCGTGGATGACGGGTGTATTCCTTAATACCATTCGTGGGGTGGCGTACGTACTTCCCCAACTCTACAAGCTCCTACTTCACTCCTATGTCGAGCCGGCTAGGAAGCTCCTAACATGGGATCACTAGAATTCGCTTGTGCATTAAATACAACCATAAAAACCTTTAGTACGCATTGGTTCATGTTTCATAAGACGTTCAAGCAAGTTACCGAATAGGAAGTTAGCCAGTTTTCTTAAGCCTAACATAGATAAACAATCATCCAATACAACTAATAACACACTAATAACCAATAATCAATAGCTAGGTTTCATTAGATCTAAGCAAACACAAGATAAATCTAGCCTAACATGTTAAACAAAAGACAAGAACAAGATAGAATCAAACAACACATAGACATATTGAATGATTAATTGATAACTTATCTTCAATGTAACATGGAAGATCTCAAGGCAAAAAGCCTTGAAAGAGCTGCCAAATTCGTCCTAGGGTTTTCACACACAAAGTTCCCCAATAAGTTCCACACCAATGACAAAGAATTGCAAAACTATATATAGATTTTTAGATCTGACGGCGTCACGTTATGGAGTGTGACGCCATCACCTCGCCGCTTTTAGGGTTCCCGGATGACCTTCTTGACGCCGTCCCTCTTTAGCTCTTCAAAATCCGTTCTGGCCTATCAAGGCTTGACGCCCTCAGACTATGAACGTGACGCCGTCCCTCTTTAAATTATAACGTGACGACCTTGATCAAATTAAAGGGTGACGCCGTCAGAATTCCCATGCAATTTTCACTGGCTTATCATGAGTAAATTTCACATCCACCACTTTTGCCAAGCCATGACGCCGTCCAGGCATAATCCTGACGCCGTCAAAGGTAACTTCCAGCATGATTTTGAGACTTTGTCGTTTTCTTCACTTTTATGCTCCAAAAACGTCCAAAATGCCTCCTTTTCCAGATTTCTTCTTAAAAGTACCTAAAATGACAAAAGGAACGATTTAGGGCAATATTTGATCAAATAAATACGATTTAGGGCTTAAATGACCCCTTAAAAGCGGTACACTTTTCGCTTCATCAAAATGTCACATAAAATGCATGCCATTATTATTTTTTCTAACAGATGTTACCCCATTTCCCACGTTAAAAAAATGCATGCCATTATTATTTTTTCTTAAGTATATCACAAGATGTAATAGTTGTAAGAAATACTTGTATAAGAAAAAAATAGTAGCCACCCAATACCTTTTAATAGAACGGATAGTAGCAAATACCGCATGCTTTACCTTTTGGTTGTAATGCAGTGATTGGCCATGACTACATTTGTTTCTTTTAATATAGAGAAATGTTAAGGAGAGAAGCATTTTAAGATGGTCTATGGCTTGTGGACTAAATAGCTATGTTTTCATGAAATAGAGATATGTTGAGGATAGTAGTAGCAATCCATAAAAGTAGAGCACCATTGTCTCCAAAGGCTTAAAAGACAGTAACATGTATCTTTCACATAGGAATACGTAGCACTTGTGATTTAATTTAGCAGTCATATATTGGCAAACATAAAGAAGAGTAATTCATTCATTTGTTATTGGAAAAGAAACAAAGGAAACCAAGACATAGTTTCTAAAGAGTGTAAAACAAGTTGTTTTAACAAATGGTATAAAACATAATTCTATTCTTCATCAGTCTCACTTTCATCAACCAAGCAATAAACTCTTTTCCGACCGGGCACAAATACTTGACTCGCAACGGTTGGTGTTGAAATTGGTTCTTCTTCATCATCCTCGTCATCACTTGATATGACAATGACATCATCCCAATTTCAATTGATCAAGTTAGGGTTGAAAAAAGGATTTGGATGTGGAGGTTGGATTGGGAAGAAGCTGTAAAAAGATTACACATAAAAAAAGTTAACTTATTCATAAAAAATATTACAACGTAAAAACATGAAGACACATAAAAAAGATTGCATATTCAAGTTGTTGAAGACACATAAAAAAGATTACAAAGTAAAAACTGAAGGATCGTTGATGCGTGCGATGTGTCGTTGCGGTTTAGCAGTATTAATGCCTACTCAAGTTTTAAATTTATATTTAGCCGACTTATCAATAACACACACACTTAACGAGCAGTGTACCCGGTCAGTATGAATATAATGGTAAGTAGAGTGTCGATCACTAAGAGTGGAACGTATTATCTCGTTATTCTAATCAGTATTTTAATATATTAAGTTAGCTATGCAACCTAATCTAACGCAAGGGGGGTTCAACCTGAGAAACTGGCACGATTTGGTTGCAATTAAATAATAAACTAAACCAATAGGCACGAATCAGCGAATAGCACACACGTACACAGATAAATACTTGAGACAATAAGAAGAACTGTCCTGATAGATAAGTAGTTTGTCACTTGTTTTATTGCTAGTTTTATATGAAGTGTATAGTTCGATGCAACGCACCGAGATTAAGTCCTTTCTCGTTGGTTCTAATCTTATCGGCGAGTAAACCCTTAATGATTACTTATGACTATCCTATTTATCTTTCTTCCTACTTTTCTACAGACGATAGAATGCATAGGCGATCTAATAAATAGGCGAGGGCAGAGGCATGACGACCCGATCAACGCTCAGCTAGACACAGAGGTTATCAATGCACTAATAAAAGTCACCAAAGACATCAACATATAAACTTTAATTAATGAGAAAGCAGTTTTAAGGGAGTGCAATCTTTCCGTTGTCACATTACACAAGCCACCAATCTTGATGAATTAAAGTTTACTAACACAATAAAACAAAACTACTTAATGAATTAAACACATGCAGCACCTTCTTACAGCTCTTGTATCTTTGTTTGGGTGTGTCTTGTGCTGCCTATTCGACTGAATTCGTCCTAGGTTTCTCTGGTCTTCGTACTTCGGATATAATATTATTGTCCCACGAAATTCGTCTGGTCTTGGGGTATTTATAGTTTCTGTCTGAGGGTAGGATGCGGCGCATCTAGTAAGTAGATGCGGCGCATTGACTTAACTTCGCGTGGGGTCCAAGATTAATATATTCAGGAATATTCGTACACCGCCAGAAGATGCGGCGTAACTCCATTCAAGGATGCGGCGCATGTCCTCTTGTATCTTGGATCGTATCTGGTGAAATATTGATAGTGATGCGGCGCATGTCATAAGTGAGATGCGGCGCATCTGGAGCAGAATAGTCTTGATCTTGTACATTTCGGTAGACTCTTAACTTCTTGCATGTTTTGCTCCATAATTAGTCCAAAATCGCCAAGTTTCACCAAATGCTTGTTTTTACCTGAGAATTACAAAAGTAAACGATTAAGTATCAATCCTCATACATAATATAATAAAACAAGTCAAATAATTAGGATAAATGATAGTAATAAAATGTACTTATTTGAGTTCATCAAATATCCCCCCACTTGAACTTTACTTGTCCCCAAGTAAACCTTAGAATTAATCTTATGAAAATGTATCCTAAAAGATATTAGGATTTATTTTATATTTAAGCATGTATTCATTTTTGTCATAATCACACAACCAAACACTTAACGAATTAGAAGTAAAATAAAATATTTCGATAAAAGCAAATCTAATCGTTTAACTGTCCAGTCGCGACGAATATTCTATCATAAGCTTGGCAAGTATACACATCTCCCCCACTAAAGCAAAGGAATAACAAGTCTAAAGCGGTAAAAAGGGTTTTGAGGTTTAAGGGTTAATTACTCTTCTTAATCACTATCGATCTCAAATTCCAGAAAAGGCGACAAAATCACAAATACATGATCGAATCCACGAACACGATACTTGCAATTGCTCAAATCCTTAACTCGAATAGGCTAAAGATAGGTCCAAACTTCACCAATAATAATATATCAAAAAGGGCGACAAAATCATAAATACATAGTCGAATCCACGACTACGATACTTAAGATTGCTCAAATCCCTAATCTCAATAAATCAAAGGTTTGGTTGGATAAAGAATAATAATGGGTATGGATAATTTTTGGGATATAAATTGGTGTAAAAATGAAAAATAAACAAAACAAATAAATTAAAATCCTAAGTGTGGTTAATCACTATCCCAACCATCCCATGAATAAGACTCATATCATTGAATAACTCACGCTTTAACACTTGAAACACACGCTTTAGGTAGACACGAATTATACTCAACAAGATCTTAATCAAAGAATAAACCTTAGTTGGCGTTCCCATAACTGCCAACTCCCATTCAATCCATAAATATAATATATAACAACTAGTGGTGATATCGACCACTTACATAACTTTACATCAGTTGGTTAAATCAAACATCCAACTCTTCCTTTTTTTTTTTTTTTTTTTTTTTTTTTTTTTTTTTTTTTTTTTTTTTTTTTAAGAAACATAAACATAGATGTGTAAAATTTCACCACATCACCAAAATAATAATTCTGGATAATTTTTCCATACTTTTCATGACTTCAGAAATAACGGTAATAGTGAAAGTAGTAAACACACGAAAAATAAATAACTTCAGAAATAACGGTAATAGTGAAAGTAGTAAACACACGAAAAATAAACTCAAAGATATACAATATTTACTTTCACTCCGATTGCATTGTGCAATTTCCCGACCTAACCATAGATAATGAATTACGCACGCGAACACAGGTAATGTAAGGAAACACACTTTGCCTATAGCAATTAACCAACCACGGATTTTAATCTACAGGGTAGGCTAAGGTGTAAGGTGTAACGAAACATTTTAAACAAAGGTGTAAGAAACGAAAGGAATGGTTCTGAGGGTTTTTCTAGGGGTATCTTACTCTAAAAATGAGAGTAACAAAAGGTTTATACGGGGGTTAACTAACCAGTGTAGTTAGTTAATATCACATAACATATAATAGGCTATTTGGGTGTAATCCTAGAAATTTACCAATTTAGAAAAGTCATTCCAATTATATAAATAATACTTATTATGGTGGTCTCGAATAGTATACAAGCCAAGTTCTAAAGTTTACAAGTCACCGGCACACTCATAGATTTGTGAATTTTGAAAAATCACAATTTTTGAAAATAACGTCATGTGTGCAGCTATGCAACTTAGACTTTAAACAAAAACATGCTAAAAAATTTTAAATTTTGATATATTAAGCACATTTTAAGCATATTTTAAAAAGTTTAGGACAAGTAAGTGTTAAGTGTTCTAATTCTCCAATCCCCCCACTTAAGTTAAACAACGTCCTCGTTGTTTGTATCAAAGGTTAAAAACTGGAAAATAAAAGAATTAGAACAGAAAAACTCCCCTGAGATTTGCTCGGTATGATCCTCCATTTGTATGAGAGCAAAAATCATCTTTCTTGTGGATGAGAACGTTTAAGCTTCATAATAGATGTATCCACAGGAAATGCAGGAATCTATAATACCACCAAGGCTTTAAAACACACCTAAGTTAAGAAAGGTTCAAACTTGCATAATACATTAGTAGTTAGTTAAAATAAAACTTAAAAATAAAAATGAAAATCATCAGGTCAGTCGATGCGCCGTATCTTATGGAAGAAGATACGCCGTATCGAGCCTGGAATAAATACGGATCAGAATAGAAGATGCGTCGCATCCTTAACCAGGGATGCGCCGCATTGAAATAAACTGATAAAAAGTTTTAAATTCGAAAATAAAAAAATGCAGAAAAATAAAGATATGACCATTGCAGGAGATGCGTCGCATCTCAGGATTGAGATGCGCCGTATCCTCTGCGGCCTGAAACAAAAATAAAATAAAACGAAATAAAGGATAGGATGCGTCGCATCTGTTTACCAGATGCGGCGCACGTGTTCATCAGCCAGACTGCTAACAGTCTGTTGTAATATGGCTCATTCCATGGTTCATCTCTCACGTCCGCTCGTACTCTCATGCTGAACTTAATGCCAGTCTTTGTCAAGCATAATAAGAAATATAAACTGAAACATCAAATGCATAAATGAGAATATCGATTAGTACAATCCAAAAAGAATAATAATAATGTGCATGGAACAATGTCAAATAACACGTGGAATCAAGAGATCAAGGGTCAGTGTGGTCGTGTGGGTGGGTCCCTGAGGTGCTGGCATCATCCGTCCTAGGACGGACTCTACGGGTGTATCCAAGCGTCACTCCAGAAACATGAGTACCATCTGGACGAGTGTGGGTAATACCCTGCTGCTCTAGAAGTCGGCTCACACTCGTAACCAGCCACTCTGAGTCCCTCCTCATACCATCAACAATGCCTCTCAAGGCCCTCAGCTCTCCCTCGACTGCGTCAACTCTCTGACCCACCGTGCGTACAGGGACTGGTGGGGGTACTAGTGCCTGCGGCTCCTCCTGATGGGCTGGAGCAGCAGCCGGAGGTCCCTGAGGGCCTCCCTGCTCCGCCTCTGGCCCTGCAGCTCTGGCGGGCCCTAATCCTACCCAAACGTAATCTCCCATAGCCAGCTGGCATATCCCAAGTCTAACCAAGTAATCCCTGTCAATAACCGGGAGATGGGTCACCACAACCTCCAGCCCCGCTGGAATCTCCGCTCCAATCACTCCAAAATGGCGGGCCAGCCTAGAAACAAAATGCCCGCCGGTCATATGACCCCTCCGATCTCTCCCTGCAGCTGACCGGTGGAGGTAGTGTGCCAAAAAGTGGGGGATGTTCACCGACAACCCCTCATCCATGCTCCTCAAGAGGAAGAGGTCCAGAGTGGTCACCTTCTCAGGTGACTGACCCCTCCCAGCAATGGTAAGTGCAATCAGACGGTGGCACAGCCTCCTCATCGGCTCCCTAATCAAAGTGTAAGAGGGAGTAGAAGTAAGGATGTCACCCCTCGAAGAAATCCTGTCCCAGTAATCACCGAACAGTGCCCTGTCAGGGACCGCTCTCAAACTATCATCCCAATATCTGGCAAACCCATCTGACTCAAGCTCCTCAACCGTATGCAAACCCATGGCCAAAATGAACTGTCTCATAGACATCTGCCTCGACACCCCACCCAGTCTAAACACAAGGGTGTCAGCAATATCCAACCCAGTATCCGTCTCTCTGTAGTAGACCGTACTGAAAAACTCCATCATGAGCTCCCTCACCAAGGGCTCGTCAATCCTGAACAATCTCTCCCAAGCAGAAGATCTGAATACCACCTCCTCATCATCACCAGTAACTACCATCTCCATCCTACGTCGTAAACTCTCAACAGTATGTCCTTCCCCAATCAATCCCACATCGGCAAAATCCAAAACCTGTACCCTGAATATCCTCTTGAAGTAAATCGACTCAAGTCTCCGTAAGTAATCCTCCAAAGTGCCAGGGGTTAATCCCATATTCTCGAAACGTAACCACTGATGTCTTTGTGCGACCTCTGGTAATGCCATCTGAAATAAATTTTCAAAGTTAGTAAGTAATCTGCAAGAAAGGTAGATACGGCGCATCTGATTTAATCAGTGCGGCGTATCTGCACAAAGTATAAGGGATGCGGAGCAAGAAATGAGATACGGCGTATTGGGATGCGTCGTATCTAGATTAAGTAATGCGGCGTATCTAGAATTTTATTAATTTGGAAATAGGTCGTTACGCCGCATCAATTAACCTAGATGCGCCGTATCTAAAAGCATATTAGTATAAATAAAGGGGATCAGGCAGGCTTTTCAAGAATCCGTATCCGTGACGTAAACTACCACTAAATATCACAGTATCATATACCCCTTATATCAGTTATAATAGCTCATTGCACCACTACTAATCTATTTTCCCACTAAATATTCAAAATCGAATTCATTTTCCCAAATTTTCGTTCAAATCAAACTAGGCCAGAAATTCGATTATTTACGCAAGTTAGATACGGGGGAGATCATCTAATACAAGCCCCTAATCATATCTTTATATCATTTAAGCACTAATCGAATTAATCACATAAACCCTAATTTACAAGATTAAATCGAAATAAAATAATTACCTTAATTTTATGATTAGGTGAAGGATTATAGATCGGATTAGAGGGTGGATTCAAGATAAATGTTCGGATTAAGAGTATAGTTTTACTGTGTGTATTGTTCTTAACTGTGTGAGTTTTTGTGGTAAAAATCTTAGATCCGGCGCATTCCCGTCGTATTTATAGGGCAAAAAGATGCGCCGTATTGAAAAATTGGGATGCGCCGTATCTATTTAATCTCGTTGACTAGTCAATGAGTCCTAGATGGTCAGAGATACGGCGCTTTGGATATTTAGATCCGCCGTATCGCTATGTTAGTGAACGAAATTTAAATAAGGAACGTACCTTGGCCTCCGCAACACGATTCTTTATACATCAAATTGGGGCAAAACGGTCATACCGTATGATGTAATTTAATTAAAAATAAGAGCAATAGGCATAAATGTTTTACTAATAATTGTAATCTTATTGTTTAGTGGATAAGGATTTATTCCGAGGTTAGGAACAAATATCGTTATTAAGCATACAAAATTAAGATTACAATTTGAATCAGACGTATAATATGGATAATAAAATTGAGATTATATTGTAGAGAACTTCCCTTTGGGCTGGTTGAATAATCGAAGAGGTTACCTGGAATTATATTTCAAGAATTTAAGACGTTTAATGTTACCGGTATTGAGTTTTCCTTCACTCTCGCAGTCTTATGTTCGATTACTCTAGCTAGCTTCTCTCGGTTTGGTTCAGAACGTAATCTTTCATGGTGATGCTTGAGTCATCATTTATCCTGAAAATAAACAACTTGCACACGAGAGTAGCGGACCGATCAAAGTAAATATCAAAAATCAACTATATTTATCAAATTATATCCGTCGTATTAACAAAGGTTAATGCGCCGTATTTTCGTTACGTTTTAAAATACAAGATTTTTGATTCAGAAGATACGCCGTATCGATAGGGATCGATGCGTCGTATCTGTTTAATAATTCGAAAACTGTTTTTAATTAAAATAATAGATACGCCGTATCTGCTAAAGCAGATGCGTCGTATGGCGTTAACGATTAGAAAAAAAATTTCCTTAAAAACAGATACGCCGTATCTTGGGGAAAAGATGCATCGTATCGAATTAATTAAACGCGTTGTATAATTATAAAAATTAAATGCAATACGCCGTATCTGAGAAATCAGATGCGCCGTATCTTTTGATTTAGCTCAGTACAACGATAGCAGAATACAAAAAATACGAAAAATAAAAACAAATAAAACACAAACGAAAACAAACAAAAAATAAAAGCAAGCAAATAACACACAAAAACAGAAAATATGCAAAATATTACAATGAATGCAAATTAATCTAATACACAACAGAATTAGCGGTTAGATAAAAAAAATTAAAAACCTAATTAAAATACTAATCAAATTAACAGATAATAACAATTCACTCCCCGGCAGCGGCGCCAAAAACTTGATGTGTGCGATGTGTCGTTGCGGTTTAGCAGTATTAATGCCTACTCAAGTTTTAAATTTATATTTAGCCGACTTATCAATAACACACACACTTAACGAGCAGTGTACCCGGTCAGTATGAATATAATGGTAAGTAGAGTGTCGATCACTAAGAGTGGAACGTATTATCTCGTTATTCTAATCAGTATTTTAATATATTAAGTTAGCTATACAACCTAATCTAACGCAAGGGGGGTTCAACCTGAGAAACTGGCACGATTTGGTTGCAATTAAATAATAAACTAAACCAATAGGCACGAATCAGCGAATAGCACACACGTACACAGATAAATACTTGAGACAATAAGAAGAACTGTCCTGATAGATAAGTAGTTTGTCACTTGTTTTATTGCTAGTTTTATATGAAGTGTATAGTTCGATGCAACGCACCGAGATTAAGTCCTTTCTCGTTGGTTCTAATCTTATCGGCGAGTAAACCCTTAATGATTACTTATGACTATCCTATTTATCTTTCTTCCTACTTTTCTACAGACGATAGATTGCATAGGCGATCTAATAAATAGGCGAGGGCAGAGGCATGGCGACCCGATCAACGCTCAGCTAGACACAGAGGTTATCAATGCACTAATAAAAGTCACCAAAGACATCAACATATAAACTTTAATTAATGAGAAAGCAGTTTTAAGGGAGTGCAATCTTTCCGTTGTCACATTACACAAGCCACCAATCTTGATGAATTAAAGTTTACTAACACAATAAAACAAAACTACTTAATGAATTAAACACATGCAGCACCTTCTTACAGCTCTTGTATCTTTGTTTGGGTGTGTCTTGTGCTGCCTATTCGACTGAATTCGTCCTAGGTTTCTCTGGTCTTCGTACTTCGGATATAATATTTTTGTCCCACGAAATTCGTCTGGTCTTAGGGTATTTATAGTTTCTGTCTGAGGGTAGGATGCGGCGCATCTAGTAAGTAGATGCGGCGCATTGACTTAACTTCGCGTGGGGTCCAAGATTAATATATTCAGGAATATTCGTACACCGCCAGAAGATGCGGCGTAACTCCATTCTAGGATGCGGCGCATGTCCTCTTGTATCTTGGATCGTATCTGGTGAAATATTGATAGTGATGCGGCGCATGTCATAAGTGAGATGCGGCGCATCTGGAGCAGAATAGTCTTGATCTTGTACATTTCGGTAGACTCTTAACTTCTTGCATGTTTTGCTCCATAATTAGTCCAAAATCGCCAAGTTTCACCAAATGCTTGTTTTTACCTGAGAATTACAAAAGTAAACGATTAAGTATCAATTCTCATACATAATATAATAAAACAAGTCAAATAATTAGGATAAATGATAGTAATAAAATGTACTTATTTGAGTTCATCAATCGTATATAACGAAAACCATTTCTAACCTCAAGATCATCATCCACATTCTTTTCATTTTGCATCTCCATTGTTTTATGTGGTGAAATGATTTTTGCACCTCTATTTTTTTTTGGTTGTTTATATAGGCAATGAGAAATGCATGTGTCATTAATTTCGTGAAATGATGAAATGATTACAGCAAGATATATTGTCATTTAACGCATGGTCAACTTATAAAACGTATATTTGGAATACCGTGTAATTTGTATATTTGGAAAGGACAACCAAAGACTTTCATGCCTCGCATGCAAAGAACAACCAAAGGCTTTCACTTCTTTAATATGTTTTTCAAGGTTTCAAGGGTAGAATAGGCAAAACATATTTTCAACATTTCACTTATATTGACTTTTCCATATTCCCCTTTGACCATGCACCCATTATATGTAGTTAAGATAAGATTTATATTAATATTATGTTTTTATGCTTTATTGACTTGTACATTATCTTGAAAGACTTGTACATTTATATTTTATAAAAATCATATACATATTAATTAGGGTTTGTGATTTTATTACATAAAATCATGATTTAATGAAATTAGGGTTTGTATCGCGAGTTAAAGTGATTTTAGGGTTTCTGTGCTTTAGAAGCTTGTAACTTACTTTGAATGAGTTGTACTTTAGTATTTTAGAGTTTAGTTATTCATAATTGTTGTTATAATAATTTAGGGTTTCTTAAAAACTCTAATATATAAAAAAATATATATATTTAATTTGAACGTTTATTAATCGTACGTTAACGAATTAACGTAAAGTGGCAAATGAGATATCGTAAAGTTTTTATACTTGACATATGGAAATGTTTATATGAAATAAATATTAAGTAAGTTGATGTCAGTCCGCGTGTGAGCATGTTTATCGAGGATGTGAGTTATGTCACATTAGATAGTAGTCATGATCAGATAATAAAAAAGAATTATACGTAGAAAAATGATAAGTATTATTTATTAAGAATATGAGATAGTTTATTGCAAGGTGAAAATTTTACAGTGGTTACACATTTTCTATGTGTTTATCATCCTACATTCTTAATCCGCATTAATCATTTTCACATCCTTACTTTACCATTTAGCCTATCCGACTTTCTCCGCATTTAAACCTTACATAGGTTAATTTCATTTCTTCATTAGCATCATTCATTCTTCTTACACATTTTAAGTCGTTTATACATTCTTATCTCGTTTAATTTTCACAACACATCATTACGCTTAACTCATCACATTTTCATTCTTACACCTTAACTCATCTCTTTAATTATCTTTGCATCTCAAGCAACATCGTTCTATCTCATCTTTTACATATCATCTTACTTTAATCCCATTCTATAACTTTTATATTATTAGATATTTAGCAACAAATACGTCAAGTCATTCTCACTTTCGTTACCACATACCATAACATCGTTATCATTATTACACATTCATGTACATACTCAATCCTCATACATACTCATCTCATTCTCATTTACATTCTTAACTTATCGCATTTAACTTTTAGCATTCAAACTTTTTCGTTTAATTTCCATCCTTTAGATACCAACACACTTTATCACAACTTCACATTCACACTTAAACCTCAAGTACTTTACCTTACCGTTACCCCGTCTCTATACCACTTTAACATTAGTCTTTAGTCACTAAATATAATAAGACCATATGTTGGTAACATTTCATGCCATCATTCCCTAACCTCATTCTTTAACCTTCAAGTCATTAAACACTTAATCATTAATTCGTTAGTTTCATCTTGTCTTTTCACGCTATACCTTAGTACGCTTAATATCATTACGATCCACACTTAAAGCGTCATTACTTAATTCACTTGCTAGCCCATCTCTAATACCACTTATCATTCCTACTCATATTCCATTACCGTTACTTTAACATACATTCATATAATCACAATATAATCACCGGCACTAACCGAAGTGCACGGTAAACAATTCACTTAAACACTTCAAGTCCTCCACGGACTTACATCACATACACTTTAACACATAAAACACCTTCATCATACTTACTAACTTAAGTTCACATGGCACATCACACATCACACATTCCTTCTTCTAGCTTAACATTTACTTTCCGCATTCCTTACACCTACGTTCAACGCTTCTACGAGTGGTTTAAGACTAGGCAACCTAAAGTGGAGACCTAATTCACTTAAACCGAAGCTCTGATACCAAGTTGTTACACCCCGTGCCCGCTTTGACCAAAAATAAAAACTTTTTGCGCAGAAACGCTTGACTTTGACGAACATTCTGTTACTCTTTTGACCATTTACAAAAATCTATAAACATTCAGACCTTGAGACTATTTTTAAATGAAACTAGACTCAATTACCTTCGAAACACCGGGTGGCACGACCCGTGACGACTTACAGTTTAAAAGATATGATTTTTCAAAAGTCGACAAAATCTGAAAATCGCCTCCCAATCGCCGGTTGGGATCTGATTCCTTCACAGAAAAGTCCCAGCTGCCCCGGCTGGAGTTCCAACCGCCGGCAGGGAGTCTGCAGACCCCAAAATCTTGCCATTTGACCCATTTTCATGATATACGACCCATACCACATCCGTATTACATCAAACCTTTCAGAAATCATTATTCTAATGTAATTAACATTTCCTTATAAGAACATTTACCGTTGACCCTTAGAAAAGTATAATCACGGGTTTTGTGCCAAAACCCGTTTTGACCCATTTACACCACAAACCACTTATACCACTTCATTTGCCCACCAAACTTAACCAACATCATTACTTTAACATACTAAAACATTTCCATGATCGTTTGACCCGTTTACAACCCAAAATGGGTATTTTCACGCTTATGTCAAACACCTCTTTAACTTTGACTATAACACATCAAACACACTTTGACACACCGTTTGACCACCAAAGCATTACAACGACCTTGACATACACTTTACAAATCATAAAAAGACTCTCGGGGGCACAACCTTGACTTGAGCTCGGTATTCTACCTAGCTCTACTTTCTTACTCAATCCTTCTAACATTGCATGTATCTAAACCTTGATCCTTAATCCATGCCATAGCAACATACATGAACCTACAAAACATTGGACACTTAAACCGTAAGCACGAATGCTTAGTAAGTAACACGGGTATAACTTAACATTATACTTCATTCAATGCATTACACATTATACAACCATTAATCCAAAACAACATTAACATAATCACATACCTTGACCTCTTAAAGCCTTAACCTTCCTTATTCCTTATTCCACTCTTGACTAACCCTAACTAACCTTATATCTTCTTACACATAAATACCATTATACTAAACAACCATAAACCTTAACACATTAAGCCACATAACACATAATACATAGAAATCATTATAACGTTACATTATACCGGTTTACTTACCTTGAGTCCAAGCTAAGTCTAACAATAACATCATCATCATCATCTTCATCCTTTATCATCATCATCATCATCATCCTAGGTCATAATCACATAACATAATCATTTAACCTCATGACCAAATAACCTTAACAATGGTTCCTACAACCATTATCTTACCCCTAAACATCTCTAATCATCATATAATCATATCTTGATTATATGATGATCAATCCCATCATTAACTAACTTAAACAAGATTACTTACTTGTGGAGAGGATCATAGAAGGCTTAACCCTTGACAAGGAACACATCTCATCTTCCTCTTCATCAATCATCAAAGCTTCATCATTCCCTCCCTTTTTCCCTCTAATAACCGGACCAACAAACACACCCTAGAGAATGATGGAATTCTCTAGAGAATGGTAGATAAGATATTTATCTTATACAACTTTGGCCCTTTGGCATAATTGGTCCCTCTAGTCCTTTTCTTCCTACTTTGGGCATAATCAACTTATAACGCATTTAGCATATTAGCACTTAGGTCCTTGAAGTCCATTACCTTTCTAGTTGAGTCACATAATATTTTCTATAGCCATAATACTCATTATTTTACTATCGGGTTTGACTATAACTTACATTCGTTGACTAGCCAATCACGTTATACCTTACTTAATTCCATTTAGGGTGGGGCCTATTTGTATCTGGGATACGGGTGTTACACGAATTCCAACCAATGACAGTGTGACATGTGTGAATTTCATTTCTAGTTTTTAATATTTCATATTTGAGCTTAAAATAAGTGAAATGTTTTCTGAAATAAAAAATTATCACAATAAATGGAAAATTAGATGCGGCTCCACTCGACCCCTTTGTCAAAATTTAGATGAATGTTATTTATTTTTTTATCGGCATATATTATTAAAAAAAATAGCAATGAGCTAGGAGAAATTACAAACTAATGTTACTATGATATCTCATCCAAGTAACCCAATCAAAATTAGATTTACATCGACTATAACACCAATTATACGACAATAAAACAATATCATCAAAGAAGAGCTCCATGCGTGGGTGACTTCGCCCAAACAAGACCATGTTCCGAAATTTCCATATACACCACCACGTGACATAGAAAACACCTTCTAAAACCTCCTTTAGACGGACAGGAAAACGAAGATTATTGAACCAAATAAGCTAATCTCCATAAGAATGAAAGTCTTTAACCTCCAAATCCCACCAACGAGCCACTGTAAACATAATTTGACGGGCTAGATGACATGAAAAGAGGAGATGCGAAGAGGACTCCACCGCTATGCAGCAATTAGGACAAATGATAAAAGGGATATCTATCCCTCGAAAAGACAAGTTCAACCTTGTGGGCAATTTATCCAAGCAAACTCTCCGGGCAAAGATGTTAATTTTGATGGGGATGACATTAATTCACTTTCTTTTTTATGAGAGAAAGAAGGTCAATACCTTTACGCGATAAAGCGTTGAACTCTCGTATGACATCAATCCAGGGAGAACGTCTAGATAAAATATGGGCGTTATCAAGAGATCCTCGTTCACCATAGAAAGCAGTAATACATCGCGACCATAGAGAAGGAACAAGAGAAATGAGGCGCCAAATCCATTTGAAGAGAAGCGCCTAGTTAAGAGCAAAGTAGCTAGACACTCCAAGCCCTTCATTTTTTTAGAAGCCAAAATCTTTTTCCAACTGATCATGGATAAACCCTTATCCGATTTTTCAGTTCCATTAAAGAAGTTCCTTCGAATTGATTCCAATTTAGTAAGAACACCCATGGGAACTTTGTATATGGACATCTGATATAAAGGAAGAGGACTTAAAACCGATTTAATTAAGGTGAATCGGCCACCAATGGAGAGAGTTTTAAGCTTCAATTTCGATAAACAAGAGGAAACTTTGGCAAGCACCTCGTCCCAAGAATTACATCTAGACATAATACCCCCCTCCCCCCACTTTGACGCCAAGATAAGTAAAAGGCACGGATAAAGTTAAGCAGCCAATCTGATTAGCAGCCATATTCAATACATCTTGAGCAATGCCTATGCCCATGAGCTTACTTTTATGTAGATTAATCTTGAGACCCGACGCTAAGAAGAAACATTTACAATAGAAGTAAGATTCGAGTTATCCCATTTACCAACGAACACATCATCATCAGCATAGAACAAGTGAGACAAAGTCAAGGATTCATCAATAGTAATACCCTTAAAGATACCTGCGTCCAACACGTTTTTTAAAGAAAGATGCAAGCTTTCCATGATCAAAATAAAGAGAAAATGAGATAAAGGGTCTCCCTGCTTCAGGCCTTTGAAGAATTTGAATTCTGAAGTCGGACTACCAAAATTATTGTCCCCGTTTAACTTTTTCAGTCTTTCTTTTTGAACTTTAACCTTAAATATTTATGGTTGTGTTATATAATACTTGATGCAAAATATATAAATGGATTGGGTTTTAAATGTATTTTCATTGGTATAATTTTCATCAAATATTATATAACACAAACAAAAATACTTATTGTCAAATTTGAAAAGGAAAGACTTAAAAAGTCAAATGGGGTCAATAATTTTGGGACGGAGGGAGTAACATTTTAATCAAGGATGGAATTAATCGAGCAAATATAATTGAGCTTGACTGACCTTACTCATCTCATTCGTGTGAATATACATCTAGGCAAATGACAAAAATGTAAAACAAGACAAGTTTCATAAAGTCGTGAGCTTTATGATTCTAAACCCGTTTGGTTTGTAGATGGGTTTCGATTAGAATTTGGATTTTGTTTTGGTTTATGAGAGAAAAATACATTAAATATTATTAGTCCCTACGTCTCAAAATATAAGTCCATTTTGACTTTTTCAAAGTCTTTTTATTCCGACTTTGAACTTGATTATTTTTTTCGTGTTATATAATACTTGATACAAAATATATAAATGGATTTGTGTTTTAAATGCATTTCCATTATGTATTCTTTTCATCAAGTAATATCTAACACGAAAAACAATAATTAAGGTCAAAGTCGAAAAAAAAAGACTTTACAAAATAAAAAATGAACTTATATTTTAGGACATAGGGAGTATTATAATAAAAGAAAAAGAACAAATGTAAATATTTATAAAAAATGAAATGAATGTGTGGTCACAAAACAAAGTACATGTTTAAAATCGTGAGTATGTGGCTGATATATGAATATGTTGGTCCTTACGCTGTGTTCTTAAGAAAAAAAAATGTGAAGAAAGTGAAAGAAAGAGGAAGTAAAGTAAAAGAGATGAAGTAAAGTGTCTTTCACCCCAAAAGTGGGGTGAAAGTTTTATAACTAAAATACCACCACTTTCACTCACTTTACTTCCTAAAAAAAAAACTTGAGAACACAACTTTTATCACTTTCACTTTCTTTCCTCCCTTTACTCAAATTGAGAACACAGTGTTAGTGAGGAGGGTGTGTAGCGGGAAAAAGGTAAAAGAATCTTGCCATGTCAGCGGGAAAGTGACAGTTACCACACCTCACATTGCAGCAAAAAACAATTATTCCTTTTTGCGGGACTTGAGAGTCGAGGTTTTGAGGAGAGAGAAAGTGACTTTTGAGGAGAGAGATTGCATTTTATTGGTTGTGTTTTGTATGTATTTGTATTTTGAGGGTCTTTTTAAATGATAAAGAATAGAAAATAAAATTAATGAAAGAGAGAGAATATGCTACAATGGTAGAGGGAAAGTTGAAGAAAAATATTTATGAGAGAGAAAAAACTGACGTGGAGCTGATGTGGCGAGGGAAAACCCTCAACCACACCCTCCACCCTTACAAGTGGGAATGAAGTGAAACTACTTATCCTACCTTGAATCATTTTCTTTATCATAAGTTACTGTTATGAATCTATATCTTAAACCAATCCATAGTTATTACCCCAAATCCAATCCGCACAGTCTCACACCTCAACCAAACGGGCCCCTAATATTTTGATACCCGATTTTTACTCTACAATCTATTTAAGTAGATCTTGCTATAGAAATTACATAAACTATGAAAGACCTTAGAAAGCTACCAGAAATTATCAAAAGTGATTTAGACACTTTTTGATATTTTTTTAGTAAATAGAAAAGAAACTGTGAAATAAAAATAAAAAAGACATAATCTTTTTGTATTTTTTTAAATATTGGAAACTGAAAAGGAAAAAAAAAAGAAAAAAAAACTTTTAAAACTGGAAATAACAGAAAACGATTTTTGTTTATTTTTAAAAAAAATAAAATACGATTTTTTTTTGGTTTTTCTATATATTTTTAAATGATAAAAGCTAATAAAATAAAAACTTTTATTAAAAAAAGCAAAAGTGCAAAAGAGTGTGTGGGACAAATGTATAAAACAATATTTTACACCTAACTTTAAATAAAAGAAAATAAAATAAAAGAGAGGATTAAAGATAAATAAGATTGCAAGATGTAATCCCCTTTACCCAAAAAGATTGCAAGATGTAAAGAACTCGATACAAGATACAAGAACAATAAACAAAGATTAATGCTGCGTTCTTGAGTTTTATTTTTTAGGAGAAAATAAAGTAAATGAGAGGAAACAGACTACTTTTGGTGTTCTCGAGTTTCTTTAGTAAGGAAAGGAAATTATTAAGAAAGAAAGTGGATGGAAATTTTGAAGGAAAACTTTCTGCCCATATTTGGGCGGATTTGAGGGGAAAGAAAGTGAAACTTCTTCTTTTTCTGCACAAAGACAATCATGCCCTTATCTTTCACACAGTTCCATTTGTTTCAGAACGCTGCTTGTTATCTAAATCTTCTTTTTCCTTCTCAACTGATATTTTATGTCATCTTAAACTTTGTCCTTTTGAAATGCTTTTAAATTGAAAAATATTGTTGTTTTTTACTATTCCGATAGAATAACAGGATGGCTGCTCTATCTCTATGAACCCCTATTTTAAAAGAGATGTAATCTATCAGATGTGGGCTTTAATATGTTGTTGGTCTTGGGCAAATAAATGGAAACCAAATTGTCTAGTGAATATAAAATCATTTACATGTTCTTTTCTTATAAAGATGTACGAGCATGAAGGGGCAAATAAGCAAATTAGCAGTCCTTTTTCAAATATATGACTACCACTAACAACTAATGACCATCACAGAAACTGCAGACGGCAATAATAACCATGCGGCAGA
This sequence comes from Artemisia tridentata subsp. tridentata, assembly GCA_021014915.2. Classification (NCBI taxonomy): domain Eukaryota; kingdom Viridiplantae; phylum Streptophyta; class Magnoliopsida; order Asterales; family Asteraceae; genus Artemisia; species Artemisia tridentata. The sequence continues at coordinate 19,420,222 of CP139501.1, read as the reverse complement.
ACACACCCAATCAGATAGAGCAAACACGCAGGCCATTTACCGTTTGAATCATTATGAGAATCTCTTTCCTTTTTCTCAAAACACATACATACATACGTGACATGTGTACTGAAACAGCATGATTATCACGTTATGGCTTAGAAAGGCGAGTGCTGGCCATGGCTGCAACCACCACTTGGGTAAGGCTACCCTGCCAAGATACCACCGGCGCAAAATTACCATGTTGAAATGGCCAACGTCTGCAAGTATAGCAGCAAGAACGAAAACCAGGCATTGCTGCAACAACGACTCAGATAAAGTTGCCTCGCCAAGATACTGCCCTCGTTAAATGAGAATCATAAAATTATTTCTCTATACTAAAACACGCGAATTTATAAACACAGATAGTTATCATCATTGCCTGTATGTATGTGTTAGAGAATATTAGGCAAAAGTAATACCGATAGTTATCATCATTGCCTGTATGTATGTGTTGGGTGTTAAAATGGCGAAACACCAACAGGAGAATATCAGAAAAAAGTAATACCAACAACAAAACAACACTGTTTCAATGGTGCCATAGTTGGCCCAACACTAAGACGCGCTTTAGTTTAATCGGCTGCCATACTGGGTCCAACATTGAAGTTCCAAATATTTAACGTCATTTCCTTAGGGTAAAGAGTAAAGTGGAGGTTGTACGCAACGAAAGTAAACAGAATGGTCTACCCGGCATGGTTGCAAATCCAATAATTTGCCTGGCCAAGATGCGGGTTACCTCAACTGTAAGTTTGCCCGCCGACACATCAACCATCGTTGCAAACACAGATCGACAATGTGTTGCCCACTGATTATGCAAAGCGATGCCTACAACACAAATTCAAACACGCAAGTTAGAAAGTAAACCATCGGAAATCATCATACAGAATAGTAACATAAGAAAAGGCAACATCAATCAGCCAAAGAAATGCATCCTTTAATGCAATCACACGTAAGCAGGGCCAAAAATGTTCAACAAAAGTAGTGGCAACCAAACACCCAACAATATCTTATAAGCATCCGAAAATGAAAGGAAGGTAAAGCAAAATAAAAATAATAATATCGAAACGAATATAAAAGCTATGATATGTGATTTTCTTTTTAAAATGTTCACCATTTTTTGTCTCCATCTTTTTATTCCGAACAACATGTACTATAGTATCCTAACATAAAAAACATTAGTATCAAAGAACGTGGCGACCAGCCAGATTTCCTAAATTTTTAAATCAACTGGTAAATATATCATCTTAATCAATGCTGATAATTTAAAGTAAATATAAATTGGCACCCCACCAAGTTTGCATAATGCTTTATACAGCTACATTTGACACTATTCTTAAACATCCAACTTTAAAGGAAACTGATAATCTCAGTTCAAAAGCGAAAAAAAAATGTTGTATCTGCCAACGCTAACCCAACAGCCAACAAACATGTAATCGAAATTTCAGAGAACTTAATGACAGAAAGAACCAATAGTTCCAGACCTGTTAACAGCAATGATCTGATGAAACACAACAAACCGAAATGATTAAAAAAAATGCCTTATGGCAAAGCGGGCTAGTAAAGTATAAAACACATAGACTGTTTATCACACACTGTTTTTAGACCCTTTAGCGGATCATACGCCAAACCCGGGAAAAAAAAACCCCGAACTTCATTTGGATATACTGTATTCTCTCTCACGTCTGTATGTAACCTCTTCTGTAAGTCCAACGGTCCGTCACCGAAAAAAAAACCCATGTAGCAACTGGACTTACCAATTTACCCTGCCATGGCCGCAATTTCTATCATTACAGGCTATAAGAGAGTGGAATACTAACTATATACACATTTATCATAGTTAGTTGAAGGCTCAGATTTTAAAACAGTTGACAAAGTGGACTAAGCCGCCATGGCTGCAAAGCTGGTAACTTGCCACGCCAAGATACGAATAATGCCAAATTTGTACATCTGCCAGGAATTGACCATCACAGCCTCATTCGACTTAGGTTAAACCTTGACAATTTAAGTTTTTTATATTCATCATAGCCTAAAATAAATGAATCAATGGGGCTGACGCAGCTTCAGAAACAAAGAAAGCGGACACATCCGGCATGGCTGCAAATGTAATAATCTGCCCCGCCAAGACACAGGCGATCACAGGTTTAATCGATACACAGCCTGGTTACAGCGACAACCCTTCACAGGCTTCTGACAATTATATGTCTATACTAATACCCGCAAGCTATTCACCATAGTTTAACCAACGTAGGTTAGCACGAAACAATACCGTCATGGCTGCGTTAATAGAAACGCCGTGCCAACACATGGCAATATGTCGTTACTCATATAATCCATGAATAACCGATTTCCGAAACACACATAATATGCAGTTAACTATTACGTATAATGTATTACTGCATAAAGTGTCTGGAGAGGAAGCTGATAATGAGTGCCTAGGTGGTGATCTCGACTATTATGAACTAAAGGATGACATTATGTTTCAAGTTGGGGCCGAAACTAATAGTCGAGATCACCAACTAAACACACCTTATGAACTAACAGTCGAGATCACCACCATGCTTACAGCGACAACCTGGCATAGACTTTTTGCAATTTCAGTAGCATAGGCTACAACCAAACAGTAACGGCATGGCTGCGTTAATATAAACGCCCTGCCAAGACACGGCAATACAACGTTAGTCATTACATACACAATACATCAACAACCGATGTTGCAAAACTGAAACAACGACCATGATTGCGTACAGGCATTCCAACACATAAAACATAACCTGAAAGCAAACGACGGCATTAGCTTTATGAAGAGAAACAATTTCAAAGTAAAGCGCATCTACACATTGATAGCCATTAGTTTAGACACTCAAACTTAAACATCAACCCTTGTTTATTCTAACATACAACTAATATACCCTAGCATACGAAGATGAAACAACATAACCACCCAAATCATGAACCCTAAATCAACCCTAATGACGGAAAAAATTTAAAAGTAAAGCGCATCTACACATTGAAATACATTAGGTTAGACAGTGAAACTCAAACATCAACCCTAGTTTATTCCAACATACAACTAATATACCCTAGCATATGAAGACAAAACAACATAAGCACCCAAATCATGAACTGTAAATCACCCCTGATCATAAAGGGTAAATCAACCTAAATTTATATTTAGCCTACTTATCAATAACACACACACTTTTATATATTTTTAAATGATAAAAGCTAATAAAATAAAAACTTTTATTAAAAAAAGCAAAAGTGCAAAAGAGTGTGTGGGACAAATGTATAAAACAATATTTTACACCTAACTTTAAATAAAAGAAAATAAAATAAAAGAGAGGATTAAAGATAAATAAGATTGCAAGATGTAATCCCCTTTACCCAAAAAGATTGCAAGATGTAAAGAACTCGATACAAGATACAAGAACAATAAACAAAGATTAATGCTGCGTTCTTGAGTTTTATTTTTTAGGAGAAAATAAAGTAAATGAGAGGAAACAGACTACTTTTGGTGTTCTCGAGTTTCTTTAGTAAGGAAAGGAAATTATTAAGAAAGAAAGTGGATGGAAATTTTGAAGGAAAACTTTCTGCCCATATTTGGGCGGATTTGAGGGGAAAGAAAGTGAAACTTCTTCTTTTTCTGCACAAAGACAATCATGCCCTTATCTTTCACACAGTTCCATTTGTTTCAGAACGCTGCTTGTTATCTAAATCTTCTTTTTACTTCTCAACTGATATTTTATGTCATCTTAAACTTTGTCCTTTTGAAATGCTTTTAAATTGAAAAATATTGTTGTTTTTTACTATTCCGATAGAATAACAGGATGGCTGCTCTATCTCTATGAACCCCTATTTTAAAAGAGATGTAATCTATCAGATGTGGGCTTTAATATGTTGTTGGTCTTGGGCAAATAAATGGAAACCAAATTGTCTAGTGAATATATTAGTTTCCTGTTCATAATACTGTAGCGTAACACACATAAATCACTATAGACTCTTCGGAGGCGGATCGGAGCCCTATATTCCTTCGGGTTTTTTTTTCGGTGTCGGACCTTGGACCTAAAGAAGAGGCTAGAGAGATATGTGAGAGAGACCAGCTTAGATCCGAACGAAGCTTGGGTTATATTCACCCGGTTGGGCCTATTGACCCCCTAAAGGAGCTACTCAAAGCTATGGTGAATAGTACGCGGGTATTAGTATAGAGATATAATTATTTGTACTTTTAGCTTAAGAACTTGTAATGGTTAATTTTAAGTATTTCTTTTTTTAGAAGACGTATATAAAATAGTAAGTATGATATGATATGATGAGATGAGATCCTTGCAGAACTCATTCTTTATAAAGAACAAAAGAGCAAATCATGGCCTTTCATTCTATTTCATCAAATGCTTCAGATCAATCAATACAATTACACAGGAAGGGCAGAAATGTAAATATATAAACCCATTTTCCACCTTTAAAAAAAAACAAGATATCTTGCAATTGGTAAATCTTCAAGCTACGAAAAATATACTATCGCGACGAGAATTAAATTATCTTTCTATAAATATGCGCTTTTATATACTTTCAACGAAATTTTTTTCAAAAATTTCGCCCAGAAAAATCACACGTGATTTATAAAATCACTTGTGATTTGTTATTTTAAAAATCACATGTGATTTTATAAATCACAAAATCACATGTGATTATAGTCGGCTCGCAATGTCGAGACGGAAACACAACTTACAAAAAAAAAATTGCATGTGATTTCACAAGTCACATGCGATCTTTTAAGTAATAAATTACATGTGATCTTCAATATCAAATCAACTTATTCCTTTCTTTAATAAAACAAATTCGTGAAATCGCGTGTGATTTTTTTTTTCTTTTTTTTTGTGTTATGAAAAAATGTAAATCACGTGTGATTCACTCTTTTCTTTTATAAACTGAAACACATCTGATTCTGTTTTAATCTAAAAATGAGTAAACTACACGTGATTCTGTTTTTTGTTGTGATTCACCTTAAAAAAATAATTTGAGGTAAAATCACATGTGATTTGCGTTAAATCACATGTGATTTGAGGTAAATCACATGTGATTTGCATATCCACCTGCGTAAAAATACAACAAGCAAAGCAATAAAGAATGCTTATGACTTGAACTGTCTTTTTTCATTTATGATATTTTTCTTTTTTACAAAAATGCCTAAAATCAACACATTGATATCACAACCATAAATAGACAATCTAAAAAGTTGATTTTAGACTCAAATCTGAAATCCAAATCTAAAAAATAAAAAGCTACTTTTTATTACAGTACACACTTCTCTTTCTTTCTCAAAAAAAGAAAAAAAAAAAAAAAAAAAAAGCGTACGATACAACTCATCACTGCATCATCCTCACCATACCATCTAAAAAATGACGATAATTCTTCAAATTTACTACATTGGCAACTAGAGATGTAAAAGTTAAGCAAGTTATCGCCTCCATTATAAACTTCCGGTAACACATCGTCCTCTTTTGACACTCGAGGGAATAAAGGAGTACTGGATTTGATAACTAATCTTAATGAAAAGATAACTACATTACTTATTAGCTTTAAAATTTTCTCATAGACGTATATCAATTTGAATATCAATTGTTGCTTCTGATTTTGCCGCTACGTCATCAACACCTTCCATCTTTATTGGTGGGTGTATATCAATTTGAATATCAAATAAAATATCAATTTGGGGGTTAGGGTTTGAGAGAGAATTGAGGAAATGGTTTATGAGAGAGAATTGAGGAAACTATTTAGTGAAAGCGAGTGAATGAGAGTGGGTAAGTAAATGAGAGGGGGTGTAGTTAAGTTACAAAACTACCCTTTAATTAATTTATAGTGATGGGAGGTGTTTAATCTTTGCCGTCGGATGAAAGAAAAATGAAGGGCCAGGATCTTATAATTTGTTCTTTAAATAAATTTTGTTCTGGAAAAACTTTTGTCATGATATGATAGGTGTGTTATTCGGGTTGACTCGATTGACCGAATATAAATTTTTTGACCCGATTCTCTCGACCCAAAAAAAACGATATATTTGGGTTCGGGTCTGGTTCAGGTCTGGTTCAGGTGGGTCGCTTTTATAACATCCCTGGTAGTAAGGGAAAAGAAAATGATAAAATCTGAAAGGTAACAAACAAGGTAACTCCAACAAATGACTAGTACTAGTCCCATCTGAAGAAAGAAGATGAGTAATAGGAGTAGTGGGAATAGTAATAGGCCGGAGTGGTTACAGCAATATGATTTGATCGGGAAAATAGGAGAAGGAACATACGGGCTTGTTTTCTTAGCAAAGATTAAATCCAATCGTACTAAATCTATTGCTATTAAGAAATTCAAACAGTCCAAAGATGGTGACGGTGTTTCCCCTACCGCTATTCGCGAAATCATGGTTTCTTTTCTGTTTTATAATTTGTTTAAGCTTATATGTGGCTTTTCAGCTTATTTGTGTTTCGGCGGCTTAAGCCTCAATTTTTCCGGCTTATAATACAGCTGTCATTTCCATGTTTGTTTGTGTAATCTCTACCTTATGTAATTAGGATTGAAATTAGCGCGAAACTTGTTTTATGAGAATACTATATAGGAGTAATGTTCATAGGGGGTGCTTGTTTAAGCTTATATGTGGGCTTATGAGCTTTTTTGCTTTTCGGGTTATATTTCATAAGCCCCAATTTTCCGGCTTATTTTGAGATTTAAGGACATAATAAACTTATATAAGCTGGAAAATTGAGGCTTCTGAAATATAAGCCGAAACACAAATAAGCTTATAAGCCACATATAAGCTTAAACAAACACCCCCATACTTTATACACAATGCTCAGATTACAAGGTTATTTTTTAACAAATAGGTTTAGGTATAATTGTTATTTTCATGTTTGTTGGTTTGTTTCATTTCTACCTTATGCCGCCCGGGCGGGGAAACCTGACCCCGTGCACCCGGCTTTCCCTTCCCAAGGACTTAGCCTGAGGCAATCAGCACCGATGACCTTTATCCAGGAGTTGGGATTGAACCCGAGACCACTTATCCAAAGCCCTCCTTGACCGGGTCAACTAGACGTTTGCGCTGGGGGAGTGGAGCAATGCCCCAATTGTTATATAATGGAAATGAATTAATTTTGAAATTAGAATTGAAGCTTGTTATATGATTGAGGAGTAATATTGCATACTTCATTCGGATAAAATTGACATCAACGCCAATTAGTCTTTTCGTTTAGTTCGTTACTTCGTTTATCCACTATTTTAGGACTTACGTATGTAGAGACTAGAGAACATATGAGGTTGTTCGTGCTCATATACAATCTCTGATGTTTGGTTTTCGATAAATAAACTGATTTTTTTAATTATAATCTTTATGTAGATTATGGAGTTTTTATCTTTGATTAAGCTAAAAACATATATCTTATAAACTTAATCCTTACAGAGATAAACGTTTGCTTGGATTTTTAAGTTTAATTGTCTTTCTCGCTTATTTCTCGTGTGATTCTATCAGTAATCAAGATTTATAATTATACTTTAATGTTTTGCTGAATGTTACAATAATGATGATGCAGTTGCTAAGGGAGATAAACCATGAGAATGTTGTAAAGCTAGTGAATGTGCACATCAATCATATTGACATGTCTCTCTATCTGGCTTTTGATTACGCTGAGCACGACCTTTATGTAAGCATCTTTTTTATTTACGCACTTAATTTTTTTTTACACTTTTATGTCAAAGTATTGTATTTTTTTCCGTCTTATTCATGAACTGTCATTCTAAACATAGTGAACCTACTTGGCCCCTCATGAAACGTAGATTTTTTTCGAGCCTTAAGACAAGTGATTGAATGCTAATTGAGTTCGTAAAGTACCCTTATATTAAAATTTAGTATGACTGATAAAGCAAGGAAGATCCTATTTTCAAAAATTAATTGAACTTTGAGTCAATGTGTATGAAGGGCTCAATGCAATTTAATAATTACAGATTCTGATTGACTTGAGTAAGAATTAAATGCAAGATTTGTTCAAGTTTTGTTGTACCCTCAACATGGAGACATTGCAGATTTTGTTTAGACACCCTTAAAAAAAGATTTATTTTATATAATTGTAATCACATTTCTATCTTTCAATAACATCTTTAATGCATACCTGATGCCATGTTGACAAGGGTCAGTTCTCTACCCAAGTGATGTTTTCAGCTATAGTAAAAAGTTATAACGTAGTTGTTTTTGGGTTAACTTATGGATGTTGTACTACTGCTGTTACCTATTAAGCAGCAGTGAAGCGACTGTTGTTGTCTTGTTTTAGCAACTGATGCTAGGTTGATACCTTGACTTACTTTTTTAGTGTGGGAAAACCAGGAAATTATTAGACATCATAGAGACAAGGTTAACCAAGCTATCAACCAATACACAGTGAAGTCAATACTTTGGCAGTTGCTTAACGGGCTAAATTATCTTCATAGGTAAGTGAAATTCGTGAAGCTGGTCATTTTGGTTGCATAAACACCATCGGTAATCACTTACATTTGGTATAATGGATTCAGCAACTGGATTATGCATCGAGATCTTAAGCCCTCCAATATTTTGGTATGACTGCTCGTGCCTTCTCCTGAGTGATATATCTATACCATATAGCTAATCTAATGTATCTTCGGTAATTACCTCTATTTCCAGGTGATGGGTGATGGAGAAGAACAAGGAGTTGTAAAAATTGCAGATTTTGGACTTGCTAGAATATATCAAGCTCCACTGAAACCATTGTCGGATAATGGGGTAAGAGGCAGTATAAGATTTTATGTCTCATGCTGTTTGACATCATATTTTTTGTTAGTAACGTAAGAAAATGCTTCCTTGTTGTTGGTAATGATAAGCACTGCAGTAATTTCTCTTTTTGTTTCCCTTAATGGCGGTAACTCTGGTTTCATAAGTAGGAAATCGAAACACTAATTGTACCTTGAGCAAAAACACATTTGGAGCAGAAATATTAAACAAAAAATAGTTACATCTCTTCATATCTCTTCTTTTCGTTGCATAGAGCTGACATTTCAAAGTTATGAAAGTAGCCTATCTAAGGATTGACTGTGATGTCTAGTTCTAATATGGTGTAAATAATCATTGGCAGGTCGTTGTAACCATTTGGTATCGTGCACCAGAATTGCTTCTTGGGGGAAAACACTATACTAGTGCTGTTGGTATGAAATTTTGCCACCAAATTCCTGTCTTTTTGGATTTATGTTGTTTATCATACTATTAAGTATGAACTTATAGTCATTCTGAAACAAATTTCTTTATATTATTAGATATGTGGGCTGTTGGCTGTATATTTGCGGAGCTTCTGACCTTGAAGCCACTGTTTCAAGGACAGGAAGTAAAGGCCACACCGAACCCTTTTCAGGTGACTAACATATATATCTGTATTCACTAATATTTTTTTTAGAGGGTGTTTGAATTAGCTTATTTTGGGTATCTGATTTTTGATAAGCTCGTAAGTCGTAAGGTCACTTTTTTCAGCTTATAAGCTTACCAACTTGAGCTTCTGAACTTAGATAAGCCATAAGCTCAAGTTGATTAGCCTGTAAGCCGAAAAAAGAGTTTTTGAGCTTTTGCAAAGTCAAATAAGCTCATAAAATCTGAAAAACAATCTAATCCAAACACCCTCTTAACGTATTCTGTTCTAATATGATTTGTTGCTTGTGCAGCTTGATCAACTCGACAAAATCTTCAAGGTTTTAGGTAAGGAAATATGAAACTGAAGGCCCACTAAAGCTTTACAAAGTTCTAAATCCATATATAGACATAACTTTTTGTTCTGCAAATATTGTCATACATGAACTTTTCATTTTTGTTAATATAAATTAAGATGCCGACACTTGTGGATCGTTTAAAATTTTTTCAGGACATCCAACAGTAGATAAGTGGCCGACACTTGCCAATCTTCCACATTGGCAATCAGATCAACAGCACATCCAAGGGCACAAATAGTAGGTTCCTCCTAGTTTTTGTTCTGTGACTTCGTAAACAATATCTTTCTGTCGTCACCATCTTACACCCGATTTATGCTCCATACAGTGATAGTCCTGGTCTTTACAGCGTTGTTCATCTCTCTCCAAAAAATCCTGCATATGATCTTCTCTCTAAAATGTTGGAGTACGTGCTACCTCTCGTAATCATTAACATTTATGTTAAGTTGTTTTTTTAACATGTTGAATGATATATGTTCTGCATATCATGCTTACAACTATCATAATGTTCCAATTCTGGAGCATGTAGAGTAAATGACTAAGTTTGTAGGATCTCACCTGTTGGCAATACATTTCACGATGCTAGTTGATCTAGTTAATCAATCTATTGAGATTATTCACTGTTTTCTCGATCCATCATTTTATTGCAGATATGATCCTCGGAAACGTATAACAGCAGCACAAGCTCTTGATCATGAGTGAGTTCTCTCTCTTTCTGTCTCAGTCTCTCTGTATCTGTCTATCTCTCTCTGCACATGAATACTAGATATTTGAGATATGATGCAATAGTTAATACCCAAAAAATGACTCAAGTTAAAGAATATACTTAGTAACTACAAGCAGTGAGGAAATTATTTTTTAATCGATAGTTATTCGTTGCTATCTACCTGTAGGGTTCAATAGGCATACAGATCATTGTTCAACCTCTTGACTGTGAATTCCATTATATACAATGTCACGTTGCTTCAAGCAATACTGGTTGGTCATGGCCAATATGTTAATGCGAATAGACTATAACTCGCTTGGTGCTTCACAAAACTGAACGATTGCTCAAAATTTTGTAAATTAACATTTTCTACAAGTTATATCCCAATAGTCAGAATTTAGTTTAGTTATTATTTCAGTAATTCCAACTAAACTTAAGCTCTCCAACAAGGCTTCCTGAAACCTGAATGTGTGTTTCCATAATTGATTGTGAAACATTCTGTTAATTTGACCTAAGAACGATTAATTTGTTTTGTTTTCTTAAATTTCTATATATTATTGTTCTAACGTTGTTGTGTGTGTAGGTATTTTCGGATGGAACCTTTACCTGGACGCAAGTAAACATTCTTCCTTTAAGAGCTTCACATATCATATTGTGTATTTTGTTTATTGCTGCATTGCGGATATAACTGATGTTAATAGACATTCTTAGTTAACTGTTTCATATTTCTTGTAGCTGATATGTTGATGTGTATATGCATGTATATTGTTATATTTGATGTGGTTTTTTTTTCCTTCTAATTTCAATGTTTAGTGCACTAGTACCGCCTCAACCCGGGGAGAAAATCGTGAATTATCCTACCCGTCCAGTGGACACAAACACAGATTTTGAGGGCACAGCAAGTCTCCAGCCTGCTCCACAGGTATGCTTTTTATCTTATTCATGGAGAAAGATATATCATATGCTAATTTGACTCCGTTTCTTCCTTGTGTTCCATATGCATCATATAGTTTGGTCTCTAGTAAATCTGCTTCATATACATTCGCCCCCTATTCTTATTTGTTGAATTGATGGATCCTTATAAAGTATTTAAACTGATTTTCATGCCTATTTTTCTTTTAAATGAAGCTAGTAAGGCCATTGAAAAGGTGAATCAGCATGTTTGAGTATCGCCCCTTCTAACTATGACAGCAAACTAGGAACTATTGATAGGATAATTATCGGATGGTTTCCTTTAAAGCTAATATGTTCACTTGCTGGTTTCTACCTGATTTGGCAATCTATTATTTGCTTGACTGACGGGAACGCATATTATCGGATAACCAATGATCTATTAATCTATGTAGCTTCTATTGATCTGAAGAATTCTGTATCTACTAGTATGTATTAACATTATCCAGCCCAGCATACAGTAGCACCTGAATCTAACCTAAAACCATTGCTCCACGTAAATGCTTCGGGTTAATCAACAATTTGTACTATGTAAGTAGAACCTAACACATAAGCATAATGAAATGCAAGCTTCCACCATATTCAGTTTCCTATTGCTACCAAAATGTATTATATTTCATCATTCGACTGGACATATCTATGATAATGAGAATGCCAGAATGACTAATTTTTTTGTGTAACGTCTCATGTACTAATGATGAAGTGCCAGAAAGTTTTGTACCTGTACTAATGATGAATTGCTTAAAACGTTACCTACATCACCAATTAATTTTTATGTGCAACAAAGTCTCATGTAGTTGTATTACTATTTCCAAATGATACAGATGTAAATGAACAAGTTTCATTTACATGCAGGCATGGCAATGCTCTGGTGGTATCGTGTTATGTTTACCACATTATCTAATATTATAATTGTTCTGCACACAGAATTGTACAGCATTAATAGTCTTCCCAAAAGCTATTAAAGAAATCAATTTGCTGAAAAAAGCTTATATTATTTTTGTCAAAAATAAATTTCTACTAAATGTAACATCAAACTCTTGATTTCTCTTTTTAATGTATTGCATTATGTCTTAAAAACTTATTTCTAGGATATTCTTGCGTTAAAGTTGATTCCGATCAAAGAGGTAGTTGGACTAAGTTTTCCAGTTGAGTATTATTTTGTCAAGTCAGTAACAGACTAATACATATTTTCATTTTGTTAAGATAGAAATAGATAAATGTTATTGTTCATTCCTTGATATTCTTACATGATCCTGTAGATTAGCTAAATTACACTATGTTAAATTGTTTGTTCTTTGGAAGGCACCACTCTTATGAGAATAATCCACGCCCTCCATAATTCCATTATATTTTGAGGACTCATAGTAATTGTATCATACTAGCTCGTGTTGTCCAAGCATGTGCATTTTGTATCTGGAAATAGCTAATTTTTTATGATGAGTATCGCGAATGGTTGTTAGATTATTTAGTGTTTCACTTGATAGAAATGAGTGATTAAGTATGTGGACTAATAAGTTGCCCATGTATTGATGATTCCATCAGGCATCAGGAAACCAAGTGGCTGGGGGTATGGGAGGCCCACACGTAATGGGGAATAGAAATCTTCCACGGCCAATGCATATGGCTGGTGTGCAGAGGATGCAACAACAGAATATGGCAGCTTATAATCTTGCCTCTCAGGCCGGAATGGGTGGCACAATGAATAATCCTGGAAATATCCCAATGCAGCGGGGTGTCGCTGCCCAGCCTCATCAACAGCAGCAGCAACAACAGGTTTCATATATTTCTTTATCATTTATTATTTGTATCTTGTCTACCTTTCCACTATTTCCTAAAAGTCTATTATTTTTCACAGAACCAGTTAAGAAGGAAGGACGGAATGGGGATGCCTGGATATCCACAACAAAAATCAAGGCGCTTTTAAGGTGATTCTTGTATAACTTAATTTTAAACATTCTCGTGCTTATGGAGCAATACGAGCTTTTAAGATGTGTATCATAACTTCACTGCGGTTTATGCCAGTCACTACAATTTATGCCAATTTGTATATTTTTCTGGCAGTTGTTCCAAATGAAGCATGTATTAATACATGAACCATTATCCCCATTTGCTTTTCTGATTCAATACGTTCTTTCTCTAAAAAATGAAATATTTTCTGGCTGGATAGTGGCATGTCACTAGAAATGGCACTATTTCCTTTCGGGAGATGTTTTTTCTAGGTAGAGTTACGTATGTGTCCCAGTAGATATCATTAGTGTAAGCTTCACCGAAACAGTGAATTGTAATATTGCTTTGTTCTATATCCTCTGTTGTTGTAGTTCTTTGACTTTTCTGTAGCAATGAACAAATTGTCTACTGTACATTTATGGCTCGCTTAGTAATGATTGTAGCCTCTCAAGATTTAGAACTGTCCATTATAGAGGTAGTGTTGGAAAAGTGGAATTTTGTTCACATAATATATGGAGAATATAGTGTGGCAGGGTCACACCTTTGGTTGGGTTTTGGTGTAGGGCTATCGGTGGTGAAATGGCCACTTACTTGGTTTAGGTAACTGGTCAAAATTGGCTTGGGTAAAATTGATGATTGCATATGAATAATCCAAACAATTAAATGATATTGCAGAATTTGTTGGATGAACAATTTAGAAGGTTAACACATTTGATTATTGCAGAATTTGGGAATGGAATTTGATATTTTTCTATTTACTCAAAAGGTGTTACGGAGTATTATATTAACTTGTCTTATTTGGTAAATAAAATATCTAGGACATGCAATATTTGCTTTGTACTCTAATAGGCAATGGGGCAGGTTTAGGTCGGGGCGGGCATCCCCATCCACATGCCCGATTACAAAAATATCCATACCCGCCCAAATCCCCGTTGGGGATCTTATCAGGGCGCCTCATTGGAGCGAGATGCTCCTCCAAACCTGCCCCATTCTCCAATTCTCCATTAGGGATTTTATTGGGTTGTTTTCTTTGTGCGTGATGCTATTCGAAACTCATGTCATTCCCCTTTACTATTATTATTTACACTATTAATATTAACAGTTTGATTTTATGCAAGAACTTAAAGAACCGAGAACTTATTAATTATAAATTAAGCATTGCCCTTATAGACTTCAAACAATAGTGTTAAACATAAATAATGATATGCTACTTGCGTCATAAATCACAACACAAAACAAGCTTCTATGATCATAGTTTGCAATATTACAAAGATAAAACTAGCGAAAGCTAGTGAATTATATTATTAGGTGGAGATCATCTCAATCGTCATTCAACTAGGACTGTTATTTCACAAACAATCATTGTCAAATTCTTTGATTAACTTTTAATAAGAATTTTAAACGTTGAAAAACCTTGTCGTGTATTTTGTGTTTAAACTGCTTTACGTACTATTACCATAAGCTGTTTAACACCTCATCAGATTACATGGAGAGTGATTTAACTTCATTATCATAAGTTGTAATCACTATAAAAGGAATACTACATCCCTTTGGATCAACTAGTTGCGGTACATCACTAGACATAGGATCTTAATTTTAAAATTTTATAACAGTTTATGAAAGAAGTTGTATAAATTAAACTGCTCTAGATGTAATATGGAAGTTTAATTAAAACTAATAGTTAACATGGCCTAATGAATAAAGTCAATCTATTCTAACTAATAAAATAAGTTTTTTTAAAGTACGAGCATTAAAAAAAGACATTAAATGTGCGTCTAAAATTCCATAATTAAAGACAAAATGCACAACCTTCCCACTGCATTCGGTTTTCTAACCCACCTTTGCCAAAGTCAACTAAAATTCTTATTATGGATTCATATTTTTGTAAAGTAATTATTATCATTCAAATCGTAATTTCAAATTCAATATTCAGTTTCAATCTTCAATCTTCCTTTGCACGCTCCTCTTTGTCTTATTTTTGCAAAGTATTGAAGACCATTAAATTAAAATGATAACTGTTTCTTCATAAACCCATTCAAAACGCAGTTTTTCGAATAATTGTGTATTTGTCGATCTGCATACGCTTCGACATCGAGCACCGGTATGTACCTATTTAATTTTAGTATTTAGGGTTTTGAATTATTAGTTGTATGCTTGATATGTTTTGTTATTAATAATCAATTTTATTTTGTTTCGATTCATTTATAATAGATTTTGCTTTGATTCAATTTACGCATTTCAATTCAATAGTATTATATAGGTTTTGCTGTATGCTTGATTAGTGTCACAATTGACTTCACAAAAATTTTGGAGTTTATTAAATCTTTGGTTAAATTTGGTTCAAATAATTAGAGGTGGGTGCTCTTGCGATTTTATAGTATAATGGTGTGGTAAAAGTTTTGATATTCATTCAATCCTTGGCTTGATTTTATAGTATAATGATCTAATTAGATGAATCGGGCTTCTGTCTTATGATTTACAGATTCCTCACTCGAGGTCAACCGAATACAAAAGGTCGAGGCTTTCAAGGAACAAGAGGACGGTTAACCGTGCCTATAGTGGTGTGTTATTTGTTGGTGAAATTGTAAATTGTTTGGTATATTTTGTTTATCATTATATTGTTACAAGTCCATTGGCGCTATATTTTGTTCATATGTTTGTTATTTGGATTCGACAGGCAAAAGAAGCAACTCAGGCAGCTTTGGATGACATAATACAGTTGATGGTGAGTTAATTCGTTACTTATTTATTTTATTTATTTACGGATGGATGATACAAAATTACATGTCTATACTTTCTATTATAAATGAACTCCACAACTTTCAACCACAGGAGATTGAGTTTCCTACTGTTGGGCTGGATTCCGTCCCATGTTTTTTTATGTGTTTTTCAGATGATATCTTCAAATTTGGTATACTCATCTACTATGATGGTTGTTGATGAGTGTGTAAATACTCATTATTTTATACTCATTAAAGACACAAAAATGACCAAAAACACCCAATATATATTGCAGATATCATTGGTTTGTGTTTTATGTGTTTCAGGTACTGAATGATTGAAAACGGAACGAAAACGAATATTTTTGGATCGACTCGACAACAATTGTACATTTGATCAAGTGAAGACAAAAGTCAAAGACGAAGTCAAAGTCAACCCCCAAAAATACCAAAATGACACAAATAGTCCTTGGAAATAAATTTCATTTTTGGCAGCCTTGGTCCTTGGATTTTCAGAATTGGCAACTTTAGTCCCTAAAGTTAAATCTTACCCAAAGTTAATCCTAAAATAAATCCAGTCCAATTCTAATCCTAAACACTAAGCCTAGCCCAGCCCATTCCTTTTAACTACCCAACCCGACCCACCTTTTCTAAACTAATACCGGTTTGACCCCAGTCAAACCCACCCTTCTTCAAAACCATTACCCGCCAAACCATACCACCATAGCCACCACCCTTATCCCTGACACAACCACCAATCACCTCACCCCTCCTCCTATCCCACTCCACCTAACAAGCCAAGAAGCATTAATTGCTTCTTCCCCATCACACTTCATCAGAATCAAGTGGTATTTTCCACTCACACCATTTTGGCGCCAAAATCCATTTAGACGACTGAGATGAATTCAATCTAATCCAAGGGCTTCAAAGTGATCAGAGGAAGATAAGAGGCTTATCTCACTTAGTTGTAGTATAAATAGAACCATCTTGTAGCCTTAATTGGCAAGTAGTTAATTTTATTTAATCGTATTGTAATTTAAGTTATTCAAGTTTATCAACTTTAGTTTCCAGTTATTAATTCAATTATTTTTTAAGTTAATTGTTCCAATTTAATTCAGTTGTGTACTTAGTTTCAAGTTATTAGAAGTTCAAGTTTGTCTCTTAAATCTGAATTAAGCTCTTTAGTGTTAAGAATCATTCAAAAGCCTAAATACCCTTGCTATAAGCTTATATAAGCTTATCATAGCTTGTTGTAAGTTTATATTAGTAATAAGCTGTTCTAATTTCAAAAGATGGAAAAAGTCAATGAAAGTCAAACCTGGACCAAATAAGCAGTTGATTGGATAATTTCGGTCAAACGGATCACAAGCCAAACCTCTCACGAAGAAAAGTCAACTCGCGACGGTTCGACGCAAAACACAACAATCAATTTGTAATAAACCGGATAAGCGTATACCCGGGTCGTAGTCCCAACGAGGTGTGAAATTGAGGATATCGTTTTCGGTTTGGTATTAAAATGCTTGAAATAACGAGGTTCGCTTGGTTACTAATATCTAATAAAACGAAAACTAAAATAACGTAACCGGTAAACTACGAACGTGCATAAACGTCAAATTTAATTAAAAACTAACCCTACGAATACCAAAATAATTTTCCTACGTCCTAAATGAAAAAAGAAAATTTTGAAAAAATAATTATATTTTTTTGACTTTTATATTTTTAAATATGAATTAAAAATTAAATGAAAGAAAATAAATGATTAAAAATATTAAATGAAAAGAGAAAATTCTGAAAATTTTTCTTAAAATACTTTAAGTTAAACAGGAGCTAAGAAAAATATAAACTCTGGAACAGCTACTTAAATAAGCTATAAAATAAGCTAATCAGTATTAATAAGCTAAAGGGGGAAAACTAGTATATAAATAAAATAAGGAGAGTTATACACCAAGCATAACTTGGTGCATTGGTTAAGGGGTGTGTGTCTGAGACTATTCTATCCTAGAGGTCCCAGGTTCGAATCTCATCACACCCCATTTTTTTGCAAACATTTTTTTTTTTGGTTTTCTTTTAGGAAATTGATTAAGCTAAAGATTATAAGTTACTTTGAAACTAAAAACCTTTTTTAAAACTTACAAAAAAGCTGAGAAGCAAGCTAGTCTTAACAGATCAGTGGACAAAAAGAAAAATTTGAAACAAGCAAAGGGCTAATGGCTAAGGTCTAATAAGCTAGTAAGATAATCTAATAAAGCTGAGGACATGAAAATAAGCTAGGAACAAAAATCAAAATCACAATAAGCTATAAATACCAGAAATAAGCTTAAACCAGCTCAAAATAAACCAAAAATAAAGAAAAGCCTGCTGATCTGCTGGTCTATGAAGGGTGCAGGGGAAAATAGTTCAAAAAGGGCTATTGAGGTGTTTTCCAAGCTGATAATAAGCACTAAGAATTAAAGCTAAAGCCACAAGATTGAAGGAACAAGCAATTCATATACCAGTGAGCATATAGGAAAAAGCTTAGACCCATAAGAGCTTATTTGCTTCCTAAAAATAGGCTGTGAATAAGCTATCTAGGCCAAAAATTGGGCTGCAGCTTCAGTCTGTTGTGCAGACTTGGTGTTTTTACCTCAGATCATGCAAAACATAAGCAACTATGGCCAAACTTTGTTTCACTATCTTACTACCCATTTTGAACTCGAAAAGAAAGATGGAATAAGCTCAGCTTAATAATAAGCTATTAAGAGCAGCTTATATTCACTATCCTACACTAAAACCTCAAAAACTCAATAGAACTAAAGGCACACTAAAATCAGCTTATATATACTCACATAAGCCCAAGCAAACTTATTCCAATAGTATTTGAATAGTGCATGGTCTATATGATCACCAATAAGCTAAAACAAAAAAAAGCCTCTTAAAAATCTGCAAACTTGAATTCTACACTAAAACTAGCTCAAAAATGGCTAAACTCAGAACTACTAGCTGCTAACTAACTAAGAGATACCCTAATAAGCTAAATTGAAGATCAGATAAGCATTAAATTATCTTAAGCCTAATGAGCTGACTTTTCTTTTTGACTTTTTCTAACTTTTGGCAAAAACTTAAACTTAAACTAGAAAAACTGATAAAAATCATTAAGATAGACAATACTGAACATAAATTTAACTAAGATAAGCACAATAAGCTGAAAATAAGCAATAAGCAAAAAAAAAGAAGCTAAATAGTGAAAATAAAAACTGAATTTAAAATTAAAATAGAAGTAAATTACAATGCTTTTAAATAAAATTAAACTGAAAATTACAAAATACCTTAAAATTTTAGCTAATTAAAACCTATCTCTACAACTGCTACCACACTCTCTATTTATACTAAATAAAAATACAAAACCCTAGTTCTGAATGTGTTTGTTGTGTGAGTGTGTTCCCTTTGAGCTGCTTGTGCTTCTTTTAGGACCCTTGGATCATAACTTGCTGCCTACATCTTCAAACCTTGGCCGTTGATGAGATGGTAGTCCCTTTGGATTGCCAACGTGGAGGGGGGGGGGGGACCAAAGGCAAGCCCATGTGATTGTCTTGGCTGGTAGTGGAGGGTGAGAGTGATGGTTGAGTGATTAGGGTTTAGTGGCGGGTAAATAGGTTAAAGAAGATAAACAGTAATCTAATTGGGGATTTGACTTAGATTTGGGGGTATGACCCCGGGTTATACTAAGGGAAAAACGGGTTATAGAGTTTGTTTGACCCGGTTGGTTTTAGTTAAATAGGGATATGGGCCAAGGTGAATGGGCTGGTGGGTTATTGTTGGGATAATGGGTTCAAATGGTAGATCCAGCTTAGGTTAGTTATAGGATAGATATGATTTTAATCACAAGGACCATAGTTCTAATTGTGAATATTTGTGGGGACCAAATCTGCATATTTCCAAAGTTGAGCAAGGGACTAATATTGCCAAACAAAAATAATCCAAGGGCCATTTTGGGATTTTCCGAGCTTGAATTTAATCCGAATGAATAATGTCTTTTCCGGCTTCGGTTTTCGGCTCTTTTCCATATCACGCTCGGTTTTGTCCATGTTTGCCCCGTTTTCAATCCTTTTGTACCTGAAACACAAAAAACACAATCCAAGGATATTTGTAACAATATATGGTCCATTTTGGGTGTTTTTGGTCATTTTTGTGGGGTTTTTCGGGTATAAAATGATGAGTAAAAGGCCACTCATCAATCCCCCACACTAAGCAATTGCTAGTCCCTAGCAATCCGATCATATAAAGTAATGAAAGGATAAAAAATATCAACGTTACCAAAAATATTACCCCGTTTTGACTTTATTATAAAATGCAAGTAAATAAAAACGAGATAAAACGTAAATATCATGCTTGATTTTCAAAAATAATGGCATCATGGAACGGGAATCACACAAAATGGGTGACTCCGGGGAATTGTAATCGTCATCCTCTTTTTATACTCCCCAACTAAGTCTAAAACCCTTGTGCAAATGTTTTTGTAAAATGCTAACACTACTTATATTAGCAACCTATGTAAGCCGAGACTTAACTTTTCACTCCCACAATTATTCATAAGTTAGGTGTGTGTGCTTGTTTTCAAAGTTTTGACCGTAAAAATCGACATTTATTAGGGTTAAAAAAAACGACAATGATTTAGAAATTAAAGATTCAAAGGTGAGATCACTCCATGTAGCGACTTTCTTCTCAGCTTGTCCTTAGTAAACTTAGGAGGCTAGGTTTTTACACCCTCGAGAATAGTATCGGAGCTCACGGGATCTTTGAAGTCAAAATTTTCTAAATTACCATCAAACTTTTAGACAATTTTGACGAATACTAGTTCAACTTTCGATTTAAATTTAAGAAGAAGCAAGTTTCTCACATTTATTCATAAACAAACATAAACATCTTTTTTTCATTTTTCATCACTTTTTCACTTTTTTTTTTTTACTTAACTCATTCTTGTACCATAAACTACGGAGCTTCACGGGGAAATTCCAAGACCTTACACCTTTCGGAATAAAGGATCCAAGGGCCGTTACAACGGAGAGTTCCAAGACTCTAGACATTCCTGAAATGAGGATCCAAGGTGGTTAGACCAAGACCTCACACATTCCTGAACTAGAGGTCCAAGGGCCGGTGCAAGAGGGTAGCCAAGACCTAAACGCCTTCCGGAAATAAGGATCCAATGCCCGATCTCGACTCCGAAGGTTAGGACTTATTTATTCATACTTAAAACTTTAACTTTTTTTGCAACTTTCAAGCAACGTCTCACTTTCATTTTGCATTCTTATTATGTTTTTAAGAAAGTATGCTTGTTCCAAATTTTAAATAAAACTTTGAACTAGTATTCTAAATCAAGATTGTATAAAAATTTATTTGCTTAACAAAAACGGTTTTTGCGTTCAAAAGTTTGAAAATAGCACTAATTTTAGTCAGGTTAGGAGCTTATGGGAGAAAAAGCCATAGATTACTTATATAAGCTCTAAAGAGAACCAACTACTCCACGCTTAGCATTTTCATTTGCACAATTCGTAAAAACTTAGCCTAAAAGTTAAGGGTAGCAGCTAGATCAACACTCTAGCAGAGTCGGGATTCCCCTTGCTCTAGCCTAATCAAGTCTAAACTTCCACTAATACCGAAGCATTAATGTTAGCAAATTATTTTTTATTGTGCCAAGCACTTCTTTTAGATGAAAAATACGATAAAAATTTTAAATTTTTTGGTCAAAACGGGGGGTGCTAGGGGACTAGTAAGTACAAAATGTGAAATTTTTTTAAAATTGGGCAAATGGGAATTCCCCCCACACTTAGAATTGAATATTGCCCTCAATATTCAAAGTACCGGCCTAAGCCGACACTATAGAACGTAAAAAGGTAATACTACTATCTAAGTGTGGAAACGAAATCTTTTTTTTTTTTTTTTTTTTTTTTTCACAAAAAAGGATTAATAAGATATCCCTGGATAAACATAAACATAAAGATCGGATATTGGGCGGCTGGATTGAAAACAGGCGCATCAATCATCACGATCTACGGGAATCCTGAAAACAAAGGCAAACACACAACAACAAAGCAACAAGTAGAGGAATTCCCCCACACTTAGTGTTAGAAAATAGGAAGAAAATAGAAGGATAAGCATGGGTTGCCACCCACGAAGCGCTTGTTTTTGATCGATTCGTATAGCTTAGACTCGCCCCGAATTTAATTGTTCTTGGGGGGGCATGTGGAAGAGAAGATCTCCATCAGACTTTCATTCAATATGTTTGAAGAAACATTGAAGTGCTTGAAAGTTCCACTCCGATGAGATAGACCCGGCTTAAAAGAATGAGAGATGCCGGGGTCAAATATGGTGTCTTCACTCCCGAAAGAGTGAAGGAGAAGAGAAGTCACCGGATAGGTGAAGAAAGGGAGAAAGATCATTATCAGAATGAGAATCCATTCTTCATCATTAAAGCTCTTAGATTCGAAAGCCTCGGGAGGGAGGGTCGGGATGATATCATCAATAGGCAAACTCTTAGGATAGAGTAAATCTCCCCCCGGGTCATGATCTTTCTCAAAAGCAAAGTAATCATACTCCGGAGGAGGTATGATATGAGTGAGTTCACCGGAGAACTCACCAAAGATAAACGAATCATACTCGGGAAGAGAGATATGAGAATGAGAAGTGGTACTGCCACTACTCGTCTCTTCAGTATGATCGATATCAAAACGGAATGATTCATATTCCGGAAGAGAATAATCAGAAAAAGCCTCAAGCTCGGGAAATGTTTCGGGCTTTTCCAAGATAAAGTCACTATCCTCAATGGGGATAGCAAATGAGGTTGGATTTTTACAAAATGATTCGATCTTAGAAATGAGCACATTGATATTCAATAATTTATCACGAAGTAAATCGTCTTTGATTTGAAGAATATCAGTGTCAATCTCTCCATCATTTGGATCAAAATCCTTTTCTTCCTCTAGGCTGACATAATCGATGTCTCCACAAGATAAAGAATTATCATCACTTGAAGTATCATCATCGTCAGAATCGGAAAACATCTCAACATGATCATTTGAAATGTGAAGAGGAGACAAATCACACATTTTGTCAGAAATACCCTCGGACTCACTTTGGATTGGGACAAGGTTCTCAACACTAGACTTTATGAATTCGTCCGATTCCTTTTCAGGAATAGTGCTAAGATGCTCATCCCCCATGATGAGAGAGTCCTCGGAGTCCACAGTTGGTGAGATGGATGTGGTCGCAATAGACTGAGGGAGTTGAGAATTAATATCATTCAAAGGAATAGTACTCTCCTCGTCGTCCTCCTCATCATCGTCATCGTCATCAAGAAGAGCAGCCCTGAGAAACATGGAACGCCTTTTTGCTGCTCGTTCTTCGGCTAGAAGTTCTTCACAAGATTTTTCATGACGATCTTCTTGGGTATGTATTTTACCCAAATCCCTGACTTCTTGTAGTAAATTTAGAATATGAAGAACGTCTTCTGAAAGTTCTTGAGACGGTGGCTGAGGTGGTGGTTGAATCATTTGGTACTGTGGAGGTTGGTCATGATAAAAATAGTCATAATTGTCACAAGGGACATGCTCATAGACAAGCGGGCTCCTTGTTTGACAATCAGAGCTATAGTGAGGACCTCCACAGTACTCACAACAATAATATTGTTGTGATTGATTCAGTGACGTATATGGATATTGGTCATAACCAAAATTTTGATCGTTACACGCAACTTGCTCATAGACAAGCATGTTACTTGCTTGACAATCAAAACTTTGGTGAGGACCTCCACAATACTCACAAAGATCATTTGGCATATTTTGGAATGATGTATCATTGAAGTTTTGATAACACGGTTCTTGCCAAAATGAATCTTGAGGAAGGTTGAAATTGTTTTGAAAATCTGGATTTGTATTTTCGATTTCAGAATTGCAACACATGCAAAGTCCATGGGTAAACCCACATCCTTTGCAGAAGCATCGTTCACAAAGTGAATCATCCCCCAACGGATCTCCACATACAAAGCAATTATGCTGAGTGAGTGAGGATGGCTGGGGTTGTGGAGGGTGGTCGGAAAAATTTGAAAAGTTGTTGAACGAATTCGATTTGGATCATAAGCGAATGAATTCCTCGAACCACAAAACAAACAACTTCCGCCCCGAATATCATTACCACACCGTTCGCACGTACACCAACGACACGGTAAACCGAAAAGCGGCTCTCCACAACCGACGCAAGGGATAAACGATTCCATCAGAATTAAACATATAGAGGATTAAGAAAATAGAATTAAACTTTTAAGAGGGATGAGAGATAAAGAATTAAACGGATAAGAGGAATAAGAAGAGTATTTTTGGGTTTTTTTAAAATTTTGAAACATTTAAAAGAAAAAGGAAAATAATTTTTGAAAAGAAAATCTTTTTGGGTTTTCAAGGTTTTTTAATTTTTTTTGGATTTTTGATAAAAAAATATTCACAAGATAAAAACGTAACTTCACGAGGAAGGATCTCCAAGTTACTAATCGTCAAACCGTAACGATATTGTCGCAACACACCTCCCCGGCAGCGGCGCCAAAAACTGATTGGATAATTTCGGTCAAACGGATCACAAGCCAAACCTCTCACGAAGAAAAGTCAACTCGCGACGGTTCGACGCAAAACACAACAATCAATTTGTAATAAACCGGATAAGCGTATACCCGGGTCGTAGTCCCAACGAGGTGTGAAATTGAGGATATCGTTTTCGGTTTGGTATTAAAATGCTTGAAATAACGAGGTTCGCTTGGTTACTAATATCTAATAAAACGAAAACTAAAATAACGTAACCGGTAAACTACGAACGTGCATAAACGTCAAATTTAATTAAAAACTAACCCTACGAATACCAAAATAATTTTCCTACGTCCTAAATGAAAAAAGAATTTTGAAAAAAGAATTATATTTTTTTGACTTTTATATTTTTAAATATGAATTAAAAATTAAATGAAAGAAAATAAATGATTAAAAATATTAAATGAAAAGAGAAAATTCTGAAAATTTTTCTTAAAATACTTTAAGTTAAACAGGAGCTAAGAAAAATATAAACTCTGGAACAGCTACTTAAATAAGCTATAAAATAAGCTAATCAGTATTAATAAGCTAAAGGGGGAAAACTAGTATATAAATAAAATAAGGAGAGTTATACACCAAGCATAACTTGGTGCATTGGTTAAGGGGTGTGTGTTTGAGACTATTCCATCCTAGAGGTCCCAGGTTCGAATCTCATCACACCCCATTTTTTTGCAAACATTTTTTTTTGGTTTTCTTTTAGGAAATTGATTAAGCTAAAGATTATAAGTTACTTTGAAACTAAAAACCTTTTTTAAAACTTACAAAAAAGCTGAGAAGCAAGCTAGTCTTAACAGATCAGTGGACAAAAAGAAAAATTTGAAACAAGCAAAGGGCTAATGGCTAAGGTCTAATAAGCTAGTAAGATAATCTAATAAAGCTGAGGACATGAAAATAAGCTAGGAACAAAAATCAAAATCACAATAAGCTATAAATACCCGAAATAAGCTTAAACCAGCTCAAAATAAACCAAAAATAAAGAAAAGCCTGCTGATCTGCTGGTCTATGAAGGGTGCAGGGGAAAATAGTTCAAAAAGGGCTATTGAGGTGTTTTCCAAGCTGATAATAGGCACTAAGAATTAAAGCTAAAGCCACAAGATTGAAGGAACAAGCAATTCATATACCAGTGAGCATATAGGAAAAAGCTTAGACCCATAAGAGCTTATTTGCTTCCTAAAAATAGGCTGTGAATAAGCTATCTAGGCCAAAAATTGGGCTGCAGCTTCAGTCTGTTGTGCAGACTTGGTGTTTTTACCTCAGATCATGCAAAACATAAGCAACTATGGCCAAACTTTGTTTCACTATCTTACTACCCATTTTGAACTCGAAAAGAAAGATGGAATAAGCTCAGCTTAATAATAAGCTATTAAGAGCAGCTTATATTCACTATCCTAAACTAAAACCTCAAAAACTCAATAGAACTAAAGGCACACTAAAATCAGCTTATATATACTCACATAAGCCCAAGCAAACTTATTCCAATAGTATTTGAACAGTGCATGGTCTATATGATCAC
The DNA here is from genome assembly GCA_021014915.2 of Artemisia tridentata subsp. tridentata. NCBI lineage: Eukaryota > Viridiplantae > Streptophyta > Magnoliopsida > Asterales > Asteraceae > Artemisia > Artemisia tridentata. The sequence goes on along the minus strand of CP139501.1, from coordinate 19,394,023 downwards.
CAATAAGCTAAAACAAAAAAAAAAAAAAGCCTCTTAAAAATCTTCAAACTTGAATTCTACACTAAAAGTAGCTCAAAAATGGCTAAACTCAGAACTACTAGCTGCTAACTAACTAAGAGATACCCTAATAAGCTAAATTGAAGATCAGATAAGCATTAAATTATCTTAAGCCTAATGAGCTGACTTTTCTTTTTGACTTTTTCTAACTTTTGGCAAAAACTTAAACTTAAACTAGAAAAACTGATAAAATCATTAAGATAGACAATACTGAACATAAATTTAACTAAGATAAGCACAATAAGCTGAAAATAAGCAATAAGCAAAAAAAAAAAGCTAAACAATGAAAATAAAAACTGAATTTAAAATTAAAATAGAAGTAAATTACAATGCTTTTAAATAAAATTAAACTGAAAATTACAAAATACCTTAAAATTTTAGCTAATTAAAACCTATCTCTACAACTGCTACCACACTCTCTATTATACTAAATAAAAATACAAAACCCTAGTTCTGAATGTGTTTGTTGTGTGAGTGTGTTCCCTTTGAGCTGCTTGTGCTTCTTTTGGGACCCTTGGATCATAACTTGTTGCCTACATCTTCAAACCTTGGCCATTGATAAGATGGTAGTCCCTTTGGATTGCCAACGTGGAGGGGGGGACCAAAGGCAAGCCCATGTGATTGTCTTGGCTGGTAGTGGAGGGTGAGAGTGATGGTTGAGTGATTAGGGTTTAGTGGCGGGTAAATAGGTTAAAGAAGATAATCAGTAATCTAATTGGGGATTTGACTTAGATTTGGGGGTATGACCCCGGGTTATACTAAGGGAAAAACGGGTTATAGAGTTTGTTTGACCCGGTTGGTTTTAGTTAAATAGGGATATGGGCCAAGGTGAATGGGCTGGTGGGTTATTGTTGGGATAATGGGTTTAAATGGTAGATCCAGCTTAGGTTAGTTATAGGATAGATATGATTTTAATCACAAGGACCATAGTTCTAATTGTGAATATTTGTGGGGACCAAATCTGCATATTTCCAAAGTTGAGCAAGGGACTAATATTGCCAAACAAAAATAATCCAAGGGCCATTTTGGGATTTTCCGAGCTTGAATTTAATCCGAATGAATAATGTCTTTTCCGGCTTCGGTTTTCGGCTCTTTTCCATATCACGCTCGGTTTTGTCCATGTTTGCCCCGTTTTCAATCCTTTTGTACCTGAAACACAAAAAACACAATCCAAGGATATTTGTAACAATATATGGTCCATTTTGGGTGTTTTTGGTCGTTTTTGTGAGGTTTTTCGGGTATAAAATGATGAGTAAAAGGCCACTCATCAGCAGTTCAGATGAAATAAGCTATTAAGGAAAGCTGAATTGGGTTTTCTAGCTTGTTTTTGACAAGCTAGGTGTGTTCTGATCAATTTTCTCTATTTCAAAGCATACAACAGTTGTAAGAAATTTTCCAATTTTTGCATTATTTTCTAGTTACTGTTCTATAGCTTAATTTCAGCTTATTAATAGTTTATTATTGTATTTCATCTGTTTTATCAGTATTAAAATTCCCTTTTCTTTATTTTGCTTAAAAACCTAAAAAAAGAGTCAAAAATAGCTTATTTAAGCAAGAGCTTATCTCAGTGCTTATTTTTATTAGATAAATGCTTTTTAATGCCTATTACAACTATTGGTTAAGCTGTCTTCCATATATTAGCTTAAAATTGCCTGTTGCATTTAAAAATCCAACACAGACCCTCATAAAGGACTGTTTGGCATTAAAAAGGCAAATGGGTCAAAATGGGTAGACACTGTTCATCTGCATTTGTGATTAGTTCAATCTTGCTTAGAATAACCATTTTCAGTTGTTAGTAGGAACTTATAACCTTATTTGAAGTAATACCTTGGTTTGGACTAGTGAGGTAATTTTCAAAGTCAATTCCTACTCATAACTGCTTATTTTAGAGATAAGCAGTTGTGGTCCTAGTTTTTGATCTTTTTGAGTTCAAGTTAGCATATCCAGTCAGTAATCAAGTGTAGAAACCATCTCAATAGGATTTGATCAAGTTTTGACCATTTTGGTCTTGTCTGCACAAAAGGAATCCATATATGCAGTCTGCACAAGTTTTCTAGATCCCATTTAGGTGCTTAATTGTGTTAATCAGTGCTCATTTCCATTTATTCTAGGTAGTTTGCTAGGTGTTCTAGCTTATTCCATAATCCAGACCCTTAGTATTGTTGGAATATGTGAGTCGGATTAGCTAGTACAACTAAAGGTGTGTGAGCCTATTGGGGGCACACACGTTAAACACTTAGAGTATGTTAAATTATTCGCGTAAACCAAAAAGACATGAAATGAACTAGACAAGATGCCTTACTTGTCCTAACCAGTGTGGCCAGCTTATGAAGGATCTAGAAGGGATCTTGGAGTGTCTAGATTCATTAAAGATAAGAAGGAAAGGAAGAGTTGTGATAAGGCTTAAAGTTGAAAGAGTTTTAAGCTTATCATAAAAGTGTTTTAGCCTTATCATGAATGAGCATGAGAGACTATAAATAGACCTCATATGTTAGCTCAGAAATACACGACACTATCTCATTAAAATAATACCCCACGTGAAAAGTTCTATTCTTTCTTCTGCCACCAATCGGAGTAAACTATATTGGTACTTTGGTTTGACTTTCCTTCCACGTATCTAAGCAAAACAACAAGAATAGTTCTTTGGTTTTTTTTAGTTACTTGTCCTATTGTTTAACAATTTGAACGTAATACAATTTTTGTATTCGAATTGTGATTTGGTTGATACGTGATACTCGGCTAGCATTCCGGGCATACTTGGTTGACGTGTTTGTGTGAGCAACCTTAGAGGTAGTATTTATTTGCTACTTAGTTTCATTTGCGGGTGACTACAAGGGTTAGTTTTCGATTTACTTTTCTTGTCCCTTTTATTTGTTTTATGTGTTTATTATTTGTGTTAATTCTAATAGCCAAACTAGATCCAATGTTCCGCTGCGTACTCGTAGTGTTAATTGGTTAACATATTATAAAATCCCAACAGTGGCATCACGAGTCAACTCGTTTGGTGTATTATGGGTTACAAAATTTAATAAACACGTAAAAAGGCTGCATGAAATCTAATTTAGTTATTTGTTTTATTTTTATTTTGACAACTATAATGCAATACTTGTCATTAATTAATAAAAAATAACAAGACACAAACAAATTAATTAACGGTTAATTAGATACATAAAATAGCAAATTAATAGTTAATAAGTTTGCCATGTTATTTTATGTGTGAATTCCGGCTATAAGACCTACGCAATCAATTTCTTGATGCATGTGGCGATCTAGGCACTTGATGAAAACCTAGTGAGGGTCTTATGGTTCTCCTTTTGGGGAAGACTCGCGAGAGAACTCGGATTTTATGTGTTTTAATTAATGTCTTGGTTTATGTTTGTGATTCCTTATGTGCATAATTGTTATATGTTTTACACACCTAATTGCATGCAATATGGAATAATACATATGTGAAACCATGACATTAAAATTGGTCTTAATTTACACGCCTAAATATCATGCTCAATTGTGACCTGCTATTTGATTCGTGGAAAATTCGTTCTTGTAAAATTAAGTGACCTAAAATTATTGAAACAAGTTTTTCATGAAATTAAAAACTGGACGCTATGGACACTTGGGAAGTACGGCTCACCCACTAGAACAAACTATAAGGGGGGTATAAGGCGGTGCGCACAGACACACCTAAAGGATTTCTGGTCATTGCTTCGCGCTGACTTGGTCCTCCGCTTCCTTGCGAGTTCGATTGGAGCTACCGTGAACCATGATGATCACTACAGTGTCATTACTAAAAGTTTTTAAATAAAGTGTTACAAAGTTGTTTTGCATGCTTCTTTGTACACGATTTTACCACATTTATGTGTATACCCTATGTGTAAATTTTAAGTCTATGCCAGCCAACCAAGAACACGTGCTTTTGGCTTGACCTCTTTGGTCAGACCTTAGGGCCATTCCAAACCCATGGCAGATTTTGCTCATTGGTCAGACCTTTGGTGATATTTGCACGTTCTTGCTTGGTCGACTTATTTCGAGTATGATTGGTCAGACCTTGGACCCGAGGCATAAGATGAGACTAAACATGCTCATGACATTACTACTTGTCTACTAATGTCTTGATCAGTCTCATAAATCTAAGAGTTGCATTTCATGCAATTAACGCTCGTCGCTTACCTCTTGCCCCACTTGTTTACTCATTGGTCAGACCTTTGGTAATAAGTGGGAGGTCAAGTTGGATCTTAGTCTTAATTAGTAATTAATTGGATAGTTAATTCTATTAAGAATTAAATTATTGAAAATACTAATTATTTGAACTTTTTAATTGTAGATGACTACCTCAGTCGGAAACAATTCGGTACTCAGGAGTTTCTTTGAGAAACAAAAACTCACTGGACCTAACTTCATTGACTGGTATCGCCAGCTTCGCATTATCCTGTCAGCTGAAGATAAGGAAAATTACTTGGAGCATCCTATTCCTGCTGCACCTGTTGCAACTCCTGGACACCCAGTCCCTCCTGAGGCTTTGGTAGCTCACACTGCTTGGGTCAAGGGATCAAAGGACATTGCTGCCTTCATGCTTATGACCATAGACTTAGAAATCCAACGAAATCTAACTCACCTTGGTGCATATGACATGTTACAGGAGTTAAAAACTATGTTTGCTCAACAGGCAGAACAGGAACTTCTTCAAACCGCGAGGGAATTTCACTCGTGCAAGCAAGAAGAAGGTCAATCTGTAAGCTCATATGTTCTAAAGATGAAGAGCTACATTGACAACTTGGAGCGTCTCGGTCATCCCGTCACTTTGAACCTTGGAGTAAGCCTAATCTTGATTGGACTCTCTAAGGAGTATGACAGCTTTGTGCAGAACTATAATATGCACAGCATGGGGAAGACTGTGAATGAATTACATGCTATGCTTAAACAACATGAGCAAACGCTACCCAAGGTAAAAAACCGTTCAAGGCTGCTAAGGGGAATCAAGGGAACGGAAAGTATAAGTTGGCTTATGCTCCTGAGCATAAACCATCTTATGCTTCCAAGCCCAAGAAAACTCCACCACCCAAGAAGGATAACCCTGCAAAGGACGCGACCTGTCACCAATGTGGTGAAATAGGTCATTGGAGAAGGAACTGTCCCGTGTATCTCGCCGAGTTGATGAAAAAGAAGAAGCTATCTCAAGGAGCTAGCACTTCAGGTATTTTCACCATAGAACTCTATTCTTTTCCTAGTAAATCTTGGGTTTATGACACGGGTTGTGGTACTCACATCTGTAATACTACTCAGGGTCTCAGGGGAAGTAGGAAGCTGAAGCCAGGAGCTTTAAGTCTGTACGTGGGCAATGGTCAACGGGCAGAAGTTGAAGCTATTGGAAATTATCATTTATGTCTCCCTAGTGGATTAGTAGTTGTTTTAAACAATTGTCATTATGCTCCCTCTATTACTAGAGGAATTATTTCATTTTCACGTTTGTTTGACGATGGTTTTGTTAATCGTTTTGAATTGAATAATACAATTTCAGTTTCTAGGAATAATGTGGTTTATTTTAGTGCTATCCCAAGGGATGGTATTTTTGAAATTGATATGTCTTGTTCTGAAACAAATGATAGTTCTATGTTTGCTCTTAGCAATAAAAGAGCCAATATGACATTGGACTCTACTCTCTTATGGCATTGTCGTCTTGGGCACATTAGCAAGAAACGCATGGAGAAGTTGCAACATGATGGACTTCTCAACTCAACTGACATCAAGTCATTTGAAAAGTGTGTTTCATGCATGTCTGGTAAGATGGCAAGAAAACCCTATTCACATCAAGTGGAAAGGGCTAAGGATCTACTTGGACTAATACACTCCGATGTATGTGGCCCATTTAGAACTGTGTCAAGACAAGGAGCAAGTTACTTCGTCACTTTTACTGATGACTATAGTCGGTATGGTTATGTTTACCTGCTGAAACATAAACATGAAGTGTTTGAAACATTTAAAGTGTTTCAAAAGGAAGTAGAAAACCAACTCGGGAAGACCATTAAGTCACTACGTTCTGATCGTGGAGGTGAATATATGAGTCAAGAGTTTTTGGATCATCTTAAGGAGCATGGGATTATTACCCATCGCACTCCTCCTTACACACCACAACATAATGGTGTGTCTGAGAGGAGAAATCGAACACTGCTAGACATGGTTCGCTCCATGATGAGTCAAACTACTCTTCCAAAGTCCTTTTGGGATTATGCCCTTGAGTCTGCTGCGCGCATTCTCAACATGGTTCCAACTAAGAAGGTTGATAAGACACCATACGAGGTATGGCATGGGCAAGCCCCTAAGTTTTCTTACTTAAAAGTCTGGGGTTGTGAGGCACTTGTTAAGCGTGATACACTTACCAAACCTGACAAACTGGAACCCAGATCTATTAAGTGTATCTTCGTAGGATACCCAAAGGAAACAATGGGATATTCTTTCTATCTTCCATCTGAGAACAAAGTAATTGTTGCTCGCAATGCTGAATTCTTTGAGAAAAATCTCTTAGATCATGAAGCAAGTGGGAGTCTAGAAGATCTTGAAATTATTCAAGAAGAAGATACAAATCCTTCTGTAGACACTAGCTTAAATCATGATGAGGATGATCAAGAAATTGATGAACCTCAAAGTGATATCAATCCCATTCGTAAGTCCGTTAGGACACGCCGTGCCCCAGATCGAATGTGTTTATACATCGATGCTGAGGAGCATGAGTTGGGGGATCTTGGTGAACCCAATAACTATAAAGCTGCATTGTTGGATCCTGAATCCAAGAAATGGCTTGATGCGATGAATGTGGAAATGCAATCCATGAAAGACAACGAAGTCTGGGACTTAGTTGATCTTCCTCCTAACGGTAAAACCGTTGGTAGCAAATGGCTCTTCAAAAAGAAGACTGACATGGATGGTGCAGTACACACCTTTAAAGCTCGTCTCGTAGCAAAGGGCTTCACTCAAACCTACGGGGTTGATTATGAAGAGACCTTTTCTCCTGTTGCAGACATTAGAGCTATAAGGATTCTCATAGCCATAGCTGCATTCTATGACTATGAGATTTGGCAAATGGATGTCAAAACCGCTTTCCTCAATGGACATCTTTCCGAAGAAGTCTACATGGTGCAACCCGAAGGTTTTGTTAATCCAAAATATCCTAACTGAGTATGCAAGCTCAAGCGTTCCATTTATGGACTAAAGCAAGCATCTAGGCAATGGAAAAAACGCTTTGATGATGAGATTAAGAAATTTGGTTTCACTCAGAATCAAGATGAGCCATGTGTATATCAAAAAGCTAGTGGGAGTTATGTCACTTTCCTAATTCTATATGTTGATGACATATTACTCATGGGAAACAACATTCCAATGTTACAAGATGTAAAATCCTATCTTGGAAAATGTTTTGCCATGAAAGATCTAGGAGAAGCTGCATATATTCTTGGAATCAAGATCTATAGAGATAGATCAAGACGGTTAATTGTTAGGATCTCTGGGAAATAAGAATTCATTGTTGCTGCCGATAGTGTAAAGTTGGTTCCTGCCGAAAGCTTTGGTTCCTGCTGAAAGCTCATTGCTGCCGACAGTGTTATTTTGTTCCTGCCGATAGTGTTGTTGCTGCGGATAGTATTAGTTGTTATCCGTATATTTAGAATGTTTGTTATGATTTATTTTTAGAAGAGATTGTTGTTAATCTCTTTACACGTTTTCTTGTAGAACGGGTTAGGGTTAGGAGATCTTGTTAGTATAAAAGATAAACCCGTCTATGAGTTTATGTACGCCTTGAACATCTATTAACATTATATAAACGATTTATAGTTTATTAGTTTTGATCCATAGAGGATCATTGTCCTTTAGAGTTTTTCTTCTTTATAATACTTGTTGTTTAGTTTCCGCATAAACACTTGTATTGCAGAGGTTCTTGATTATACCAAGCTCAATCAAGCTCGAACTACTCGATCCTACAAGTGGTATCAGAGCCTGGTAAGGATCTCTGATAAAGAAGAAAAAGGTCGATCTCATATCTCTAAACCCTCTCTCAATGGCAGACGATAATCCTGAAACCAATGTCATTAACCCGGAAGATCAACAACCCAAACAAGAAACCACTCAAGTCCAAACACAAGTCCTCACCACCATGTCCACCAACAATGCTAAATTCCCATATCTGAAGAAAGATGAGTATGAAGTCTGGGCGATGAGAATGGAGTATTGGATCACAAACACTGATTATAATCTGTGGAATGTGATTCTTAAGGGAAATAGCAAGAAGAATATTGGAAGGGATGATGATGGCAATATTTATATAGAGCCACCAGTTACAGCAGAGGAACACCTTGCTGTTCAAAGGGAAACAAAGGCAAGAACTCTTCTACTTCAAGCTATTCCAGAGGATCATATGAGTGATTTTCATCACTTGGATGATGCTAGAAAGATCTGGCATGCTGTAAAGACCAGATTTGGAGGGAATGATGAATCCAGGAAGATGCGAAAGTCTATGCTCAAGCAAGAGTTTCAAGAATTCAAGATTTCTGAGGCTGAGGGAATTCACAAAGGCTATGACAGATTTCACAAGATCTTGAGCCAACTTAACCAGTTGAAAGCTAGGCCGGACGATGAAGATTGTAATACCAAGTTTCTGAGGGCCTTGCCACCATCCTGGTCACAGGTTTCCATAACCCTCAAGGCCAAAGGAGGATTGGATTTCATGAGCTTTGATGATCTGTACAACAAACTAAAAACCCTTGAACTTGATATCAAAGGGTATTCCACCTATTCACCTTATACTTCTACCCATACTGCTTTTGTTAGTAACTCTAGTACTAACAAAGCATTGTATGGAAATAGTCCAACACCATCAACATCCTCAATCTCCTACTCATCTCCTACACCAAAAACTCAGTCCAGATCTGATAATCTTGTAGTGGATGTGCTTCACTCGTTTGTTGCTGAAAGTACACCACAGCAGAAGATTGTGTATGATGATTTTAAACAGGTTGATGAATTGGATCTGGAAGAGATGGACTTAAGATGGCAGGTGGCTATGATATCGTTGAAGTTGGATAGGTTTGAAAAGAAGGCAGGTAGAAGGGTCAATTTTGATGGACAAGAGCCTGCTAGGTTTGACAGAAGGAAGGTGAGGTGCTATAAATGTTCTCAAACAGGACATTTTGCCAGGGAATGCCCAGACAAGAAGGTGGATGATAAAGCTCGGTATTCTGCTTTCAGAATTCAAGAGTTGGAGTCAGACGACCCCAAGGCTTTGGTATCTGTGGATTCGCTGGTGGATTGGGAGCATCATGAGAAGGCTGCTGGGAGTGGATCAGATAAAGTCTTTGGGATGGTAGCTGGATATGGTGAAAAGAAACAAGTGGCTGGTCAGTTTGGAATGATGGGTCATCCATCACAGGTACAAAACTGTCCATTTGGTTGTAAATCTATATATGCTAAATTAAAACAGGAATTTGATGATATTGAAAGTGAAAATAAGGATAATCTTATTCAACTTAAGGCTCATAAAAAGGCTGTTAAGACATTAGAACAACAAAAGGTCTGGTATCAACAACAACTGTCTGCATATGAAGTAAAAGTAAAGGTTTTGGAAAGAGATTTAAAAAATGCCACTAATGAGTTTAAACATTCTGAAAGAGAAAAAGCTAAGGTAGAATTGGAAAATAAGGATCTTCAGTCTAAGCTTGATAACTCATTGGCTAGATTTGATAAGTGGAAAGACTCATCCAAAAATCTTAACATACTTATTGATAGTTCTATGTCTACTAAAACTAAAAAGGGTTTAGGATTCAGTAACCTAATAGGGACAAATCAATATTATGACCCTAATGAGTATAGTGTTTTTAATCCTGAGCCTGTAGATTATAAAAAACCTGTTAAGTATGTAAAGGAGGGAGGAATGAATGATGTTCCTCCACCCATAACTGGAACATTTAAACCTGCTGATCCTTTTGTTGACTTTGATGATTCACAAATGTGCTATGGCAAAAAGGCAAATGAATTGCCTAATCTTGATTGTGACTCTAATGAATTTGTCTCTTGTTCTTACAGTGACAAATCTTCAGAAATCAAGACTGATGACTATGCCACATGTGGATCAAGTGACAAGTATGCATCAATAAAGTCAGAAGACCTCTCCTCAGAAGCAGCTACTGATGAATCTCAATCAAAGAAAGCTGCATTTGAAGATGTTTCTTTTGATAATTTTAAGAACAATAATGTTTCTAGTTGTGGTCTTGTTTCAAACAATTTTGGTTGTGGTTTTGTTTCTGTTAAGGATAATTCTGTTTCATGTGTTGGTTTGAATAATTTTGTTTGCAATGAGAATATTATTGTTAAGAAAAAGTCCCCTAGAAAGAAATCTTGCTTTGTGTGTCGTAGTTATGATCATCTTATTAAAGACTGTGACTACTATGAAAAACAGATGGGATTCCATGCTTGTAAAAATAGGTCTGTATGGAAAAATGTAAATGATATTCCCCCTTATATTCCTCAAGCAGCTAGGAGAACTTCAGTTGCTTATGGCAAACCAGTTTCTGCTGGTAAGCCTGTTGCTGCTGAAAGGTTCATTCCTGCCGATAAGCCTATTCCTGCTGCTTATTCTGTTCCTGCCGACAGGAGCAATTCTGCTGGTTGGAAAAACAATAATATTAGAACTTTCAGACCTACTAATACTTACTTTCAAAATGCTTTGAGACCTGTTTGTTTTGACACAATGCACAAGGGAGGGACAAGATGGAACACTGCTGTTAAGTCCTCAGCAGGTTGGTCTTGGAAAATCAATAACCAACATATGAAAATGGGATCCAAGATCAATGGTGGATCTTATCAATCTCCAGGGTTTAAATCTCATTGATCCATTAGGCAGGCTCAAGTCAGCAATGGCTTGAGTCTCTCTTGTATCTAATGTTGTATATGTATTCTTTATCTCAGGATTTTCCTTTTAGAAGCAAAGATGTTGGAATTGTTGACAGTGGATGTTCCAGGAGTATGACAGGGAATTTGGAAAGGTTACATGATTTTATTCCTTTGAATGGAGGTACTGTGACATTTGGAGGAGGAGATGGAATAATCTCAGGGAAAGGAACTATCAAGACTGCCAAGCTTGACTTTGAAGATGTGCTGTATGTGAAGGAACTCCAAGACTTCAATTTGTTCTCTGTCTCTCAAATCTGTGACAAGAAGAACAGTGTTCTATTCACTGAGAATGAGTGCTTTGTGTTGTCCAAAGACTTCAAGTTGCCTGATGAAAGTCAGGTTGAACTTAAAGTTCCTAGGACTTACAATCTTTATAGCTTCAATCTTAGTGATGTTCAGCCTGAGGGGTCACTTGCTTGTCTGGTTGCAAAAGCTTCTGTGGATGAATCTAATAAATGGCATAGAAGAATGGCACATATAAATTTCAAGACCATTAACAAGCTGGCTAAGAATGGTCTGGTGAAAGGGCTTCCTTTGAAAAACTTCTCTAATGAGCACAATTGTGTTGCCTGCAACAAAGGAAAGCAACACAAAGCATCATACAAGGCCATAACTGCTGTGAGCACCATCTCTGAGCCTTTGCAGCTTCTTCATATGGATCTTTTTGGTCCTACTTCTATTAGAAGTATTGACCATAAGAATTATTGCCTGGTGGTTACAGATGATTTTAGCAGGTTTTCTTGGACTTTCTTTTTGAGTACTAAAGATGAAACTTATCCAGTACTTAGGGATTTTATTGCATTAATAGAAAATCAGCTAAATAAAAAGGTTAAGTCTATAAGGTGTGATAATGGCACAGAGTTTAAGAATTTTAATCTTATTGAACTCTGTAGGTCTAAGGGGATAAAAAGGGACTATAGCAATGCTAGAACTCCACAACAAAATGGGGTTGCAGAAAGGAAAAATAGGACCTTGATAGAAGCAGCTAGGACTATGTTAGCTGAATCTAAGATGCCCACTATGTTTTGGACTGAAGCAGTTTGCACTGCTTGTTATGTGTTGAATAGGGTATCTATTACTAGGCCTCATAATAAAACACCTTATGAACTTTTGTCTGGGAAGGTTCCAAACATTAGTTACCTTAAGCCTTTTGGATGTCAAGTCACTATTTTGAACACTAGCGATTATCTAGGCAAGTTTGATGGAAAGGCTGATGAAGGGTTTATTGTTGGATATTCTGCTCATGGTAAAGCCTATAGGGTTTATAATCTGTCCTCTAAGAGAATAGAAGAGACTCTCAACTTAAGATATCTTGAAGATAAACCTAATTTGCAGGGTGCTGGTCCAGAGTGGTACTTTGATCTGGATTATCTATCTGACACCTTAGGGTATACTAGATTCAAATCAAATCTGTCTGGTGGTACAAATGTTTCTCAAACTAACAATGCAGGTACCTCAGATGATGATTCTGATGCAGAGAGTGATGAACGACCTATAGTTGTTCCTTCTTTTCCCTCTAACAACATTTCAGGTTCAAAGCTCAAAGATTCTTCTGATATGGCTGGAAGTGATTCTAGTTTTGCAGAAGATCTTGCTAGGCTTCAAAGACAAGAGTTTAATGCCAAAAGAGCTGCTGAGATGTTTGATTCTGGATTTTCTAAAGAGACAGAGGAGATCCTGAGAAAGGCTGAAGCTGAAGTTCGAAGGGAACTCAATACAACCAGTAGTATTCTTGTTCCTGCTGATGCTGTTCCTGCTGATAGTGGATCGGTTCCTGCCGATCCTTCTAATGTTTCTGCTGATGTTCCTGTGTCTTCTCCATTTGTTGACAAGTTGGGAATTGATAACTCCCCTGAAAGATTTCCAATCCCTTCTGATCTTGGAAATTCGGTCTCTTCAAGAGATAAGCTTAATGATCCTCATCATCAGTCCAGATCTGGCATTTTCACTACTTCCTCATATGATGATGACTTCAACCCTTCAATTACTAATCAGGCATCCTCCATTGATGTTAATCCCATTGCTACCAAGAGGATCAATACAGTTCATCCTCAGTCTTTGATTCTTGGAGATATTAATTCCCCTGTTCAAACAAGGAGTAAATTGCATCCATCTAAATTTGGAGAATCTGCTTTTCTCAGTTATATACAGGATCAATTGAGGAGCAATCATACTGATTACTTACATTGTTTGTATGCTTGTTTCTTATCTCAAGTTGAACCAACTAGCATAGCTCAGGCACTTGCTAATGATGATTGGGTTGAGGCTATGCAAGAAGAGATGCAGCAGTTCCAGAATCAGAAAGTATGGATGTTGGTACCTTTGCCTGCTGGCAAACATGCTATTGGAACTAAATGGATTCTAAAGAATAAAAGAGATGCAAGGGGAATTGTGGTTCGCAATAAAGCTAGACTGGTTGCTCAAGGTCATAGACAAGAGGAGGGGATTGATTATGATGAGGTGTTTGCACCTGTGGCAAGAGTTGAAGCCATTAGGTTGTTTTTGGCTTTTGCTTCATTTATGGGATTTGTAGTTTATCAGATGGATGTGAAGAGTGCATTTTTGTATGGAAGGATTGAGGAAGAGGTTTATGTTACTCAACCACAGGGATTTGTAGATCCTCAGAATCCTAATTTGGTTTACAAAGTGGTTAAAGCACTTTATGGTCTTCATCAAGCACCAAGGGCTTGGTATGCACGGTTATCAGCTTTCCTGCTAAAACATGGGTACAGAAGAGGGGCTATTGATAAAACTCTTTTTATCAGAAAGGACTTCAAAGATATCATTCTGGTACAAGTATATGTAGATGATATCATCTTTGGCTCCACTAATGAAGCTTGGTGCAGGGAGTTTGAAGATTTGATGAAGAGTGAATTTGAAATGAGTGCTATGGGTGAAATGACTTTCTTCTTGGGTCTTCAGGTTAAGCAGACATCAGATGGGATCTTTATTTCTCAGGAGAAGTATGTTTATGACATGCTTAAAAAGTTTGATATGGAGAATGGGAAGATTGCTGTCACTCCATTTGAACCTCCAAAACCTAAGTCCAATAATGAACCTGATGCTGCTGTTAATGTTCATTTATATCGATCCATGATTGGCTCCCTCATGTATTTAACAGCTTCACGACCTGATATCATGTTTGCTGTTGGTGCATGTGCTAGACATCAGGTTACACCATTGACTTCTAACCTTAATGCAGTCAAGAGAATCTTTAAGTATTTGAAAGGACAGCCAAAATTGGGACTTTGGTATCCCAAAGACTCTCCTTTTGTGTTAGAAGCCTATAGTGACAGTGATTATGCTGGGGCTAACTTTGATAGGAAGTCTACAACTGGAGGTTGTCAGTTTCTGGGTAGAAGGTTAGTTTCTTGGCAGTGCAAGAAGCAGACTATAGTGGCTACATCTTCTACTGAGGCAGAATATGTTGCTGCTGCTAGTTGCTGTGGACAGGTTCTTTGGATGCAAAATCAGCTGTTGGACTATGGATTCAACTTCATGAACACTAAGATCTTTATTGATAATCAAAGTACTATGTGTATTGTTAAGAATCCTGTTTATCATCAAAGGACCAAGCATATTGAAATTCGACACCATTTCATAAGAGATGCTTATGAGAAGCATCTTATTCAGGTGGAAAAGATTCACACAGATGATAATGTGGCTGATTTGCTTACTAAGGCTTTTGATGGACCAAGGTTTAAGCATTTGGTGGTTCATATTGGGATGGTTAATCCCTAGCTACAGGGCTTAAGGGGAGGATTGCAGCTTAAGGGGAGGAATGAAGTTTAAGGGGAGGTTGATTCTTGTTGTTGTATAGTTTTCATTTCTTTCTTTCTATTTTCTTTTATTTTGGTGTGATTCTTAGTTATAAAAAAAAAAAAAAAAAAAAAAAAAAAAAAAAAAAAAAAAAAAAAAAAAAAAAAATTTTCTTTGTATATTTTGTGTGATAATAAGTGGTTTTGAGTAACACCTTGCAGGTACAGTGTTGGTGTTTACACCTGCACAATAAATGGTGCTCAACTCACCATGTCTTGCAGACAAGAAAGAGTTGACTCACCATGAGGGTACGGCTCTGGTGTGATAATCAAATCCGTTGATAGCTGTAATAGCTTGCTTAAAGCTATAGGGTACTTCAACTCACCCATGATTAAGTTCTGAGAGTTGAAAATGGTTCTCAATTCACCATGGATGTAACCCTTATGGGATCCAAAGGATTGGCTAGTCCACAAAAGTATGGTTTGTGGTAAAGACACTTGGTATCCATATTTGGTATTCAATTCACCAAGGTTTGCTGTAACCTAAGAATTGACTAGTCCTGAGCAAACGGCTACAGGTAAAGACAAGTCAAATCCGTTTATAGTTGCTGATTTGCTAATAAATCAGATGGTTATCAATGTACCATGGTCTAACACACCTAAACATTGGCTACTCCAGTAGTGATGGCTATTGGTAAAGAGACATCAAATCCATTAATTTTCAATGATTCACCTCTCACAGGAGTTAACACACCTGGATGTGATGAGAATAGTATGAAACTTAAAGAGATTTGATGTACATTTTGTCATAGTAGCAGCCAAGTTCAAGTAATGTTATGGTGACCAGTAAATCTATTTTGGAGAAGATTTCATGTTCCTGCTGCTCTATTGAAGTTGCTGCTGGAAGCTATAGAAGTTGGAATCTTGAAGTTATTGAAGTTGCTGCTGGTTACTTCTTATTGTTGCTGCTAAGTCGCAGTCCTCAAGCCTGAGTTTATGAAAGCCTTATCACATGGGAATCTTGCAGGTTAACCTAGTCAACCTCAAGATTAGGGGAGGATTGTTAGGATCTCTGGGAAATAAGAATTCATTGTTGCTGCCGATAGTGTAAAGTTGGTTCCTGCCGAAAGCTTTGGTTCCTGCTGAAAGCTCATTGCTGCCGACAGTGTTATTTTGTTCCTGCCGATAGTGTTGTTGCTGCGGATAGTATTAGTTGTTATCCGTATATTTAGAATGTTTGTTATGATTTATTTTTAGAAGAGATTGTTGTTAATCTCTTTACACGTTTTCTTGTAGAACGGGTTAGGGTTAGGAGATCTTGTTAGTATAAAAGATAAACCCGTCTATGAGTTTATGTACGCCTTGAACATCTATTAACATTCTATAAACGATTTATAGTTTATTAGTTTTGATCCATAGAGGATCATTGTCCTTTAGAGTTTTTCTTCTTTATAATACTTGTTGTTTAGTTTCCGCATAAACACTTGTATTGCAGAGGTTCTTGATTATACCAAGCTCAATCAAGCTCGAACTACTCGATCCTACATAGATCAAGATGGTTAATTGGTTTATGTCAAAGCGCTTACATTGAGAAAATATTGAAGAAATATTTCATGGAGAATTCCAAACGAGGAACTATCCTAATGCAAGAAAAGCTTAAATTGAGTAAATCACAAGGTGCTGAGACACCTGCTGAAAAAGAGCGCATGCAAAGAGTTCCTTATGCCTCGGCTATAGGATCAATTATGTATGCTGTGAGATGTACTCGTCCTGATGTTGCGTTCTCTCAGAACATAACAAGCCGATTTCAACAGAATCCAGGGGATCTTCACTGGACTGCTGTTAAGAATATTCTTAAGTATTTACGCAATACTAAGGATATGTTTCTGGTGTACGGAGGTGATATGAAATGAGAGCTCAGGGTTTCTTGCTACACTGATGCTGGATATCTGACAGATGCTGATGACCTAAAATCTCAGACTGGATATGTATTCGTTTTGAATGGAGGTGATGTTGACTGGAAAAGCACAAAGCAAAGTATTTATGCAACTTCATCTACAGAAGCTGAGTATATAGCTGCTTATAATGCATCTAAAGAGGCTGTATGGATTCAAAAATTCATTTCTGGGCTTGGCATTGTTCCCACAATTGAAGAACCCATAGATATGTATTGTGATAATACTAGAGCCATTACTATAGCAAATGAAAGTGGACTCACCAAGGGTGCTAGACATTACCGCGTAAAAGTTCATTATCTTCGAGAGACCATTGAGATGGGTGACGTGAAGATATTAAAAGTTCACACAGATGACAATCTAGCTGATCCATTTACGAAGGCTTTAGCATATCCTAAGCATTCTGAATTGACTAGGAATATTGGTTTGATACCAGCTAGTAGTCTCATGTAAATCTGTGTGTTTAATTAGTATTTGAATAATTTGGAATTGTAAGACAGTTTTTATTTTCTGATAAATAAAGATACGAGGTATTTTTTATTTTATAACCTGTTATTCCATATTTGCATGTTTAATCCATGAAATGATTTATCATTCTAAATATGTCCATTGTCGGTTAACAATATGGGAATATTGTTATGCAAGGCAAATGTGAGTGTTGGTTATATTCTACGAGAATGTGGACTGTTCCAGCCAAACTCATATGTATTCACAAGGGATGCATATTGGATACCCCAACTTCAAACATTTACTTTTGGATCCTTGTCATGAGTAAAATGTTGAAATGGTTGTTAAGTCATCCTTAGACTTGAGATACAAGCAAGTTTTGTTATGTGTGGATATCACTTTTGTAATTATATGCCAAACGCTGTCCTGAATAATGTAGTTATAAAAGCTATTTTTCAGAGTGATGTGAAGCAGCATCTACAACACTTGTAGTCAACAAAGGATTTGTTACTCCACTTGATATGTGCAGAAAGATACCGTGGGCCCTCTCCAGAATTAATCAGATAATTGTTCGGCCGAACCCAAAGGGTAATGCAAGATGATTCTTGATTACATTTGGTATATCTGAATTAAATTCTATAACGAGAATCTAAATGGTTAAACTATATGGAATGAGTTAGGATCCATATCCATGGTTTAACGGTATCTATAACAAAGGATGATAAAAGCAAGACATAAATGACCATGCTACTGAGAATGATTTATGAAACTATATCTCAGGCACCTTTAGTTTAAATAGCGAGTGAGAGCGTTGCTAGACGTTTCCATCGTTGGTATTTGTGCTATCTGCTACTCCAACTCCCAAGTGGGAGCTGTTGGAATATGTGAGTCGGATTAGCTAGTACAACTAAAGGTGTGTGAGCCTATTGGGGGCACACACGTTAAACACTTAGAGTATGTTAAATTATTCGCGTAAACCAAAAAGACATGAAATGAACTAGACAAGATGCCTTACTTGTCCTAACCAGTGTGGCCAGCTTATGAAGGATCTAGAAGGGATCTTGGAGTGTCTAGATTCATTAAAGATAAGAAGGAAAGGAAGAGTTGTGATAAGGCTTAAAGTTGGAAGAGTTTTAAGCTTATCATAAAAGTGTTTTAGCCTTATCATGAATGAGCATGAGAGACTATAAATAGACCTCATATGTTAGCTCAGAAATACACGACACTATCTCATTAAAATAATACCCCACGTGAAAAGTTCTATTCTTTCTTCTGCCACCAATCGGAGTAAACTATATTGGTACTTTGGTTTGACTTTCCTTCCACGTATCTAAGCAAAACAACAAGAATAGTTCTTTGTTTTTTTTAGTTACTTGTCCTATTGTTTAACAATTCGAACGTAATACAATTTTTGTATTCGAATTGTGATTTGGTTGATACGTGATACTCGGCTAGCATTCCGGGCATACTTGGTTGACGTGTTTGTGTGAGCAACCTTAGAGGTAGTATTTATTTGTTACTTAGTTTCATTTGCGGGTGACTACAAGGGTTAGTTTTCGATTTATTTTTCTTGTCCCTTTTATTTGTTTTATGTGTTTATTATTTGTGTTAATTCTAATAGCCAAACTAGATCCAATGTTCCGCTGCGTACTCGTAGTGTTAATTGGTTAACATATTATAAAATCCCAACAAGTATAGCTTATTTGAGCTTTGAAATAAGCTCAAAAGTCTCTTATCCACACAAGCATACACTGAGCAATCAGTGTACACTTGTGTAGAATAGCCACTTTCTCAGCTTATCTTTAAGCAGTAAATAAGCTCATCTTTGTCTGATTTTTGGTTTCTAAGACCCTCAGTAGGTGAAATTTAAGTATCTTCAGTTTTTGTGGTGTTTAGTTATTATCTAAGTGCTTAAATTTATGCTTGAAATTGCCTAGAATCCAAAAAGTTGCCCTGTGCATCAGTTCACTCTTGGGCTTATTTTGGTTTGATCAGTGCTTATTTCCCTATTCTTGTGGCTCTTTCAGTTCCATTGTAGCTCATTGTTGGTTACTTAGCTTATTCCAACTGTGCCTTTGCTTATTCAATAGCTTATCAGCCACTTGGCGTATTTTTGGGACACTTCTCTTTTTAAATCAACTGATCAGCAAACTTAGCTGATTTCTGGGCTTATTTGAAGTTTTCAAAAATAGTGTTAGTTGTGATAATTGCTTATTGTCTTATGCTTAATCAGTTTCAACAATAAAAATCAAAAAAATAAAATAAGAAGCAAAAAGAGAGCCAAGGGATTCGAACCCTGGTCTCTTAGCACACACACCCAACACCCAACCATCTGCCCTAGGGACTTATTTCAGTTAACCTTTGCATAATTTTTTATTTAACCAAGTTTTCCAATTTTAGCTTATTACCACTGTTTGCTTAATAACAGCTTATCTGAATAAGCTGTTGGTTTACTTTTATTTTTCCTTGATTCTGCTTATCATTAAGTAGTTTCCTGGAATTTTTCATAATTTTCCAATTTCATTTAGTAATTTTAATTAAATTTTCTTTTACGTTTAGTTTTTAAATCATAATAAAAAATATAAAACTCAAAAAAATATAAATCTTTTTTCTAAAATTTTCTTTTCTCATTTATAACTTAGGAAAAATAATTTGGTACTTGTAAGATTAAATTTTAGAGATCTCACTTTTTAAACCCGTTTTTGTAATTCCCGTCTCGCGTTTTTAATATAATTTGTTTTAATCTTAATTTTTTTTAGAATTTATTTCTCATTACTTAAATTAGAATTAAAAAAATACAAAATTCCATATTACAATCATCAGTCACTCTAATTCCAAACCTTACACGATTGTCCATTCCAACCTCGTTGGGACATGACCCGGGTAACACTTGCCCGGTATATCACATATCACAAGCGTGAGTTTTTGCAAGTTAGCCTTTTTCCTAAAGGGTTGGTTTGTCTTTATTCACGTGTATCCGTCTGAATTATATATATACTATACCACGGATCAAATTTTGGCGCCGCTGCCGGGGAGGTTGTGTTGCGACTATATAGTTGAGATCTAAACGATTAGTGATTTGAGATCCTTCCTTGTGAAGTTCCTGTTTCCCTTAAACCCCATAAAATACAAAAGTATTTTTCTTTTCTTTTATATATATATTATCATATAAAAACAAAAAAACCCAAAAACATTTCTCGTTTTCTTGTGCTAAAAAAATAGATAAAAGCAAAATCAATATAATATTCCTCAACTTGGAGTATTATCATAATAAGTTCCCAAACAAAAGATTAAGACTTGCCTTTGTGTCACTTGCGAATTCGGCTCACCTTTGATTGATAAACAAACTCTAACGGAGGTTTCAGGAGGTTTGGCATTAAACTTGACAAACCGAAAGGAGCGGGTTTTTAAGGAGCATTTATTGCCCACCTTTGCTCCTCCGCCACTCTGTGCGTTTTTTTTTCAGAGAGCTACCGTACGCTTGTTGATTTAAGGTTTAAGTTCCTTGTGTTTTGCTTCGATCTTGTTTTAATTGAATTGTTTTATTTAGTGCATGCACACTCGTTCTTCTACGTCGACAAGTCCTTTACGTGAACTCGTAGATATTCCGAAAAGATGTAATCGTAGACGTGCTGCCCGAATAGTCGAACCCGAGATTCGTACTATTCCCATTGATAAAATGGCAGACAATCGAACAATGGCGGAGATGCTCCAAGCACCCACCGAGGGTTACGGAGATGCCATCGTTTTACCACCAATCGATTCTGATCATTTTGAATTAAAAATGCATTTGATTCAACTCGTGTCTACAAATCAATTCCACGGGTTTGAACGAGAAGATCCGTATGCACACATCCGTTGGTTCAACAAGTTAACCTCTACAATCAATTACAAGGATGTGCCGCAAAAAGTTATCAAATTGATGCTATTTCCGTTTTCACTCGAAGGGGCAGCCCAGATTTGGCTGGAAAAAGAACCCCCTCGATCCATTGAAACTTGGGAAGATCTCGTACAGAAATTTGTCAATTATTTCTTTCCTCCTTCAAAGACGACTAATCTGAAAAATGAAATTTCTGGATTTCGTCAAAGTTTCGATGAAAACTTCGGAGAGGCATGGGAATGATTCAAAGATCTCCTAAGAAAATGCCCGCATCATGATTTCACGGAGTTACAACAGATCAATATGTTTTATAATGGGTTGAATGGAAACGATCAAGATTCTCTTAACGCTGCCGCTGGTGGCAATATCTTGAATCGTCGACCTAAAGATGTGCTTGAAATTTGTGAAAATAAGTCAAAAGTTCCTATTTCTCGAAACAAAGTGAATGTTCCTATCACTCCTGCTTCTTCATCCGGTAACTCATCAGAGTTAACCGCACCGTTAGCCGCTCTAATGGACGCAATTCGTTGCATGATGAAGGAAGTGAAAGAAATTAAGAGTGAAATTCATAAACCGGAACAAATCAAAGCCATAAACAAAGTGTGTGAAACTTGTGGTGGCCCGCATGCGTATTACGATTGTCAAGCAACCGATGCTTCTGTTTACCAAGCTCCCGTAGCTGCAGCAAACTACAATCAAAACCGACCGCATGCTGAAACTTATTACCTAGCACCAAATGCTATGGTACCACCTGGTTTTCCACCCGTGCCAAATCAAAATAATCAAAATCGCTTTGTTCAAAATCAAGGACAAAATTTCAACAATTCTCAGAATTTCAACCAAAACCATAACAATTTCAACCAGCCTTATCAAGCTCCGAATCAACATGTTTATCAACAACCTCCTCAAGCTCCTTTGACTAATGATTTCATGAAAATTACTGAGTCCAGCATGCGTTCGATGCAAACTCAAATCAATAATATGAAAGTCGAGTTGAGAAAGGAAATTGATACTACGATGTCTCGTCAAACAAATGAATTGAAGAATATGATGGGCAGTTTCATGAATATGAACATGAACCAATCTTCTTCATCTTCCGGACGACTTCCGAGCAATACCATTCCTAATCCTAATGCTGAGTTGAAAGCCGTCACCACTCGAATAGTGGTAAGACGCATAATGGACCCTCGACTCCTATTCCCCCTCCACCGAGGGAAGTGAATCGAGATACCGAGGTGACAACGGACAAGGTGCATTTCTCAAGCCCACAAAGTACCACACACGTCCAACCTCCAAATGTCCAAATTCAAGTTCTGGAACCCAATGTTCCGAAGACCAACCCTAAACCTTCAATTCCATATCCTTCGAGGCTTAATGATCAGAAGCTTAGAGACAAAACAAATCAACAGATGGAGAAATTCTTTAAAATCTTCAGTGATTTGCACTTTGACATAAGCTTCGCAGATGCTCTCATTCTTATGCCCAAATTTGCATCTACTCTCAAAAGTTTGCTAAGCAACAAGGATAAGTTGTCTGAGATGGCAAAGACCCCACTAAACGAACAGTGCTCAGCGGTTCTCCTCAAAAAGCTTCCCGAAAAGCTCGGAGACCCCGGCAAGTTTTTAATCCCATGTGATTTCTTGGGGATGGTTCAGTGCTCAGCCTTGGCCGATCTTGGCGCAAGCATTAACCTTATGCCACTCTCGGTATGAAAGAAATTATCTCTTCCGAAGCTTACATCTACTTGCATGACACTCGAGCTAGGGGACCGTACTATAAAACGTCCACTTGGAATAGCCGAGGATGTCGTTGTGAAAGTAGGAAAGTTCCATTTTCCTACTGATTTCGTTGTGGTAGACTTTGATGCCGATCCTCGAGTTCCACTCATACTGGGGAGAGCTTTCTTAAGAACAAGTCGTGCTGTCATTGATGTATATGCCCAAGAATTAACCATTCGAGTTGATAATGAAGCCATCACGTTTAACATTAATCAAGACTCTAAACCTCTAACCACCAAATGCAACATTGCTATGGTTAATCAAAAATCTGATTCCGTAATTGCTTCCAAAAGAAGTGATTCGATGCTTTCAAGATTCACGGTTAAGAGTCCTTCACAAAAACGTGCTGAGCTCAAAACAAGGGAAATTACCCCTGGTTCAAGCAAATGGTTTGAAAGTTGTGCTACAGAAGTTAAGAGTGTTTTTGACTATGATGAACAAGAATCGGAGATCACATCGAAAGTGGTGAAAATTGCTAGCTCTAAGAGCACACCACTTGTCCCACCTCCGGAATCGATTTATCGTGTTGAAATTGTTGATTCTGTGGATGAAACTAAAAATCCCACTCCTTATTCTGCACCAGTCATTTCTGACTCTTCCTACCCTTCTCTCACACCGATTGAGGGAAGTGATTTCTTTTGGGATGAGGTCGATGCTTTTCTTGCAAGTGATGATTCAATTTCGACAAGGATTGATGATACTTACTTTGATTCAGAGGGGGACATCCTTTTTCTTGAAAATTTATTGAACGAAGAACCGTCCCCAACCCTCCCTCCCGGAATTTTTGTTGAAAATTACCATACAAGCTTCAAGGTTAAGCTACAAGTTCAAACAAATGGTGATTTTCCTTTTACGGATGAAGAATGGATTCTCATTGTGATACACACCTTCTTACCATTCTTCACATATTGCGTGATTTCTCTTTCCCTTTTCTCCTATGGGAATGAGGACACTATCTTTGACCCCGGTATCATCCCTTATAGTTTCTACTATTAAAATACCGTGGGTATCTCGTCGGTGTGGAACTTTCTTATGTTTTTCCAAACACATTGAATGAAAGTCCGATGGAGATGGTTTCTTCCACTTGCTTCCCCATGAACCAATGAATTCGGGGTCGAGTCAAGCTAGTGACTCGGTTAACAAAAACATTAGCACTTCATGGGTGACAACCCATGTTTCTATCTTCTCTCTTATTTCTAACACTAAGTGTGGGGGAATCCCACTGTGCTGTGCTTTTGTGTTGTTTGCTCTTGTTTGCAGGTTTCCCTTGGATTGTGATGATTGGTGCGTCTGTTTTCAATCCAGCCGCCCAATATCCTATCCTTTTGCTAACGGTTATCTAGGGATATCTTTTTAATCCTGTTTGTGAAAATAGAGATTTCTTTCACACACTTGGCTATTAGTATTACCTTTTTACGTTCTAAGTGTCGGCATAATAGCCGGTACTTTGAATATTGAGGGCAATATTCAATTCTAAGTGTAGGGGGGAATTCTCTCGAATTTTGTCACATGTATACCTTCTAGTGCCCTAGTACCCCCGTTTTGGCCAAAATTTTAAAATTTTTTCGTTTTTGAATAAAGAAATTGCATGAAAAAGATGTGCTTTGCACCAAAAAAGAAAGAAGTGTTTAGTCTTGATTAGGTTAGAACATAGGGAATCCTGACTCTGCCAGAGTATTGATCTGGCTGCTTCCTTAACGATTAGACTAAGGTTTTACGATATGTGCAAATGAAAATGCTAAGCGTAGAATAGTTGGTTTTCTTTAGAGCTTATATAAGTAATCTATGGCTTTTCCTCCCAGGAAATAACTAATCTGACTTAATTAGTGCTTATTTTTCAAACATTTGAACACACAAAATCATTTTTCTTTACGATTTTGAAAAATACTAGTTCAAAGCTATATTTAAACTTCGGAACAAGCATATGTCATAATAATGTAAAAGTTAAGTAATAAATGTATGTGCTAAAAAGCTACGGTTCAAGATCGGCCCTTGGATTCTTATTTCTAGAAGGCGTTTAGGTCTTGGCTACCCTCTTACACCGGCCCTTGGACCTCTAATTCAGGAATGTGTAAGGTCTTGGTCCAACACCCTTGGATCCTTATTACAGGAATGTCTAGAGTCTTGGAATTCTCCGTTGTAACGGCCCTTGGATCCTTTATTCTGAAAGGTGTAAGATCTTGGTTCCCGTGAAACTCCGTTAGTTTATATTGTACAAGTATTAAAAAAAAAAAAAAAAAAAAAAAAGAGATGAAAAAAATGAAAAAATGAAAGGAAAAAAATAAAATAAAAATGGAATGATATTGCAAAATGCAATAAATTTTGAAACTTGCCCGTTGTAAATTTTAAATCTATCTTTCAACTATTATTAGTCAAGGGTTTATAAAAACGTCGATTTTGGCTATCAAAAATTTGAAAATCAAGCACAGTCACCTAACTTGAATACATATGGGAGTGAAAAGTTAAGTCTCGGCTTACATAGATTATTGATATAAGTAGTGTTAGCATTTTACAAAAGCATTTGCACATTGAGTTTAAGCTTAGTTGGGAGTATAAAAAAGAGGATGACGATTTTAATTCCCTGGAGACACCCATTTTGTGTGAATCCCGTTCCATGATACCATTTTTTGAAATCAAGCATTTTATATATATTGCTCTAGTTTAAATTTCGTGCATTGTATAAAAAATCAAAACGGGGTATACTTGGTATTCTTTTGATCCTTTCATTACTTTAAATGATCGGATTGCTAGGGACTAGCAATAGCTTAGTGTGGGGGATTGATGAGTGTGTAAATACTCATCATTTTATACCCATTAAAGACACAAAAATGACCAAAAACACCCAATATATATTGCAGATATCCTTGGTTTGTGTTTTATGTGTTTCAGGTACTGAATGATTGAAAACGGAACGAAAACGAATATTTTTGGATCGACTCGACAACAATTGTACATTTGATCAAGTGAAGACAAAAGTCAAAGACGAAGTCAAAGTCAACCCCCAAAAATACCAAAATGACACAAATAGTCCTTGAAAATAAATTTCATTTTTGGCAGCCTTGGCCCCTGGATTTTCAGAATTGGCAACTTTAGTCCCTAAAGTTAAATCTTACCCAAAGTTAATCCTAAATTAAATCCAGTCCAATTCTAATCCTAAACACTAAGCCTAGCCCAGCCCATTCCTTTTAACTACCCAACCCGACCCACCTTTTCTAAACTAATACCGGTTTGACCCCAGTCAAACCCACCCTTCTTCAAAACCATTACCCACCAAACCATACCACCATAGCCACCACCCTTATCCCTGACACAACCACCAATCACCTCACCCGTCCTCCTATCCCACTCCACCTAACAAGCCAAGAAGCATTAATTGCTTCTTCCCCATCACACTTCATCAGAATCAAGTGGTATTTTCCACTCACACCATTTTGGCGCTAAAATCCATTTAGACGACTGAGATGAATTCAAGCTAATCCAAGGGCTTCAAAGTGATCAGAGGAAGATAAGAGGCTTATCCCACTTAGTTGTAGTATATATAGAACTATCTTGTAGCCTTAATTGGCAAGTAGTTAATTTTATTTAATCGTATTGTAATTTAAGTTATTCAAGTTCATCAACTTTAGTTTCCAGTTATTAATTCAAGTATTTTTTAAGTTAATTGTTCCAATTTAATTCAGTTGTGTACTTAGTTTCAAGTTATTAGAAGTTCAAGTTTGTCTCTTAAATCCGAATTAAGCTCTTTAGTGTTAAGAATCATTCAAAAGCCTAAATACCCTTGCTATAAGCTTATACAAGCTTATCATAGCTTGTTGTAAGTTTATATTAGTAATAAGCTGTTCTAATTTCAAAAGATGGAAAAAGTCAATGAAAGTCAAACCTGGACCAAATAAGCAGTTCAGATGAAATAAGCTATTAAGGAAAGCTGAATTGGGTTTTCTAGCTTGTTTTTGACAAGCTAGGTGTGTTCTGATCAATTTTCTCTATTTCAAAGCATACAACAGTTGTAAGAAATTTTCCAATTTTTGCATTGTTTTCTAGTTACTGTTCTATAGCTTAATTTCAGCTTATTAATAGTTTATTATTGTATTTCATCTGTTTTATCAGTATTAAAATTCCCTTTTCTTTATTTTGCTTAAAAACCTAAAAAAAGTCAAAAATAGCTTATTTAAGCAAGAGCTTATCTCAGTTCTTATTTTTATTAGATAAATGCTTTTTAATGCCTATTACAACTATTGGTTAAGCTGTCTTCCATATATTAGCTTAAAATTGCCTGTTGCATTTAAAAATCCAACACAGACCCTCATAAAGGACTGTTTGGCATTAAAAAGGAAAATGGGTCAAAATGGGTAGACACTGTTCATCTGCATTTGTGATTAGTTCAATCTTGCTTAGAATAACCATTTTCAGTTGTTAGTAGGAACTTATAAGCTTATTTGAAGTAATACCTTGGTTTGGACTAGTGAGGTAATTTTCAAAGTCAATTCCTACTCATAACTGCGTATTTTAGAGATAAGCAGTTGTGGTCCTAGTTTTTGATCTTTTTGAGTTCAAGTTAGCATATCCAGTCAGTAATCAAGAGTAGAAACCATCTCAATAGGATTTGATCAAGTTTTGACCATTTTGGTCTTGTCTGCACAAAAGGAATCCATATATGCAGTCTGCACAAGTTTTCTAGATCCCATTTAGGTGCTTAATTGTGTTAATCAGTGCTTAATTGGTTAACATATTATAAAATCCCAACAAGTATAGCTTATTTGAGCTTTGAAATAAGCTCAAAAGTCTCTTATCCACACAAGCATACACTGAGCAATCAGTGTACACTTGTGTAGAATAGCCACTTTCTCAGCTTATCTTTAAGCAGTAAATAAGCTCCTCTTTGTCTGATTTTTGGTTTCTAAGACCCTCAGTAGGTGAAATTTAAGTATCTTCAGTTTTTGTGGTGTTTAGTTATTATCTAAGTGCTTAAATTTATGCTTGAAATTGCCTAGAATCCAAAAAGTTGCCCTGTGCATCAGTCCACTCTTGGGCTTATTTTGGTTTGATCAGTGCTTATTTCTTTATTCTTGTGGCTTTTTCAGTTCCATTGTAGCTCATTGTTGGTTACTTAGCTTATTCCAACTGTGCCTTTGCTTATTCAATAGCTTATCAGCCACTTGGCTTATTTTTGGGACACTTCTCTTTTTTAATCAACTGATCAGCAAACTTAGCTGATTTCTGGGCTTATTTGAAGTTTTCAAAAATAGTGTTAGTTGTTATAATTGCTTATTGTCTTATGCTTAATCAGTTTCAACAATAAAAATCAAAAAAATAAAATAAGAAGCAAAAAGAGAGCCAAGGGATTCGAACCCTGGTCTCTTAGCACACACACCCAACACCCAACCATCTGCCTTAGGGACTTATTTCAGTTAACCTTTGCATAATTTTTTATTTAACCAAGTTTTCCAATTTTAGCTTATTACCACTGTTTGCTTAATAACAGCTTATCTGAATAAGCTGTTGGTTCACTTTTATTTTTCCTTGATTCTGCTTATCATTAAGTAGTTTCCTGAAATTTTTCATAATTTTCCAATTTCATTTAGTAATTTTAATTAAATTTTCTTTTACGTTTAGTTTTTAAATCATAATAAAAAAATATAAAACTCAAAAAAATATAAATCTTTTTTCTAAAATTTTCTTTTCTCATTTATAACTTAGGAAAAATAATTTGGTACTTGTAAGATTAAATTTTAGAGATCTCACTTTTTAAACCCGTTTTTGTAATTCCCGTCTCGCGTTTTTAATATAATTTGTTTTAATCTTAATTTTCTTTTGAGAATTTGTTTCTGATTACTTAAATTAGAATTAAAAAAAATACAAAATTCCATATTACAATCATCAGCCACTCTAATTCCAAACCTTACACGATTGTCCATTCCAACCTCGCTGGGACACGACCCGGGTAACACTTGCCCGGTATATCACATATCACAAGCGTGAGTTTTTGCAAGTTAGCCTTTTCCCTAAAGGGTTGGTTTGTCTTTATTCACGTGTATCCGTCTGAATTTATATATATACTATACCACGGATCAGTTTTCATGGTATGGTAGGATCTGAAAATGGGAGACATGCAAATGAATACATGGAGAAAGGACAATTGGTTCCAGATGAGATGGTTGTCATGGTATGGTAGGATGTTCAATTGATTTTTTTGCTGACTTTTTTATAGAGCTATATAAATAGCCTTATTGAGGTGAGATGATTAGATGAGCGTTATATTAATGAAGCAGCAAGATGTGTGGGTCAGATGGATTGTGGAACATGTTGAAGAGGGTTGGGGTGAGATGACTAAATTACTTTTGTACAAAAGTTCTAATATTTCAATAAAAGTTTTGTTTGAATAAGTTATCAAATTGTTTGACCCGGAACACTTTTTTTTCAAAATCTTTAAATTTCTATAAATAACATATTTTTTTGGTAAGTAACAATTATAAAGCCGTTGCATTAAGGTACTTTTTCACTATTGTGTATCATAGGTTTTTTTTGAGGCATTATGAAAATATAATACAGTATATGTTTTTTAAGTTTTTCTTTCATGTATGCTTATCAATTTGACTTAATCTATTTTGCAGCAATGCACTTCGATTGGCTGCAAAAAAGGTGTTTAATGGAGTGCATCAGAGTTATTAGCATGGTGCATTTGAACGTCATAGAGTTTCAACAATGTAATCTTGCTAATGCTCAATAGAGTAATTTTCATAAGATTGATCTTTCTTTTTTTTAATGTCGGCATCAAGTTTCTCTCTATCATGGCAACCAACCACTAAATTAAATCGTCATAGAGTTTCAACAAGGTAATCTTACTAATGCTCAATAGAGTAATTTTATAGAAGGTAGTTGTGGTTGGTACTGAAATGTGGGCTGAAATGGGGCTGAAACGGGTGTGTTTAGGGGCTTAGTCGGGGGCTGAAACGGGTGGGTTTGGGGGCTGAAATGGTTGTGTTTAATGGCTTAACTAGGGGCTAAAATGGGGCATTTTAAGCGCAAAATGACGAACTTAAGATTAGATTAACGATCCTTCTGCCAATAGGGTCAATACCAATAGGGTCAATACCAAACCAGAGTACAGGTCGAGGAATGCAGTTCCCAAGATAGAAACACCCTCAAAACCAGAAAAGCAGTCCAGTTCTTCCATGGATGCTTCTTCTTCTTCTTCTATTCCTTAAAGTGTAAGTTCCGCATCCAATACCTTTTCTATGATTATGTTTTTTAGAAGGTGTTTGGTTTTGCATGTTTTTTCTCCGTATTTGCTTATTTATAAGCTGATAAGCAACATATGCATCAGTTTATCTCAAAAGGATAGGCTTTCCAGATTGATGCTTTAGTAGAAGGTGCATATAACTCACTTTCACTTTATTTTCTTTGATTAATTAGTTGTTTATTTTTTATTTTTGTTGTTAGAAATTTATAGTATTTCCTCATTTTGAAGTTGACTCTAATTATCTGAATTATAGGACTATAAGATAACGGTACTTTGATAGGAACATGTGAACCAATTTTAGTGGACTATCCGGTCGATAAGAAACCAAAGTTTCTGTAAAACTTTGAAATAAATATATTTTTTGCTTGCAAAAAGAACTAAATTGAAAACCATTATTTGGAGATTAGGTCCTATTTAAGCTACACAAAACTTTGCTATTAGGATACAACAAAGAAGCTGCCATCCAATGTAGCAAATTCGATCATGTTAATTTCTTCTATCTTAACTTTTGAAAAATCTATATAATTTGCCCTATAAGTCTACGGATTGACATAGGTTATACTATATTCTCACCAGTTTTCTTACTTGAGCAAGTTGCCATTGTAAAAGCCTAAAATGTTTTCTTACTTAAGTCCAATTTCTTACTTCTGTAAAACCAGAGCAGGCTGAATGGGTCAGAAGTCATGTGAACTAAGTGTGTATTTAAAAGCTTAAAATGACCCGAATATTTCATGTTATTAGGGGCTGGTTGGATAACATAATTGAGCAGCCATTTTGGCATCATTAACATGTCATTAGGGGCTGCCATTTTGGCGTCATTAACATGTGTTAGCTTAGCTATTTTGTGAAGATAACGTCTCACACGTGAATTGGACTAGATACGTAATATAGTTGCACCCGCAGGGACTAATAGTGTACACGGTGCAAACTAGTGTTGTAAAAGGCCTATAAATACCCCTCATGACTCTCCATGAGGGGTGTTGATGCGTGGTTTTGCGACCTTACAACAGGTTTTACCTCTCGAGGGATCTCAAGAGGCTTGCAATCCCCACCAGGCAGTGTACCTGACCGATGTAGTATAGTGTAGTGGCAAGTACCGGGGGATTGATAGTTCTCTAGGGGAATAGTGTCGTTAGGATTGAAAAACTACTCTAATAGGTCTAAGGGTGAGGGAAGATTCTTTTTGTATTTTTTATATTTTTATAAAAGCAAGTAAAATCTCGGGTTTGAAGGAGTGGGCGGAATTAGTTGCTAGTCAACTAACCCAAATAACTACAATTGCAAATAAAATAAAATAACTGAAAATAAAAAGGTTGTGGAACTTATATGGAGAGAAATGTGTTTACTTAGATTTCCTTACTCCCTAACTATCTTTTACTGGTTGATTAGTGTGTATTAATTGCGTGGATGACGGGTGTATTCCTTAATACCAATCGTGGGGTGGCGTACGTACTTCCCCAACTCTATAAGCTCCTACTTCACTCCTATGTCGAGCCGGCTAAGAAGCTCCTAACATGGGATCACTAGAATTCGCTCATGCATTAAATACAACCATAAAAACCTTAGTACGCATTGGTTCATGTTTCTTAAGACGTTCAAGCAAGTTACCGTATAGGAGGTTAGCCAGTTTTCTTAAGCCTAACATCGATAAACAATCATCCAATACAATTAATAACACATCAACAACCAATAATCAATAGTTAGGTTTCATTAGATCTAAGCAAACACAAGATAAATCTAGCCTAGCATGTTAAATAAAAGACAAGAACAAGATATAATCAAACAACACATAGACATATTGAATGATTAATTGATTACTTATCTTCAATTGAACATGGGAGATCCAAGGGTATAAAACCCTTAAAAGTAGCATAAAAATCGTCTTAGGGTTTCTCCTCACAAAGTTGCACACTAATGACTAAAAATTATGAGAATATATATAGAAAATCAGATCTGACGGCGTCACGTTATAGAGCTGACGCCGTCACCTCGCCGCGGTTAGGGTTTCTTGATGGCCTTCTTGACGCCGTCCCCTTTTAATCATCCAAAATCCTCTCTGGCGCGTCAAGGGTTGACGGCGTCACAATGGTGCTTGACGCCGTCACAGGTACTTTTCCAGCCGATTTTGAGACTTTGTCGTTTTCTTCACTTTTATGCTCCAAAAACGTCCAAAATGCTTCCTTTTCCAGATTTCTTCTCCAAAGTACCTAAAATGACAAAAGGAACGATTTAGGGCAATATTTGATCAAATAAATACGATTTAGGGCTTAAATGACCCCCTAAAAGCGGTACACTTTTCGCTTCATCAAATACCCTTACACTTGAGATTTGCTTGTCCTCAAGCAAATGCGCTTTTATTCTAATCAAAATACAAGTTAGGGGTCATTTAACGCTAATATAAAAGTAATTACAACAAATAGTCGTTCCACTTTAATCATAATAAGCACGGAGATTACAAACTAGCACCTCACAAGTAGTGTTTAGTTACTCACATCTCTCAGGTGTCATAAAAGTATATCTCATAAATGAAAATGAATAATATCTCTCACTACCTGTCATAGAAAATAGATTACCATAGGCTTGGGAAAGGATCAAAAACCTCCTCCACTAGGCGTAAGCACCTAAGATAAACTATCAAAGAGGGCTTTTAAACGGGTTATAACGTTAGGTGTAGGGATATGATAAACACGGTTTTGTTGGATAAAAGATATTTTACTAGTGGCGAGTTAAAGATCTTGATTAATTACATGTACAATATGGCGTTGCTAAGCCAAGACTAGACTCGACTTAAGCTAATGAAAAAAATAACAAAAAGATAAAATAAACATAAAATGAAACGGGATGGTAGTCCGTATGTTTTTTCTACTTTTTTTTTTTTTTTTTTTTTTTTTTTTTTTTTTTTTTTTTTTTGCATACACTCTTGCCCTACCATCCAAAATAATACATCGTAGGGGGGTTGTATCCCCCTTACACTTGAACTTTTACATAACTTTACAATTAACTATTCTAATGACTCGAATTAAGATAATCGAAACACTTGGAGTACTTTTAAAATATTTAGCACATATGGGGGTAATAATGTTGTTCTTCCCCATTACTCCATTACACTAGTACTTTTCCCATGAGTCCCAATCGTCCCAAAACAATATGTACAAGGATATGACTCGACTTAGCAACCATGTAATCAATTAGATAATTAACTTGTGGTTTAAACAAATGTTGTCACAATAATGCACTAAAAATGAGTGCATACAAGGTAGGCTAAGGCGATTTGGGTGTACATTTAAGTGGGGTGTAAACAAATTCTTACTTTAAGTAAAGTGCTTAAAGTTAGAAACGAAAAGATAGGATCTGAGGGGTGTACTAGGGGTATCGTGTACTAAAAATGAGTACAACGCAAAGGGTGTGGGAGAATTACTTGACCAATGTAGCCAATGTAATTATAACAAAAACACAGGTGTAAAACAATGGGTTAATCCTAATGCCTCTTATCATGTAGTAAATCTAACTACACGAATGTAGTCTCACTTGTGGCCTCGGAATGGTCCTAACGCAAGTTCTAGAATCTAAGTGCTACCGGTACACACATCATAGCATAAATGCTTTTCCTACCAATTCTAGGGGTGAACCTCACATATTTGGGGGTGGAAAATTTTTTTAGTGGTACGGTTTTGTGCTAGTCATATAACTCCTATCCGTGAGACGCTCATTAAAACCAAAGTTTCACTCCTATATGTTGTAAAAAAATTTAAATTTGGCACTAAAATTGCCTTAACAGGTATTTCTCTCAGTTTTATTACACATCTACCATTAAACAAACGAAAAATCAAGCGTAATAGCATTCTCTAAGGTATCGTACTTTACCCCCCCTTACACTTAAGATGAACATTGTCCCCAATGTTCAAATAACAAGATGTAAAAGTAAATAAGGTAAAAGAATGAAATCAAATACTCCCCTGATTCGCTCGGTGGATAAAGAGGTAACATGGTTAGATCTTCTTCCAAGGTAATGTTGAAGCTTCAAGATTAAAGCAGCGCCAAAAGCTAGATTCCACATACATCTCCTTGTCCAAAATAACCTGTTAAACCTGAGAAAACAAACACGAAAACCTGCATAACATCGGCGGGATAAATCTGTATAAGGATATAATGCTTGTGGAATGATTATTTTGCAGATTCCTGGAGTTTATAAGTTAGAGATTTAATAAAGCATTTTATGATTCCGGAAGAAAAACAAAACTTTCAAAAAAAAAATTCCAGAAAACTGTTCCTGACGTCGTCAGACTGGGGTCTGACGCCGTCAGAAGTGATCTGACAGATTTTTCATGTTAAGTTTCCGGAAAATTTCTGGAAAAACTCAATCCTTATTTCTTGGAAATCCTACAAAATATCATTATGACTCGATACAAGCATTTGACTCAAACAATTACTAATATGTATGTTAATTTAATATTGTTATGATTCATGTCCATTTGTTCTAATAAACCGATTTGGATTTCCCTTACACTTATCTTTTGCAAAATACCTTTATATGTAGTTAAGACGAAGTTAAAAACAAGATAAAGCATTTTCACAATTTAGTTTCGAACATGAATCAATAATAATAAAAATTAAACATACATACGGAAGCAAATAAAATCAAACAAACAAATAAATAAACACACAAAGCAAATAAAGCTTGGGTTGCCTCCCAAGAAGCGCTTTTCTTTGTTAACGAGTCTTGTAGCTAGACTCAAAGTCACCGTACATTACGTGACTCCATCATTGGTCACGGTTTCTAGGCCATTCTCATGTCCGGTTTTATATTCCGGTCCTAATTTCAAACAATCCTTGTAGAAACCGGATATCCTTTCCATAACATAGTCTACTCCTTTACTTCTATCTCCATCATTCCTATAGTAGACTGCTTGCTTAAGCTCCTTCTCAATATTTGACAAGTGTTGGAATTGCTCTATCTTATATGGCATTTGGTAGTTTACCTCATCGGTCTCATCCTTAAATCTAACTATCCCTAAGAAAGGTTCATAAGTCATTCTAGAGACCTTAACAAATGGTTTTCCAAAAACTACTTGAGTTAAGCATGCATCGACTATTGGGCGGATATCTTCTACAATTACAAAGTCGGTGGCATAGGTGAAGTTTCCTACATAAACCGGTAATCCCTTAACTCTTCCCGTGAAGTTACTCATCCAACCCTTATCAGGGAGCATCCTATACCCAAGTTGATTTTTCATTATCAAGTTGTAGTGGGCTCTAGTCATGATGTTTATGGGCGATCTAAGGTCGATGTAAGCTTTCCAAACATGTAAATGTCCGATGTTGCATGGTATGTTGAGATTAGAAGGGTCGCCCATTTCTATAATTGGTCTACCTAGGAAGTATGGTGTCTCGGGGTCATCGAATAAGTCTGTATGATATGCGCGCTCTTCCTTAGTGGGTAGCCTATTGAAGTAGTCCTCATCATCATCTACTTTTTCAATCTCACTTTTCCTAACTTCTTTATCAACCTCGACTTTCTTAACCTCATCCTCAGGTTCACTATTATCCTCATTCCTATCAATTGGTTTAATAGTGACAATGTTGACGAAGTGGACATGTTTGGATGAAGAGGGGTCTTTTACTTGGGGTCCGCTATTTGTGTTCCTAGCGTCCTTATGTGGAGGTGATAGCACTTGGTTATTGAGGGCTTTCAATAAGTTGTCAATTTTATTGGTCATCTCCGTTTGTTGTTGATTGAATTCGGATTCGAATCTAGCTATCCGAGCTTCTTGAGATGCCATAAATTTGGACATCAATCCTTCAAGATTATTGGTACTACCATAATTGTTGGAAGGATTGTTATTGAAAGTACGGTTTGGGGATGAACCGCTTGATTGGAAACGATTAGGTGGGTTGGAAGAATTGGTTTGTTGTGCGTTTTGGTTTTGTTTCCACCTAAGGTTTGGGTGATTTTTCCATGAGGGGCTGTATGAATCACCGTAGGGGTTTGGCTCGGGTTTGAAAGTGTACCACTTGTCTCCCGCTCCGTCGGTACGCGAGGATGCGTAGTTCGCAAAAGCTTGTTCGGGGAGTTCCACGCAATCACGAGTGTCGTGGGGACCACTACATAATTCACACGAAGAAGTGATTTTGTTCACTTGGCTTGAAGGTTTAGGAGCCTCGTAGGATTTCTTAAGAAACTTGACTTGGTCTTCAAGTTCTATGATCCTACGGTCGGAAGTGCTTGAATTGTTCGAAGGCAAAGATATTGCCTTGACCGTTTTATTCAAATCACGGGGATCATTCCAACTTTCGTTGTCATAAAGAGCAAGATATTCCAGGAGAGCCCATGATTGTTCCGCACTTAGATCACGTAGCTTACCACCGGCCGATTGGTCAATGGTTTGCCTCGTGGAGAGATTGATGTGGTCATAGAAGATTTGGACTTGGAGCCAAAGTTCTATGCCATGGTAAGGGACTTTTTGGAGTAAGTCCTTGAATTGAGTCCATGCCTCGTAGAGGGTTTTGCCTTGACGTTGTTGGAACATCAAGATATCATTCCTTAGCTTGGTAGTTCTTCCTGGTGGGAAAAACTGAGCAAGGAAACGAGTGGTGAGATCATCCCAAGAGGTGATGGATCCTGCGGGTAGGCGCTCTAGCCATTGACTAGCTTGGTCCCGCAGAGAGAATTGAAAGAGACGTAGTCGGGTCGTCTCTCGAGTGGCAACATCAAGGTCTATGGAATCAACGATTTTGAGAAAGTCCTTGAGATGTTGATTAGGATCTTCGGAACGAAGTCCATGGAATGCGCATCCGCTTTGCACCAACCGGATGGTGTCGGATCGCAAGGGAGTGACATTGGCTCCTTGAGTGAGCTCAATGGTGTTTCGATAGCCATGGTGGCTAGGACGGGAGTAGTCTCCTAAGGTACGGGCTCTAGGAGGTGGGTGTTGTTGTGGTGGTGGGTTGTTGGGATCGAGGATATTACCACCTTCCATGATGTCGGATGGTAATGGTTACGAACAAAGAAACGAAGAAAAAAGATAGACTAAAGAAAACCTAGAAAAATAAAATAAAAATCTCACTAGAAAGGAATCTAGTGAGTAGACCTAATAAAATAAAAATTCAACCGAAACAATAACTATTCCCCGGCAGCGGCGCCAAAAACTTGATGCGTGGTTTTGCGACCTTACAACAGGTTTTACCTCTCGAGGGATCTCAAGAGGCTTGCAATCCCCACCAGGCAGTGTACCTGACCGATGTAGTATAGTGTAGTGGCAAGTACCGGGGGATTGATCGTTCTCTAGGGGAATAGTGTCGTTAGGATTGAAAAACTACTCTAATAGGTCTAAGGGTGAGGGAAGATTCTTTTTGTATTTTTTATATTTTTATAAAAGCAAGTAAAATCTCGGGTTTGAAGGAGTGGGCGGAATTAGTTGCTAGTCAACTAACCCAAATAACTACAATTGCAAATAAAATAAAATAACTGAAAATAAAAAGGTTGTGGAACTTATATGGAGAGAAATGTGTTTACTTAGATTTCCTTACTCCCTAACTATCTTTTACTGGTTGATTAGTGTGTATTAATTGCGTAGATGACGGGTGTATTCCTTAATACCAATCGTGGGGTGGCGTACGTACTTCCCCAACTCTATAAGCTCCTACTTCACTCCTATGTCGAGCCGGCTAAGAAGCTCCTAACATGGGATCACTAGAATTCGCTCATGCATTAAATACAACCATAAAAACCTTAGTACGCATTGGTTCATGTTTCTTAAGACGTTCAAGCAAGTTACTGTATAGGAGGTTAGCCAGTTTTCTTAAGCCTAACATCGATAAACAATCATCCAATACAATTAATAACACACCAACAACCAATAATCAATAGTTAGGTTTCATTAGATCTAAGCAAACACAAGATAAATCTAGCCTAGCATGTTAAATAAAAGACAAGAACAAGATATAATCAAACAACACATAGACATATTGAATGATTAATTGATTACTTATCTTCAATTGAACATGGGAGATCCAAGGGTATAAAACCCTTAAAAGTAGCAGAAAAATCGTCTTAGGGTTTCTCCTCACAAAGTTGCACACTAATGACTAAAAATTATGAGAATATATATAGAAAATCAGATCTGACGGCGTCACATTATAGAGCTGACGCCGTCACCTCGCCGCGGTTAGGGTTTCTTGATGGCCTTCTTGACGCCGTCCCCTTTTAATCATCCAAAATCCTCTCTGGCGCGTCAAGGGTTGACGGCGTCACAATGGTGCTTGACGCCGTCACAGGTACTTTTCCAGCCGATTTTGAGACTTTGTCGTTTTCTTCACTTTTATGCTTCAAAAACGTCCAAAATGCTTCCTTTTCCAGATTTCTTCTCCAAAGTACCTAAAATGACAAAAGGAACGATTTAGGGCAATATTTGATCAAATAAATATGATTTAGGGCTTAAATGACCCCCTAAAAGCGGTACACTTTTCGCTTCATCAGGTGTGAGAAATTTTGTAAGCTTCATTCATTTATTCATTTATAATAAAACACTTTTCTTTACCTTTCTTTCTCTACTTTCTCTCTCTAGAACTAATCATGTATTTCGATCAACCTCGACCTCCAAAAAGCGATTCTTGTTCTTAACAAGTGGTATCAGAGCTAACCAGGGGCGAATCGTGGTGTTTTGTGGTGAAAAAAAAAAGATTTTTGGTGTTTTTTTCTCGAAAAAAGTGCGTACTTTTATGAAGTTCTTCGGGTAAGGAGGTGAAAATCTTCGAGTAAAGATGCATTTCTCCGAGTTAGGATGAAGTTCTTCGAGTAAGGATTTGAAGATTTCCGAGTAAGGGTTGATTTTCTTCGAGTAAGGTTGATTTTCTTCGAGTTAGAATTTCTTCGAGTAAGGAAACTTTAACTTCTATTTATATTCTCCGAGTTAGGAAATCAGAACTTCTTCTCTTATATCCTTCTACTAAGGGGTTATATATTTCGAGTAAGAAAATTCTTCGAGTAAGCAAATTTTCTTCGAGTAAGGACTTAAGTCTTCGAGTAAGAACCTTCGAGCAAGAATCTTTGAGTAAGAACCTTCGAGTAAGAACCTTCGAGTAAGAACCTTCGAGCAAGATCCTTCGAGTAAGGAAATTCTTCGAGTAAGGACAATCTTCGAGTAAGGAAATCTTCGAGCAAGGAAAACTTCGAGTAAGGAGTTATGTTTCCGAACTTCTAGGGTACTTACCGAGCATCAAGGAGTGAAATTCTTCTGAGTTTCTTAAGGTTTCGCCGAATATCTAATATACAAAACCCTAGTTTTCGAACCCTAATTTACCGAAAAATTAGGGCATATAACAAACTCACCCATCACACCAAAGACACGTATGATATTATTGCTCTACACTTAATGGACACATGATTCGTTTCATCGTTTCATTATCTCAATACCAATTTATCCCACTTTAAAACAAACCACGTATAGCTTAAAAGATCCTGATCAAGAATCACAATCAAATGGCAATGACTAGTATCAGATTTTTTGTGACTACGGAGTTTTTGTACGATATTGCTTATTTGGGTTTAAAGTTCATTTCACGGGCATGTGTACTTCTTTATCTGAAAGTCTAGAGGTTGGATGGATGCATGACTTTCAGAGATACTTGTTTGGGCATACACTGGTAGTTATTAAGACTTGGACATCTAGCTAAATGTGTGATCTATAAACACATAAGTCGGTTCTTAATGCTCACATTGGCTATCACTTTAAGGAGTTACGTTGTAGTACTCAGTGTCACATGAAGTTGTGGATAGTCCAAGAGGTGGATATTTCATATACTGTTTGATTGGTTTGGGTATATGACACTACCTATGCTTTAAGGAGTTACGTTGTAGTGCTCAGTATAGGTTCTTAGTCACACTTTCGTACAAGCTTAAGTCACATATCTAAGGGATATTTTATTCATTCTTAGATCGGTTATATTGGGTTGTCTCCATTCAGTGGTCATTTACTAGCTAGTTGGATTTTGAAGAGGTCGCTTATAGGTTGAAGAGAAGAGATGAGATCGTAGAAAAAGAGAGTCATATTTTTTTGACATATTCTCACGAAAATGTGCTTAAAGAGGTTATATCCTTAATATTGCTTCCAGTACAAGTTGATTTTACGACATGTACACAACATTATGATGATTCCGATAACTCGCAACCATCAGGAGGGAGAAGTACATGAAGTAAGAAGTAGTGTCTCGTCTTCCGTAATTTGGTTGATTGGGGGAACAATGCTTAATCAGGAACCGAAGAGGTACCAATAATGTGTACATCGGGGATTATTTAGCAACTTGGATGCAATACTATGTGAGTTATGTTGTTATGCTGCTACCCGACCAAACAATCATTGTGCTACAGTCTAGTGTCTACTTTATCCACTGCGTTGTGTGATCAGAAGACTAAAGAGAATTAATCGAAGGGTTGTCAGTTTGGGAGGGAGCAGATAAAAGAAAAAGAATAGGCTCACTAGTTAGGAGGGAGTAATAACCTAACTAGATCATTACAGCACCCGAAATTCAGAGCTCCAAGGATCAGTGCCTTTAGTGGACAAAGATCAAATACCGAAGTATTCGGAAGAATGAACTTCAAGGATGATGCATAAGAAGTTCAGAGCTCCAAGGATCAGTGCCTTTAGTGGACAAAGATCAAATACCGAAGTATTTGAAAGAATGAACTTCAAGGATGATGCATAAGGAGTTCAGAGCTGAAAAAGATCAAAGCCGATATCATCGAAAGAAGGAGCTCCAAGTCATCCTCAGTATCTAGACTACAGACACTCTGCGCTTCAACAACGTCAACATTGTTTATTATTATTGTAATTTACTTTGTTTATAGGTCTCATTGTAACCATTTCATGTGTGACGATATCTTGGAGGGAGATTGTTAGCTTCGCTATTTTGTGAATATAACGTCTCACACGTGAATTGGACTAGATACGTAATATAGTTGCATCCGTAGGGACTAATAGTGTACACGGGGAAAACTAGTGTTGTGAAAGGCCTATAAATACCCCTCATGACACTCCATGAGGGGTGTGGGGAATTGTGTAAGCTTCATTAATTTATTCATTTATAATAAAAACACTTTTCTTCACCTTTCTCTCTCTAGAACTAATCATGTATTTCGATCAACCTCGACCTCCAGAAAGCGATTCTTGCTCTTAACAACATGTCATTAGGGGTTGTTTGGATACCAGATTTGAGCAACCATTTTGGCTTCTTTAACATGTTATTAGGGGCTATTAGGGGCTATTTGGATTGTTGAAGCAAAACTCAGAAACAGAACCTCAATTACAATAGCGGAAATAACATAAATTTGG
Organism: Artemisia tridentata subsp. tridentata; assembly: GCA_021014915.2. Classification (NCBI taxonomy): domain Eukaryota; kingdom Viridiplantae; phylum Streptophyta; class Magnoliopsida; order Asterales; family Asteraceae; genus Artemisia; species Artemisia tridentata. The sequence goes on along the minus strand of CP139501.1, from coordinate 19,352,649 downwards.
AATTAATTATGGAGACTTGAAGAATGATAGTGTTGAATGTATATGCTGACTTTCTGAGAGAGCTTGATAGATGTAAGAATTATGGTATTGAATGTATTCGAAGCCACTTTATTCTGAGTCATGTTTATCACCACACTAGTACAAAAATGGGATTTCGTCACACATGTTGTTTTTCGAACGGCCATACAGTAATTTTTTTATGTGACTAAATGTACCAGAATAAAATAAACAGCCATACTTGATTCGACTTGTGTAACCATTTCGGAATTACATCTGAGGCTACAGCCACACATTTGAATATGTTCGTGACTAGAGGTATCTGGTAAAACTTGTTTTCATTTTTTAGTCACTTATAATTTGGGACGTGTGACGGATACAAATAAGTTTGAAACATTAGTCACACTATATATATACATATGTGACAAATATATGTCACACAATTGAAAAGTGTGACCAAAATCCATATATGGTCACACGAAGTAATTGTGTATGTGGCTAAATCATATACTCAAGTTTGTCACACATTATTTAAATGTGACTGCTAGTTTTTGTTGAAAATTTAGCCACATATGAATTTGAAATGTGTGACAACTGAAAAGTAAGTTTGAAGCATTAGTCACGATATGCATTTAAAAGTGACAAATATATGTCACACAATTGAACAGTGTGACCAAATGTCATATATGGTCACACTAAACCATAGGCATACATGATTAAGTGTGACCAAAATTCGATAGATATGGTCACGTAAGTTAATATGTGCGTCTAAAGTTTAGTGTGTGTTTGCCTGCCAAATCCTAATGTGTATGGTCACATTTAATTGTATCAGAATCATGTGACTATAGGCTATACCATAGTCACACCATATCACAAATGTGTATCTAAATTATGTTTATGGCCACATTATAAGGGTATTATATGTGACCAATACATTCAAAATAGTCACACTGTGAAATATTCATGTGACTATTATTTATAGCAAAATGTGAACTCAGTTACCATTAACCTTGATATTAGTCACATTGAGTGTTTGTGTGACTAAATTCAAGATGTTACATATGGTCATCACATGAAGTATTTATTTAGGTGTCTAAATCATAGTCATATTTTGTCACACATTATTTAAGTGTAGTCACAATTCGATACATATGGTCACACATTTATGATAACTTATGTAATTTTGAGGGGTTAGATATGGGATTTTATAGTCTATCTAGTTTGAGTCTAATTTGATATTCACTGAATTGAGTTCAGACTATTAGTCATGACTCTTCATTTGCCCCATTACAATGCTGAGATTTTATAGTCTATCTAGTTTAATGTAGTAGTATGTAAGTATGTTACTTGCCCCTAGGAACTAGGCTACTTGACTTTCTAAAGTCAATTTTCAACTTTAATGAAGTAACTTGTTACTAAAGTGCCTGCAAGTGCATATACTATACATGATAAATGGAAACTGCAAATACAATAAAGCTTGACTGCAAGTGGATATATAACAGTGAAAACCGCAAAAATTTTCATTGCCATTGAAAAGCTTGACTTTTTGGAGTCAAAATCCATTACAACAGGCTAAATTACAGAAACAACTATTTAATACTAAAACTGCTAATCATCTAACAGTACTAACTTAACAATACCAGTAGTAACCTTGCACTTAGCCTTGAGCAGCAGTATTAACTTCAACCAGCAGTCTTAACTTGCAGCATGACATGCTTCACTTGGATTTTCGTATAACAATACCTTCACAGTCGGTTCGATAGTAGTCACTTCGTGATTCCTTCCCCAAGTCTTCTTTACTTACACGTGGTAATATGTTTTCATTGTGCTCGTGAATGACTGTACTAAACTCCTCATTGACTTCGTCATATGTATCTTTGTAATTCTTGGTAGGTGTTTTAAAGACAATAGACAAATTTTTATGTGCCTGGTCTTTCACATAAAACACTTGTGTTGCTTGTGAGGCTAATATAAACGGATCATCCTTGTGGCCTAAACTATTCAGGTCTACCAATGTATAACCAAGAGTATCGTGTTTGACCCCACCAATTTTGAGATTAACCCAATCACATTTGAAAAGAGGAATTTGCCTGAAACGGTAATCTAGTACCCATATCTCTTGTAAAACCCCATAATAAAATGCTTTTCTTGTGGTTACAACCTCTTTGGATATGTGAAGATCTACTGCCTCAACAGTAACCCCACTGTTCTGGTAAACTATGCCATCATTACTTTTCGTACGAAATGTATACCCATTGATGTTATACGCCTCGTATTTCACTATGCTGGCGCGTGGTCCAAATGATATCCACCTCACAGTTTCTGATACACTATCATTGGATATCGCTAACTCTCTCTCAACCTGAATTTCATTACAAGTATATATTACCTTTAAATTGCAGGTGTCACACCCCAAAAATGGCGCAGCGGAATGGCATTTACGGGGTATGACCTCATTGTCAATAACACAAGGTGTCACAATAGAGAAATACTAAATGTAATACATAGAACAAATAATAGTCACAACTCCCACAACTGGGATGAATACAAATATCCAAGTCGAGTCTCAGAATTAAACAACATCACTAAACAATAACCGAATGCAGCTTCACGAGTTATAAACCGGAAAGGTCTTGTCTAAGTCTTGCTAAGTCAGGCCAATACTCAACCTTCTATGGTACCTTCATTCTTAACACCTGAAAATGGATACTCGAAAACGTCAACATAATGTTGGTGAGCTCGTATGTTTAAAAGTAAAACCGCTGAGCTATGAATAATAGTGTAGGACAATAGTGCAACTGAATACAAATTATGAACATGTTATCCGAACAAAATTAGTGTCGCGCCAACTGAACCTATCACAATGTTACAACCATAAATAGTACACACATAGGGGAGCTACCCCGATAGATCTATCATAATGTTTCGGCTCTCAAGAGAGTTAACAGTTGCGCATTCATGTACACACAGTCAAAACATTTGTAGCACATAATCGCATCATCACACATATATGTCCAAAACATGAAAATGTTGTATCACAACATGAAAACAGTCAAAATATCATTTGAGTATCATTTTCCCCCAAGAAAAAACATAATGAAATAGGGGCTACGAGAACTCACCTCAGAAATAGTCGTCTGAAGTGATTAAATCAAGTAACAATAGTGTACGGCACCGACACGCGACCTTGATTAGTAAGGCATGTTTTAGTTCACAGACTAAGTTCAAGACTCCACAAACTTTAATTCAAAGTTTAAAGTGTTTATGTTGTTGTTGCTGGTGTGACAGCATTTAAGTTTAAAGAGCTTGGTATATATCGGCTAGCTTCGGCTTTCGGAAGTGCTTAAGCATACATGTACAATTAATAGAAAGTATTGAAAACGAATAAGCCTTTGGTTTGTCGATAACCGAAGGGCGATGTACTGACGGAAATCATATATTAGACGAGTTCGAGTTATAAAAATGTCATTTGAAATTATATATAAAAATATAACTAAGTATAATAGAGGTGTGTAAAAGTTATATTTTAAGTAATTGTTTTATTAAAAGAGTTATATTAGAATACACTTATAAATTATGAAGGTTTATAAAAGATTTGGCATGACCCGCGTACATGTTGTAATTACACATTGTGACCAAGTGTCATAATGAACCGCCGTTAGGAAAAACGAGTATTGTTTAGTATTATATGAAATATTAATTAATAATTAGAAGACTAAGTTTCATTTATAGTTTATAATCCACTTTATAAATATGTGTTTAATGAAGTAGTGTCAGAAGTACTTGAGTTGAGTGAGTAAATGAGCAAGTCGTGAAATAAGTGGGAGAAAACAAGCAGTTGTGACTCGATTAAAATGATGACTTTTCGCCAATAGTTCAATATTTGTCCCAATACTTAACACATCATTTGGTTCTTAAATTTAGTTAAGTGGATACAAAATGTGTTTGTGAATGGCCCAACCCATTTTGACCCATACTTCAGACATATACTAAGTTTTTGGTTGACAATATTTATTTCATGAATTAAACCGACGACCACTTAACTTATCGATCCGTCACATGCCACAAAAAAAAAAAAAAAAAAAAAAAAAAAAAAACGAGGACTTAAATAAACAATTAAGCCTTTTATTTGACAAAGTTGGATTAAACAATATGAAAACTTGTTACCAAAATTATAGCAAAATCTCATTTGTAATCCATATGAAATCATTCAGAACAGTGAAATTGATTTTATTGTAGAAGAAATATGTTTTGGTCTGAACACGTTTTGGTCAGTTACTCGACCTCCCTGGCTCAACACATTAGCCCACATCTAACAAACGCCAAGACAAATAGACATTCTCGAGGACAGCGAGGTCGAAACAAGGGTAAGCCTAACACCCTACGTGGGTGATTTGGCTGAGATGCAAACAACTCTTAATCCAATCCCTAATTGGGTTTTACCCGACCCGATTCACAACTCAGTCCCATCGACCCAAAAATCAACAACAACCAACTGAAATAATCACAACATGTTAAACACTTCCAATATCAGTGTTGCAAAAAAAGGTCTACAAGGCCGATTAATCGCCGATTAGGTGCTACAAGGCCACCGACCTTGCTGCTTTATGTAACTGGGTCAAACAAATAGGTCAACTGTGGTCGGCGATCAACGGCGGTCAATGGTGGTCAAACTTTCCGGAAACCTATAAATCTTGCCGGAAGTATCCAAAACTCACTGTAAACTTACTTTGATCACTCATAGTAACTGTTTAAGTCTATTACAAGTTGTTTTTTAGAAAATACCTTGCCGGAAATACCTAAAACTCACCGGAAATACACAAAACTTGCTGTAAATAACTAAAATTTGTCAGTAATGTCAATCCGATTAATCACCGATTAATCCCGCCTAGACCGATTACAAGCTACAAGGTGGTCGACCGCCCGACTACCGATTCGCGATTTTTGCAACCTTGTTAAACACTTCCAATATAAGCTGAAACCATAGCCGAACTTTTAGTCGAGATTTTTGTTAGTTTTCCACACAAGGCTTTAATTCAACATTAACCAACCAAATTCAGTTCCAAGTTTATATGCGATTGGTAAAAATTATATTGAAAGATCACGTATCACTATAACCATTACTGACCGAAAAAAAATAATTAAATCAATCGACAGTTAGACATTAGCATCGCAAAAGAAAGTACAACATATTGGGATCAAGATCTTACAACAAGTTGATCGATTAAAACGGAGATTAGAAAGAATCAAAAGGAAATCAAGTCCGATCCAAACAATTCCACACACCCTTTTGTTTCTGAACTCGTTCCCACCTTGAATCGATTACAATTTTTCTATTTGATAGATTGTAGAGTGTGTGGAACCTTGTGATTCGACTGGGGTTATAAAAAAAATAGACAAACAAGGTTTGTCCCTCTCTGTATTGTTCTTCATACGCTCCTAAAGCCAAAAAGGGAAACTATGTCGACATCTCCTTTGGCTCGGCTTGAGGTGGATCTGGGGAAGGTTTATTGAAGATGGTGATGCTTATCAGAAAAGGGAGAAGGGAGAGGGAGGAGATCGATATTCTCTCTCTAGGGGTGGAAACGAGCCGAGCCGAGCCCGAGCCTACCATGGCTCGAGCTCGGCTCGTTTATATTTTAGAGAGCTCGAGCTCGGCTCGTGATATAATATACAAAGCTCGAGCTCGGCTCGGGCTCGACTCGTTTGTGATGCGACTGTGAAAATTAAAGCTCGGCTTCATGAGCTTCTTGTTCGAGCTCGTTTACTTGTTTTGAGTAGTGGAGACTAGAGAGATTAGGTTAAATATATGAGAATTATAACCTCAGATCTACATCAATATCGGTCCAACATAACCCATAACCATCATCAATACCCATTAGGGCTGTAAACGAGCCGAGCTGAGCCGAGCCAGGGTAGGCTTGGGCTCGGCTCGTTTAAAAATCGAGCCGAGCCGGCTCGGCTCGTTTATTTATACGAGCCGAAAAGTTGAGCTCGGGCTCGGCTCGTCAAATACTCGAGCCAGCTTGTGGCTCGTCGAGCCCGCTCGTTTACATTGAATGGGATATACTTTAACATAAAAAAAAAAAAATAAGCTACACGATTTTAATCCAGGTCAAAATGTCAAATACTAATTCAATTCTAATAAAAATTAGTTCTGCAGTTCTGCAATATGGCCATCAAAGTAATTAACAAAATAACAGACTTGAGTTTCTTTCATCTAGAAGTTAACAAAATAGCATTTTCAAAAACTTGAATTACTCTTTCATCTAGTTGTATATATTATATTATATATAACTAAAGTTTAGTTATATATATATATATATATACGAGCCAAACGAGCGAGCTAACGAGCGAGCCAACGAGCGAGCCACGAGCCAAGCCGACGTTGGCTCGGGCTCAGCTCGTTTACAAACCGAGCCGGCTCGACTCGACTCGTTTATAAACGAGCCGATTTCGAGCGAGCTTTTTTCGAGCTTTTTTCGAGCGAGTTTCGAGCAAGCCACGAGCCGCGAGCTTTTTGAACAGCCCTAATACCCATCCACTGTCCTAGAACTACAACCAACAACAACACATCCATTTCTATTCTAATCCCATCTCCAAACAACAAACACAACTCGATCTCTTGAAACAAAACAAAACAAGGGAAAAAAAAGAAAAAGAAAAAAAGAAAAAGAAAAAAAACGATCTCAGTTTTTCTTTATAAGCTCACAGATTCGAGTTAAAGAAAACGCCATCATAGATCTATAACTATTTAATATCCGACACTTAAAAGAAAGAACAAAACAACTCGTATTTCATTCGGTTAAAAGAAAAACAAAACGCAACACAACATCACACCTACCCGAGACCATTAAAGATCTTGAAGCTCGTCTTACAACTGAAGTTAAAAGGCTTTGCTTTGTATTTTGTCTTTCATAAGCATGATGAAATAAAGAAGCTGTTCGAGTTTTTTATCCTACTTATAAATGAGTATATAATAAAGAAAACAAAACACATTAGTTATTTATTTGAGATTCGTTTATTAGCAGTCAAAGAGATGAAAGGGACATATTTTCTTTGTGCCTGCGTGTGAAATGAAAGGGATAATGTTGGTGGCTGAATTTGTGGGAAACAAAGTGCTGAATTAGGTTTGCAAATGAAAAAGAAATTATGGAATTTTCTATTTATGTGATAAGATTAGGGTTAAATTCTTGGGCTGACATATAGAGGAGATGGGCCTTTAATTTCGTGTAGGCTTAATTGATTATACTCTCACTAAAATCTTATTCGGACTAGGGTTGTTTCACTAAAGCTCGTTTAGGGCTCGCGAGCCTATTCGAGCTTGGTATATAGAGCTCGGGCTCGGGCTCGGGCTCGATTATTAAATGAGCTCTAATATAGGCTCGAGCTCGTTTAGGCTCGGCTCGTTCGAGCTTTTTACCGATCCGATCTCGAGCTTTTTACGAGCGGCTCGGCTCGTTTCCACCCCTAATATTCTCTATATTTCCTTTTTTTTTTTTTTTTTTTTTTTTTTTTTTTTTTTTTTTTTTTTTAGTTTATTAACAGTGGATACAGGTTTTTGTATAAGGTTTATGATAGGATTTGTTTTAAGTGTGTATTACGTGTACCTCGTGTCCCGTTGAGTCCCGGTGTCACTCGAGATTCTCGAGTTATCGTGAGCACGAAAATATAATTCAGGAGACATTTTTATTAAACTGACACAGAGTAAATTTTTATTGACTCCGAATATGAATTAAAAATTTGAACCATTACTAATCTGGTGTCGGTACATGTGTGATATCGTTCTCTCAAATCGTACAGTTTAGTTACCAGTTATACGCAAGGGGAAATATGTAACTTCTAAAATAAATCATTTTCAGTTTTAAATGTTGAGTAATGACTTGGAAAATGCGTGGTTGCTACAGCAGGAACAACAAACAAACAATTAAAGAATAGGAGTATTTGGGATAATGAAATGGTGTGCTGGTGGACCTCTATCTAATGTCATATACAGGAGGGACAATTATGATGATAGCAACAAACAAACAATTATAAACAACATACGAGTAATTACCTCTTCGCATAACCACTTAGCAAAAGATTTACTGTGCTCATTCTCCAGCAATGCCATTTTTTTACCCGGGTTTTTTGTTTTCAAAACTTCCTTGTGTCGCCTGAAACAAATAAATGTATTTGATTATTATATTTGATAGAGCATTTTAAGCAACGGAATCGACATGTGCTAGTAATACTTACTCGATATACGGTTGAATTTCATCTGTATTTTGTATTACATACAAATGTGCTTTCTGAAAGGATTCTCCGGAAACTTCACTTGATTTGCCGGCCGACAATGGCTTTCCGTCCTCATCTTTATTGGTTACATGTTTATCAGCTAGGATACCAATAGTTTTCATGGTTTTATGATATTCGCTAAAAAACTCTATTGTTTCTTCCGCGATAGTCTCCTCAGCAATGCATCCCTCTGGTCTATTTCTGTTTCGCACATGTCCTTTAATAACCTTCATACATCTTTCAAAGGGATACATCCACCGAAAGCATATGAGACCACATAATTTTACCTCCCTAGTTAGGTGCACAGTCAAGTGTATCATAATATCAAAAAATGACAGAGGAAAGAACTTCTCGAGTAGGCACAGTGTCACAACAAGTTCTTCTTGCATCTTATCTAGTTCTTGCAAGCTGATTTCTTTCCTACATATAGATTTAAAGAAAAAGCAAAACCTGATAATAGCATATCGTGTGGGCGAGTGCATGACTGAACGTATAGCAATGGGCAAAAACTCTTGCATTAGCATGTGATAGTCATGCGATTTAAGACCAATGAGCTTCCTATCATTTAGGCTGACCAAACTAGAGAAATTTGAACAATAACCTTGTGGTACCTTGATGTTGCTTAACGTTTCACAAAAGATGTGTTTTTCAGCATTCGTTAATGTGTAACCTGCTGGAGGTAGTGTTGTTTTGTCTGCTTCTTGCTTAGCAAACAACTCTTCTTTTATCCCCAACTCTTCCATATCCACTCGAGCATTCATTCCATCTTTTGTCTTTCCAGGAACATTCAGCAAAGTTCCGAGTAGACTCTCACCAACATTCTTTTCTACATGCATGAAGTCAATACAATGCGGAATAGAATGATGCCTCCAATACCTTAGCTTTCGATACCAAATGTTGAATTTCTTCCAATATGCTTCATTTGCTTGGCTTGAACTATCCTCTTCTTCTGTTTTTTCCTTTTCTGCTTTTTAATCTTCCCACCCCTGCCTCTGGTATCTTCTTGGTTTTTCGAGGTTTTTCCTTTTCCCCACTTATTTTCAATATGATGTACCTCGTTGTATATTTTTTCCCCGGTCAATGGATTTGGAGCATGACGTGGTTCTTCTTGTCCATTAAACGCCTTCGTTTGCCTTCTGAACACATGGTTGTACGGTAGATATCGTCTGTGTCCAGCATAACTTTGCTTGGATGAGGCGGAAAGTCTAACACAGTGTGTATCTTTCCCACATACTATACAACCTTTGAATCCACTGTATGGGCAGCCACATAATGTACCAAGTGCAGGGTAATCATTTATCGTCCATAACACAATGGCACGCCGATTAAAGTTTTCTTTTTTGGAAGCATCATATGTATCAACCCCTTCCTCGAATAAGGTATGCAGATCATCAACCAACGGTTCTAAAAATACATCGATATCATTTCCCGGGTATCCCGATATTAATACCGAAAGCATGATAAACTTTCTTTTCATACACAACCATGGAGGAAGGTTGTATATGACAGATAAAACTGGCCATACACTGTGATGCCTATTTCTTGAGTTGACGTCAACCCCATCAGCCGATATTCCTAGCCGTAGATTTCTCAGATCTTTAGCAATTTCGAGAAATTTTTCATCTATGGTACGCCATGCCTGTGAATCTGTGGGGTGACGTAAAACACCATCTGTTATCCTCCTTGTTGCGTGCCATGTTAGATCTTCGAAATACTCTCTAACTTAAAGAGGCGTTGCAGTCTTGGTATAATTGTAAAGTACCACATTACCTTTACCGGAATGTTTTCGTACAATTTATGTGTCTTATTATCCACCTTCCATCTTGATGTCCCACAAGTTGGACAAACAGCCAACTCCTTGTTAACCTTCCAGTAAATAATGCAGTTGTTGCTACATACATGTATCTTTATGTATCCTGATCCCATCATTCTCACTAGTTTTTTGGCCTGATAAGTTTTTTCAACCATTTCGTTACCAGCAGGTAGCATCTTTTTTAACAATCCTAGTAATTCAGTAAAGAACTTATCAGAAGCTCCATACTTACCCTTCAAGTTGAGTAGTTTAACTATTGCAGACAACTTTGTGAAGTCAGGACATCCTTCGTAAAGTGGCTTCTCCGCGTCTAATAATAGTTGTTGAAACTTGGCAAGGTCATCCTCATCAAAACATTCTTTTGTAGCATTAACCATGTCTACTGTTGCTGGGCCATCTGTTGGAATTTCTGGACCAAAATCCATATCGAAATCCATCTCGTCAACAAACTCCTCTGTTGTAGCATTAACAGGTATTTGGGAAGTTGTTGCTCGCTCATCATTTTCTCCATGTTTATCCCATTTTGTGTAGCTTTGATCAATCTCGTGGTAGAATAAATGGAACTGCACATCCTGTGCTTTCTGCTCTATGCGGTTTAAACATGAGATACACGGACATGACATCTTAAGCTGTTGTTTATTACCTCGTGGGTTGATGTTCCTCATCTTCTGCAAGTTGTGTTCTGCATACTTAATAAACGCTTCTACTCCAGCAATATATTGTTTCTTGGTCCTACTAGTTCTCATCCAAGACTTGTCCATGCTATTGAGGTCAAATGGTAACGTATATATCCTACAAGTCACAAATTAAACCAATATAAGCATCAAATCATTTGCGCATAAGTAAACCAAGTATTTACCACTTATGGTCTTTACTACTTATGGTCTTTTGTTCTTTTGTGGTTATGCAACTGGATTAAGTGTGTTTCTTACCTGCACATACCAAAAATGCATATACTTACGAAAGTCAAAGTCAAAGTCAAACTGTGTTTATTACACCTAAATGCAGGAAGTTACCTGCACATACCAACCAAGCCTTTAATGGCATTTACTTATACATTGAACTATGTGATCCTCTTTACTTTAAATGGCCATTACATAAACACAACATTACACCATCAAAAACCTGTCAAATACTAAACCTCATCCATAATGACTTCCAAGCCAAATGTTATTGAAATATCCTCTGATTCATCAGAACTAATGTCTCCTAAACCTGATTGGAATTTCCCATACCCTCCTACAGGTAGCTTTGGTAAGATACCACCTAAGGGAAAGGTTTTTGACTCAAGCTCTGATTTTAGCTCCTTTAACAGTAGCTTTTTAATGATAGCTGGGTTTCTAGCTATCATTCAACATCTGAAGATGAAGCTGTCTCAAAAAAAGCCACAATCTCCAAAAAAACCTCCTCCAGTTTACACTAAGTCAATCCTAGGAAAAAAGAAACAAGTTCTAGGCCTACAAAATCAGGAAACTTGGGAAGAAATCCAAGCAAAGAAGAGAAAGGGAAAAGGCCCAATTGAACTCACTAAGGGTAAAGGGAAAAGGACCATTGGCTAGCTATGTATGTCTTGATGTTATGATGCTACTGTAACAAGTACTATGTTTTCTCCTGCTATGTAATCAACTATGCAATCAACAATGCATCTATGTATGCAGAATTTTGTTATGTAATAACAGTTGGTTTTCAAGTTGACGATGCTATTTTTCATTCATGTTAAACCCAAAATACAACTTGAAAAAACTATATATCCTACAAGTCACAAATTAAACCAATATAAGCATCAAATCATTTGTGTATAATTACAATGGACAGTGGGTATTGTAGTGGTACTCAAAATTCCCTTTGATCACAAACATCATGCACATACTAATTGGAATCTGTCTGGGCAGAATTTGCTATCTTTATAATTGTAAAAAAACAATTTCGAGAATAATATAATTTCACCATTGCATAAAAAAAAAATGATTTCCTAATTAAAAAAGTACCTAATTTAGATCTAAATGAACCTCCCTCAGTTGTTGTAGGCCGGACCGACGAGTGGTGGTGGCTATGATTGGTTACTGGTGAACGGTGGAGGGTGACTAGTGGCTGTGACGTGACTGGTGAATGGTGACTGTGATTGGTGAGAAATGTGCGAAATTTGAAATTTGCTGAAAAAAATATATATGGGGGCTTTTTAAAAAAAATATGGGGGGCTTTAATTTTGAAATTTGCTGAAAAAAAAATGGGGGGCTTTTTAAAATTTTTGGGGAGGGAAATACCAAAAAGGAAGCCACAGGTATCGAACCTGTGACCTCCCCTTCACAACACCAACAACTCAACCATCTCCGCCCTTGGGTCTTTTTCGATTATACCTTCATTTGTATTCGTCTTATAGACTATCTGTTTTATTAAAGAAAATTGTTACAAAATCCGAATATCTTCTATACAAAGTTAAACCTGGCAGTACTAATATTTACACTAGCAGTACTAACATTATTTCCTTTTTGCTTGTGTGAAGATCTTTCTCAGTAACTTTCTTGCCATTTCTGAGTCTTCATCAGTAACGGTGAGCTTAGCATCTAACATAACAAATAAGCTAGCTGCCCTTAATGGATAATCTTTTTCTATCAGCATGTAGACATCCACCCCATTCTTTGTAGATACATGGTGAACACCACATGTATCATACAGTCTCCATGTTGTACTCAACTCATGAGCTCGAAAATGCCATAAGATATCTTCTGGATCAGGTTCATACAACCTCTTCAATTCCATCCATAGCTCCTTCTCTTTGTCTTCTATACGAGCCGTAGATCTGAACCTTTCTTGAACCAGACTCCATAGGTTGTCCAAGTCTTCTCTATCAAAAATCTTCAGCATATCTTCAAAATACTTATAAACTTCTGAGTGTCCTCCTACCCTGATTATCTTCCAAGCTTTCCCAAATGTATCTTTGTGTATCTCCAAATCAATAATTGGATGTTTAGGTTGAATAGGATCAACATTCAATGCATCTGGGATTATAACCAACATATGCTGTTGAAGCCTTTCATCAGTTAATTCCTTTGCTGTTTCTTCTTCCTCAACTGCTTGATCTTCTTTATCTTCTTCAGTCTTTTGCTTCTTTGAATCCTCTGCTGTAGGTACTTCTTCTTCACCAATCTTCTGTTTCTTTGAAGATTCAGACTCCAATATTAGACCATATCTCTTTGTAGTTCTAGTTGGTTCTTCTGTTCCCATGGGAATAAATGTGTTCATTCTTCTGTAAACCCTTTCAAACTCACTCTTGATCTCCTCAAAACTTTTACCTTGGAAATGCTTCCTTTTGTATCCAGCCATGTTCATCATGTAAACACACATTGTCTTTCTTTGCTCAGCTTGACTAGGTGGTTTATTCCTCTTTTCTTTGGCTTTTTGTTCTGCAGTAGACTTTCTTCTGAAATTTATTAGTTCAGCAAGTTGTCTTGACTTCTCTTCAATGGAAAACACTTCATCTGCTCTGAGTTCACCAAGCCTTTCCTTTAAAACATCATCAGCAGCAATCATAGACTGAACTTCTTGAGCGTGATTAAACATTGCTTCAGTTTCTTCATTTGCAAGTCTTTTTTTATTAAGGAAATTTGCAATCTCAATTTGTATTCTTTCATCTTCCTGTGCTTTACTAGCTACCTCTTCATCAAAACTAATCTGAGCAAGAACACTCTTCTTGTCCTTCTTTGGTGGCTCTTCTTCAATCATAATGCCCTTTCCTTTATCTGCCCTTTGCCTTCTATCATACACAGGCATAACTTGTTGATGAGCAGTACCAATATTTTCAGCATCCAAATTTTCTTCACCCATATCTTGCCTCCCCTGAAACTCAACATTCTCTTCAACCAAAGAAATATTAGGGTCTTGATCAATATCAGCTATCTTCCTCCCCTGTTTGGAAGAATCATCCATGTTATCATCTGAATCATCATCATCTGAGCTTGTAGACTCCACAATATTTGCCTTTCTCTTTGCTTTAAGTGACTTGACTTTAGACTGCAATTTATTCACTTTTTCAATGAGCTTCTTGTAAGCAGTACTATACAATTGCTTTGTCTCCTTGAGTTCTTGCTTTGTCTCCTTGAGTTCTTTCTTTGTCTCCTTGAGTTCTTTCTCCAAGCCAGTCACCCTTTGAGTCAATTTGGTATAAATATCCATCAATTCCTTTAGTGACACTCTGCCCTCATCACTTCCAGGTGTGTTACCTCCTGGGAGAGGTGAATCATGGGGCATTTCCCCCATATTTGGCTGAGGAACAACAGATTCCTCTCTGGATGAACTCCTATATGGTGATGAAGTTGGTTGTGAGGCTGATTGAGAACCAGATGAACCTGTGGGTGTGTGACGGGACTCAACTGGGCTTGTTGATCCTTCACCCTGAATGTTTTGATTTTGAACCAACATTGTTTCAAAAAGTGGAACTACTATCCCATTAAACCCCCTAGAAGCCATGCTCATGTTACTGGAAAGTTTTTGAGTAAGGCAAGGAGTTGGATAAATAATTTTATGAGATAGAAGCAAACTTTTCCTTAAAATCAAAACCTTTTGTATAAACCTTGTATACATTAAAAACTTGTATTTGTTATCCACATTTTTCACCATAGCATCAAAAATTAATTTTGAAAAGTTAAAAGTCCTGTTTGTTGCTAAACAAATGAGAGCAGTTGCAATATGGCTACTGAATTGCTCCCATGAGGTTTTCTTTGGACTTAAACAATGAAGGATGATATGTATGAAGAATCTCTATTGTAGGGCAAAACATCCTTTTTGAAAAGTCAGAATTTGAGAAGATGTGTCATACCCCATTCTGGAAAGGTGATAAAAAGTTTCAGTATTAGGCAAAGAACTAATACCATTTTCATCTGCTAAATGGAGATGCCTCCTAACAGATGCCTCAATAATAGTTATTGTTTTGCCATCAACTGTTGCATTAACTCTTTGTCTCCATTCTCAAATGTATTGGTAGTAACAGTCTGCCAAAACTGTTTGAATTGAGAGACATAGATAGTAGGATTGACTGTAAGAGCATACCTGATGTAGGTAGTGTTTAGAAAATCTACTATCTGGTGGAAGTCTTGACTCCCTTCTGGTTTCTCCAAGAATGCAACCTGGTTATGTGTATCAGAAAACTCTATATTTGCCATGAAAATTGATTAAATGCTTGATTAGAGTGCTGGGTTATGATTGGACCGACTTCAATAAATTGTTTCTTTAGTTTGAAGAAATCGTATAAATTATATAAAGAAAGAGAATTATCCAATTTATGAAACCCTTAAGCGAAGTAATTGAAAAAAATTACCCCAACGGCTATAAATAAACCACGGTTAAAACCCAGACAGTACTAACGGCTACCCAGCAGTACAAAGTTTTACGCTAGCAGTACAAACGTCTGCCTAGCAGTACAAACTTTGTGCAAAAACTTTTTCTCAGCAGTATGAACTCAATTTTCTTTTAAAACAATACTGCACTCATACATTTGGAGGAGATTAAGTGTAAAGGAAGACACTTAATCAGTTTTGGTGATATTGTTGTTCTTGAATTACAACACAGTTTACTGTTTAAGTGTTAATAGTCTTCTAAAAAGACTGTATTATCCAAGAAACCAAACACCCCTTTAACATTAGGGGAAACACAGATAACGATTCCTCTTTTGCCCATAAACCCTCAGCATTCTTTTCACCACTTACCCTTATGCAAATTTTGGTTTGTTGACTTCCTTAAATCAAACATTCACAAGCAACCATAAACAATTAATTAAACATCAAATATTTCATTGATATTTTTTAAAAGCTACAACCATATATACATCTATTTATCCAACCTAAATACTAAACATACTAAAAACATAAAAACACCATCATCCTAAACTGCTTCACTCCATTTCACCCCAACTTGTTAGAACCAGAGCTCTCTTCCCTGCTTCCCATCAATTTCTTCCTTTCCTTGAGTCGTTTAAACAAAATTTCAAGATCGCTAATCCTCTTTTCTAGATTATAAGGGTCTTGAAACCCATCTTGCTGCTCCCCCTGGTTTTGAGGCACCACCACATTTTGCTGCTCCACCACATTTTGCTGCTGATCCTCTTCATTTTGCTGCACCACCTCACTTTGAGCCACCTCCTCCGCTTTACCTTCTTCCTCCTCTTCATCTTCATCATCCTCTTCATCTTCTCCCAAAACCGCATCCCAGTAAAAGTCTTGCGCATGCAGCCAGTTCAAAATTGTACTCCTCATCCACGTATTTACCTGCCTATACGACCCATATTCTGCAAAGGGTTCATACCCGAAATGATCAAACACTGCGTCAAACAACAAATAGTTGTTTAACATGAACTCGTACTCTTCTGCATCATTTTGAAAGTTACCATTATTTGCTGCCATTGTTGAAGTTTTCTTTGAATTGAAAGGGATATATGTGTTTGTGTGTGTTCTTTGGTATACAATCGATAGGTATAAATAGGCTGGAGAGGTAGATGAATGGTTCCCAAGACTTTAGGTAGGAAAAGGACCAAAGGAGCGCGCCAAAAGTAAACTGTGAATTGAAGTTGTACCAAAAATTCTCCAATTTCCTTTTACCAAGTATTGACTTTCCATGTACAATGAGTTGATGCAACAACTAGTTGTATCTCATGCTTTGTGAATAATAAACTTCCAAACTCAATATTTTCAACTAGTTGTTTGTGATGTTTTGGATGATTTGGGATGGGTTCATTATTATTGACCCGAGGGAATAAATGTTTGACCGTGACTCGAAAGGAAATAGTAACTCATTTGTTGCGACTTGATATTGACTCGACTTGGACAAAATAAAAGAAAGAAATAAAAACAATTGTTAAATTAAAAGTTGTAGAGATATTTGTTATTAAATTTGGTTAATAACGAAGTAAGGAAATTAGATGTGTACGTGAGACCATGGTTGTCAGGATCCCGATCCTGATCTTAGGATCCTACGATTTTACGATACTGCAAAGCAAAAATGATCCGGATCTTACAAAGGATCTTTAAAAGCTTAAGATGTTATAGGATCCCGATCTTTACCATAGGATCTTAAGTAGGATCCCGATTTTGAAAACCTTGCGTGTGACATTTGGGATAAAAAAGGAACACACGAGAGCTATTGGACTATTCGATACATGCTACCCATACACTAACATATTTGGATTTATTAGACTATTCGTTTGTTTATTGTTTGAGTTACGGATTGGTTTAGCATTTAGGGTTTACAGTTTAGGGTTTAGGTTTAGGGTTTATGATTTATATAAATACTCGTTATATTATAAATAACTCGGGAAATTGATTTTCAATAAAGTCTTTTGACTTGGAAACGTTCGATAAATGAAAGGGTCATGGCGAAATGTTGTTATTTCCAAAGATTAATTTTGTCGTAAGTCCAAACTTGTTTTAAATCATAAAATGAGTATACCTTGTACTAATAAATGGGATTATGGGAAAATACCGACGATTACCAATCGACTCATCTTATTTGATATGTTTGTTGTTAGTTATCTCTTTGACTTGTTTTCGTCATCTCGTCTCGACTCGAGTTATCGTCAATTCTCTTCTCGACTATTCGGTTATTCGTTTTTTTGGAGTGACTACTCGTGAGTCCGTGTTCTCTACCGTTACACGAATGATGATACCAAAACCCTTTTAAAAGGCTAAAACGAGATTATTTTTGGAAATGAGAATGATTAACTTTTGAAACCTCTTGCGCATTTGATATTTTTGGTGAATATCGTGCCGAGTACGTTGCGTTAAATCGTTTGATACGATATTCATTTTCTTTAACTATTAATTACGGATAACCGATACCCGCAGGGAAACCCGAAAAACTGATGGATAATATTAATCGGGTATCCGGTGGGATATGGGGCGGGTACGGGTATATTATAAACGGGTTCGAGCATGGGTACACTAAAACAAGCCCCGAACCCGAACCGTTTCCATCCCTAGTTACCGGCTAAAGCCGGTTTTCACCGCCACGTCAGCACCATTAGCTTTTTTTTTTTTTTTTTTTTTTTTTTTTTTTTTTTTTTTTTTTAAATTTAATTATTACACCTCTTTTCACGTCATAGTTAAACCAAACCACCACTTCAATATTCAACCGGCAATTAATCCATTTACCCCATCAATTGTAAACACACAATAATCAATAAACCCTTGTCAAAACACACATTCTTCTGGCAAACACAAACACGCAAACAATGAATCCAAATAACAACAAAGGTATGTTTTTTAATGTTTTCACATATCAGTTGATGATTCATTGTACAATAATTAGTAACAGGCTTTTGATCTACAAATGGCGATGTTTGGGGTTGTTACCGATTCTAATGTAAAGCTGTGTGAATTGATTGTTGAATGTAAAGCTGTGTGAATTTTTAATTTATTCAAGTTTATGCTTTAACAAGTTCAAAGGCAAAAATCCCTAGGTCCAAATTCAAAATCATTTCCAACAAGGTATACTAAAGTTGTTGTGTGTTTGTGGCTAAAGTTGTATACCTTTATACCATTAATTAATTTTTTTAAAACACATGGTATGTTGAACTATTCGGAGGTATGGGAAAACACAAATTGGAAGAGAAAGAGCCCTTTCTATTTCTCTAGCGATGAAGAATCTGGTGATGAGGTATGGTCCATTTAATAAGTGTTGTTTCGCTACTTTTATGACATTCTCCAGACTTAATCCATTATACTCGTTCACCTTGTAGGTAAATGACAAAGCTGAATCCTCTCAAGCTACTCCCAAAACTCAATCCTCTCAAATACCAGTTGAAAAGGCACACAAAAAGAAATTTACTCAAGATATTGTCTTGGGACTGCCGTGTAAGAAGATGGTTTAGGGGTTTAGGATATCCATTAATAGCTTTTGTGTTTGTGTAAATGGTATTTGGTACTTTAATATGGTAGTAGTAGTTCTGACATTTAATTTGGTTAAATGTAATTATTAATGGTACAATAACTGGTAATTAGTAGTTTAATTTTATCTATTTTATAAGTGTAATGATAGTATTTTGGTTTGTTAAATGGTAGCAATTTGTGTTCTTGATGTGATGATTGCACAGTTAGATTTAATGGTAGCAGTTTCTGTTCTTGATTTGATGATTGCACATATTTATTTAATGGTAGCAGTTTCTGTTCTTGATTTCATGTTGGTTTATGATTTAATGGTAGCAGTTTGTGTTAAATGGTATCTGTTTCTGTTCATGATCTTGGTGTAATTGTGTAAATTTGATTTCTTGATTTGATATGCAGTTTGTGTTCATGATCTTGGTTCTAGATCTTGGTTCATGATTTGCGATTAAGATAATGATATATAACATTTGGAGCCAAAATTTTGATTTATTCAAGTTTATGCTTTACTTAACAGGTTCAAATTAAAGGCAAAAATTTTAAATAATTCAATTGTTATTTTGAAATTAGAATTTGAAGCCAAAAATTTCATCCAAAATTTTGAAATCACCTACTCCCTCCGTCCTAATTTTATTGTCACTTATTTCTTTTTCGGACGTTCCAAAATTATTGTCACATACCCAAAATAGAAAGTGAATAGATAGTGGAGTTTAGTAAAGTTTACTATATTACCCTTGGTTGAAATTAATATTGCAAACTTTAAAGAAGTGTTAATTAATTGGTTAAGGGTAAACTTGTCATTTGGCAAAAAAGTAAGAGAGAGAAAGTAGTGATAGTGACATTTTTCTAAAAGAATGTGTTTTTTATCGGGTGACAATAATTTTGGGACGGAGGGAGTAATTACAAGCAGTTACCAAGAATAAGGTACGATTCATATTCTTCCTATACCCTCTTTTCTCTCCTAAAAAAAAAGACTGCAAAGAAAACAAAAAAATTAAATCTTCTATCACCATCAAAATCTTCAAACCATAATCATTTTCTTTTACCCATTGTTGCTCAAGAGTCATGGAAATTCAACCCATTGTTGATAATCATCTTTTGCTTCCTGCTGATATTGAACATGATGATAACAACTTAGAATATGAATCCGAAAAGTATTCTGATGATGAAGATCTAGATGCGCCTGGAACCAACCAATCAGATCAGATACTAGCTAAGAGAGGCATAACAAGGCTATTTAAGTTTCGCATGAAATATGGCAACCCTGGTGGAATAAAGCTCAAGGTAACCTTCGATGCATTGAATAGGGTATCAGGGTTACACAGAGCACTGTTTTCGAGTTTTTTAGGAGATCTGGTTCGTGAGGACATAGGTTTGAAGATTCTTTCCTGGAGGAAGTTGAATAAAGAATCAAGAGATAAACTATGGGCTGAAATCACGGTACATATATACTATTTTTTAACCCAGTACTACATAAGTTTATCTATGCAGTTACATTATGTACAACTAATTAACAACATTGTGTTAATCTTTGCAGCGATATTTTGATGTTGACGTGACATTCAGAAAATTGGTAATGACTCATCTTGGTAAACTGCTAAGGATTTTCAGAACGAAGCTCAGAGAAAAATACATTTTGCCCAACCTAAATACACCTTCCAAACTGAATGAAGTCCCGGCCAAGTATAGTGCATTTGTGAAATCAAAAGACTGGGTCGATTTTGTAAACCACATGACCACCGATGCATACAAGGTTTTAATTAGACATCTTTATTTAAGTCTATATGTCATTTCATAATTTTCAGTTTGCAGCATTACCGCATGTAAACGCCTTATGATTTTGTGTTTTTAGGAGATATCTGATAAAGCTAAAATGTCGCGTTCCAAAAATATTTATCAGCATAAAATGGGATGAGGTGGATATGTTTATGTGAAAGAGAAAATGGTAAGATTACATGTGTATGCATCCTCATATTTTCGTTTATCTTGTTTTAACTTTACATGTGTATGCATTTGATGTTTATTAGATCGAAAATAAAGAGATTGAAGCAGATGAAGAACCCCCGCGTGGTATAATGTGGTTGAAAGGAAGGGTAAACAAAGACGACAAATTTCCAGATGATGATATTAAATCAGTGGGAGATAAACTTGTAAGTTTGACTGCAAATTCTATTATTATGCTTATATACCAGCAGCATTAACTGTGTACTAACAGTAGTAACTTGTATACCAGCAGTATTAACTACGTACTAACAGCAGTAACTGTGTACTAGTAGTAGTAAACATTAGGCATATTTTTCATTGAAGTTCATGAGCAGCACTAACTCTAGATGAGCAGCATTGACACAAATATGAGCAGCAGTTACTCTAACAGCATCAAGAAGACTTTTAATCCCAACATTTCCTATATTTTTTTTGCAGAAAGAAGATGATGACCAGATCAAGAAATTGTCCAATGAGATTACAAAAACAAAGAGAATACTTACTCAACTGATGGCACAGTTGAGTCAACAAGGGGTGGAGTTAAATTTGTCATCTCAATTGCCAGTAGCCTAGATGTAAGCCAACAAGGGTCTACAAATTCCCAATCGCAAGGAAATGTGTCTCTAACACAAGGAGTACCAACAGTATGTATTTCAACATGTTTTTTGTTATTCTTTTGTTTAAATAATATAACGTGTTTTATATATACATATAAGAACCTGCTAAAACTGTCGGACTTAAGAAAAAGCCTAAGTCACGACAAAACGGGTCTCCAGATTCCCAATCGGAACAAAATGTGTCTCCAACACTAGCACTGCCAACAGTATGTATTTCAACATGTTTCCTGTTATTCTTTTGTTTAAATAATTTCTGATATATACATGCAAAAATTCTTTTTTTTAGCCATTTAAGTGCAAACTGTGGCACTTAAATAAATCAAATATCGTTGCTTTGGGTACATACATGTGTTTTTTCAACCTACATATATATAATTCTTCATATATTATAGAGACCAAGATCACGTTCTGGGGGTTGGGGAAACACGGAATAAAGGTTAAACATGGTGGAACTAGTTTATTGATTGGGGGAGGTGTGTATGTTTTCTAGAGAGAGAAGTAAAGAAAACACACACACCTCCAAGTAACAATGTGAATCCCACCTTCCTAGTTGTGACTAGGAAGGTATTTATTACAATAATACAAGTCTAACTTAGCCCTATTGTCTAAACTAGCCCTTGTACTTAAATGCTATTGCAATTCCCGACTATAACAAACTTTAAAGGCTAACAATCTCTCCCCAAAGTGAAGTTATACGGGAATTGCTTACAACGTTCCCTACAAGTAAAATGTAAACCATAAGCACAGAGAAAGGTCTTCAAACTTCATTACTTCGTTCAGCTTGCAGAATCTTCTCAGCTGTCATTTCTTTACTTGCAGACGAACCATGTGAGCAAATCTAATTAGGGTTTAATTCAGAGTGCCCTGAGTGTTCTCCCCTAATTAGTGCTCTCCCCCAAACTGACAGCCTTTCTTATGAGGAGTGCCCTGAGTGCCTTGAATCTGTTCTCTGTTCGGGGGAATAGAGTATCAACATCTTTATCTCACCAAATGCATCCCAGTTATTTTTCCCATGAGAGATCAGCCCGTACATTTCTCTCCCCTGCTGGTTACGATTTATCAGAATCAGCATACTGATGTGTACGTGAAATACAAACTGGAAGCCCTTTATCAGGAATCATATCAGCTCGTGAGAATATGTCGATATACCCAATCTACTAATCATACCATTTGAGATGTCTAACTCTTTATCAACCTCCTGTATCAAAAACAACGGCTTTCTGTAGTGACTACTGATGGAGAAAACCCACTATGACGAATTTGAGACTGAAGTAAAATAACTCAGACTTGTGACTTAAACTTGCACTGTTGTATGACTAAGTACCTATACTGAGCACTACAACGTAACTCCTTAAAGCATAGGTCGTTTCATATACCCATCCAACCTTCCTTAATAGTATATGAACATCTCTTGAATTATCCACATCTTTGTGTGACACTGAGTACTACAACGTATCTCCTTTAAGTGATAGTTAACTAGGTCTTCGTCCATCCACCCCTTGACCTATGAAAACTAGATAAATCAAGACTTAATCATTGAATGCTCTGTGAGCCGTTTAAGATCGAGCAAGGATCTCGAAGAATCATGCATCCAACCAACCCCGATATCTTCAAGATACTAAGTACACGCACCCGTGATATTCCACTTCAACTTCAAATAAGTAACAATGAATCATCATCCTTGTAGTCACAGTTGAAAACAATTTAGCCATTGTCATTTGATTGTGAATCTTGACCAGGATCTTTTTGGCTATATGTGGTAGGATTTGAGGATGTATACCAGTAATATCATTTGTGATTTTGGTGTGAAATATGCCATAAAATGACATTCTAATGATGCTGGAAAGTTTAAGAAATTTTTACGCAAAAAATTCCCCGAAAATTTGAATTTTGACCTGAAAATTTGAATTTTGGGCCAAAATTTGCACTCTTGTACAAGAATTTGAATCTCGCGTAAAAATTGACCGTTAAGTCATTACTCAAATTTTCCCGCCAAAAAACTTTTTTTTTTAATTGCGATAAGATGTCCGATATATAATTGCGATAGAGTTCTCGGACACAATTGCGATAAGGTTGTCTGTCAGAAATTGCGATAGGCTTGTCGGACACCATTTGCGATAAAGTGTGATTTTCAATTTCGATAATTCTGTCGAAATTGACAAGCCCAATTGCGATAAAACTGTCGAAATTGATTTACGATAAAAACTTCTTGGGCCAATTGCGATAAAAGACAGATTTTCCAATTTCGTTAGAATTGTCGAAATTGCAATTTCGATAAAAGCTCCTATCGCAATCTTATACAAGATTGCGATATTTCTGAATTGCGATAAGTGACTGCTGGTCCTTGATTTGCGACAAATGGCAGTTCACCAACTCTTGTCCTTTTGTCACTTGCCCACTGATTTGCCCACTGAGATAGCTAACCACTCTTACCAACTCATATCAATAATTCTTTTGCAAGAATTACACTCAAGATCCAAGAACAAATCTTACAAAATCTTCTTCAATTTTTGTCGATCTAATCACTTAGAACAACAAAAATCCAACCTTTAAACTCAAGATTCGAGTGAAGAACTATCAAGTCTACACAAACCAACTCGTTAAATCACTAACAAACACAACCTTGAACCTTGATTTTTGCGTACGATTCCAAGAAAGACACACAAGCTAACGTTTTTAAATAACAAAAACGTAACTGTTGCTCAAACACGCCACGATTCGCCCCCGGTTAGCTCTTGATACCAATTGTAGAGACCAAGATCACGTTCAGGGGGTCGGGGAAACTCGAAATAAAGGTTAAACATGGTAGAACTAGTATATTGATTGGGGGAGGTGTGTATGTTTTCTAGAGAGAGAAGTAAAGAAAACATACACACACCTCCAAGTAACAATGAGAATCCCACCTACCTAGTTGTGACTAGGAAGGTATTTATTACAACAATACAAGTCTAACTTAGCCCTATTGTCTAAACTAGCCCTTGTACTTAAATGCTATTGCAATTCCCGACTATAACAAACTTTAAAGGCTAACATATATAATTCAATGTTTGATGCAAGCGTCTTTTGTTACTACAGGTTATACCACCAACTACGATGCAAAAGATTAGTAACAACAAATGTGGACCAACAACACCATCAAAGCGCAAAAGTTATGTCTCTATTGAAGCCCTAAAGCAAGCTAGGCCGGCGAAGAGTCAAAAGTCTTTAAGTTATGGTACTTTAGAATTTGATTATGTACGACATTACAATTGTATATTAGGTTCAGTTATATACATTCGAGTTTAATTCAATTTGAAATTTCTTTTTGTTTTTAATTATGTTTATATATATATATATATATATATATATATATATATATATATATATATATATATATATATATATATATATATATATATATATATACTCATTCCAGCAGCACTAGCATAGTACTAGCAGTAGTAACTCTGCTTCAGCAGGACTAACTTAGTACTAGCAGTATAAACTCTGCTCCAACAGTACTAACTTAGTAATAGCAGTAGTAACCCTGTGACTAAATGATGCACTCACATAATATGGTCACGCTTATCAACATTATTGGTCACACTTTGTTTAATTCGATGTGTGACTAAATATTACAAAATGCCACACAAACTAAAAATTCATGTGACCATTAGATGAAAATTAGTCACGTAAAATACACATTTCTTCACTTTAAACAGCATATGGTCACACTTATTAACACTTTTGGCCACTTTATGCTTAATTGTATGTGACTAAATACCCAAAACAAACATGTTTTGTGTGACTAAATATTACAAAAGGCCGCACAAACATAAAATTTAAGTGGCCATCGGATGATCAATAGTCACACAAAATACACATTTCTTCACTTTAAACAGCATATGGTCACACTTATTAACACTTTTGGCCACTTTATGCTTTTTTGTATGTGACTAAATACCCAAAACAAACATGATTTGTGTGACTAAATATTACAAAAGGCCACACAAACATAAAATTCAAGTGGCCATTGGATGATCAATAGTCACACAAAATACACATTTCTACACTTTAAACAACATATGGTCACACTTATTAACACTTTTGGCCACTTTTTGCTTAATTGTATGTGACTAAATACCCAAAACAAACATGATTTGTGTGACTAAATATTACAAAAGGCCACACAAACATAAAATTCAAGTGGCCATTGGATGAACAATAGTCACACAAAATACACATTTCTTCACTTTAAACAGCATATGGTCACACTTATTAACACTTTTGGCCACTATTTTTTAAATTGTATGTGACTAACTCCAAAAAAACAACACACGTTGTGTGACTAAATCATCACAAACGTCACATTTATTATATATTCATGTGGCCATAGGACGAGAAATAGTCACACAAAATACACATTTACTTGAATAAATCATCTAAAATGTCACACATATTATATATTTATGTGGCCAAAGGACGAACAATAGTTACTCTCAAAAAATATTTATTGATAAATCCAACAAAACTTGTGCCTAATTTGTCACACATATTCGGGTTTTGGTCACTCTTTTTCAATGAAAACAGCCACAAACTAAACAATGTGACCATATGCTACCTACGGTGGCGCGACCTTTCGTGAAACACACCCAAAAAAACGAGTGTGACTATATGCATACCGTCACACATTTTTGGTGTGACGAAAGCCACTTTCTGTACCAGTGCCAGTCTTTCTAAAACTCAAATTTATTGTTAATATTAGGGAAAACAGTTTTTTGCTATTTTAATAAATTTCAGTGATTTTATCTTTATTATAGAAGTTAATTTTTGAGGTTTTCATGTAGACTAACTGTTAAGAAGGAAAACAATTTGCAGTGAGTGTAGTTTTCGGCTCTTGAAGAATGACCCTTTTTGCACTTTTGACATTTTTTGGAAGAATGACCCTTTCTGCACTTTTGACCTCTTAAATGCGTACAGGAGCTATTTGGGATTACCTATTATAGTAACTACTTTCAAGGGTTTATTGAGATTGCTTATCTTTTTGTGGGTTGTTTAGGATTTCTTATTAGAGCAACTACTTTTATGAAGGTTTATCTCGGCAAGAGTGAAAATCATTGAGATCCCTGATCCAGTATGTAGACTATAAGTTTACTCAACAATATGGTGCTTGCACATATGTGGTTTAGCTTCAAATATTCTTTTTGTTTTGTTTTTTTGGTAATATGGGTTTCTGATTCCACATTGTGAGTAACTGATTATGGAAATGGTCATCAATAGAAATTTGATTTTTATGTCAAAACCATTTTGTATTTTGTGAAACACATTTATTTTACAATACTAATCTAAGGTAAGTTGAAAAAAGAAGTTAAAGAGGTACTATAAGGAGATTAGAAGTTCATATTTTAAATTGTTTGACCTACTCATGTTTTTGTGAACATGTGGATGTTGCATTTTTAGTCAGGTGAATATATGTATTCATTTATGTTGTTTTATATATTTTCACTTATGTTAGAGGTTGACTTGGTACTTCGCCAGAAATAAGTTGCACTTCGGATTTTTAGAAGTATTATTTCGTGTGTTTAAAAAGATGGACCTCAAATAACTCGGGCCTTGAGTGACCACGTAACTTTTTTTATTTTTTATTTTTCTTTGATAGGAAAGAGAATGTCATTCAATAAACAAGCAATACAACATCTTTCGAAACTAATACAGACGCACAACTTGGAACTTCGCCTTCTAAAATAACATTGATAGTGCATCCTAACGCCCATGTCGCTATAATATGAGCTACCATATTCCCTTCTCTACAAAAGACCAATTACAAGTACTAAATGCCAGCGAGTTAGATAAAATGTCTGAAACATGGTCGCAATTTATAGAGGTATCGATTGGTTACGACGTATGTGAACGAAAGTTAATGAATCTTATTCAAAAACAACTTCGGAGTATGTACGATATACATCACAAGTTTTTTTTTACCAAATTTTAAATTATAATAGATTATGAATCACAAACTTTACTTACATTTTCTATGGAATATTAGGTGTGAACGGAATGGGCATTTGCTATCAAATTGATTAGCGTTCACATACGTCATTTGCTATTAAAGACCGTCAAATTCGAAAACGAAACCGACATCGATGTTTATTGTTTAATTGTTACAAACTCAATTGACTATAGAATAATTCATCTATTATCTCATTGTTTCTTTTATATATTAATGGAACACGTTTACTTTCGTTGTTTTCTTATTATCTCATTTTCATATTTCTTTAAAAACCCCATTAATCCACGGGTATTTAAGCTACCCTAAATACATTTATGATATAAATTTAGGTGGTTCCAACTACGAAAAAGCATAAAAGATTAAGAAAATTAATCAAGGCCGCTTTGATGAATGCAAGTCAACTTCAAAACATTGTACGATGACATAGTTTGTTTTCACACTTCTATGTAAATGCAGGTGGTATTAGTTCTCACACTTCTATGAACCGCATTATAAACTTCAAAACAAGTACCATTTTTATGGTTTTCAGGATATTTTACCCTTATATATTGCGGAGTAGTAGATTGAAACACAATGAGAATTGCAAGTATCAGGGGTACAAGTTATCTCAAGTGCATGTCTGCACATGATGTATTCTATATTCAACAGAGAACTATTTTGATATTCAGATTACATAGTTATATATCAATAAGAAGGTGGTTTTGGATTCACGAAAATACTTTGTCGTAAGTCGGCTACTTTTTAATTTTGACCTATTATTGAACTAATACTGCCTGCATTTACCCGTTTTGAGGTTTATAATGTGGTTAATTTGTTCCATATAAACGTCCAATAATCCAGCACATAGTTTATCACGTTATATGCATCAATTACAGTTAGGGTGGGTGGAAATTAGTTAACGGGTCAATATGATAACGGGTTGATATAAAATAGTTTATTACATAAGACACAACCTAAGTCAACCCGTCTTTTAGTTAACGGGTCAATATTACCAAGCAAAAATATCAAAACATGGAAAGCGCACAATCCTTATGTATATCAATGCAAGGTTGAAACTTTACACCACAACTTATAGATAAACACCAAGATCCTGTCATATGATCATATGAACACAATTCATTTTCTTTACTGAACCACGCTTTTAAGAAAGGATGCTTAACGGATTATACATACAAATGCAAATTAAATATGTAGTAACAAACATACTTGAGCTCCAAGAAGGTGTTGTTACAAATTGGTGCAAGCACTATTGAGTAATCCCTATGTATTACTGTTTGGGTAACTATAAGAACCAACATTTGTGCAACTTAGAATGAACTTAAGGTATAGTGATCATCTATGAGTCATAAAATGTATGAGCTTAATCAGGGGTTGATGAGGAAAGTGTTAGGCATGTATGTTATTGTGAGTATGAGGTGCTGTAAATGCTCTCAAGATCTATACAGTTTAGACTATCACAAATCTATACGAACTGAACTATGCAAGAGCTTGATAACTATGACAAGAATGACAAGTGTGGTTAAAAGAAACCCCTTAAGCTCATTAATGTTGTGTAATTTTTACGAGGTATGTGACAAACTTAAATGCGCATATTAACATTGCTAATATATGTTGGTGTAACAAACTTAAATACACATTGCGGAGATTCTTTGTTGATCAGTTTTTGTGAATTCCAACATGCATGTGATGATTTGGGTCAAATTATAGTTGTCCTAAACTAACCACGATAAAAAGATGGGATGGAAAGTTTTGAGCAATACGTTTATGTATTAATTGTATGTATCATTGAATTTTGTTGTTTTACATTGTTCTCTAAATAAGGAATATGACGGTTCAGAATGGATATGGGCTTTGAAGTTTTTTCTTTATAGTGGAAAAGAAAGTATCGTGAATGATGAGTTGAATGCTATTGACTATTAGGTGTTTACGGAATGGATATTGACTATTAAATTGATTAGCGCTATCAGACGTCATTTGCTATTTAAGACCATCAAATTTGGAGACGACAACGAATGGACGTTTATTATTCTAATTGTTACAAACTCAATTGATTATCGAATAATTCACGTATTATCTCATTGTTTCTTTCATATATTAATGGAACATGTTTACGTTCGTTGTTTTCTTATTATTTCACTTTCATATTTCTTTAAAAACCCCGTGAATCCACGGGTCTTTAAGCTAGTGTGCACATATATAGCTATGGCTTATCATTTTAGAATGTTTAGATTGAACATTTCTGCACAATATTTGGTGGTTTGTTATGCGGGGTGTAAGCTAAAGACTAGTTCAGTCTATCTAGAAACGATTGTTATAGCTAGTTCTTGTCGTTTTATCCTGGCCAATTGGCCAATATTTCAAAATACTTGTAAAAGATAAACGTTCAGGATAGCAAGATGATAAAGTGAGCTTCTAATGTTCAATTGCCTTAAGCAAGAAGTACATAGTAGACTGCAGATTCATCTAATTGGTATCATGGTATTCAGATGCGTGTTTTGAAAATTATTATTTGATATTGAGTTTCCAAGTCGTATTAGCTATTTTCGAGTGCATGTATCCATCTATTTTGCGTATTCATTTGATTATTTAAGGTCAAACAATCAACTTGACAGCGTTATGCAAAACTGATTATCAAACGGTGTTGCAAAGAGTAACTTCTGTACTCTTCGTTTATCTATTATCTTTATTAACTGAGAATCTGTCGGCAAATCAAAATCAGGGGAATCACAACAAAAATAGAAACAAGAACACACAGTAATTGTTTAAGGGAAATTTTGAGGTAACTAAACTTGGTTGTGTTGATTTAAGAAAAAGAATAAGAAAAACATATGGCTACTTTTTTGTGATGATCCGAGTAATATAGTGCATGCGTGCTATGTGTGTCAAATGTTTAATTTCGTGACTATCTTGTTTAACTATTTTACAAGTTCTGTCAATGGTTTTTGATTACCGGACATTAATGATGTTATACAAGCAATGATATGATCGAACTGCCACTACAAAAAAATTGTCATTTTAGTTACACAAAAATAAGTGTTACCAAAAATCAAAAAATTGTCACGGTTATTGAAACGTCAACGGTAGTTAGAAAAAGATTTCACTAAACTTTTTGCGTGTTTCTCCTTCACTTAAAAATTATGTAAAATTGAAGTAGATAAAAGTCTGTTTATAATGACACAAAAAAGTGTAAGGAAAATATTTGGGATTAAGTCGTAGAATAGCAACGTACTTTTCAAAGTGTATCGTTTTAGTACGTGTACTTTTTTAAAGTTGTAGAATAACAATGTACTTTCACAAGTGTTCTAATTTAGTACGTGACGATGATGTGTCATACCCGAAAGTCTGACACGTGGCACCATTTATAGCGTGACAAGTCATCGTCACGTATCAAATTGAAACACTTATGAAAGTACATTGCTATCCTACAACTTTAAAAAAGTACACGTACCAAAACGGTACACTTTGAAAAGTACATTGCTATTTTATGACTTAATCCCAAAATATTTTGCCTTTTCGGACACATTTTCTTCACAAAGAGTGTCATTACAACCTCTGTAACAAAATGTCAGTTTTCTTTTATTGCTCTGGAACTCTTATGATTTGTTATGATTAACGTAGTTTTGTGGCATTATGTGTGGATAGTTTAGTTTGCTTATTTAAACATGTTATGTTGTATTCACTAAGTGCGTATTACCTTATTATGGTTGTATAGATAAACAATACCAGAGATGGTGTTTTTGCTTTGTATATGGTGTAGTAATCACCTACATATTCATTGTTCCTAATGTTCTATCATATGAAAAAACTTAAATTGTAAACTTAAGAAACATTCATTTATACGGACTCAAAAGAGTAATACATTAATGCATAAAATAGAATCTTAAAACTGGCAAATAAGACTAATAACCAATTCTATGGTTTCTTCTTAGCTTTCTTGGATCCGGTCGTCTTTGTAAATGTGAAATATTCACCTAGCGAAAATCGATTCCTTCCAGCGTGAGTACCCACAACTGCTACTTCCCGCTTGCAAATTTCCGCTATAATTTCTGGACTTTGTTTAACATCACCTTTATGCATCGGTTTTTTCTCACCAGCATCATCATATTTAGCTTGATCTTTTTCTTGTAATCGGTCACCATCATTCATTCTTTCTTTGGACAGAGCTTCTTTAATACAAGGACGTAAGCTTGGGAATTGTAGATCGTAATTGATTACTTTCAACGTCTTGCATGGAACTTGTTTATTACTTACGCCTTCTTCTTGCATAATTTGGGAACTATGAGGCATTGAATCAGGCGTTTCAACATCATTTTGTGATGGTTCATCTTCTTTTGTTTCTTGTTGAGGCGGTTCTTCCCTATCATGATGTCTCATATCATGGCCTTGATCAACATTCGATTCAGGCCCTATGATGTCCGCGTCATCTTGTGGTGGACCTTGTCTGTTACTTGTGCCTTCTTGTAGCGCAATCCTTGAACTAGCACCTTCAACTTCAAGATCTTGATTATTGAAAACAATGTTTTTGATATCTTCCTGCATCTGATTAATAATCATCATATTGGAACCTTCATTTTGATCAAGAACCGTAGCACATGATTCATGGTTCTCAACCTCATCATCTTGTTCATCAGCTCTTGCATCTACTTCTACCTTCTCAATGATCACTTTCAAACTACACTGAACCTCATCTTGGAACTTATAAATACGATCACGAAGTGACTCATCAACTTTATCTACAATGCCATCAAATTCGACCGCAAGCAACTGCATACTTGCACTCACGTCATCCAGCTTCTTAAATAACTTTGTCCTTGTATCCCCTTCCCTAGTAGACGATTCTTGACGGGTTTCGACAATATTTTGAGCAACGTCTTCTAGTGGTGGAGCTTGTTGATGTAGTAAATCAAAACATTGTTGCAACCCTTGTTTAATCTCCGCAAGGTCATCAAGAAGTGGCGATGCTTGAGAAACTTTATCTTGTGGTGGAGCTTGTAGCAAATCATCAACTTGTCGCAACCCCTTATTATTCACAGCAACTTCAAGAATAGAAGATGAATTCTGAGCAACTTCATCTTTATGGTTTTCAACGGACGACGTGTTTTGAACAACCGATTGTTGTATGGTTTTGATGAAAAAAGAATCTTGAGAGTTATCGACAGGTTTTGTGTACGTGGTTTTAACAATATTTTCCCGTGTAATGTCAGAACCAAAAACACGTTGCGGTTCATCAAGAGCAACAATCATAGCAGAAGATGACGATGATGATTCGGCTTTTGACGTATCTTGAAACTGATTTGTTTTGTGTTTTTCCATCTCCATAATGCGACTGAAAACAACAACATATAAGAAAAAGAGATATTGTTAGTTAGACTTCATATTGGACATTAAACATTAAACATAAATAGACTAAAAATCATTTTATGTAATGCGATGAATATATAGTATTGAAGAGTATGTAGAATGGTAATGATAATGATTGCTTTTCATTGATTGAAATCACAATTACAGTGTGCAAATATATAATCGGGAAAGGAATAATCTAGATGTGGGCTTGAGCCCATTATAATATTAATACAATACAATATGGGCTAACACTCCCCCGCAGTCGAAGCGGGAGGACACCGGACGCTGAGGCTGGAGCGAAATTCTTCAAACAGGGCAGACGGTAAGCCTTTCGTGAAAATATCTGCATATTGGTAACGTGAGGAAACATGGAGAACCCGAACCTGACCAGTGGCAACCAAGTCGCGAACAAAATGAATATCAATCTCTATGTGTTTCGTTCGCTGGTGCTGAACCGGATTACAGGATAAGTAGACTGCACTGACATTATCACAGTAGACTAGCGTAGCGGAAGATAAAGGTGTGTGTAACTCACGAAGTAAATTCCGTAACCAACAAGT
Organism: Artemisia tridentata subsp. tridentata; assembly: GCA_021014915.2. Lineage (NCBI taxonomy): Eukaryota > Viridiplantae > Streptophyta > Magnoliopsida > Asterales > Asteraceae > Artemisia > Artemisia tridentata. Next base: position 19,319,203 of record CP139501.1, on the reverse strand, counting down.
TTCGGCAACAGCATTAGCAACCCCACGGTATTCTGCTTCGGCACTAGAACGAGAGAGAGTCGGCTGTCTCTTTGATGACCAAGATAGAAGGTTGTTGCCAAGAAAAACACAGTAGCCTGAAGTCGATCTCCTAGTAGTAGGGCAACCAGCCCAATCCGCATCAGAATAGGCAACCAATGATGAAGTAGAAGAAGCAAACAACTGTAACCCATAGTGTAAAGTACCCTTAACATACCGCAAAATCCGTTTAAGGGCTGAGAGATGAGGTTCTCGAGGGTCATGCATATGAAGACAGACCTGTTGAACTGCATATGATATATCGGGGCGGGTAAATGTGAGATACTGAAGAGAACCTGCAAGACTCCGATATAAAGAAGGATCATAGACTGGATCACCATCATCCCCCAGTTTAGACTCAGTGTCAACAGGAGTCCGACTGGGATTACAATTAACCATGTGAGCTCTCTCCAAAACCTCAATAGCATATTTCTTCTGAGATAAAAACAACCCTGAAGAATCACGGGTAACGGATATACCCAGAAAATAATTAAGTGGACCCAGATCTGTAATAGCAAACTCCTTATGTAAGGAAATAATAATCCGCTGCAACAAACTCTCAGAAGAAGCTGTGAGAACAATATCATCAACATATAATAACAGATAAGCAGTATCCGTCCCCTGTCTGTATATAAATAGTGATGAGTCACAACGACTATGAGAAAACCCAACCCGAGTGATATAAGATGCAAATCGCTGAAACCAGGCTCTAGGGGCCTGCTTGAGCCCATACAAAGACCGCTGCAATAAACACACATAATCAGGGTGCACAGAGTCGCGAAATCCCGGAGGCTGATGCATATAAACTGTCTCGGACAAATCACCATGTAAGAAAGCATTCTTGACATCAAGCTGGTGAATCGGCCAATGTCGAGAAGTAGCTAAACTCAGTACAGTCCGAATAGTACCCGGTTTAACCACCGGACTAAAAGTCTCATCCACATCAACCCCCTCTAACTGATTACTACCATTCGCCACAAGACGAGCCTTGTAGCGACTAAGAGTGCCATCAGCCAAATACTTGTGGCGAAAGAGCCACATACTGCGAATAATGTTAGTGTCCGTGGGTCGGGGCACAAGAGTCCAAGTCCCGTTCTTAATAAGTGCAGTGTATTCATCACGCATAGCATTTTGCCAATTAGGATCAGTAAACGCAGCTCGATAAGATTTTGGTAATGGTGAGACAGAAGACACATGCATGTTGAGACGCTCTGTAGGACGATTAGACCCGACACGATATCGTGTGACCATGGGATGAATTGAGACAGGGTTTGGGTTGTGAGGAGGATCTGGGATAATGTGTTGGTGTTGGTTCGTGGGTGGTGATGGATTTGGTGTATGTTGTTGGGCGGCGGGTGGTGATGGGGATGGTGATAGGTCATGGGATGTGTCATGTTGGTTTGTATTGGGACTGGTGAGAATTGGTGTTGTTGGCTCGTTTGTGGGTTGAGGCACAGTGGGTGGTGATGGGGATGGTGATAGGTCATGGGATGTGTCATGTTGGTTTGTATTGGGACTGGTGAGAATTGGTGTTGTTGGCTCGTTTGTGGGTTGAGGCACAGTGGGTTGCACAACGGGGGCGGATGGAATGAACGAAGGATTTATATCGGGTGAGTCATCCAAGAAATTGTATTTGGGTGCCGATGTTGGTTTAGAAGTGCCATATGGAAAAACAGTTTCATCAAAGGTTACATGGCGAGAAATGATGATTTTATTGGTGTTTAATTCGAGGCAACGATACCCACGATGATTTGAAGCTTGGCCCAAATATATGGAGGGTGTGGCGCGTGGTTCAAGTTTGTGATTAGGATATAAGTGGGGGTAACATAAGCAGCCAAATGTGCGTATAAGGCTATAATCTGGGTTTTGGCCAAACAGACGGGTATAAGGGATTTCATTGGCAATAGCAGTTGAGGGCAAGAAATTGAGTAAGTGAACAGCCATATTGAGAGCTTCAACCCAAAATGTTGGTGGAAGGTTGGCTTGAAAAAGCAAGGTCCGAATGAGATTATTGATGGTGCGAACCATCCGTTCAGACTTGCCATTTTGTTGAGATGTTTTGGGGCATGAAAAACGAAACTGAATGCCATTGTTGGCAAAAAGTGTATGTAGGTTACGGTTGTCAAATTCACCACCATGATCACACTGAAAGGACCGGATTTCACACTTAAATTGAGTGTGAACATAATTACGAAATATTGCAAATTTAGACAACACATCAGATTTGTTAATTAAAGGATAAACCCAAACAAAATGCGAATAATGATCCAAGAATAATACATAATATTTGAAACCCGAAAGACTCGGAATTGGTGAAGTCCATACATCCGAGTGAATGATGTCAAAACAAGCATTAACGACAGTATTGGACCTAGCAAATGGAAGTCTAACGTGTTTGCCAAGCTGGCAGGCATGGCAAAGCACGGGAGGCTTCTCTTTGTTACATGAAATGAAATTATTTGAAACTAGACGACGTAACACTTCGCTTCCTGGATGTCCAAGACGCTGATGCCACGTATGTTGACTGACTAGGAGAGCTTGAGGAATGGGAGACGGAGGTGTGACGGGATAAAGGTCCCCCGTGCTATCACATCGGAGAAGCACCCGACGTGTCATGAAATCTTTAACAGAAAATCCAAAAGGATCAAATTCAACAGTGCAGTTATTTTCACGAACAAATTGACGAACAGATATTAAATTTTTGACAATATGCGGGGTAATAAGAACATTATTTAGGTGAAGAGGTCGAAAGGGAGTTGGCAAAATACTATGACCCGTATTGGTGACAGGAATAGAATGCCCATCACCAACCGAGACGGACGGATACATGCACGTATTAAAAACATGACTAAGACTATTAACTGAAGCATTAAGATGTGAGCTCGCACCTGTATCCATGTTCCAAGCGCCAGTAGCGGGATCATGAAGTGTTCCGGCAGTAAAAGCATGAGGCAGTGCGGTTTCCTGTCCCGGAAAAACTGTAGGTCCCATCAACCTGATATTAGATGGTTTCGACCCGGGTTGGACCTGTTGGGCCAAGTGTGCAACTGGATATCCAGAATAGCCAAAACCAGGGGGAGGGGTAACCTGACTAATTGGGCCGGTATAGTGGACTGGGTTGGGGTAGTACATCGGGTCAGGTGAAGTGTAAAAAGCCACTGGACTATCAACATTGGGCTTGGTTTCGTAAGCCTGTGAACTATGGGATTTGTCCAGGTACTCAGCCATACCCAAACGACTCAAAAGTTGAGTCAATAATACCTCGGTGGTATTTTCTTTCATGCCTACAACACTCTTTATTTCTTTTTCTAATTGCTTCAAACCACAAGGCTAATGGAATAAAATGATAAATATCCCTTTTATTTCACAATGAATGAGAAATAAAATATGTTTTCTTTCTGTCTTGCGTCTACCTTCACAACACCACAAAGGACCAAATATTTTATCTTTCCCTTTAGGCTAATTTGAATCACCACGTGCCTACTGCTTTAATTCTTCCCAATGAGGTTTTAATATCTACTTTTCTCTACTGTTGCGATCGTACGGCACCACAAGGTTTTTTTTTTTTTTTTTTTTTTAAACCGAATGAATAATCACAGCAAAGGGGTTTTTGTGGAAGATTAATGTAGGGTTTTGAAAAGCCTGGACCGTGACCAAAGCACGAATCACCACCTGGACCGTGACCGAAGCACGAATCACCACAGTAACAAAAGGGTGTGGATTTGTGACCTAAGCACAAATCACCAACACATATATGAACAAGAAAGCAAGAACAAAAAAATGGTACGTGAAAGTTGGTTAGGGTTTATGGGTTTGATTTTGGAGCGGCTGGAGTGAGTTTTAGGGTTTAGGATCGTATAATATTCTCTGATACCATGTAGAATGGTAATGATAATGATTGCTTTTCATTGATTGAAATCACAATTACAGTGTGCAAATATATAATCGGGAAAGGAATAATCTAGATGTGGGCTTGAGCCCATTATAATATTAATGCAATACAATATGGTCTTGAAGAGTATACCTGTGCACAAGTCCAATAGAAAGTCGAGCTTTAAACTTTGATTTATAAATTTGGAATTGTAAACTATTATATTTATAGGCAACATATTCTATTCTAGTATTGATATAACTTGAGTTCGAGTGGTAGCATAATTCGAATTCAAAATTTTGGCAAAAGTGATCTCTCGATTTTCAGAATCTTTACTTTTGGCACACTTTTGCTACCAATTTTTTCAACTAACCGCTAATCTATTTTTTTGGAGTGAGATAAGTATAAGCAGGTTATTAGATTTCATCACATATTTACCATTGTTGGCAAGCAATAGCTTAAGCTTAGTTATGTATACTAGACGAGTACCCGTGCATAACAACGGAATTTTATAGCGGCAGATAGTTATAGTGATATTTTAGTTACACAAAACACTTTTAACGTTTTGTGTAACCAAAATATCACTATAACCCATATGCCGCTATAAAATTTCGTTGTTATGCACGGGTAGTCATCTAGCAATACAAAAGAGATAATATACTTTTTTGATAATGTGATAAAATAAGGTATAAGCAATACACTTTATAACTATTTTTGAGCTACTAAAATCATTTGACATGGGAAAAAATCTAGTAAAACGACATACAATTTGTTTGAATTTAATTATACGGATGATTGAATAGTTTCCGCTATTAAATATATGATCTTCGTTCGATAACCAGTTAATGTAGCAGAAGCATGACAGAATGAACAAGCTTAACGAGACGGATTCTAGCTGTAATACCCTAAAATTTGGATTTACATTTTAATTATAAATTTGACTATACCCTAAGTTACTTAATTAAATAAATGATATTAAAACTATATGTTAAGAAATATAATACCTTAAACTATATGTTATGAAAGTAAAATACAAAAAAAATCATAATCCTAGGTAGCGTCTGGTATCTATGAATGAGGGAAGGAATGGAATGAAGTAGTCCGTTGAAATTAAAAAATGTTGTTTGCTTTCCTATTTGTAATGGAATGCTTTATTCCACCGTTACTTGCATTACGCTTGTAACTGCTTTTTTCATTCACGAGGCAGCCCATGTTTTTCTTCATTCCAATCTCATTTGTATAGGGGTGAGCATCGGGCCGGTCCCGACCCGAAACCGACCCATCCCGAAACCGACATGCTCGAAAACCCAAACCGAATCCCGACCCGAGTATAGGTCGGTAGGTGTCGGTTTTGTTTGTGTTTTGTCGGGTTGGTCCGTTTGTTTGTGTTTTGTCGGTCGGTTTTGCTCAAAGCCGAGTCCCGACCCGACCCGACCCGAGTCCCGAAAACGTGGAAAACTTGAACAGAATCCCGACCCGAGTAGAGGTCGGTTTGTATCGGTCGGGGTCATTTTGTGTCGGTTATCGGTCGTTGGTCTGTTTTGCTCAGCCCTACATTTGTAATCAAAATTTACCGTTTTATTGCAACATACCAAATAACATGTATTAATCACTTATTCCATTCTAACATGCCAACCAAACATAACAATAGAATGTAATGAATCATTACATTATGTTGCTCATTCTATTACATTGTTTATTCCATTCCTTCCTCATTCAATTGCGCCCAACCAAACAGACCCATAGTCCTATTCTAATTCATACAGACGACACACTCTTTTAGATAAGGACCAAGAGATTTTAACACTAATTAGAAGATTGTTATGTTTATTCTATTGCCTAAACCTACACACGACATTCCTTTTTCTTCTCATCTCTCACACGTTTTTTTTTTCATCCTCTCTAAACCGTATGATACTTCTCTTGTCTCTCTCAAATAAACGACCCAACAAGAAACCCTAAACCATTTATAATCATTTTATCCTCTATCAAGATCAAGAGAAGAGTTTTGTAGCATCCTTGGTGAATCAGGAAATCGTGAGTGTTGTTGTTTTTGTTCCTTTGATCCGTCCTAAACTCAAGCCCTAAAGGTAACACGTATACCATCTTTGTCATATACATATACACGATCTAAACTGCATAAAAACCTAACAAGAATCATGTAATACTAATCGTCATCATGTTGTTGTGATAATATTGTGTCTCGTTATAATCATATAATCACTTGTTAATAAGGATCATACGCTACATAAAATCATGAAAACTCTAACATATATGTCAACCTTTGTTTCTGCTTTGCCCTCTCGAATTAGTTCTTGTGCAAGCCCTAAATCTGATCTTGAAACCCTAATTTAATCATTGAATGCACGACATAAAATCTGGAAACCCTAGAATTAATTAGGGGTCGGTTGGGGTATAATAATGTTAGCATTTATATAAAAGTGATGGTCATTTATCGTTGTAATATTTTTAGTAAATGTGTCGTTGTGTAATTAAGTTAGAATAGTTAGTGGGCTTGGACTTAATCTAATAGGTTGAAAGTTGTATATTATTTAATCCATGTAAAAGCCCATGTGGAGTCCAAGCCCATCCAAGTCATGAAAACTATAAATAGCACCATAACCTTCATTTGGAAGGTTGGTACTTGGGGATGTGTGTGGCTTCTAGGTGTTCTCTCTTGTATCCTCCCTATTTCTCTTCTAATCTAAGACACTTCTCTTTCTCTCTCTAGAAGTTACCATATCTCTCTCTCTCTACTAATCTCTCTTCTTTAATCTTATAGTGTGTGTGATAAAGATTGAATCTAGTGTTTTACAAGTGGTATCAGAGCCATACAAAGATTTAGGGGTGAATTTTAGGGCGTGTTACTGTTCATCAGTAGCTTCCCTCCAGTTTCATCAGCTCTTTCGAGTTTCTGTCAAATTTCCGAGTTTGGAAATTTGTTGGAATCTTCTGAGTTTATTCAGTTCTTCCGAGTTTCAACAGTTACCGAGTTTGTGAAACATATTCTGAGTTTCTGTCACATTTCCGAGTTAGGAAATTTGTTGGAATCTTCCGAGTTTATTCAGTTCTACCGAGTTTCTGGTAATTATCGAGTTTCTGGTAATTACCGAGTTTCTATTGAAGTTACCGAGTTTCTTGTGATTCTGTCGAGTTTCTATTGCAGTTACCGAGTTTCTTGTGATTCTGCCGGGTTTCTATTGAAGTTACCGAGTTTCTTGTGATTCTGCCGAGTTTCTATTGAAGTTACCGAGTTTGTGACTAACTTACCGACTTTGTGACTAAATTACCGACTTTGTGACAAAATTACCGAGTTTGTGACTAACTTACCGACTTTGTGACTAAATTACCGAGTTTGTGACAAAATTACCGAGTTTGTGACTAACTTACCAACTTTGTGACAAAATTACCGAGTTTGGAGAATCTTCCGAGTTTGTGAAAAAGTTACCGAGTTTCCTCCAATCCTCCGACTTTCTAAATTTGCTCCGAGTTTGTGAGTTTATTTGGATCCTTTGAGTTTCTCAAATCCTTCGACTTTCAAAAAAAAAAAAAAAATTGGTAAATAGGAAAATTTTGGCGTCAAAATTTTTAAACTCAAAATTTTCTAGTAACCTTAGAATTACATTTTATGTTGTATTTCAAATTCTGGTAGAGAAATTTTTCAAATTCTATTTTTGGAGGGAAATCAGAAATCACCATTAAGAAATCATTCAACTTAGAAAACTCGAGAAAAGACTTAACTTCAAACGAACACAACTCTTAAACCTTAAAACCAACACCAGTCACAACTCCTAGATCTTTGCAACGATCCTACATCAACCTTATCATACACAACTTCATCAATGGCAACTCAGTTAGACAATATCACAACTGCTTTGGCAAATGGTTTTGCTTTATTCTCCGAAGCATTAAACATCAAACCACATGACAACAACCAATGGTTTTCATCGTACACTGACAATACGCAGTTATATATAGGTCAAGAAGGACAAATGGTTGAAGTTATTGAGAATCAGCAAGGAAATGCTATGGGTATACAGATGGGGAATCAGATGCAATATGCAGGGCAGTATACTGGAAACCAAATGGGTCAGATTGTGAATCAGAACGTGGTTAATCAAAATGGGAATTATTGTCTTATGACTTCGATTCAGAAACCTACATCTGTAATTCACAGTAGTGATATTGGTAGAGATTGCAATGTCAATGCAATGACGAAGCTACAAAAGCTCCAGCACATGTTGATGCTAGCCAAAAAGGAAGAGTCGAGAACACCGTTGATTGCTGAGGAATATGACTTCATGGTTTTAACAAAAGTTAATGATAATGCAGCAGATCTCAATGAAAACTTCAACTTTATGGCTCATCAGCAAGAAACAACATCATGCGGTGATTCAAAAAATCCTCCAACTTATGACACAGAACCACTCCATGAGGTACAAGATCCGTTTGCTCATGAAAAGCCACATTCTGTGCCTCTCGAACCTAATTATGATACATATGTGGGGGAGCATGTTAATAGCAATGTTAACTGTGAAACTCCATATATGGATCCTAATGAAGTTCAAGTTGCACAAAATGATGCTAATGATGAGGAAACCCATGCTCTCTTTGAATCATTACTGAATAATTGTCGCATTGAGATTGAAAATGTGAAAAAGGTCAATCGCGAATTAAAGGTCGCGAATGTGAAATTGACCGCTGAGCTTGAGAGGTATAAGGAAAATGAAAAAGCTTTTGAGTTTAATAAACAATGACAGTCAGAATTAGAAATTGGTTATCGAAATTCCGTTTCAAAAGAAAAACAATTGCAAATCAAGTTTAACACTCTTGATGTTAACTTGAACATGAAAATAAAATCCTTAAACTCGAAACTTTCTGATTTGAAAAACCAACTTTCTAAACAAAAATCAACTTGTTCTGATCTTGAAAAAGAAAAGAAAGAGTTGAAAGCAAGTTTTTCAAAACATGAAAATGATCTTCTTGATGAAATCATTGACAAACAAGAAACAATTAAAAAGTTGGAAGATTTGCTTGTGAAAACGGGTCATTCTGCTCAAACAATTCATATGCTAATTAAAGATCCAAACCCGCTTTTGTACACAATGAAGAAAATGGCTATCGATTGTGAAAACCCTCATACTCTCAAGAAAGCTCAGAAAGAATAGAATGTGTTGTATAATGGTAATGTGCTGTTTGATAAACATGATCCTCCCGAGGTTCGGGATTCTGATGAAACGATTGAGCTTGCCGAAGAGAGTAGAATCAAAATAAGACAAATGAACCCAGAAATCAAACCAATTGATTATAATAAGCTTAACATACTTTCTGGATTAAATTTTGTTAAACAACAACCAACACCAAAGGTTTTCAAACGACCAGTTGTTTCAACAAAACAAAAAGTTGTTTCCAAAAATCTTTCTAACATCGAACACATGTCCTTTAGCAACCCTTTTAACACAAGTGAAGCTAGACGATATTTGGATGATCTTAAAAAGAGGATGGAAAATTTTCAAAGTCTTGTTGCATCCAAAAAAAATATGAGTATCAACAACTGGCATTCAAGTTTTCATGCAGAACAGAAAAAGATGTTTAACACAAAAATTATTCCTCCACTAAATGCCATTAGTGCGAGAGTACTTAATGTTGAAAATGCTCTTTTAAAAGAAACAACCGAATTTGTCAAGGACCACAAATCCCTGGTAAAGGAAGCAAATGAAAACGTTGAACACATCAAAGTTTTGGAAAAACACAATGATACTCTCTTCGAAGCAGTTCTGTCGACCGAAATTATGTCCATTATTTATCAAACATATTCTGTGGAAGATGATGAAAGACTTCGAGCTGAGACTTCTGCAATTGTTTTAAAATATGAAAATGCTCTTGTAAAACTTGAGAAAGAAAATGTAACATATTTTAAACAACTTGATCAGAAAAGGGAAGAATGCAAGTATGACAAATTGTCGTATGAGCGTGCTTACAAAAACATGAAAGAGCAAAATGATCTTTTGAAGTCTCAGCTTAATAGTCAAGAAGGGAAGGGTGAGGAAATTAAGTTTGCAAAACCATCAACTTCGGACAAACCGGTTGCAAAACCAAAAATTTCAATTTCTCAAAGTGTTCCAAAAGTTGATGTGATAATTGATTTGACAAAACCAGTCACTCCAACACCCTTGCCCAAGTTTAATGAAAAAGAAAAGGGAAAGCAGTTGTCGAAACACAAGAAGTGATAACACCTCGCCTTTCTAGGAATAGTACACCATATGTGACCACAAAAACAGTTAAGGAATCTGTTGGTTCAAACGACATGGTCCACAATCACTATCTAGAAAAAGCTAGGAAAAAGGCACAGATACGAAAAGACGAAATTTTAGGTACAAAACCTAGGGTGATGAATTCTACAACATTACAAGGCACTGCTAGTAGTAGTAAACCATTAACTAGGAACACTCAACAAAAGACTAGGAATTGGCTTGCATCTAAGAGTAGTTGCTCAAAAGAAAATGTTATGCACGTAGAATGCAACACTAAGAATTCAAATTCCTCTTAGAACAGGAAACAAGTTTCAAATGACTGTAGTGACAAAGTTAAGGTTGCTGTTTTAAACAAGAATGTTGAATTTGTCTGTCCTACATGTAAAAAATGTGTCTTTTCAGCTAATCATGATGCATGTGTTGCACACTATATCAAGAAACCAAATTTACGTGCTAAGGCACAATCCATTAAGACACCAAATAGAAACAAAACCGTTGATAAGAACCAAGAGGCTAAGAAACCTAATAGGTGGATCTCTACAGGACGTAGTTTTTCTCAAAGTGAGACTTCCGCTGCATCTGAAAAGAAAACAACTCCTAGATCTTACCTTAGGTGGATTCCCACGAGAAAGTTTTTAAAACAGTTGGTCTTAGATGGATTCCCACAGGGAAGATCCTTGATAGCAGCACCAAGACAAATAATAGTGAAAATCTTCAGGATAAGGAAGTAGACACCACTACAACCGTTGATAGTGAACACCCTCAATGTGAGGAAACATGTACTTCTAACACTATTATTTGTGCATATTATTCTTCTATGGATTCTGTGGACGCAGGTACTTGTGATAGTGTTGAGGTTTCATACACTCGATGTGGAAAAGAAGAACTTTATGCCAACATTGCATGTGGAAATCCTGGTCTTATTCCATTCTTCACTCCACTTCTACTTGTTCAAACTTAATTCTTCTTTGTGAATATTATTTTTTGAAAAAACAAAAACAAAATACAAAATTTGAAAAAACCAATAAAAGAAAAATACAAAAATAGAAAATTTCAAAAATACAAAAACAATATAAAATCAAAAAACCAAAAATATTCTTCTCACGACATGTCTCTCATATAATCAATATTCTGTACGTATCTAGAAATGTCATTCAACAATGATACAGACATGTACAGATGCTTGAGCGAGAGTTCACTAAAATTATTTTTAAAACATGTCGTTTATCAAAATTTTCTTCCTAATGGCTTCGGAACAACTAAGTTCAGGACCCGCGCTTCAAAGAATGGAAAGTGCTTAATCAAAACAAAGGTTTTAAATATTTTTTCAAGCACTTATCCTAAAAATCTCAATGGCTTGTAAGTATTTCAACTTACAACCCGAACTTCAAATAAAAGAAAGTGTTGTGCAAAACCAATATCTGTTTCAAACACTTTTAATATAACAAATGAAGATAATTCTTCTACCATATATTCTAAGATTTTCAAAATCTTCTCTATCTTGAGCACATTTCCTTCAAGATTTTTTAATAAGATTTTTCAAAATCTTTCATAAAGTGCTCAAGATAACTCCCTCCAAAACCCGATAAAACATGCTTTATTTAAGGGGGAGTATAAAAATTAAAAATAAAAAGTTCCAAATTTCATGCTTAAATCCGTCTATCTCTCCAAAAAGCTTTCATTTAATCAGTTGATATCAAAAATATCACTGCATGCTATTTTTGAGGGGGAGAAGACGTGATTAAAATGTGATCAACAAAGTTTAAAGATCATTGTTGGGAATTAAGTTAAGCAGTTAGTACGGTTCTTTATATGTTAGTACGGTTGAACAGTTGCTGACGAATACAAGAACAGTTAGTACTACTGATGAAGAAAAGTTCGTACTGCTTACAAGATTAATGTGAAACCGTGTGAAGATAAATATGGAATGGATATGATGTATATCTTATTTGTATAGAATGATACGAATATAGTTTACTTGTAAAGGACTCTTTGTGCTATAAAAAGAGATCCTCAGTTAGGGTTTTATAATTGATATCCATATCTCATATACGTATAAGCATTGTTAAGAGCTTCACGTTTAATCGTTCAATATATTGAAAGAAAAGTGTTTGGTTAAACAATTGTCTTGTTTATCATTGTTACATTCATACGATCATACAATCATCAAACACATATTCTTCTAAGTACTTGGTAGTAAATTTCGCGTGCTATCAAGTATATACTCAAAGTATCCCCAACACAACTTGTGTGTTTATATCCGGTCAAGTGGTATCAGAGCCAGGTTTCTGATACTTTGAGTTTAGAAGATCCAGAAGTATTTACTCACTAGCAACCAAGAAGATGGACATGGAGACACCTCAAACCTCAATCCTTGCTAAACTCCCCATGCTGAAACAGAATGAATACGATTTATGGCGGCTCATAATAGAGCAATATTTCATGGTGCAAGACTATACATTATGGGATATCATTATCAATGGTGATTGCTTCAAACCAATTGCTGTTGAAGAAACACGTGCTGATGGTTCCAAGATCACAAAGCTTAACACTGAGCCAGTTACAAACGAGGAGAGAATCAAAAAGAAGAATGATCAGAAGGCTAGGAATTTGTTACTAATGGCAATTCCTAATGATCAAGTGCTGAATTTTAGCCATTACGAGACTGCTAAAACTCTTTTTGAAGCAGTGGTGGAAAGATTTGGTGGCAATGAAGCTACCAAGAAGGCACAGAAAACCCTACTTAAGCAAAGTTATGAGAACTTCACTGCATCAAGCAATGAAACTTTGGACCATATCTTTAATAGGCTTCAAAAGATCATCAGTCAACTTACTGTGTTGAAGATTGTGATTCCACAGGAAGACCTCAATATGAAGTTTCTAAATAGTTTACCTGCTGAATGGAACACTTATGTTGTGGTTTGGAGGAATAAACCAGAGCTGGAGAAAATGACAATGAATGAGCTTTACAACAATCTTAAGATTGTTGAGCAGAAGGTGAAGAAGAGTGGTAGCACCAGTTCTAGTTCAGGGAATATGGCTTTCGTATCTTCTTCAAACATTTCGAATCATGAAGAAGAAGAAGCAGTTGGTACTGCTAAACCAACAGTTAGCACTGCTAGTGTAAAAAATAGTACTGCTGGCTTGACTGAAGAGACCATGTATGCATTTGTGTCAGAACAGTCTGGTGGGTCTAAGATCTTTAATGAAGATCTTCTTCAAATTGCTGAAGATGATTTGGAAGCTATGGATTTAAAGTGGCAGTTGGCTTTGATAAGCATCAGGGCTAAAAAGTATTACCAAAGGACTGGAAATAAGATTACCTTCAATGGAAGAGATGTTGCTGGGTATGATAAGTCTAAGGTGGAATGCTTTAATTGTCACAAGATGGGGCACTTTGCCAGGGAATGTAGAGGTCCAAGACAACAAAGCAACCAGGGTCAAGGGTTTAAGAATCAGCAAGGAACAAGGAGAACAGTTAATGTTGAAGAGCCTTCTTCCAAGGCTATGGTAGCTGTAGATGGAGCTGGATTTGATTGGAGCTTCATGGAGGAAGAAGAGGAACCAGCTAACTTGGGTTTGATGGCTTTCTCAGACTCTGAGGTACATATACTCCAAAAATGCTCAAACTCTTGTCGTGCTTTAAAAGATTATGTTAAGAAACAGTATGATGATCTTAGAGTAGAATTTAATCAAGTAAATTCTAGTCTGACAAATCATAAAAGAGGACTAGCTGTTTTGGAAGAACAAATTGTGTTTTATAGACAGAATGAGTCAAACTTCTCTGATGAGATAGGTGTTTTAAAGAGGGATTTGCAAATAAAAGATAATAAAATGAGTGGACTTGTATATGAACTAGAGAAGCTTAAAAAGGAAAAAGAAAACATCCAGTTAAGTGTAGATACTCTTGAACATACTTCAAACGGAGTTAAGAAGATAGTAGAGAGTCAAATACTTAACAAAGCTAAATCTGGTTTAGGTTATAAGTCAGTTGCACCCCCTCTAAGAGGAATGTTTGTTCCACCAGGAATTGATTTAGCTCATACAGGTTTAGAAGAGTTTAAGGATATGGATTTTCCTGGATATGGTGTTAAGATTAGTGAGAATCCTATTAAATTTGTTAAGGCAGAAGATTCTTTTGTGAGTGCTAGTGATAAATCTCTTTCTGAGGAAAAGATGTCCTCTGATAGGAACTCAGATGCACCAACTATTGAGGATTGGACATCTGATGATGAGGATGTAAAGGTTAAGGACAAACCTAATGTTGTTAAGGTAGAAGTTAAACATGCTCCTAAAGTGGTTAAGACTGAAAACATAAAACTAGTTAGGAAAAGTGTTCGATATGCTGAGATGTATAGGACTAAGAATAGATCACCAATTTCTGAGGATAGTCATAGGAACTGGAATAACTCAAAATCTAAGAAATTGGATGATAAGTTTGCTATGATTAGAAAGTGTGCTTTGTTTGTGGAAGTTTTGATCATATGGCTGCTTATTGTGATTCTAACCCATGGAAAAAGAGGGTTTCTGGGAATACAAGGGTGAATAGGAACAATGCTAGGGTAACTCAAAATAGTCCAACTAGATTGACAAGCCCTAATGCAAATCATAAGATGTCACCCAAAGCTGTTATGTTAAAGACTGGCATCAAAACAGTTTCAACTGCTAGTCAAAATAAGTGGTTTAATAACAAGCAAACTGTTTCAAGTGCAAAACAATTTTCAAATCATGCACAAACAGTTAAAAGGCATTTTTATGAGAAAACAGCAATGACCAATCAAAAGTGGGTGCCTAAATTTAAACAAGCAGTTCCAACTGCTAGACCAGCAAATCCTACTGCTAGGCACTTAAATGTTAAGGGAAAAAGGGGCAATGCTGTCAAGGCCTCAGCACATTGGGTTAGAAATTCTACCAAACCCAATGGTGCATCAAAGACCTCCAACAAGTTTTCTCATCTTGATGCACAAGGCTGATCCAAACCAGTGATGGTTTGGATCCCCAAAAGAAACTAACACCTTTATTTTGTGTGCAGGAACATCCTTCAAATGGTAAAGAAGATAGAGGATATTCAGACAGTGGATGTTCAAGGCACATGACTGGCAACATGTCATATCTTTCAGACTTTATTGCTCTGGATGGAGGACCAGTTGTCTTTGGTGGTGGTATTAGAGGAAGGATTACTGGTAAAGGGATAATTAAAACTGGTAATCTTGATTTTGAAAATGTGTATTATGTACCAGAACTTAAGTACAATCTTTTCAGTGTATCACAAATTTATGATAAACAGAACAAAGTTTTATTTACTGATACTGATTGTCTTATTCTTTCTCCTGATTTCAAGCTACCTGATGAAAGTCAAGTATTGCTTAAAATCCCTAGAAAGGATAATACATACAGTGTTGAGATGAATAAACTAGTTCCTAAGGTTGGACTTACTTGTCTTGTTGCAAAAGCCACAGTGGAAGAATCAATGTTGTGGCACAGAAGGCTTGGTCATGTTAATTTTAAAACCATTAACAATATTGCTAAAAATGGGTTGGTAAGAGGTTTACCAAATAAAACTTTTCTCAATGACCAAACTTGTGTTTCTTGCCTTAAAGGTAAGAAACACAGAGCCTCATGTAAGCCAAAGACCCAGAACTCTATTTCTCAAGCTTTATATATGTTGCATATGGACTTGTTTGGTCCTACTTCTGTGAATAGCTTGAACTTTAAGAGATACTGTCTTGTTATCACTGATGATTATAGTTGGTTTTCGTGGGTATTCTTTATGAAAACTAAGGATGAGACTAGTGAAATCCTTAAGACCTTCATTGTTGAAGTAGAAAACCTAGTTGATAAGAAAGTTAAAATAATCAGATGTGACAATGGGACTGAATTCAAGAATAGGGTGAAGGATGATTTTTGCAGAGAAAAAGGTATTAAGAGGGAGTTTAGTGTAGCTAGAACCCCACAGCAAAATGGTGTAGCTGAGAGAAAGAATAGGACTCTTATAGAGGCTGCTAGGACAATGTTAACTGACTCTAAGCTACCAGTTTCATTTTGGGCTGAAGCAGTTAGCACTGCTTGTTATGTATTGAATAGGGTTTTAGTTGTGCAACCTCACAATAAGACTGCTTATGAGCTTCTTAGAGGTATAACCCCTGCTTTAAGCTTCATGAGACCTTTTGGTTGTCATGTTACTATCCTTAATACCAAAGACCAACTAGGAAAGTTTGATGGGAAATCTGAGGAAGGTTTCTTTGTTGGTTATTCTCTGCACAGTAAGGCTTTTAGGGTGTACAATACAATCACCAAGCAAGTAGAAGAAAATCTGCACATAGAATTTTTGGAGAATAAACCAAATGTTGCAGGTGTAGGTCCAGATTGGATCTTTGATATTGACAGTCTTTTAGATTCCATGAATTATGTGCCTGTTACAGGTATAAATACTAACCATGATGCAGGTTAGAGGAGGAAGATGAGGATTGCATTTTCATACCAGTCATGGAAGAAAGTCCAGTGAATGAGTCTTCTACAAAAAAGATGATATTCCTTCATCAAGTGGTGTAGACAAAGAGAAAGATGTTGCTGAAACCAGTGGTCAGAATGGTAAAGAAGCTGAAAATCCAACGAGCAGTACAAATGGAGTTAGTACTGCTCAGCCACAAGTTCCAACTGCTGAGCAAAATAGTGATGCTGCTGGACCAAGTCAACATCATCTTGATTCACCAGTTGATACTGCTTCTCAAGCTGATGAGTTTGATTTCTTTGGAGATGGTCTGCAAAACATGCCTACCAGCTATGGAGCTCCTTCTACTCCCCATACTATTGTATATAGGAATCATCCACTTACCAATATCATAGGAGATGTACAATCTGGAGTCAAGACCAGAAGGCAAATACAAGACCCAGATCATCATGGATTTCTCAGTATGGTATATGAGGAGAAACATCATGATGATGAGCATGAGTGTATGTTTGTATGTTTTCTATCTCAAGTAGAACCCAAGAATGTGCTAAAGGCTTTAGAAGAATCAAGTTGGGTTGAAGGTATGCAAGAAGAACTGCTTCAATTCAAAATTCTAGAATGTATGGGTTCTGGTTAAATCTACCAAAGGGAATGAGAGTGATTGGTACAAAGTGGGTATTCAGGAACAAGAAGGATGAGAGGGGTATTGTGATAAAGAACAAAGCAAGATTGGTTGCTCAAGGCTATACTCAGGAAGAGGGTATAGATTATGAGGAGGTTTTTGCTCCAGTTGACAGGATTGAAGCAATAAGATTATTTCTTGCTTATGCCTCATTTATGGGGTTTATGGTCTATCAAATGGATGTGAAAAGTGCCTTTCTGTATGGTACTATTGATGAGGAGGTCTATGTTTCACAACCTCCAGGTTTTATAGACCCAGAGCATCCTGACAAGGTTTATAAGGTGGTGAAAGCTCTATATGGATTGCATCAGGCTCCAAGAGCTTGGTATGAAACTCTTGCTAAATATCTTCTGAAGAATGGGTTTCATAGAGGGAAAATTGATCAAACTCTCTTTATTAAAAAGAACAAGGGTGATATTCTACTGGTACAAGTCTATGTAGATGACATCATTTTTGGTTCCACAAAGAAACAGATGTGTAAGGAGTTTGAAAAGCTGATGAAAGACCAGTTTCAGATGAGTTCTATGGGAAAGCTTACATTCTTTCTAGGTCTTCAAGTACAGCAAAAGCCAGATGGTATATTTATCTCTCAGGATAAATATGTTGGTGAAATATTGAGGAAATTTCAATTCACAGATGCCAAGGTTGCTAGCACACCAGTTGATAAGGAGACACATTTGCTATTAAAGGATCACAGTGGTGAAGATGTGGATGTGCACATGTATAGATCTATGATTGGGTCTCTGATGTACCTTACATCATCTAGGCCTGACATTATGTTTACTGTTTGTGCCTATGCAAGATTCCAAGTAAATCCTAAGATGTCTCATCTCACAGCAGTAAAGAGAATCTTCAGATACCTTAAAGGTCAGCCTAACTTGGGGCTATGGTATCCTAAAGAGTCTGCATTTGATCTAGTGGCATTCTCTGATTCTGATTATGCTGGTGCTAGCATGGATAGAAAGTCTACAACAGGTGGATGTCAGTTCTTGGGTTGTAGATTAATTTCTTGGCAGTGTAAGAAGCAGACTATGGTGGCCACATCTACTACTAAAGTAGAATATGTGGCAGCAGCAAGTTGTTGTGCTCAAGTTCTTTGGATTCAAAACCAGATGCTTGATTATGGGTACAATTTCTTAAACACAATTATACATATAGACAATAGCAGTACAATGTGTATCATTAAGAATCCAGTTCAACATTCAAAAACTAAACATATTGAAATTAGACATCATTTTATAAGAGACTGTGCTGAAAAGAAGTTAATAAAAGTTGTTAAAATACACACTGATGACAACTTTGCTGATCTCTTAACAAAAGGTTTTGATGTAGGAAGATTTCAGTACTTGGTAACAGGTATTGGAATGCTTAATCCTTCAAAAGATTAATGTCTAAGTGTTTTTGGTTTTTGTACTGCTAGTTATGCTATTTGTATAGTTAGTACTGCTTGGTAATTTTTAGTACTGTTTGTGAATTTGTTAGTCAATTGTCATAACTGTTAAAAGAAAATATTGTGTATTGTGTTTCCTTTGGTTTTGGACTAACATTTCAGGTTAAGAAAAGCTTTTTGCTTTGGATTGTGCTTTGGAAAGTATGGTGGTTTGGATTGTCAAGTGTGAATGCTTGTCACACAATAAATGGTAATTGATTCACCATGTCTAACCGACATAAGAATCAACTAGTCCAGATCAAACGGTTTCTGGTAAAGACTACTCAAATCCGTTTATGGTTGACAGTTTACCAAAAACTGGTTGGTTATAACTCACTAAATCGAAGTGTGAAGAGTTGGCTAGTCCATAGCAAACGGCTATTGGTAAAGACATGTCAAATCCATTCATAGCTGATAGTTTGCTAAAAACTATAAGTGGACAAAAATGTTTTCAAATCCACATTAAACTTACATCTTGATTTTATCTTTGAAAATTTTTTGCTAACAGTTAGTACTGCTGGGGTTAACAGTTTGTACTGCTGGCTTCACCAGTTTGTACTAATTGTTCAAACTTAGTTTCTACTTAGTTTATGCTCTGTGATACATGATGCGCGTGATGTGTCGTTGCGGTTTAGCAGTATTAATGCCTACTCAAGTTTTAAATTTATATTTAGCCGACTTATCAATAACACACACACTTAACGAGCAGTGTACCCGGTCAGTATGAATATAATGGTAAGCAGAGTGTCGATCACTAAGAGTGGAACGTATTATCTAGTTATTCTAATCAGTATTTTAATATCCTAAGTTAGTTATACAACCTAATCTAACGCAAGGGGGTTCAGCCTGAGAGACTGGCACAGTTTGGTTATAATTAAATAGAAAACTAAACTAATGAGCACGAATCAGCGATTAGCACACACGTACACAGATAGATACTCGAGACAATAAGAAGACCTGTCCTGATAATTAAATAGCTTGTCACTTGTTTTATTGCTAGTTTTATATGAAGTGTATATAATTAAACCTTTCTCGTTGGCTCTAATCTTATCGGCGAGTAAACCCTTAATGATTACTTATGTCTATCCTACTTTTCTAGAGACGCTAGAATAAATAGGGAGGAAGGGGCATGGCGACCCAAGCAAGACTCAGCTAGACACAGAGGTTATCAATGCACTAATAAAAGTCACCAAAGACATCAACATATAAACTTTAATTAATGGGAAAGCAATATTAAGGGGAGTGCATCATCTTCCGTAGTCACATGACACAAGCCCATCAATCCTGATGAATTAAAGCGTACTAAAACAATAAAACAAAACTACTTAATGAATTGAATACATGCAGGACCTTCTTACAGCTCTTGTAT
This sequence comes from Artemisia tridentata subsp. tridentata, assembly GCA_021014915.2. NCBI lineage: Eukaryota > Viridiplantae > Streptophyta > Magnoliopsida > Asterales > Asteraceae > Artemisia > Artemisia tridentata. The sequence goes on along the minus strand of CP139501.1, from coordinate 19,299,090 downwards.
CTTTGTTTGAGGTGTGTCTTGTGCTGCTTGGTCGTCTGGATTCGGCTCTAGGGTTATACAAAAGGTCTCTTAAATTCGTCTGACCTTGAGGTATTTTTAGTTTCTGTCTGAGGGATCGATGCGGCACATTGAGTTGATAGATGCGGCGCATTGACTTAACTTCGCGTGGGGTCCAAGATTAATATATTATGGAATATTCGTACACCGTCTTCAGATGCGGCGTAACTTGATCTTTGTATGCGGCGCATGTACTTTAGCTGTCTTGGATTGTAACTGGTGAAATCTTGATAGTGATACGCTGTATGTTAGAAGTATATTGCGGCGTATCTGGAGTAGAACGAGCTTGATCTTCTTCTTTGACCAAAGTTTCATATGCGGCGCATGACAGAATTGCATGCGTCACATTCTTCAAAGTCAGGCAATGGTCTTCGAATTCATCTAAGTATGATATTGCGTCGTATCTGTTGAGTGAGATACGGCGCATCTTCTGGATTTCAGTAGACTTTTGACATCTCGCTTGTTTTGCTCCATAATTAGTCCAAAATCGCCAAGTTTCACATAATGCTTGTTTTTACCTGAGAATTACTAAAGTAAACATTAATGTATCGATTCTCATATATAATATAATAAAACAAGTCAAATAAATAGGATAAATGATGATAATAAAATGTACTTATTTGAGTTCATCAAATATCCCCCCACTTGAACTTTACTTGTCCCCAAGTAAACCTTAGAATTAATCATATGAAAATGTATCCTAAAAGATATTAGGATTTATTTTTATATTTAAGCACGTATTCGTTTTGTCATAATCACACAACGAAACACTTAACGAAGTAGAAACCAAAATAATTTTTAATGTAAAACAATTCTAAATCGTTTAGTTGCTTAGTCGTGACGAATATTCTATCATAGGCTTGGCAAGTATACGCATCTCCCCCACTAAAGCCAAGGAGTAACAAGTCTAAAGCGGTAAAAAGGGTTTGTTGGTTAAGGGTTGATCATCCTTTTTAATCTCTATCGATCTCATATTCCAGAAAAGGCGACAAAATTACAAATACATGATCGAATCCACGACCACGATACTTGCAATTGCTCAAATCCTTAACTCGAATGGGCTAAAGATAGGACCAAGTAATCTTCACCAATAATATTATATCAAAAAGGGCGACAAAATCATAAATACATAGCCGAATCCACGACTACGATACTTAAGATTGCTCAAATCCCTAATCTCAATAAATCAAAGGTTTGGATGAAGAATGATATAGGGTATGGATAATATTTGGGATACAAATTGGTGTAAAATGAAAAATAAACAAAACAGATAAATTAAAATCCTAAGTGTGGTTAATCACTTTCCCAACCATCCCATGAATAAGACTCATATCATTGAATAACTCACGCTTTAACACTTGAAACACACGCTTTAGGTAGACACGAATTATACTCAACAAAATCTCAATCAAAGAATAACCTTAGTTGGCGTTCCCATAACGGCCAACTCCCATTCAATCCATAAATATAATATACAACAACAAATAGTGGTGATATCTCCCACTTAATACAAAACTTTACATAAGTTGGTTAAAACAAACTTCCAACTTTTCCTCTTTTTTTTTTCTTTTCTATTTTTTTTTCTATTTTTTATTTATTTATTTTATTTTTTTTTTACATCAACATATATGTGTAAAATTTCACAACTTTTCTATCACTATTTTTCCGGATAATTTTTTCATACTCTTCATACTTTAAAAAATAACTGTAATAGTGAAAGTAGCAAACACACGAAAAATAAACTAAAAGTTATACAATATTTACTTTCATACCAATTGCATTGTGCAATTTCCCGACCTAACCAAAGATAATGAATTACGCACGCGAACACAGGTAATGTAAGGAAACACACTTTGCCTAAAGCAATTAACCACGGATTTTAATCTACAGGGTAGGCTAAGGTGTAAGGGTGTATCAAAACATTATAACAAAGGTGTAAGAAACGAAAGGAATGGCTCTGAGGGTTTTTCTAAGGGTATCTTACTCTAAAAGTGAGAGTAAACAAAGGGTTTATACGGGGGTTAACTAACCAGTGTAGTTAGTTAATATCACATAACATATAAAGGCTATTTGGGTGTAATCCTAGAAATTTACCAATTTAGATAAGTCACTCCAATTATATAGATAATACTCATTATGGTGGTCTCGAATAGTATACAAGCCAAGTTCTAAAGTTTACAAGTCACCGGCACACTAAAGTTTTAATATTTTTGAAAGAATAGAGTTATGTGTGCGGTTATGTAATTTAGACTTTAAACAAAAACATGCTAAAAAAATTTTAAATTTTGATATATTAAGCGCATTTTAAGCATATTTTGAAAAAGTTTAGGACAAGTAAGTGTTCTAATTCTCCATCCCCCCACTTAAGTTAAACAACGTCCTCGTTGTTTGTGTCAAAGGTTAAAAACTGGAAAATAAAAGAATTAGAACAGAAAAACTCCCCTGAGATTTGCTCGGTATGATCCTCCATTATTCGTATAAGAGCAAAAATCAACTTTCTTGTGGATGAGAACGTTTAAGCTTCATAAATGATGTATCCACAAAAATGCAGGAATCTATAATACCATTTAGACTTTAACACACCTGAGTTAAGAAGGTTCAAACTTGCATAATACATTAGTAGTTAGTAAAAATAAAACCTAAAAAATTAAACTGTAAATCATCAGGTCAGTCGATACGCCGTATCTTATGGAAGAAGATACGCCGTATCGAGCCTGGAATAAGTACGAAATAAAATAAAATAAAGGATAGGATGCGTCGTATCTAAATTACGTAATACGTCGCAACAATAGTGGAAATATTTAAATTAAAAATAGGTTGTTACGCCGTATCAAGTAACTTAGATGCGCCGCATCTAGCAATGTATCAGTATAAAAGAAAGGGGGTCAGACACGTTTTCCAAGAATCCGGCCCCTTGACGTAAACTCCCACTCAACATCACGGTTCCATTTACCCATATATCAAAATCTAAATGTTCCTTTTACCACAACGATTTCATTTTCCCTTCAAAATTCAAAAACAATCTCCCCGAACCCTAATTTTTATTCAAATCAAATCGGTTTGAAATTCAATGATCTATCCAAAATTAATATAGGGGAAATCATCTAGTCCAAGTTCTAATCAAATCCCCTAAATTTTCCATCAAAATCGATATATTGCATAAACCCTAATTTTTAAATTTAAACAAAATTAAATAGGATTATTACCTTATATCACGCTTAGGATTCGGTCAAGAACTCAGATTAAAGGGTTTGATTCGAGACAAGTGGTGTGCGTTTTTTTTAACTGTGTGTAAATTTTGGGTAAAAAGTAAAAATCCGGCGCATCTCTTTCATATTTATAGGGAAAATACGATGCGCCGTATCGCATAATTATCATGCGCCGTATTTATCTAAATTCGTTGACTGGTCAATAAGTGTTAATTAGTCAGAGATACGGCGCTTGGAATACTAAGATCCGTCGTATTGTTGTGCCAGTGAACAAAATTTAAATAGGGAACGTACCTTGGCCTCCGCAACACATTTCCTTATACATCAAATTGGGGTAAAACGGTATACCATATGATATATATAAATTCAAGATAAGAGCAATAGGCATATCCGTTTTATTAATGATTATAATCTTATTGTTTAGTGGATAATGATTTATTCCAAGGTTAGAGGCAAATATCGTTTTAAGCTTACAAAATTGAGATTATAATTTGAACCTGATGTATTACATAGATCAATTTCTGAAGAACTCTTACGGAAATCACAACTTTCGTTGTGGAATTCGGTGTTTTTGCATTTAGGTAATTTATAAGAAGAGAGGTTTATATCAGTGTTTAGCATGCAATTTTCACTTTTTAGTAACCTGTTTCTTAAAAAATTTCTTTTCAGACATGAACATGTAATAGTTAGATTAAAGTAAAGGAAATTTTCTTTTATCGTCAAATATTCGAGAGAGGTTTCGTAGAGAACTCTCCTTAAGGCTAGGTGAATTATTGTAAAGGATACCTGGAATTCTATTTCAAGAATTTAAGATACTCAATGTTACCAGTACTGAGTTTTCCTCTACTCTTGTCGTCTTATTACAACCTTCCAGTCATCGAAGGTTTGATCACTCCAGCTAGCATCTCTTGGTTAGGTTCAGAATGTAATCTTCCATAGTGATGCTTAAGCCATCATTTATTCTGAAAGTAAACTAACTTGTGCACGAGAGTAGTGAAACGATCAAAGTGAATATCAAAAATCAATTATATTTATTAAATTAAATGCATCGTATTAACAAAAGCTAATGCGCCGTATTTTCATTACGTTTCAAAATACAAGATTTTTGATTTAGTAGATGCGCCGTATCGATAAAGATTGATGCGTCGCTTCTGTTTAATAATTCGAAAAACTGTTTTTAATTTAAATAGAAAATACGCCGTATCTGTTAAAACAGATGCGTCGTATGGCGTTAGCGTTTAGAAAAATTTCTTATTAAAAACAGAATACGCCGTATCTTGGGGAAAGATGCGTCGTACTCGAATTTATTAAACGCGTTATATTTTATAAAAATTAAACGCAATACGCCGTATCTGTGAAAACAGATCCGCCGTATCGTTTGTATCAGCACAATACAACGACAGCAGAATGCAGAAAAATAAAGAAAAAAGAAAAACAAAAATAAAAGCAAACAAAAAGAAACAAAAATTACAGAAAACAAAAACACACAAAAACAGTAAATATGCAAATTATACAATGAATGCAATATATCTAATATACAACAGGGTTAGTGGTTAGAATCTAAAAAAAAACTAAAAAGAAAAACCTAATTAAAATACTTAATCAAATTAATAGATAATAACAATTCACTCCCCGGAAGCGGTGCCAAAAACTTGATGCGCGTGATGTGTCGTTGCGGTTTAGCAGTATTAATGCCTACTCAAGTTTTAAATTTATATTTTGCCGACTTATCAATAACACACACACTTAACGAGCAGTGTACCCGGTCAGTATGAATATAATGGTAAGCAGAGTGTCGATCACTAAGAGTGGAACGTATTATCTAGTTATTCTAATCAGTATTTTAATATCCTAAGTTAGTTATACAACCTAATCTAACGCAAGGGGGTTCAGCCTGAGAGACTGGCACAGTTTGGTTATAATTAAATAGAAAACTAAACTAATGAGCACGAATCAGCGATTAGCACACACGTACACAGATAGATACTCGAGACAATAAGAAGACCTGTCCTGATAATTAAATAGCTTGTCACTTGTTTTATTGCTAGTTTTATATGAAGTGTATATAATTAAACCTTTCTCGTTGGCTCTAATCTTATTGGCGAGTAAACCCTTAATGATTACTTATGTCTATCCTACTTTTCTAGAGACGCTAGAATAAATAGGCGAGGAAGGGGCATGGCGACCCAAGCAAGACTCAGCTAGACACAGAGGTTATCAATGCACTAATAAAAGTCACCAAAGACATCAACATATAAACTTTAATTAATGGGAAAGCAATATTAAGGGGAGTGCATGATCTTCTGTAGTCACATGACACAAGCCCATCAATCCTGATGAATTAAAGCGTACTAAAACAATAAAACAAAACTACTTAATGAATTGAATACATGCAGGACCTTCTTACAGCTCTTGTATCTTTGTTTGAGGTGTGTCTTGTGCTGCTTGGTCGTCTGGATTCGGCTCTAGGGTTATACAAAAGGTCTCTTAAATTCGTCTGACCTTAGGGTATTTATAGTTTCTGTCTGAGGGATCGATGCGGCGCATTGAGTTGATAGATGCGGCGCATTGACTTAACTTCGCGTGGGGTCCAAGATTAATATATTCTGGAATATTCGTACACCGTCTTCAGATGCGGCGTAACTTGATCTTTGTATGCGGTGCATGTACTTTAGCTGTCTTGGATTGTAACTGGTGAAATATTGATATTGATACGCCGTATGTTAGAAGTATATTGCAGCGTATCTGGAGTAGAACGAGCTTGATCTTCTTCTTTGACCAAAGTTTCATATGCGGCGCATGACAGAATTGCATGCGGCGCATTCTTCAAAGTCAGGCAATGGTCTTCGAATTCATCTAAGTATGATATTGCATCGTATCTGTTGAGTGAGATACGGCGCATCTTCTTGATTTCAGTAGACTTTTGACATCTTGCTTGTTTTGCTCCATAATTAGTCCAAAATCGCCAAGTTTCACATAATGCTTGTTTTTACCTGAGAATTACTAAAGTAAACATTAATGTATCGATTCTCATATATAATATAATAAAACAAGTCAAATAAATAGGATAAATGATGATAATAAAATGTACTTATTTGAGTTCATCAATACACCTCTCTCAGAAGGTCACACATCTGGAAGTGTTGAGAACAGTTTGAAATTAAACAACTGAATTGATGGTAACTTGTACAAATTGTCATATTGGATGCTGAGCTTGGATGTCATATGTTCTAATTCATCTGATGGTGAAGATTCTTTCAAACAGGAGAGGAATTAAAAGTTTGTTCTAGTTGCTGTTAAAGATGATTATGTAATCCAGGGGAGGAATTAAGTGTCAGACATGAATTATAAACAGGTGCATAAAATTTATTCATTAAAGAGGTGGATTCATTACATAAGAAAAACCAACAAAACCAACCAACTCCCAACACACAAACCTAAACAACACACAAACCTAAACCAATCTAACACATAACCACTACTCAAGCTTAGTACGGTTCAACTAGCCGTTGTAAAAATCTGTCAGTAATTAATTTTCTAACCGTTGGGGTAAAACCGTTATTCTTAAAGTACTTATAGGGATTTTTACAGACGATAATTATCTTTTTACCATAAATCTACTTATTCTCTTTCTAAAGATAATTTATGTCATACGCTTATTTCGCAAAACCCTACACAGTACCTATAAACCCCAAGCGACTACATAAAACCTCAATTCCAATTTAAACGATCATTGTATTACTATAATCTTTCATTTTTCATCACTAAGAATGGCTGGATTGGAATTTGTTAAGCGTCATAATCAGGTTACGTTTCTTGAGAAAACAGAGGCGGGAGATGGGCCAAAGTTTTATGAGATTGTGGACTTTCTCAACCACTCTCACATAAGGTATGCTCTAACTGTTTCTCCTACTCTTTATGTCTCGCACATCACACAGTTCTGGCAGAATGCTACTGTCTTGACTAGTGAAGATGGAGACTCAGAAATTCATTCTGAAGTGGATGGTGTATCTTTTGTTGTTACTGAGTCTATAATTAGGACACATCTTAAATTAAATGACTCAGATGGTATTAACACTATGCCTAACACTGAAATATGGGCAGAACTTACCAAAATGGGGTATGATACATCTGAACATAAATTAACTTTTCAAATAGGATGTTTCTCACCTCAATGGAGATTTTTGATACATACCCTTTTAAGTTGTTTAAGTCCTAAAAAGACTGCTTGGGAGCAGTTCAGTAGCAATATTGCTATTGCTCTCATTTACTTGTCTACAAACAAGGTTTTTAACTTTTCAAAATTTATTTTTAAGGGTATGGAATCTAATGTTAACAGCAAAACAAAGTTTTTAATGTATCCCAGGTTTGTTCAAACACTTTTGAATAAAAAGACATACCTGCTTACAAAACCAACTGAAAATTTTGCTACTCTTAGCCTTCAATCAAAAGTTTTTCAAAATATGGCTATGGCTAGTAGGATTTTTCAAGGGGAACCAGTTCCATTATTTCCTCAAATGATTCAAACTGAGTTGGGTGAAGGTTCAGCAGTTCCAACTGATCCCCATCACACATCCACTCAAGTACTTGAAAGAACCCAACCATCACAATTGCGCATCACTTATAGGAGAAGGGAAACACCTAGAGTGGTTCCTAGATCCTTTCCCCATGATTCACCTCTCCTAGCAGGTCACACAGCTAGAAATGATAAGGGTAGTTCTAATCAAAATGCATTGACGGAATTATGTACCAAGTTAGTTGCCAAAGTTGAAAGTTTGGAGACAGATCTTGCAAGCATCAAGGATGAACTCAAAGCACACCAGGAGAATTCTGCTAAAGTTTTTAACAAGTTATCTTTAAAGGCGAAAAAGCCGAAAGATCAACTCAAGCAGAAAAGGGCAAGAATGGTATTGGATGATGATTCTTCTAGTGATGACTCAGATGATTCAGATGATGCTGATGGTGGAAATTCTTCCAAACAGGGGAGGAAATTTGGTAAAGACAAAGATGGATCAAGTTCTCAGGGGAGGCATAATGAAGAGGAAGAAGAAAAATTTGATATAGGTTCTGGTAAAGCAGATATGAAAGAAGAAGAACTTGAAGCAGTTCAGATTGATACCCATGAAGCAGTTTAGACTGATACCCATGAAGCAGAATTAGATTCAATAACCTCTGGTTGGTTAACCCTTCTTCTTCAGACTTTTTTTTCTTTGCAGCATTAGATTCAATAACCTCTGGTTGTCTTTTCTTTTTCCTTGTCATATCCTCTCTGATTGGAGTATTCAGCCTTGCATATACTTCAAAGAATTTCCTTTCAATTTCAGCATTTGTCCATCCAGTAAAGTCACTCAACTTGTAATCAGCTTGATTCTTCAGATAGTGCTTCATGAAATTGACTTTCTCCTTCTTGGTAGGTAACTTGGTCTTGTAACCAGACTTTTGCCTTTCTCTGATTCTGTGCATTAAGTTACTCCAAGTAGCTTCTTTATTTGTCTTCAAGATAAATTCCTTGAGCATCTCTGACTTTTCTTCTACATGTAACTCCTGATCATTAAGAACCATCACAGCATGAGCTTTTATAATACAATCAGAATCTAACAAGTATTGAAGTTGTTCATTAAACTCTTCTTGATTAAAATCTTCAGTTCTTGTTCTATCCATAAAACCAGCTATGTTCTTTTCATCATCAGCAGCCATTCTCCTTGCTAATTCCTCATCTTGAGCAATCTGAGCTTTCTTAGCTTCTTCATCAGCCAATTCTTCTTCTACCATTCTCCTTGCAACTTCTGCATCACGATCTATCTATGCTTGAGTTTTTGGTTTTGATGTCTTGAGCCTTTCAAGTTCTTGAGCTGCTTCCTCTTCTTCTTGTGTCATAGCTCTTTTACCTTTATCAGCTCTTCTTCTTTCATAAACTAGCTCGGCTGAAGTTTCACCAGTTGGAACTGCTTGATGCTCTGTCTCAGCAGTTGGAACTGCTTCAACAGTCTGAACTGTTTCAGCTACATGGGTATCAGTCTGAACTGCTTCAAGTTCTTCTTCTTCCATATCTGCATTACTAGAACCTATCTCAAATATTTCTTCTTCCTCTTCATTATGCCTCCCCTGAAAACTTGATCCATCTTTGTCTTTACCAAATTTCCTCCCCTGTTTGGAAGAATTTCCACCATCAGCATCATCTGAATCATCTGAGTTATCACTAGAAGAATCATCATCCAATACCATTCTTGCCCTTTTCTGCTTGAGTTGATCTTTCAGCTTTTTCACCTTTAAATATAACCTGTTAAAAACTTTAGCAGAATTCTCCTGGTGTGCTTTGAGTTCATCCTTGATGCTTGCAAGATCTGTCTCCAAACTTTCAACTTTGGCACCTAACTTGGTACATAATTCCGTCAATGCATTTTGATTAGAACTACCCTCATCACTTCTAGCTGTGTGACCTGCTAGGAGAGGTGAATCATGGGGAAAGGATCTAGGAACCACTCTAGGTGTTTCCCTTCTCCTATAAGTGATGCGCAATTATGATGGTTGGGTTCTTTCAAGTACTTGAGTGGATGTGTGATGGGGATCAGTTGGAACTGCTGAACTTTCATGTTGGATCGATATACTCTGACCAAACTAACTTGTAGCTTGTCTAAGGGTTTAGCAACCTTGGATAAATCTAAAACTACTAATATTGAAATGCTGATATACTTTGTTAAGTATGCGGAATCTACTTCAACAAAGCTAAGAAGAATTAACACAAAACTTTGATTATATTAAACCTTGAACCTGCTTACTTTACACAGATTCACTAACAAACTCTAAACACTAATACTCTAATAATCGACTAATACTTTTCTCTAAAATCTCATATCTCTAATGCAAACCTAGGGGTCCTTTTATAGGCACAAGGAAAACCCTAGTCGGTTTACAATACTTGAACGACAAGTAATTCTAATTATAGTCTAATAATAACTCTAAGAACATTCTAGAATTACACATTAATCCTTAAACGTATTTGCATATCAGTCCTTTATCTTTAGCAGTACTTTGACTTCTTTAGAACATGAGCAGTACTTTGACTTCTATCGAGCAGTACTTTGACTTTCTTCATGTAGCAGTACTTTGTTGCCCAACAATCCTCCCCTAACTTGAATTCCACTTGCTTGATTTCAAGTTCCTTTGTATTTCTTTAACTTCAAAACTTTTTATCTTCAAGGAAAGACTGTATCATTAACTTCTGTCTCATGTTTGTTTTGTCATCATCAAAGTAATCATTAACAGCAATCTTTATCAGCAACAGATCTTTTCAGCAACTCAGCATCATATTGGCAATAGGTACATCAGATCTTAAAAGTTTCATACTATTCTCATCACTTCTAGGTGTGTTAACTCCTGTGAGAGGTGAATCATTGAAAACTTAATGGATTTTGATGTCTCTTTACCAAAGCCATTAACTCTGGAGTAGCCAATGTTTAGGTTTAAGAACCATGGTACATTGATAACCATATGATTTTTAGCAAATCATCAGCTATCAACGGATTTGAGTAGTCTTTACCAATAGCCGTTTTCTTTTGGACTAGCTAGTTCTTTTAGTACAATCACTACCATGGTGAACTAATTACCATACAATGGTTTTCCACAGCCTTTACCACAAAGCCATTATCTTGTGGGCTAGCCAACTCTTCACTAACATAGATATGGTGAGTTGAAAACCATACAATTTTTAGTAAATTGTCAACTAAAAATGGATTTGATAATCACATCAGAGCCGTACCCTCATGATGAGTCAAACTCTTTCTTGTTTACTTAAACATGGTGAGTTGAATACCATTTGTTGCTGTTTAAATCTTTGTGCTTCAAAATGTTTTTGCACTTTTCAAAAATCACTGATTTTATAAAAAAAACTTTACTGGTTTCATGCTGCAAGCAGTACTTTGAGAAAGTACTGTTTGTCAAGCAGTACTTTTAAATAAAGTACTTATTTTTCAAAAGATTTTTATTATAAATATCATACCAGTTGTTATGCATCAATCTTCAGCTAGCATTGTCCATTTGATGAACAATCCAATCACCATCAATGCAGTTTCACTTTCTTCTTCCACTTCCATGCCATAATCTAACATTCTGATCATCAGATCTCTAGAAAGTGGATATCTTTGCTCTGCTAACATGTGGATCATTGTTCCATCTTCTAGCTCCAAAACATGTATTCCCACTGATTCAAAGAACCTCCATCTGTTAATTTCCCAATCCTCTTGATTTTCCTAGAGAGCACTATCACTTGTCTCTTCTGTTTCCTAGATGGTTGTGAGATCTCCTACCAGAACCAGACCCACTCCTTGTGGTGGAATATGTTCAAAATAAGTCAGCACTTGTAGATATAGCTGAAGCAAATCCTCTCTGTCTATCAGATGTAAAATATCCCATAACAAGTTGAACACTCTAAAACTTCCATCTTGTCTATGAAATATCAAGTAGTCCCCTTCTTGTGAATCTACAACTGAGAATGTAGAAATCTTGGACTTCTTATCTGCAACTTCTTTTGATTTTGGATGCTCAAAGTCAACAACTCTCAAGTAGTTTCTTAGCTCATCAGCTGTGTCTACTCTTAATTCAATAGAATCCTTGAGCTTCTTTGATGACTGTTCATCAGTTGTTGTTCTTTTCCACTTTGAGCTTCTTGTAACAACTCTTTCTTTTCTGCTATCTTCAAGCTTCTTATCTTCAAAAGAAATAATGCTTGCAAGATCTTTTTCTACAGCTTCCCTAACAGCATCATACAAATCCTTCATCTCTGTATGTGTCAATTTCACCAAACCTGTATATCCTCTTCCTTTGAGATAAGCCATCATAGAATTTCTTTCTTGAGCTTTACTTTGTGGCCTTCTAGGTTTGATAATAAGTTTCCTTGACTCTTCAGCATCTAATTCAGCCTGTAATTTCCTTGCAGCTTCCTCATTTTTAGCATCCTGAATAGCTCTTAGTTCTTTCAAGGTGAGCTTCTTCTTCTTAGTTTCTACCATGATCCCTTTACCTTTGTCTTTTGGATCTAACTCCTGGGTAGGTTGAGAAGAAGTATGAGGTTGTTGTTCAACTTCAAGAATACTTATGCTTCTTGAACTTGATTTGAGGGACCAACATCTTCTTCAAAATCCAAAGTCCTTGGTGTAATAGTTCCTTGATGAGCAGTACCTTGAAGAGCAGTACTTTCAACATCAGTTCCTTCCAAATCCACTTCCTCAGTATCACCACTTTTTACTTCAACAGTAGCATCTTCAATGTTTATCTGCTCTGTTTCATCACTTTTCCTCTCAACAGTATCTTCATGAGGAATATCTTCAAGTGGTGTATCATCATAAAGCCCAGTATCTTGATTGAACTCAGTATCTTCATTGAACTCAGTATCTTCATTCAAATTCTCTAAATTCCTCCCCAATTGGAATGAAGATTGCTTATTGATCTTTCTTGTCTTTGACTTAGACTTCTTTGAGTATTGACCAATCTTCTTCTGTGACTTTACCCACAACCTGTGTTGCTTTACTAATGGCCAAACAAACCTCTTTAATCTTCTGAACTTTCTTGTCAAATCCAATATATGATCAGCTTGATCATCAGTGATCTTCTTGAGCCTCCTTAATTCCCTTGAAAGCTCATAGTTGGTCAAGACATCCTCAACTACTTCCTCATCTTCCTCAGATGTTTGATGCCTATCTGTGGAAGCATAATCATTGGGAGTTGGTGGTGGAGTCTCAGTTTGAGGTGAATCCTCCTGAGCAGCACTTTGTGGAGATGGTTCAGCAACTGGAGAAGCAGTATGTTGAGAAGCAGTATGTTGAGAAACACTATCTTCTCTTGAAGCTGGTTCTTGCTCTTGTTCTTGCTCTTGCTCTGCATCCCTAACTGCTTGTGCAACTTCCAATATATGGGCTGTCAAAGGTGTATTGCTCCCAGAGAACTTAAGACTCTTCTTAGCAATAAATGTAAACACCTTTGGTGGAAGTGTGACAGTAGGTAGAAAACTTTGAGGTTTAGAAATTCCCTCAAGTTGTTTGTTTAAGAATACCTGAATAAACCTTGGGTACATCAAGAATGGTGAACCATTAGTGATGTGTGAGAGCATTCCATCAAAAATCATCCTTGAAAAGTTGAAAGGATGATTTGTAGCTAAGCCCACCAATGCAGAAGCAATGTTCTGACCAAACTGCTCCCATGAAGTACTCTTAGGACTCAAGCAGTGAAGTAGAACATGTATGAGATATTTCCAATGAGGACTAAATAATGGCTTCTGAAAAGTAAGTATGGTGAGATCACCTTCATACCCAATATCCCTGAGTGTATCCCAAATCTCTTGTCTTTCAAAGCGAATAGCACTCCCTGCATCATTAAACTGCAAATCTTCCCTAATTGAAGATTCAGTAACCCTAATTGCTCGACCAGCAACCTTAGCACGAATAAAAGGAACACCATCTTGTTCATCAGACTTAGCAGTAGACCAAAACTGTTGAATCCATGGTCCAATTACATCAGGGTTTACCAAAATAGCATAATTGATTGATGACCCAGTCAAGAAATCAATTATCGCATGAAAATCAACATTCTTTGCCGTTTTATCCAAGTTCGCGACCACGTTATGCTTAGAACAGAAATCACGGTTAGCCATTAATTGTGAAGAGTGAAAGAATGTGTTAAGCGAAGGTAAATTGCGTTTAGAATCGTAGATACCGAATGAATAAATGGATGGATAAGAATAAAGTGAAGAGTGAAAATCGGTATAATGGGATAGGGTAAATATGGGTAAGATTTAAAAAATCAAAGCCTAATTAATAGTGTTACCGTTGTATTTGGATTTTACCTCCTCCCGAATGAATTAATTAACTGTAACCCCACATTTTTGACCGTTGGAACAGTACTTCCACCTAACCAGTATTCTTCAAAGCAGTACGTTGGTGCAGTACGTTGCAAGATCAGTACTTTGTATAGAAAACCAGTACTTTTCATCCTCTTATACTTCTAAACAATCCAAATAAACTTCAAACTAATCCAAGAACTTATAAATGATGCATAAGTTCTAACTAATAACTATGTTTCCTCCCCTCAAATACAACATAGGTACTAATACTAAAAATTTAATACTTTCATTAAGAACTGAAAGAAAGTAAACTAACTAATACTAAAGCCTCCCCTCAAATGTAGCCTAGTAGTTAATCATCCCAATGCTCACAACTAAGTGGTTGAACCTTGAAACATCAAATCCCTTTGTGAGTAGATCAGCTACATTGTCATCTGTGTGAACCTTGACCACATTTATAAGCCTGTGCTCATAACAATCTTGAATGAAGTGATGCCTAATCTGAATATGCTTAGTCTTGGAGTGATAAACTGGATTCTTCACAATACAGATGGTACTCTCATTATCAATGTTGATAGGAGTATTCTTGAAGTTGTATCCATAATCCAAGAGTTGATTCTGCATCCACAAAACTTGTCCACAACAGCTTGCAGCAGCAACATATTCTGCTTCAGTAGAGGAGGTTGCTGCAATTGTTTGCTTCTTACATTGCCATGAGACTAATCTTCTTCCAAGATATTGACATCCACCAGAGGTTGATCTTCTATCATAATTATCTCCTGCATAATCACTATCTGAAAAAGCTTCCAAGTGAAAAGGTGACTCCTTAGGATACCATAATCCTAACTTTAGTTGATGCTTGAGATATCAAAAAATCCTCTTGACTGCATACATATGTGAAACCTTGGGTGTAACCTGATATCTTGCACACAAGCATACAGCAAACATGATGTCAGGTCTTGATGCAGTTAAGTACATAAGACAACCAATCATAGATCTGTAAAGCTTCACATCCACAGCTTGTCCATCTTCATCCTTGCCTAATGGTTTATTGTTGTCAATGGGTGTGGTGGCAGGCTTGACAGTTGGAAGGTCAAATCTTTTAAGTATGTCTTCAACATACTTTTCTTGATTAATGAAGATTCCATCTCTTGTTTGTCTAACTTGAAGCCCCAAAAAGAAAGTTAATTCTCCCATAGAACTCATTTGAAACTCCCGCTGCATAAGTTCTTCAAATTCTTTCACCATAGTCTTCTTCGTGGCTCCAAAGATAATATCATCCACATAGACTTGGACTAACATAATGTCCTTCTTATCTCTTTTGATAAACAAATTCTTATCAATGGCTCCTCTCCTGTAACCATGTTGTAATAGAAAAGTAGAGAGTCTCTCATACCAAGCTCTGGGAGCTTGATGAAGGCCATACAGTGCCTTGATCACCTTGTAGACTTTGTTTGGATGTGCAGGATCTTCAAAACGAGGAGGTTGTTTAACATAAACTTCCTCATTAATTGTGCCATAAAGGAAGGCACTTTTCACATCCATTTGGTAGACAGGAAATCCCATGTATGATGCAAAGGCAAGAAATAACCTTATTGCCTCTATTCTTGCAACAGGAGCAAACACTTCATCATAGTCTACTCCTTCTTCTTGGTGATATCCTTGTGCAACCAATCTAGCTTTATTCTTGATAACATTCCCTCTTTCATCTCTTTTGATTCTAAAAACCCATCTTGTACCAATGACTCTCTTGCCATCTGGTAGATCACATAATACCCAGACCTCTTGAAGCTTGAATTGTAAAAGCTCCTCTTGCATAGCTTCAACCCAACTTTCATCAGTTAAAGCTTGAGCTACCTTCTTAGGTTCAGTTTGAGATAGAAAACAAGCAAACAGGCATGTTTGTTGATCCTTGTGATTCATCCTGTTTTGTTTGTAAACAAAGCTAAGTAAAGCAGTATGTTGCTTAGAGAGACCTTTAACTTTGTTTCTTGTAACCACTCCTGAAGAGGGTGATCCAATAATATTGCTTTGAGGATGAGCTTTATGAACTCTCAATGTAGGAGTTGGGGGAACTGGAAGATCAGATTCCAAATTAGTAACATCAGGTTCTTCATTGGTAGTTGAGAAAATACCTTCATGATTGAGCTCATCATCAATTTCTTCTAACCCAGGAATGTTAGCATTATCCAAATCATCATCATCAACATTGGAATCATCATCATTGCTCCAATTTGATGGTTCTAACACACCAGAAGTACTGTCAAAAGGATCATCAGTACTTTGATCAAAAGTACTGTGAGCAGTATCTTTGAATTTACCCTGTTTCTTTGCAGCATCATAAGCCCTCCTTTGTTCATCTTCATAGGATTTTGCTATAGTTTCTTGAAAAATCATCCTATTAAGTTCATCTTGTATGGCTTGATCTTCATCAGATACTGTATTGGTTGGTTGAGCAGGACTTTGTTCCTTATTAGTAACTTCAGGTTCTTTATCAGGAACATCTTCTGGTCGAACATTGACTCCATGAACAATGTACTTTGAATCATCTTCTTTGTGATCAGCTTGATTTTCTTCTCTAACAGGCACATAATTCATAGATGGAGTGAACTTGAGGTCAAGATCAAACATCCAATCAGGACCTTTTCCTTTCTGAGGTTCTTTATCTTCCAAAAATTCAACATGAAGACAATCTTGAACCTTTTTGGTACTCCTGTTATATACTCTAAAACCTTTGCTATTTGTACAGTAACCTAATAGATATCCTTCATCTGACTTACCATCAAATTTTCCCAGAGAATCAATGGTATTAAGAATAGTCAGAGGACAGCCAAAAGGTTTTAGAAAATGAATGTTTGGTTTCTTTCCCATGAGCAGCTCATATGGTGTCTTCATCTGAGGTTTAGTAACTGATACTCTATTTAAAACATAGCAAGCAGTACTTATAGCTTCAGCCCAAAAGAGAATAGGTAATTGTGAATCTGCAAGCATTGTTCTAGCTGCTTCTATCAATGTCCTGTTCTTCCTTTCTGCAACACCATTCTGCTGTGGAGTTCTAGCAATGCTAAACTCTCTCTTGATCCCTTTCTTGGCACAGAATTCATCCATATGCTTGTTCTTGAATTCTGTCCCATTATCACATCTAATACCTCTTACTTTGAGTCTCAATTGATTTTCAAGGGCTACTATCAGGTCATGGATAGCATCAAAGGTTTCATCTTTGAATCCCAAGAAAAAGACCCAACTAAATCTGCTACAATCATCTGTCACAACCAAGCAGTACTTCTTCTTGTTTAAACTTTCTACTGAAACTAGTCCAAACAGATCCATGTGTAGCAATTCCAAAGGTTCTCTAATAACTCTGTCCTCAAGCTTCTTACATGAAGCTTTATGTTGTTTACCCTTCTTGCAAGCCAAACATGAATGATCAGTCTTGAATGTTTTCGAAGGTAAACCTCTAACTAAATTGCCTTTGACCAGCTTGTTGATGTTTTTGAAATTTACATGACCTAGTCTTCTATGCCATAGATGTGCTTCTTCCAATGATGCCTTGGCTACTAAACATGTTGATCTTCCAACAGAATTGAGACTCTTTAAGTCTAAACTGTACACATCATTGGTTCTTGCTACTTTCAATGTTACCAAGTGATCATCAACAAACTTAAACTCATGAGAGAGAATAAGACATTCTGTATCAGTGAACAGAATGGGGTACTTCTTGTCACAAATCTGAGAAACTGACAAAAGATTGAACTTGAGCTCCTTCACATATCTAACATTCTCAAAATCAATACATCCAGCCTTGATGGTTCCTTTGCCAGTGATTCTCCCTCCATCAGGATCATTACCAAATGCAACTCTTCCTCCATAATATGCCTTAAAATCTGACAGGATCTCCTTGTCCCCTGTCATGCTGCCAGAGCAACCACTATCAACAATAATATGATCTTTAAGCTCCTCCTCTGGGTTGCCCTGCACAGTAAAAGAAAAGGGTTAGTTTCTTTTAGGAACCCAAGCCATTACTGACTTGTGTTCCCCTTGTGGAGTGACATACTTGAATTCCTTCAGTATGTAATCTCCACTGGTTTTGAAGGCATGGTCAATGATTATTTGCTTTGGTCCCATGTCCTGTGTTGTATTATCAACAACACTCCCTGTTTCACCCTTATTTGATGAAAGTACTGCATGTTTCCCATCAGTACTTTCTTTCTTAACCCAATTTCGTTTGACTTTAGGTTTCTCTGACCTAGGTACTCTGCTTGAGGTGTAAGACCTTTTAGATTTATATGAAGTGAATCTCTTAGGTCTTTTATGTGAAAAAGTGTTAGCAGTACCATGACTGGGTGAAAACTTAGCTGTACTTTTAGAGGGTACTGCTTGAGAAACCTTAGACTTATCGGTATTTGAGGGTACTGATGGTTTTGAAAAAGGTCTTTTTTGGTGAGGGTACCTATAGTCTTTTGAGAAATTACTATGGTTAACCCTATTTGAGTGATTCCAAACTGGTCTAGTCTCCCTTGGCTTTTGGTTGGCAGGTCTATTCTTTGGGAACTGACTTAAATATTCTGAGTGAAAGTCACAGTGCTTAATCAAATGATCAGGATTATAGCATAAATAACACAATTTTCGCTCCATATTCCCAAATCCTCTTCTATGATTAAAAGGTTTCCTATAGTTAGCAGTATTTTGAAAAGTTTCTCTTGGAGGTACTGCTGAATGTCTATCAGTACTTTGAAAAGATTTTGGAGGTACTGCTTGTTTTTGAAAGGCTGTAGGAAACTTTTGATCATTACCCCTTTGAAAATCATCCTTGGGTTTCTCAGAACTAGATTGACCAGTAAGCTTCTTCCTAAACTCTAGGTTGTCTATACCATAACAAGTAACATCTGTCCTAGGTGGTTGAAGCCTACCAGTGGGTGGAGGAACTGAGTGGTACTCCTTATCTTTCTTAAACTCAGGAGGTGATTCACTAATTGGTTCCTTATTCCTAGATGTGTTTTCTTCTGAACTAGTAAGTTCATCGTCACTAGGTGAGATCTCTTCCTTATCACTAGGTGGAATCTCATCTGAACTACTATCCTCAACATCATAACCTAGTCCAGCTCTACTGTTTATTCTTCTTTGTTTTTCAACAAATTGAACATGTGATAGACCAGCCTGTTTAATACTACCAAGTTTTTCTAACAAAGCATCTCTTTCCTTAGTAATCTTTTCTAATTCAGACACCTTACATCCTAACTTCCATTCACTTAATTTTAATTGATAATCTTGTTGCTCATATTTTTCTCCCCAAGCCATTTCATTATTTTCATGTGTTAATATTTTGGCTTCCATTGACTCTAAAGTTAATTGATAACCAGCTACCTCAGACCTAGCTGTTCTACAATTATCTCTTTCAGTCACATAGTCTTTAAGCAACTTTTGATACACATCATTACACTTAGAGCATACCTCAGAGACATTGGATGAACTTGGTGAAGTAGCTACCATAGCAATCTGAACAGGTTCATCTTCATCCTCCATGCTCCAGTCAAAGCTTCCAAGACCATCTCTTGACTCCAAAGCAGCATATCTTGGTTCCTTATCAAAAGCTGTGCTCCAATCAAAGTCTTCCATTGCAACCATAGAATAGGTTACAGGTTCATCATCAAATTCACTGCTCTAGTCAATCTCAGCTAGATTTTCTTGAGCCACCAAAGCTTTTGGTTGTGATTCAGTAATAGGAACCTCTTTTCTTTCAACCTTGGGTTGTTCAATCATTCTGTTTGCTTGATATTTTGCAAACTTGCATTCCCTTGCAAAGTGTCCAAGCTTTTGACAATTGAAGCATTCAATCTTGGATTTGTCAAAAGTGATACCCTGTTTGGCTTTGAAATCAATTCCCCTTCCTGTCTTGTTCATGAACTTCTTGATCCTTGCAGTGATCATGGCAACTTGCCATCTGATGTCAATCTCCTCTAAAGCATCTTCTTCAATCTGCAACAAGTCTTCTTGATAGGTAACAGGTAGAGTGGCTTGTTGAGCAAAGAAGGAACATACAACATCATCAGAGTTGGTGTTGTTTGTTGGTGATGGGGTGGTAGTGACAGTGGTTGTGCAAACATGCTGTGTATCACCAACAGTACTTTGAGAAGGATAAGCAGTACTTTTAGTGGAAGTACTGCTTCTGTTTTCAGAAGACACAAAAGCTATGTTGTGAGTTTTCTGAGAACTTTGACCATTCATCTCTTGCTCGTACACCTTCAAATTGTTGTAGAGATCATCAAAGTCCATAGATTCCAATCCAGGTTGTCCTCTAATCATAGTAGCAACCACATGCCAGACAGATGGCAAACTCCTTAAGAACTTCAAGTTTGCATCTTCAACAGATACCTCTGCTCCATACAGTTCTAGCATACTAAGTAGATTTTGGAATCTGTCATAGGCAGCATCAAGACCTTCTCTTTCACCAACAGTGAAAGTTTCAAACTGCTGCTTCAATAAGTTTCTATGCATCTTCTTGGAAGCATCATTACCTCCAAATCTTGTCTTGATCGCAGCCCACAATTGTTTTGCATCCTTAGCATCATGGAACTTTAGTAGGTGACCATCAGGAATAGCAGACAACAGTATGTTGAGAGCCTTATCTTGATTTCTCTTTGTAGCTGCTGGCAAGGTTGGTTGAGGTGGTTTAGGTTGTCCTTCAACTGCTACAGGTTCATCAAGAACAACATTACCATTGACAATTACATCCCATAGAGCATGGTCTGTAATAGCAAGGTACTGCCGCATCTTCATGCTCCAGAGATCATATTCTCCCTTCTTGATGATAGGAATTCTGAGTGAGGTGATGGATGGGATTGGTGCAGCTTCAGTTGTCATCGTTTAGGGTTTGTTGTTAAATCGGTTTTAAGGGTTTCTTCTTAATCAGAGTCTCCACACAAGCTCTGATACCACTTGTTGGATCGATATACTCTGACCAAACTAACTTGTAGCTTGTCTAAGGGTTTAGTAACCTTGGATAAATCCAAAACTACTAATATTGAAACGCTGATATACTTTGTTAAGTATGCGGAATCTACTTCAACAAAGCTAAGAAGAATTAACACAAAACTTTGATTATATTAAACCTTGAACCTGCTTACTTTACACAGATTCACTAACAAACTCTAAACACTAATACTCTAATAATCGACTAATACTTTTCTCTAAAATCTCATATCTCTAATGCCAACCTAGGGGTCCTTTTATAGGCACAAGGAAAATCCTAGTCGGTTTACAATACTTGAACGACAAGTAATTCTAATTATAGTCTAATAATAACTCTAAGAACATTCTAGAATTACACATTAATCCTTAAACGTATTTGCATATCAGTCCTTTATCTTTAGCAGTACTTTGACTTCTTTAGAACATGAGCAGTACTTTGACTTCTATCGAGCAGTACTTTGACTTTCTTCATGTAGCAGTACTTTGTAGCCCAACATTTCACCCAACTCAGTTTGAATCATTTGAGGAAATAATAGAACTGCTTCCCCTTGAAAAAGCCTACTAGCCATAGCCATATTTTGAAAAACCTTTGATTGAAGGCTAGGAGTAGCAAAAATTTCAGTTGGTTTTGTAAGCAGGTATGTCTTTTTATTCAAAAGTGTTTGAACAAACCTGAGATACATTAAAAACTTTGTTTTGCTGTTAACATTAGATTCCATACCCTCAAAAATAAATTTTGAAAAGTTAAAAACCTTGTTTGTAGACAAACAAATGAGAGCAATAGCAATATTGCTACTGAACTGCTCCCAAGCAGTCTTTTTAGGACTTAAACAACTTAAAAGGGTATGTATCAAGAAACGCAACCTGATTATGATGCTTAACAAATTCCAATCCAGCCATTCTTAGTGATGAAAAATGAAAGATTATAGCAATACGATGATCGTTTAAATTGGAATTGAGGTTTTATGTAGTCGCTTGGGGTTTATAGGTACTGTTTAGGGTTTTGCGAAATATGCGTATGAGATAAATTATCTTTAGAAAGAGAATAAATAAATTTATGGTAAAAAGATAATTATCGTCTACAAAAATCCCTATAAGTACTTTAAGAATAACGGTTTTACCCCAACGGCAAGAAAATTAATTACTGACAGATTTTTACAACGGCTAGTTGAACCGTACTAACTTTGTACTAACCGTACCAACTATTGGAAAATTTTTGTTGAGCCGTATGAACTTATTGTAAAGAATTTTAATATACCATGGCTCAAACATAGTTTTTAGCAAACTATCAGCTATCAACAGATTTGATATGTCTTTACCAATAGCCGTTTGCTTTGGACTAGCCAACTCTTCACACTTAGATATGGTGAGCTGATAACCATACAATTTTTGGTAAATTGTCAACCATCAACGGATTTGATTAGTCTTTACCAGAAACCGTTTGCTCTGGACTAGTTGGTTCTTATGTAGGTTAGACATGGTGAACCAATTACCATTTGTTGTGTGCAAAGATCACACACTCAGCTCCAAATCACCATAACAGTCCAAAACATATATCATTTAAATTCCTTGATGCTTATAATCCAAAACCTGCAAGTGTTAGTCCAAAAACAAAGAAACAAGCCACAAAGAACTTGTCTCACAATATAAAAGTATATGACTAACAATGCACATAACAAGGAAAATTAATTTCCTTGTGGTACCCAAGCCAAAACAGACTTAGGCTTTCCTCTTGCATCAACATAATTCATTCTTTTCAAAACAATTTTAGCACCATTAGGTTTGATGGGTCTCTAAACCCAGTATGCTGGAGCATTCACACCATTTCCCATATTTCCCTTAGCAGTGTTTTTATTAAGACCAGTACCAATTACTCTGCTAGCAGTTGGAACTGCTGGCTTGATAGTTGTTACCTTAGGTTTCCAAACTTGGTTTGTTACAACTGCTTTGTGATGAAAGGGTCTATTAACAGTTGTTGGTGCTGATTTGGAAAACATTTTTGCTCCTTGAACTGTTGGCCTTAGGTTAACAGGTCTAATAGGTCTGACAGTCTGCAAGTAAACCAATCTAACACATAACCACTACTCAAGCTTCCTTTTGCCTTTGTCCTTGAAGTCTGGCATGGATTTGTGAACTCCTTTGCCATTGATTGAGTTCCACACTTTCCAACAAGGAAGTCCTAAAACTTGTTTGTCAGGTCTTGGAAGTGGTTGATGTCTTTCGGGCACTTGTACCTTATTCATTTTTGCCACAGCTTTCTCTATCTCTCTTGTCAATACAACTGATAGTGGAAGTGCTTGTTGATCATCATCATCAGAGGAAGTTAAAAGGTCATCATCAGAAGATAGTTATTGAACTTTTGGAGATGGGTTTCTGATAGTCAGATTAGTGTAGTTCGGTGGAAAGTAAGATCTCCATCCATCACTTTCTGAATCTGAAGATGAATCTGATGAAATCTCAACAATATTTGGATTGGATGAACTCATTGGGTTTGATAGTTGTGATTTGAAGAATGATGGATTAGTATTGAGAATTTAAGGCTTTTTATAGAACCAATGGAGTTTTAAAGCAATTAAATGCAGGGTTGGTATTAGTAATTAAATTCTTTGGGTTGGTATTTAGAATTAATTCCTTATAGGAATAAATTTTATTATGGTAATTTTTGAGGAGTTGACCAAAAGAGTACGATATGTGAAGAAAATTCCCAAGTGTTTCGAGATTAAAGATAAGTGTTTGAAAGAATCCACCCCATCATATAACGTTGGAGATTAATTCAAGAAACTTGTTGATTTGCATAGAAATCATAAGTTTAGGGGAGGATTGTTGGGAATTAAGTTAAGCAGTTAGTACGGTTCTTTATATGTTAGTACGGTTGAACAGTTGCTGAAGAATACAAGAACAGTTAGTACTGCTGATGAAGAAAAGTTCGTACTGCTTACAAGATTAAGGTGAAACCGTGTGAAGATAAATATGGAATGGATATGATGTATATCTTATTTTTATAGAATGATACGAATATATTTTACTTGTAAAGGACTCTTTGTGCTATAAAAAGAGATCCTCAGTTAGGGTTTTATAATTGATATCCATATCTCATATACGTATAAGCATTGTTAAGAGCTTCACGTTTAATCGTTCAATATATTGAAAGAAAAGTGTTTAGTTAAACAATTGTCTTGTTTATCATTGTTACATTCATATGATCATACAATCATCAAACACATATTCTTCTAAGTACTTGGTAGTAAATTCCCCGTGCTATCAAGTATATACTCAAAGTATCCCCAACACAACTTGTGTGTTTAGATCCGGTCAATCATGGATTGTATCTCAATAAGAGCTCAACTCAACATGAACCCTCGAATTGACAAAAATTAAATGTCCGTAATCGAAAAGACTTGTTCGGGACGGGTAATAATTTCAAGCTGGTTATCCAGTGATATAAACGTGTCTCGCAAAGGACTTGTCCGAGTAAAATGTACCAATTCGAGAGATGATCTTTGACTATGACTGGGACGGGTAGTAATTTCAAGCTAGTCTAACTAGTGATGTAAATGTGTCTCGCAATGGTCATGTTCATTGAAAATCGATCAATTAAAAAATGTGCGAACTCTGCCCAACTTGTGCAAATTTATCTTAAAAATGCCTAAGCACATGTGAAGGAGGAGTATTTCAGAAAATTCAAAACTCTCGAAGTGTTAACAAAAATGTGTTTTACTCATAAACACTTTGAGAGATTTTCACAAAAAGGTTTTATGGCAAGTGATCAACAAATCTAGGATAATCATGGAGTAATAAGGTGATTACGGTTAAGTTATGTCCAATGATCCGCCAGAGCCGGAGGGATCTACCCAAGGACAATTCCAATAGATTAGAATTAGAAGTCCTTAGGAAAGATTAAAAAAGGAGTAAATGAGAAAGGGAAAGAAGGGGTTGAAGAATTAAAAAGAAAAAGTTTATGAAAGGGTGAAAAGAAATGGCCCTCCATGAAAACTTAGGGCAAAAACCGGGTCAATACATCTGCTATCGGTATTCACTAAGGTGATACTGATATTGAAGACAAGACGTCATGGACCCAGTGACGCGCTACACTACCCCTCCTAGCCACTTAGATATATCTTAAAAGATATTTGTTTCATTTCTCACAGAGAACACTACATAATCTATCGGCCTCTCATTTCGAGATGTGTTGATATTGAAAAGGTGGCACTCTGCTCCATGCCTCCGACCACTAAAACCAAAACGCACATTATCGAGTCTAGAGCCATGAGATTCATCAAAGATCTCTTAGGAACACTTTTAATATAATACACTTGTGTTCGACAAAAAGGACACAAGTTGTAAGAGTCTTAATGAGATCTTCGGATCTTGCCAGTTATATCATGATGGTTACATGCTTCAAACGGTCTACAATCGTGGGGTGATCTCCAGTGACTCACTGAATTTTGGGTGCACTTCGGTGTGTCTGTGTAAGCCCTTTCGGGGGTATCCGATTCAAAACGGCCTGGGCTAGGATTATAGAAAGTCTTCACACTATGCTGTTGACTATTTCGAAGTCCGAACCTGTAAGTGTTGGATGATTTATTGCTAATTGTTTTATGCAGGTATTGATGAAAGTCCATTAACCATCAGTGTTAGCATTTAATTTATTAAATGAAAGTGATGGTCATTTGTAGTTTAAGACTTAGTGTGTGTCGAGTTCAAGTCATTAGAATAGTTAAAACTTGTTGGGCTTTTGGGAAAAGATAGTTATAATTACTTGTAATGTGTAAATGTACAATGTCAAGCCCATGAGCCAAAAGCCCAACCAAAGCCCACCTAAAGCCTTTAGGTCGTGGCTATGTTGCTACTTAAACATACACTCTCACTCATTTGTAGTGTGCCTCAAAGTCTAGTGTAAGTGAGAGTGTATGTGTGAGCTTATTGTGTTTGTTTATTTCTTTCTCATAAAGCTAATAAACATTCGACTAGTTTTTATCTCATACGATCCATACATCTTTCATCTATTTTAAATTGTTCTTGTGAGTGTCACGAGTAGTAGAGAGCTTCATTTTTGTGATAAAGATAGTTTTCGGTCTTTACAATTGGCATCAGAGCTAACCAGGGGCAAATTGTGGTGATTTGTGGTGAAAAAATGTGATTTTTGGTGTTTTTTCTCGGAAAAAGTACGTGTTTCTTCGAGTAAGGATGAATTTCTCCGAGTTAGGATGAACTTCTCCGAGTTAGCCTTGATAAAAATTCCGAGTAAGGAAGAAGAATTTCCGAGTTAGGCATTGTTTTTCCGAGCAAGGAATTTTCGAGTTAGGCATTGTTTCTCCGAGTAAGGAAGAAAAATATCCAAGTTAGGCATTGTTTTTCCGAGCAAGGAATTTTCAAGTAAGAAGAAATTTTCGAGCAAGGAATTTTCGAGTAAGTAGAAATTTCCGTGTAAGGAATTTTGCGAGTAAGTATAAATTTCCGAGCAAGGACTTTTTGAGCAACAAAGAATTTTCCGAGTAAGGATATCTTCTGAGTTAGACTTGCATCTTCCGAGTAAGGAGTTCCGAGCAAGGAAAACATCGAGTATGCCAAAAAAAAAAACAAAACAAAAAATTTCTAAAAATCAAATTTTCCTAGTATCATTAAAATTGCATTTTATGGCATATTTCACACCAAAATCACATATGTTATTATTGGCCTACACCTTCAACATCACCACGTATAGCTTAAAAGATCCTGATCAAGATTCACAATCAAATGACAATGGCTAAATGTTGAATGTTATCAACTGTGACTACAAGGATGATTCATTATCACTTATTTGAAGTTGAAGTGGAATATCACAGGTACGTGTACTTAGTATCTTGAAGAAATAGGGGTTGGTTGGATGCATGATTCTTTGAGATCCTTGTTTGGGCACTCATGGGCGTAGCGATTAAGTCTTGGTTTATCTAGTTTTCATTGGTCAAGGGGTGGATGGACGAAGACCAAGTTAACTATCACTTAAAGGAGATACGTTGTAGTAATCAGTATCACACAAAGATGTGGATAATTCAAGAGAGGTTCATATACAGTTAAGGAAGGTTGGATGGGTATATGAAATGACCTATGCTTTAAGGAGTTACGTTGTATTGCTCAGTATAGGTTCTTAGTCACACTTTCGTGCAAGTTTAAGTCACAAGTTTGGGTTATTTTACTTCAGTCTCAAGTTTGTCGTAGTGGGTTTTCTCTATCAGTAGTCACTACAAAAAGCCGTCGTTTGTGATACAGGAGGTTGATAAAGAGTTAGATAATTTCAAATGGTATTATTAGTAGATTAGGTATATCGACATCTTCTCACACAATATATGTTTAATGATAAAGTGCTTCCAGTTAATACTTCACGTACACATCAGTATGCTGATTCCGATAAATCGTAACCAGCAGGGGAGTGATATGTGTCTAAATACACATATATTTAGTATTGATTAAACCCACAAAACGACCAAAAACACACAAATGACTCACAAAATGGTACAAATATCATGAAAATGTGTTTTTATGTGATTCAGGTACAAAAAAATTGAAAAACAAGTGAAAAACACACAAAGTTTACACAATTGTCATTTTCAGTCCCTGAAGTTTCACAAATTGTCAAAACTAGTCCCTGAAGGTTTAAAATGGAAGAAAAGTCAACTTAAGTCCTTGGGAACTCAAACTTGTTAACAAATGATCCCTGGATGAAAGTTTTCTAAAACTTGGCAACTTTTACCCCTCAAGTATCAAAATTGGCAAAAATGGTCCCTGGGTATTATAAAACTTGAAATTTCACAAAATACCCTTGTACTATGCATGAACTTACAATTTGGAACTTTATTGATAGCTTTTGGGAATTTACAAAACAAGTCCCTCTAAAATCCAAATTTACATATTAGGTCCTTAAAGTTTTAAAATGATAAAAATATACAACTTTGGTCCTTGTGTTATTGTTTTGTGGCAGGTTTAGTCCCTTGAAGATAGTTCGGAAGTTTACAAGTTCAGGCCCTCAACTTTTAGCAAATTACAAGATTGGTCCCTATGCTTATTTAAACCAAAATCCGGATCCAACATAATACCCCAAAATCCAAATAACCTTAATCCCATTTTACCCAACCCATTCCTCAATTAATAACCCAAGCCCAACATAAAAACTATACCCAGCCCATACCAAATACCCAAACCCGACCCAACCTTTAATTTAAATAAAAAAGTTTGACCAACGGTCAAACCTTCTTATCTCTTTCCCCTAAACCGCCAAACCAGTCACCCCCCACCTCACCATTTTCCACAGCTGTCTCACCACCTCATTCCCCCTCCAAACACACTACCTAACATTGCCAAAAGCATTAAATGCATCTCTCCCACTCCCACTAGCTAAAACAGATGATTTAGTCACTTTCCTGTTTTCCCGCCAAAATACAAGTGGACGAATGAGATTAAATTGGAGCAATTCAAGGGTGGGGATATGTTCAGTGATGTCGACAATGTATTTCCCATTTCAATTTAGTATAAATAGATAGCTTTGTAGCCTTAATTGGCAAGTAGGTAATTTTAGCATAAATCGTATTTCACCTTCCAGTAGTGATAACTTGTAATAGCTTGTTTCAGTAATCAATAAAAAGTAATTTAAGCTTGTTTGATATTAATCTTTGTTCAATCTCATTAGTTAGTGATAATTTCAAATTTCATGTTATACTGATAATTCGAATCAAATAAGTAGTAACTGAAATAACTTATAAGTTGTTTCTATAAGCTTATGCAAGCTTATTTTAGCTTGTGGTAAGCTTATTTTAGCTTAATCATGTTCTTAATTCAAGAAATCAAGATGGTCAATGAAAGTCAACTTAGAGGCCAATAAGCTATTTCTGAGTGGATAAGCTAGTTCAGGAAGCTTTTCTGGGTTTTCTAGCTTGTTTCTGACAAGCTAGATTGGTTCTTGGTCATTGTTCTCCGTTCCATATGCAAAATCAGTTGTAAGCAATTTCAATTTTTAGCTTAAATATCCATTTCACTGTTACACTGCTTAATTGTAGTTTATTTCCATTATTTATAGCTTATTATTAGTTTATATGTATATTTTATCAGTTACATAAGTTTAATTAGCTCATCTCTTTATTTACCTTAAAAACAGTTAATAAGCTCAAAATTAGCCTAAAATAGAAACAGCTTATTTATAAGCTCTAATCCAGTTTTTATTACTTCTTTACACTCAAATAAGTTAATTAGATATAAGTCATTCACAATATAGCTTAATCAGACCATTTGCAGTTAAAAATATCCAAAACAGTCCCTAGAAGGGGTTTGGTTCAAGCAGACAAACAAGCCAAAAGTAGTGTCACTATTGATTGACCACAAGCCCACTTTTGTACAAGCTTTTCTCAGTCCTTAGAAGCCATTTCCAACCTCTGATCAGCAATATAACTAGATATAGCCACCTTACATCAACTGTGTTCAAAACATACCTCAACAAGCTCATACCAGCTAGTTATAGCCACAAGCTTATTTTGGCTTGTTCTTTGGCTTCTCTGAGCTTCATTTAGTCCAATTAGTGTAAACAACAAAGTTGGTTAAGATTGCTTTGGTGTTGTGCTTTTCTGCACAGAACCTGCACAACAGCAGACCTGGTTGTTTTTGGTTGCTGATCTCCCACCATTTTTGGCTTATTTGGAGAAGCTATGGCCCTGATTTTTGTGTTTCTAGATAGTTCATAGTTCTAGCTCAAGTTTGCCCCCATAAGATTGCATTTCAATAGCTTATTTCACTGCTTAATTTGCCCTGCAATCTTGCTATATTTCTGAGTTTCTGTTGAAAGTTTGAATCTGATTTGGTGTTTAATTGGCTTATTTGTGGGATTTGCTATTTGAAATAAGTTGTTTTGTGCTTAAAATAGTGTATTAAGCCTGTCCTAATCATTTGGTTGAGTTTTGTGCTTTTTAGCTTATTGTCTTATTGCTTATCTGCCCAAGTCTACTCTCCAGACTTATTAAACTTTTCATTTTATTTTTCCTAGCTTTTTAATAATATTTTAGATTTATCTGTAAATTTTCATAATTTTCTGAATAGTTTTGATATTTTTAATCTTTTTAATTAGTTTATAATAGTAATTAAATCATAATAAATAGAATAATAATCAGAAAAATATAATTCCAATTTTCATAATTTTATTGTGTTAATTTTAATCCAGGAAAAATATAATTATATTTTTAGGCCTTAAGAAAATCAAAAATAGAAATATAGTGATAGCTTCTATTTAATAGAATTTATCTTTTTAAATTTTAATTAAGTAAATTTCATTTTTATAATTTTCCTAGTTTCTTTTCATCTTATAATATTTTTAGAAAAAGTTTTAGATTTTTCTTTTTCATTTAGTATTTTTTACAATTTTAAATAGTTTAAATAATTATTAAATAATAAATAATTAATAATAATTAAATAAAAAGTGTAGAAAAATATAATTTAAGTTTTAAAATAAGTTTTAAGTAATTTTACATTTTTAGGTTTTAAATTTTATAAATTTCAGTTTTTGTCCCATTTTAGATTTTTCGTTGCGCGTTTGTAATTTATTAATTCGCGTTTAATTTTCCTGTGTATATTTGTTTTTAATCTGTTATTTAGAATTGTTAAAAAAAGCAAAATCAAAAGCAATCTAAATCATCAATCACTCTAATCCTAGCTTTTTACAGTTTTCCATTCACACCTCGTTGGGAAACGATCCGGGTGATCACTTGCCTGGTTTAACACTACACACGAGTATTCGTTCTGAGACTGCATATATTTATATATACGTTTTCAGACGGATCAAATTTTGGCGCCGCTGCCGGGGAGGTTGTGCTGCGACTATTGTGAAGAATTTTAAGCGATTAGTGATTCGAGATCCTTCTATCAGAAGTTCCTATTTCCCAAAAACCATATAAAATACAAAAATATTTTTCTTTTTCTTTTCTATATATATTATTATTATTATTATCATATAAAAAATAAAAACACCAAAAATAATTTCCGTTTTCTTTGTTTAAATAAATAACATATAAAAAAAAAAAAAAAAAAAAAAAAAAAAAAAAAAAAAATTACCATCGAGAACCAAGACAGAGTACTACCTAACTGGGGGTACGACCATAATAAGTTCCCAAACCAAAGATTTAAAACTTGCCTTTGTATCACTTGCGAATATCGGCTCACCTTTAATTGATAAACAAACTCTAACGGAGGTTTAAGGATAGTCTGACATTAAATTGTCAGACTGAAAGAAGCGGGTTTTTAAGGAGCTTTAATTGCCCACCTTTGCTTCTCCGCCACTCTGTGCGTTTATCTTTTAGAGAGCTACCGTACGCTTGCTGATTATTGGTTTAAGTTCACTTGTGTTTTGCTTCTGTCTTGTTTTAATTGGAATATTTTACTTAGTGCATGCGCACTCGTTCTTCCACGTCATCAAGCCCTTTACGTGAACTCGTAAATATTTCGAGAAGACGTAATCGTAGACGTGCTGCCCAAATAGTCGAACCCGAGATTCGTACTATTCCCACTGATAATATGGCAGACAATCGCACAATGGCGGAAATGCTCCGTGCACCCACCGAGGGTTACGGAGATGCCATCGTTTTACCAGCCATCGATTCCGATCATTTTGAACTGAAAACACATTTGATTCAGCTCGTTTCTACCAACCAATTCCACGGGTTTGAACGAGAGGATCCTTATGCACACATTCGTTGGTTCAACAAACTGACCTCTACAATCAATTACAAAAATGTGCCGCAAACAGTGATCAAATTGATGCTATTTCCATTCTCACTTGAGGGGGCAGCCCGAATCTGGCTGGATAAAGAACCCCCTCGATCCATTGAAACTTGGGAAGATCTAGTGCCGAAGTTTGTCAATTATTTCTTCCCTCCATCAAAGACGACTAATTTAAAAAATGAAATTGCTGGTTTTCGTCAAAGTTTCGATGAAAATTTCGGAGAGGCATGGGAGAGATTTAAAGATCTCCTAAGAAAATGCCCACATCACGATTTTACGGAGTTACAACAGATAAATACGTTTTATAATGGGTTAACCCAAAACGATCAAGATGCACTTAACGCAGCCGCTGGTGGCAATATCTTGAATCGTCGACCTAGAGAGGTTGTTGAAATTTGTGAAAATAAATCAAAAGTTCCTTTTTCTCGAAACAAAGTGAATGTTCCTGTCACTCCTACTGCTTCTTCATCCGGTAACTCCTCAGAGTTAGCCTTTTTAACGGACTCAATGCGTTGTATGATGAAGGAAATGAAAGAACTGAAGAGTGAAATTCATAAACCAGAACAAATTAAAGCAATAAACAAAGTGTGTGAAACTTGTGGTGGTCCACATGCGTATTATGATTGTCAAGCAACCGATGCTTCTCTTTACCCAGCTCCCGTAGCTGCAGTAAACCAAAATCAATACCGTCCGCATGCTGAGACTCAGTACCGAGCACCGAATGCTTTGGTCCCACCTGGTTTTCCACCCGTGCCAAATCAGAATAATCAAAATCGCTTTGTTCAAAATCAGGGACAAAATTTTAACAACTCTCAAAATTTCAATCAAAACCGAGGTCAGAATCAGGGTAATTTTAACCAAAACCGTGGTCCAAATTTTAATCAAAACCAAGGTTCAAACCGAAATCAGACGTCCTCAGATGAGTTGCTTAAGCAATTCATGAAAACTCAAGAGGAAACAAATAAGACACAATATGAGACAAACCAGTTATTGATTGCTCAATTAAACCAGATCAAAAAGTCTTTAACTGATATACCTTCTACCTCGGGAGGTCTCCCAAGTAACACTATTGTCAACCCAAGGGGTGAACTCAAAGCTGTCTCCACACGTAGTGGTAAAGCTCATGTTGAACTCAAGGTGAAAAAGGACCCGGTACTTCCCACTAACAATGGAAGTGCTAAAAACGTCCAACCTTCGATCATCCAAAATTCTACACCACCAATTGCTCCCCAACCGTCAAAAATCGATCCTAATCTTTCACGATTTACGGTTAAAAGTTTGTCAACCAAACTTAGTGAGCAAAGATCAGCCAGATATTATTCCGAAATGCTCAATGCTGTTCCTGTCAGTGTACTTGATGACAGTGATGATGACGGAGATACCACTTTCGTCAAAGCTATCACCACCCGGAGTGGTGCTGCTTATGAGGGGCCAGCTGGCCCTATTCCTCCTCCGTTGTTTGAAATGGAAAAAGAGACGGAGGATACAACGGACAAAGTGCCAATTCCAAGCCCACAAAGTACAGCACATGTCCATCCTCCGGTAGTCCCGAAAAAATCCAAACCAGGAGTTGTCTTTGAATCTGTTAAGACTCCTGAAGTCATTGCTCCAAAATCCAAACCTTATATTCCTTACCCATCGCGCTTAAATGAACAAAAGCTCCGTGAGAAGGCTGGTCAACAAATGGACAAATTCTTTCAAATCTTTAGAGAATTACATTTTGACATAAGTCTTGCGGATGCTATCATTCTGATGCCCAAGTTTGCATCAACAATCAAACACTTGTTAAGCAACAAGGAAAAACTGATTGAAATGGCTAAAACTCCAGTAAATGAGAACTGCTCAGCGGTTATCTTGAAAAAGCTTCCGGAGAAGCTTGGAGATCCTGGAAAGTTTCTACTACCTTGTGTATTTCCGAGAATGGTTGAATGCTATGCCTTAGCAGATCTAGGTGCAAGCATCAACCTGATGCCTCATTCAGTATGGAAGAAACTTTCTCTTCCGGCTCTTACTCCTACCTGCATGACTCTTGAGCTTGCAGACCGAACCATATCTCATCCCTGCGGCATTGCCGAAGATGTATTTGTGAAAATAGGAAAGTTCCATTTTCCAGCTGACTTTGTGGTTGTTGACTTTGACGCAGATCAAAAGGTTCCTCTCATTCTTGGACGAGGATTCCTAAAAACGGGCCATGCTCTTATTGATGTATTTAAGCATGAAATAACCTTGCGTGTGGATAAGGAAGCTGTTACCTTTAACCATAATCAAACTTCGAGGTACTCCTCAAATTTTGATTCTGCTTCGGTAAACCGAATCGATGTCATTGACATTACTTCAAAGGAGTACTCTCAAGAGAGTTTTGGTTATTTTCATAATTCTGTGAGTGGGAATCCCACCACATCTTCTCAACTTATCATAACCGACTCTTCCCCTTCTCTCACTTCGGTTGAGGGAAGTGATCCCTTTTGGGATGAAGTCGATGCTTTTCTCGCTCTAGATAGTTCACCTCCGCATGAGGTTGATGATAACTATCTTGATCCTGAGGGGGATATTCTTTTTCTAGAAAATTTGTTAAACGAAGATTCATCTTCCCTCTCTTCCACAAAAACAACTTCATAAGAAGAAAATCAAGTCAGTTGAGAAAACTGATAAATTTCCAGAGATCAAGTTTAAGGACTTGCCTCTTCCACTTGATTATGCAATTCTTGAGGAGGAAGTTCTTATCCTAATTGTTGTTCAGATCTCTCTTCTTCCCTTCACCTACCCGGTGATTTCCCCTGTCTTTCACTCATTCGGGAGTGAGGATATTACTTTTGATCCCGGCATTTTCCATCTAACATTGGTTTAAATGCCGGATTTATCTCATCGGTGTGGAACTTTCTTATGCTCAATTGGTTATCCAAGCATCTTGAAAGAAAGTCCGATGGAGATGGTTTCTTCCACTTACTTCCCCATAGACTTTTAAATTGCTTTTTCTCCCGGGCTGTTCAGGAACCCTTTGTTACGGTTGACCGTTCACAAGCGGTTAGCTTGCGTGATAAACCTGACTGTTCGGGAGGAATCAACTCAATTCGGGGTCGAGTCAAGCTAGCGACTCGGGCATCAAAAACAGTAGCAAATATATGGGTTTTCACCCATGTTTCACCTAAGTGTGGGGGGGATGCCCCACATGTTGTATATATGTTTCAAAAAAAAAAAAAAAAGTATGTGTATATAAAAATAATGGCTATAAGTATTTCCCTTTCACGTTCTAAGTGTTGGTTTAACAACCGGTTCTTTGAATATTGAGGGCAATATTCAGTTCTAAGTATGGGGGGGAATTCTAGCGAATTTGATCAAATGTACCATCTAGTACCCCCATTTTTGGCCAAAATTTTAAAATTTTTTCTCACTTAAAACGCAATAAATGGTTATCAGTCCACCATGTCTAACCCACATAAGGACTGGCTAATCCAGGAGCAAACGACTCTTGGTAAAGATAAATCAAATCCGTTTATGGCTTGCAATTTGCCCAAAATTGTATGGTATTCGACTCACCATATCTTCATAAGTGAAGAGTTGGCTAGCCCGCAAGGTTATGGCTTGTGGTAAAGGCAGTGAAAAACCATATTGGTAATCAGCTCACCAAAGATAATAACTGTATTTTATCTAAGAGTTGGCTAGTCCAGAAGCAAACGGCTTCTGGTAAAGACAAATCAAAACCGTTGACAGCTGATGGTTTGCTCAAAATCATTTGGTTATCATTGTACCAAAGTATCACATACTAAAACATTGGCTACTCCAGAAGTAATGGCTTTTGGTAAAGAGATAAATCCATTAAATTTTCATAAAAGATTGCTAGGGACTAGCAATAGTTTAGTGTGGGGAATTTGATATGTGTCTAAATACACATATATTTAGTATTGATTAAACCCACAAAACGACCAAAAACACACAAATGACTCACAAAATGGTACAAATATCATGAAAATGTGTTTTTATGTGATTCAGGTACAAAAAGATTGAAAAACAAGTGAAAAACACACAAAGTTTACACAATTGTCATTTTCAGTCCCTGAAGTTTCACAAATTGTCAAAACTAGTCCCTGAAGGTTTAAAATGGAAGAAAAGTCAACTTAAGTCCTTGGGAAATCAAACTTGTTAACAAATGATCCCTGGATGAAAGTTTTCTAAAACTTGGCAACTTTTACCCCTCAAGTATCAAAATTGGCAAAAATGGTCCCTGGGTATTATAAAACTTGAAATTTCACAAAATACCCTTGTACTATGCATGAACTTACAATTTGGAACTTTATTGATAGCTTTTGGGAATTTACAAAACAAGTCCCTCTAAAATCCAAATTTACATATTAGGTCCTTAAAGTTTTAAAATGATAAAAATATACAACTTTGGTCCTTGTGTTATTGTTTTGTGGCAGGTTTAGTCCCTTGAAGATAGTTTAGAAGTTTACAAGTTCAGGCCCTCAACTTTCAGCAAATGGCAAGATTGGTCCTTGTGCTTATTTAAACCAAAATCCGGATCCAACATAATACCCCAAAATCCAAATAACCTTAATCCCATTTTACCCAACCCATTCCTCAATTAATAACCCAAGCCCAACATAAAAACTATACCCAGCCCATACCAAATACCTAAACCCGACCCAACCTTTAATTTAAATAAAAAAGTTTGACCAACGGTCAAACCTTCTTATCTCTTTCCCCTAAACCGCCAAACCAGTCACCCCCCACCTCACCATTTTCCACAGCTGTCTCACCACATCATTTCCCCTCCAAACACACTACCTAACATTGCCAAAAGCATTAAATGCATCTCTCCCACTCCCACTAGCTAAAACAGATGATTTAGTCACTTTCCTGTTTTCCCGCCAAAATACAAGTGGACGAATGAGATTAAATTGGAGCAATTCAAGGGTGGGGATATGTTCAGTGATGTCGACAATGTATTTCCCATTTCAATTTAGTATAAATAGATAGCTTTGTAGCCTTAATTGGCAAGTAGGTAATTTTAGCATAAATCGTATTTCACCTTCCAGTAGTGATAACTTGTAATAGCTTGTTTCAGTAATCAATAAAAAGTAATTTAAGCTTGTTTGATGTTAATCTTAGTTCAATCTCATTAGTTAGTGATAATTTCAAAATTCATGTTATACTGATAATTCGAATCAAATAAGTAGTAATTGAAATAACTTATAAGTTGTTTCTATAAGCTTATGCAAGCTTATTTTAGCTTGTGGTAAGCTTATTTTAGCATAATCATGTTCTTAATTAGAGAAATCAAGATGGTCAATGAAAGTCAACTTAGAGGCCAATAAGCTATTTCTGAGTGGATAAGCTAGTTCAGGAAGCTTTTCTGGGTTTTCTAGCTTGTTTCTGACAAGCTAGATTGGTTCTTGGTCATTGTTCTCCGTTCCATATGCAAAATCAGTTGTAAGCAATTTCAATTTTTAGCTTAAATATCCATT
Organism: Artemisia tridentata subsp. tridentata; assembly: GCA_021014915.2. Classification (NCBI taxonomy): domain Eukaryota; kingdom Viridiplantae; phylum Streptophyta; class Magnoliopsida; order Asterales; family Asteraceae; genus Artemisia; species Artemisia tridentata. The sequence continues at coordinate 19,261,822 of CP139501.1, read as the reverse complement.
TCACTGTTACACTGCTTAATTGTAGTTTATTTCCATTATTTATAGCTTATTATTAGTTTATATGTATATTTTATCAGTTACATAAGTTTAATTAGCTCATCTCTTTATTTACCTTAAAAACAGTTAATAAGCTCAAAATTAGCCTAAAATAGAAACAGCTTATTTATAAGCTCTAATCCAGTTTTTATTACTTCTTTACACTCAAATAAGTTAATTAGATATAAGTCATTCACAATATAGCTTAATCAGACCATTTGCAGTTAAAAATATCCAAAACAGTCCCTAGAAGGGGTGTTTGGTTCAAGCAGACAAACAAGCCAAAAGTAGTGTCACTGTTGATTGACCACAAGCCCACTTTTGTACAAGCTTTTCTCAGTCCTTAGAAGCCATTTCCAACCTCTGATCAGCAATATAACTAGATATAGCCACCTTACATCAACTGTGTTCAAAACATACCTCAACAAGCTCATACCAGCTAGTTATAGCCACAAGCTTATTTTGGCTTGTTCTTTGGCTTCTCTGAGCTTCATTTAGTCCAATTAGTGTAAACAACAAAGTTGGTTAAGATTGCTTTGGTGTTGTGCTTTTCTGCACAGAACCTGCACAACAGCAGACCTGGTTGTTTTTGGTTGCTGATCTCCCACCATTTTTGGCTTATTTGGAGAAGCTATGGCCCTGCTTTTTGTGTTTCTAGATAGTTCATAGTTCTAGCTCAAGTTTGCCCCCATAAGATTGCATTTCAATAGCTTATTTCACTGCTTAATTTGCCCTGCAATCTTGCTATATTTCTGAGTTTCTGTTGAAAGTTTGAATCTGATTTGGTGCTTAATTGGCTTATTTGTGGGATTTGCTGTTTGAAATAAGTTGTTTTGTGCTTATAATAGTGTATTAAGCCTGTCCTAATCATTTGGTTGAGTTTTGTGCTTTTTAGCTTATTTTTAGCTTATTTGCTTATTGCTTATCTGCCCAAATCAACTCTCTAGGCTTATTAAACTTTTCATTTTATTTTTCCTAGCTTTTTAATAATATTTTAGATTTATCTGTAAATTTTCATAATTTTTTGAATAGTTTTGATATTTTTAATCTTTTTAATTAGTTTATAATAGTAATTAAATCATAATAAATAGAATAATAATCAGAAAAATATAATTCCAATTTTCATAATTTTATTTTGTTAATTTTAATCCAGGAAAAATATAATTATATTTTTAGGCCTTAATAAAATCAAAAATAGAAATATAGTGATAGCTTCTATTTAATAGAATTTATCTTTTTAAATTTTAATTAAGTAAATTTCATTTTTATAATTTTCTTAGTTTCTTTTCATCGTATAATATTTTTAGAAAAAGTTTTAGATTTTTCTTTGTTCATTTAGTATTTTTTACAATTTTAAATAGTTTAAATAATTATTAAATAATAAATAATTAATAATAATTAAATAAAAAGTGTAGAAAAATATAATTTAAGTTTTAAAATAAGTTTTTAGTAATTTTACATTTTTAGGCTTTAAATTTTATAAATTTCAGTTTTTGTCCCATTTTAGATTTTTCGTTGCGCGTTTGTAATTTATTAATTCGCGTTTAATTTTCCTGTGTATATTTGTTTTTAATCTGTTATTTAGAATTGTTAAAAAAAGCAAAATCAAAAGCAATCTAAATCATCAATCACTCTAATCCTAGCTTTTCACAGTTTTCCATTCACACCTCGTTGGGAAACGATCCGGGTGATCACTTGCCTGGTTTCACACTACACACGAGTATTCGTTCTGAGACTGCATATATTTATATATACGTTTTCAGACGGATCAGTAACCAGCAGGGGAGAGAAATATGTAAAATCCAGTGATGATGGAACTATCCTGGAGAAAGAAAAGTGCATTTCCGGATCTTAATTGATTCTGGTGCTACGGTTTTAAGAAAAGTGCATTTTCGGATCTTAATTGATTCTGGTGCTACGGTTTCAACTTCGGGGGAGAGAAATCGTCCAACAACTTACCTGTGACCAACGGTATGGGTCAACTTGTTACTGTGGTTTTATCATTTCATGTGTACATTACGAACTGCTTTCTCACATGAAAGATAACTGGGATGCATTTAGTGAGATGAAGATGTTGATACTATATTCCCCCGAATGGACAAATTTGAAAAAGGTCGAGTCTACAGTCTGTTCTTCATTTTTTGCTGCGTGTTAAAAGACTAAAGACTGAATGCATTTAATTATCAAAGGACTTCCTCAGTTTCAAGGCAATCATCAGAAAGGTTGTCAGTTTGGGGGAGAGCACTAATTAGGGGAGAGTGAAAAAGTCATAATTGATCTCGAATTAGATTTGCTCACGTTGTTCTTCTGCAAGTAAAGAAATGGCAGCTGAGAAGGTTCTGCAAGCTGAACGAAGTAATGAAGTTTTGAAGACCATTCTCATGTTTTGTGTTGAATTTTACTTGTAGGGAACGTTGTAAGAAATTCCCGTATAAGATCACTTTGGGGAGAGATTGTTAGCCTTCAAAGTTATGTTATAGTAGGGAATTGCAATAGTTATTAAGTACAAGGTCTAGTTTTGCCATTAGTATAAAGTTAGGCTTGTAAAATAGTATAAATACCCTCCTAGTCTCAACTAGGAGGGTAGGATTCTCATTTGTTACTTGGAGGTGTGTGTGTTTTCTTTACTTTCTCTCTCTAGAAAACATACACACCTCCCCCATTCAATAATCTAATTCTACCATGTTTAACCTTTATTTCGAGTTTCCCCGACCTCCTGAACGTGAATCTAGTTATTACAATCAATATATGTCTCAACATCTGCATCTCCTCATGCTCATACTTATGAAGATCATCCTCAATAAAGTTCAAGTGAAAAAATTCAAGACGAAAAGATCAAGTTAAAGACAAAGTGTTAAAGACAACGTCAAAAAGCCAATCAAGAAGTCAAGAACAAGCTCATGTATCAATAAAGGATGACATAAGTATGAAGTTCAAGAAGTATGAGTATGATGGAGGATACGACGCTATAAACACATGAAGATGTTGATCTAGGCAAGAACGACAAAAAGATGATACTTTGAAGATCACATAGCATGAAGGAACGAAGAACAAAGACTATTCTACAACGACACACAAAGCACAAGACTATGATGACGAAATACCTCATCACACGGAGCATCATTTGAATGACCATCCCTTAGGGGGAGATTGTTAGCATTTACATAAAAGTGATGGTCATTTATCATTGTAATATTTTTAGTAAATGTGTCGTTGTGTAATTAAGTTAGAATAGTCAGTGGGCTTGGACTTAATCTAATAGGTTGAAAGTTGTATATTATTTAATCCATGTAAAAGCCCATGTGGAGTCCAAGCTCATCCAAGTCATGAAAACTATAAATAGCACCATAACCTTCATTTGGAAGGTTGGTGCTTGGGGATGTGTGTGGCTTCTAGGTGTTCTCTCTTGTATCCTCCCCATTTCTCTTCTAATCTAACACACTTCTCTTTCTCTCTCTAGAAGTTACCATATCTCTCTCTCTCTACTAATCTCTCTTCTTTAATCTTATAGTGTGTGTGATAAAGATTGAATCTAGTGTTTTACAAATAAGGTTAGGGTTGTGTTGTTTCTGTCTCACTAGTATACCGTCCAGGAATTTGGTCGAATTGCAAGGGGTCTATATTGATAATACCAACGTGTTTTTTTGTGACTCTTGATTCTAAAACTTAGTTTATGATGTTTACTCTCTGGATATTAAGTTTTATAGCCATTGGAGGTCGGGAGGATGGTCTTTTGATTTTTGGGAGTTCAAGTGTCAAATCTGAAAAATCGAGTCTGAAAATCAGTTGGTATTTTTTATTTTTAGTTTTAAAACCATAAGGAATTAAGAGGTTTCATTCGACAAGCAGAATTTTTAAGATGTATATGACTTACTTGAATTTTTGTGGATTTTTCTGAAAGGTTCAAATGGGTTAATTAAATACAAACTTTTGGGGTACACCTTCGAGCAGGTTTGGGAAAACGATTTTTGAAAGGGTACTTTCACTTTGAAATAAAATCTGGAAAAATTCATGAAAGTCCATAAGAAATATAAGTATTTATATTAAATATTAGAGCATCTCAGTAAGAGTCTAAGTATGGTTTTTAAATTCTTAAAGTAAGGGTAAGAATATTCTAAAATCATAAATAAGATAAAAGTTAGGGTTTTTGTTAATTTAATACCATTTAATATGTTTGAACCATAAAAGGCACTTGATCATTAATTATGATATAATTGGTCATATGTTAACCTAATTTCAATAACGAATCCCTAATCACATTAATGAATGGTGATAAGTAATTAAGAATCCGTTATGACATTAAATGAGCTAATAAGTAACATATGAACCCTAACTCGTGTAGATTCGTTGAAAAAGGTGTGACGTTGTTTCCTTGTGTTCATTCATTCGTTTGTTTTCCGTTCATTTGCGTTAAGGTACATATATTCCACCCTTTCACAGTTAGGGTATCTCATGACTTAAATCTCTGATTTGCATTATTTAGATTTATGCCATTTGCTTGTGATCCCTTTATTATGACTCCTTTGATGTGATTCCATTTTGTTATGATTCCATATCTATTTAGATATTCGTTTGATTATGCTATCTGATGATTATTCATTCCATTCCATTTGTATATTATCTATGATGGACAACCCTTGATTTATTACCTATGTTAGTTGAAATATTTGACCAAATCCATTACCCAAGGTACTAACTAGCCATAGAGGTACCATGGCCATGTCATTGAGGCACCAATGGCATGACGCTATCTGTGGAGGTGTGTTTTTGTCCACAGCGTTTCCCATTTGTTTACTGCGCATTTGGCCACTTTCCATATGTAAGTATACTTGTTAGAGTACAGGTGTATGGTTATGTATAACTTTCTTTTGCAGGGGAGCGTATGGATGCATCCTAGGCACTAGATTTGATATATATATATATATATATATATATATATATATATATATATATATATATATATATATATATATATATATATATATATATATATATATATATATATATGTGTGTGTGTGTGTGTGTGTGTGTGTGTGTGTGTGTGTGCGCGCGCGCCACACACTTCTGGGAGCCGTACACTCCGTTTTCTATGATTTGTTCTGATATAATATGATATGATATGCTATGATGTGAAATATTTGTTTTGATTATTTTGGTCTATTTATGTATCCTGTTTAAGCACTTGGGCTATTCCTTGAAATCCTTTGATTATTCCTTGATTCTCTATTCATTCCTTTATTTTTTATAACATCTTGTTTCAGCAGGTTTCGTTCGATTTGTTACGCTTATTCTTTTATGACTTATTACTTTCATTATTTATATTTGTTCACTGAGCGTTAGCTCAACCGTATTTTCTTTTCTCTGCGGCAGGTATTAAGCGGGATGCTGGGATTGAGTGATGAGAGTAGGAGCTTTTAGTGGACCAACCCAACAATAGCTTCTTTATCTTTTGAATTATATTTGAGACTTAGTATTTCATTTCTTTTTAGATTTGTAATGTTTTGGAAGTCATTTTGTGTTTCATTGACTTATGTTTTATTTAAGTCTTCGGCTTGCGTTTATATGTTATAATTGACACCATAATGTGGCATTTTGACCTTTTTCGGGTTGGGGTGTTACACTAGCCCATGTGTCAATCAAGTAAGATTTACGTTATAGATTAAAATGTTTGTTACCGTTAGTTGGCATTACTTAGAATTAGAATACAGATAAAATGTTTTAAACAGTTAATATTTGATTTTAGATATAAATCAAAAGTTACTCAACCTAAAAATGTCAACACAAATATAGCTAGGACCTTGGTGCATTTATTTTGATTCGGTATTTCTTTAAATAGATTCAGTTTTTCAGTTTTTCACTTTCAAGAAAAAGTGATTTTTCCATTATATGTAGTAAAGATAAGATTAGTTTAGACTAATATATAGCTAAACACTACAAGAAATTGTCATCTAGTAATACATAGAAATGTGTCACCAAAAGTTAAAGTAGTCACTAAAAGTTAAAATTTGTCGATACAAGTATAAAATAGGTGTCTCTAAAAATTTCATGTGCTTCCCTTATACTTGTTATACAGACAATGATATAACTACTGATATTGTATTTAAAAAGTGTTTATTATTACCTTATGGTTGGGTGTTCACAGTTCGGTTTAGGTTGAACTGAGCGGAAATATTCGGTTTTTATAGAACCCAAAACCGAAACCTTCAGTTTTTGACGGTTCGGTTTATTATCGGTTTCGATTTGGTTTTCCCGTTATTTCGGTTTATATTTGGGCATGGCCAATTTATACCAACTACTTGTTCTACATAAAAAAATTGGTTATTTTTGGTCCACGATTTGTATGGATCTCTAAGTAGCCTTTGATTACTTAGTGGATGACTTGAATAAATCCAAATCAATCCAAGTGAGAAACTCTTAACAATTTGTTAATGTTAACACGGAATATTAACAAGAACAATGAAGAACACTGAGTTATCACTAACTTCGTATATATTACTAACACACACAATTCGTATGTACATATGTTTATCCCTTAGGGTTCCTTTTATACTTGAAGGAAACCCTAATTACAAAACCATGTGAAAAGATATCACGTATCTTCTATAAAGATACCTAACTCGTACATATCTTTTCCTAACTTAATACTAACAAACTTTCCTATTTTCACTGACCAGACTTAACTAACAAGTCAACCAGACTTAATACAATTACCAGACTTAACATTTACATTACCAGACTTAACCATGACCAGACTTAATAATGTAACTATCAGACTTAAGTCTGTCTTCACTTGATCTTTCCAGCAACCATGACATTTTGTACATCAATTCATATTAAGTTTCATATCTATTCTCATCACTTCCAGGTGTATTAACTCCTGTGAGAGGTGAATCATTGAAAATTAATGGATTTGATGTCTCTTTACCAATAGCCATCACTACTGGAGTAGCCAAATGTTTTGGTGTGTAAGACCATGGTACATTGATAACCATATGATTTTTAGTAAATCATCAACTATCAACAGATTTGTTATGTCTTTACCAAAAGCTGTACCCTTTTGGACTAGCCAATTCGATGATGGAAAGCACCTCATCATTGTGAATTGATTACCATTTATGGTTTTCCACAGCCTTTACCATAAGCCATAACCTTGTGGGCTAGTCAACTCTTTACTAACCTTAGATATGGTAAGTTGAATACCATACAATTTTTGGCAAATTGTCAGCCATAAACGGATTTGAGCTATCTTTACCTGTAGCCGTTTGCTCAGGATTAGCCAGTCCTTGTGTGGGTCAGACAAGGTGGACTGATAACCTTTTGTTGTGTTAGTGCTATGCACCTCCACCAAGTGAGAAGTTCCAATAGTCTCACTTGACAACTTAATGAAAATTCTTTCAAACACTCAATCCAACAATGTCTCTTTTAAAGACTGTGCCTTGATCAAATCCAAGAGCTGCTCATAAACTTCATCTTTCTTTTCAGCAGATAATATCTTCTTCAACATTTCTTTGCAGATAGAAGGTGAAAGTGGATATTCCACTTCTGCAAGCATAAATACTTCAACTCCTTGTAGAGACAGGCAATGTACTCTGCAGTTGTGAAAATATCTCCAAGAAATGATCCTTTTCTGCTCAGGAAGCTGCCATATCACATCTGATTCAGTAGGAGGTTCAAACATAATTTTTAGATCACCCCAGAAAACTCTTTCAAACTCATCTTCAGGTGGATTATCTCCATATTTAATATTCACCAGCTTGTACAACTCATGGAGGTCCTCCCTACTTACATCATGAAGTATTCCTGGGAAGTTAACATACACAATATTGGAATGATCCTCCCTTATTATTTTATATGCAGCTTTACTCCCATTCTTAATTATTTGATAAGCAACTACTTTAGCAGGTTGTTTTGTATTTTCAATTGTGCCCATAGTTGCTCCTTCAGGTGAAAGTTCCTCTTCTGGTTCATCATCTTCACCCACCTTCTTAGATCTTCTCTTCATTCTTTCAAATACAACAATAGGCTCATTTGTAGGTTCAGTTGAAGCCTTCTCAACTTCTGACTCCTTTTCAATTTTCTGCTCAGCTTCTTGCACAGGTTCAGATACTGTATCATGACTACTCAATCTGATTCTTGGCTGTTTACCCTGTTCCTTTGGAATATGCCTTTCCTTAAAACACCATCTTTGTGCATCTTCATAATCCAAAGGTCTGTATCCATGATCTCTTTCAAAAGCTCTTATATACCTTTCTTGAATATCTTCAAATGACATTCCCTTCATATTTTCGATTGAAAGATGCATCATGTTCTTCAGGTATATTTTCATACAGTGTCTGATCTCATTCTTTCCAAGCTTCTTGGGAACTTGCTTCTTTGATCTCACTTTTGCTATGAAGTCCCCTAAGATTTCATTATCCCCTTTAGAATTTATGAACTCTGCTAGCTGCCTAGCTCTTTCTCCAGTAGACAATCCTGGAGTAGTTTTGAGTTCTTCATACTTTGCTTTTACTTCAGCATCATTTTCAATTAAACTCATCACATCATCTGTATCTTGAAGTGCCACTTCTCTAGCCAACAGAGCATCTTGTCTTATCCGTGCTTCTTCTTTTTCCTTTTCTTCCAGATCTTTAGCCTTAATTCTTTCTATTTCAGCCAAGCTTGCTTGTTCCTCAAGTATTTGACTTTTCTTTTTCTTAGTTTGAGGAGCTTCAACAAGAATCTCCTTCCCTTTTCTTTTAGTACCAGCGATCCCTTGACTAGACTCAACATCATAACCAGACTTATCCCAACCAGAACTAACATGACCAGAACTAATTTCATTTTCAGACCCAATTCTACTAGACTTTGCAGCAGACTTATCAACTTCTTCCTCAGCAGAATCCTTGTCAGTTAGAATTAGTTTTCTTCTCTTTGATCTTGCCTAAGGATTGAGCCAATGTCTCTGCTACTTCCATTGCTTCTGGACTAAAAGTTGTGACTTTCTCTTGAACTGGTGTTTGAAATATGTGCTCTGCTTCTAAATTCCTCCCCTGTTTGGAAGAATTTTCAGCTTCTCCTTCCTGGTCATCAAATTGAACACCCTGATCCTTCATAGCCTTTTCCATCTTCTTCACTTTCTTCACCAAAGTGATAACAGCTGTACTGAGTGCCTTATTTGACTTCTCCAAAGTATTCACCTTCTTAAGCAAAGTTGGAACCAATGTTTGAATCTCTTCCACAGACATTGAGACACATTCCTCCTCCTGTGCAGGACATGGAACATGTGATGTAGGTGACTGTGGGATAGGAGTAGGTTGGCTTTCAGCAGATGAAGGACTGGGTTGTGGTGAAGGTGTTGGTGTAGGTATGGGTGTGGGAGTTGGGGATCTTGGTTGTTCCTGAGATTGCTCCTCATCAGATGACTCTTGTATATCCTCAGATGTACCTGCATTGTTAGTACCAACAAGCATAGAAGGAAGTAAAGGCCTATGGGCCCCTTTGAAATTTCTCTTCATGTTAGCAAATAATTTGGTTGTGAAAGCCACACATTCATATGTTTGCACTTTATTTGTTGTTTCAAAGTTGAGAATCATTTGCAAAACTCTTGGATACATAAAAAACTTAGGCTTTTTAACATTTGACTCCATGCCTTCAAAAATAAGTTTTGAGAAATTAAAAGTCCTTCCAGTGGATAGACAGACCAATGCAGCAGCAATTTTGCTACCAAACTGATCCCATCTACCACTTTTGGAACTTAGGCATTGGAGTAGATGATGGACTAAAAACCTCCACTATGGTGTAAAATAGTTTTTCCAAAAAGTAAAAGAACCATCAGTGGGATAACCTATGTTTTGCAATCCTTCTAAAACATCCTCACGCGACATATCAAATTCCCCTGAAGCATCATCCATTTGAAGACTACTCCTTATGGATGCTTCAGTAACAGTAAACTCAATGGTATCAATAGTAGCTCTTAAGCATGGTGTCCCATCATCAAGAGTATTAGAGGTAACCGACCCCCAAAACTGCCTGACAAGGGACGCATAAATGGTGGGATTATGAAGTAAAGCATACCGAATGCACGAGCCACGCATAAAGTCCACAATTTCTTCAAAGCCAGCACTTTGAGTTGGTTTCTTCAAATATCCAACTTGATTGTGTTTGTCAACAAACTTTAGGGCAGCCATGGATGAGAGAATGAGATAATTCGGGTTGAATTAAGTTAGATATTTGACTAAGTTGTAGTTGAGAAGCAAAGTAGTTACCGAAAATATTGTAATTTAAAATTTGGAAGTAAATAAAGATAAAAGTGAGAAAATTTTGATCAATTTTACCCTTATATACTTCTTAGTCTCGAAAAATCTTTAACGGTAATATTTTATATAAAAACGCGTTAGTCTGACAAACCAGACCTAACGGTAATATTTTATTACTCTGTTTACACTACAAGACTTAAAATTGGTCAACCCGACTTAATCACTCACCTACCAGACTTTACCAAAGATGTTGACTTACACACTTTATTAAGTAACAAGGAGGCTTCGATCCAACCCCAATCCATGATTCTCTGCAAATGTTAGTCCCAACAGCAAGAAAAAGAGACAAAGCAAGCAAAATTGCAATCAAGAAACAACCAGATTTAACACTTAAGGCTACCCGACTTTTAAAGAAAAATCCTAGTAATTTTACATTTAACCTCCCCTTAAATGTGCATTACCTCCCCTTAAGTGTAGACATAAAAAAAATCCTTTTTTTTTTTTTTTTTTTTTATCACTAATAAAAATACCATAACTTAAAAACAATGCTTAACTTAAACAATTTAAACTTTGGTCAACTTTCCAAAAATACAAAAATTAACTCATGCCTGCAAGGAGTTAATTCATATACCAACCGAGCATTTAAGAGCCTTAAACCTTGATATTCTCTATAAAAGGCCTCTTTTAGTCAACACCAAACCATCTTATTATCAAAAAGAAAACTTGTTCCACCAAAACTTAACATAATGGATTCTTCCCCAACAAACATCATGGAGATTTCATCCGACTCATCTTCTGAGTCATCTGATGGAGGATGGGAAGGCTATTTTCCACCTGGTTACACCTCACGTCTAAGAAACAAGTTATCAAAGAAGACAATGCTCAAACGTTGGCTAGCTGCTTATGATCTTACTTCAAAAGAACCAGAGGATGAAGCAGCAAAGACTTCAAAAGATGTGTCTTCTAAGAAAAGCATTGTGTTGCCTCATCCAAATCCAAACAAGCAGGTTCTAGGACTCTTAAGCCCAAAAGTGAGAGATCAACTTGGGGAGAAGGGGACCAAGAAAACCATGCCTGATTTGAAGGACAAGGGAAAAAGGAAGATGTAGGTGGTGACGTTTGGCTTGTTTATGTTTAGGCTTTTATCTTATTTTGTGTTGTAGGCTGCATCCCCATCCTTGAATGTAACTGATGGTTATGAATAAAAACTCCATGGTCCTTTTGTATTATTTTGCCATATATGAATGTTTAGCAACAATAAGGAGTTGACAACTGCAAAACAAAGTTAAGCACAAAACACAAAGAAACAATCGTACTAGAAAAGTTGAAAACCATTTAAACTAAGAAGAACAAACACAAAAAAATTTAAAACTTCTAGACTTAAAAACAATTTCAAGGACAAAAAGTATACAAACTTTACAAAACATAAGAAGAGAAATCAATTTCTCTTAACAACCCAGGCCTGAGTAGGCTTGGGTCTGCCTTGTGGATCAACATATTTAAAAGTCTTATATGAAACTGATCCACTGTTGCTTTGGGATTTATAAGTATATTCATTTTTGAATGGATCCCAAGACCAACATGCTGAGGGCTTAACAGCAGAACCCCCATTACCCTTTACAGCATTTGAAGTTGAAGGTCTTGCTGTATTCTTAGCAATTGGTCTCCTCACAGGTGAATGAGGTTTATAAAATTGATTTCTTTGATTCACCTGTGGTTTTTGGAAAGGCTGTCTGGGTCTCACTTGATGAACATAACCAGAATTTTTATTAGGTCTCACAGAATTAAAGTTTTGCCTACCCAAATTGAAGTTCCTTAAACCAGACTTAATATTTGGTCTACCAGAATTAACATTAAAGTTTGGTCTACCAGTATTAACTTGTTGTCTACTAGAATTAATGTTTGGTCGGGTAGAGTTAACATGTTGGGCTGGTCTGGGGGCAAATTGGTTGGCATGATTTATTCTGTTAGCATTATTCCACACTGGTTTATTATTAACATGACCCATATTCACATTCCTTTTATGCTCAGCCTCTCTTTTCATTCTTTTCTCATGAAAGTCACAATCTCTAATCAAGTGACTTAGACTTCCACAAACAAAACATCTCTTAGGAGTATAAGTTTAGCTACTCCTAACTTCTCTGTGAACACTATTCATATTAACAGATTCTCTAGGAGTTTTTATGTGGTTAACACAACTAGGTTTAATTGTTTGTGATTCAGACTTAGCCACAACTGGTTCACTTTCCTTAACAATCTTAGGTTCAGGACTCTCTTTTACTTCACTTTTTGACTCAGACTTAGAGTGGTCAGAGACATCACCAATGGATCCTTCATTGTCATTAGATTGACAAGTAGAATACTCACTAGTTTTGTCCTCTGAGGTGGTTGACTCAGGTGTTTGAGGACCTCTTTTTCCATACACAAATAGAGAGTCATCTAACTCCTCTTTTTCAAGAGGAGTGTAGTCTCCACTCAATGGATGTGGAACTCCCTTGAAATCATTAGCCTTAACAAACCGATTATATAAAGGCTTATCAACATAGTCCTCCTCTCTATTCTTAAATATGGCCTTTTTCTCATCCTCCTCATACCCTAAGCCATGTTTCTTACTTGACTTTATTTGTGCATCCCAGCATTTAAACAGATTATTATTTGACTTATTCCACTGGTCTACACGTTTTTGCAAATCATCCTTTTCCTTTTGTATTCTTAGGCCAATTCTTCTATATTTTTTAAGTTTTTCATCTTGCTCATATATTTTATTAGCCTGAAAGAATAGTTTTTTATTTAAATTAGTATGTTGTTTCTGAAGGGTGCCTTTTTATGCTTCTAATGTTTTTAGAGCACTTTTATAAGCTAAAATTTGTGCTTCTTGGTCACCTATCAGTGTCAACTGCTCATCACACAAAGCCTTAATATGATTATAGGAATCAGTACATAACTTAGAACATAATGGTACCTCATTACTAGAACCAATGGCCATGAGTGCATGACTGGACTCTTTATTCTCCTTTGTGTGCTCATTCCAGTTAATAGCTCCAGCCTCCAATGTCACCATACTCATCTGGTTTCTTTCCAGCTTGTCATCCTCTGCATCACTTTTCCTATACCCATCAGTAGACTTCTTCTCCGGGCAGTCTCTAGAAAAATGTCCATGCTTATGACAATTGTAGCATTCAACTGTCCTCTTAGTGTATCCAACTGGAGACTTGTTGTTGAACTTAATGGACCTTCCATACTGCTTTTGAAACCTTTTTACCCTCAGAGCAATCATGGCAATGTGCCATTTGATGTCCATCTCTTCTACCTCAGCATCATTTATCTGCTCCAAATCTTCACTGATAAAGCTCTCATCTTCTTGTTGATTGGCGAAGAATGAGTGAATCACCTCATCTGCAAAGCCTGTAGGAGCAGTTCTTTCCCTTAGAGAAGCTTCATGAACACCAGACTTAACACTGCCAGACTTAACCTTGTAAGTACTGCCTTTGCTTTGAGACACAAAAGTAACATTTGAAGAACTAGTAGTTGCCTGAGTGGTTTCATTGATGTCCCTTTCAAAAATCCTAAGCTTGTTGTACAGGTCATCTGGGGTCATTGAGTCAACTTCATCCTTCATCCTCATAGTCATAGACACGTTTACCCATTCTGGGGGTAGAGACCTAAGAAACTTGTGATTGGCATCCTCATTAGATACAGCAGCACCATGTACTTCTAGTTGTGACAGAAGATGTTGAAATCTGTCATAACCCTTTTCTAATCCTTCAGCCTTTGACACACTGAAAGTTTCAAATTGCTGTTTAAGAACAGCCTTCTGCATCTTTTTAAAGTTTGCATTCCCACCAAAACGTTTCTTAATTGCATCCCAAATCTCCTTGGCATCTATCATCCCATGAAACCTTTGTAGATGCTCCTTTGGAATAGCCATAAGCAGCAAGGTTCTAGCCTTCTTTTCTTTTTCAACAGCCCGTACCTCCTCAGCAGTCAATGGTGGTAATATTCTGATTTGCCCATCATTACCAATTGAAACCCTTTTCTTAGAATTTCCCTTCTGAATAACCTTCCACACATCACTGTCAATGTACTCCAAGTAATGTTCCATCTCCATGGCCCATATGTCGTACTCTTCTCTCTTCAGTATTGGAAGCTTAATGTTGGATATGGTGGTGGTTGTAGGGATGATTGGTTGTGATTTAGAGGTGCTGGTTTCAGGGTTTTCTTCCTCATGGTTTGAGTTTTCATCCTCACTATTATGGATTGAAAAGGTTTCAATGTTGATAGGTTTTTCAATATCAGACATTGTGTAGGGTGAATTGATTGAGAGTTTGTTTGTGGTGTTGTATTCTTCGAACACAGAGTCTCTCTAAAGGCTCTGATACCACTTGTTGGTCCACGATTTGTATGGATCTCTAAGTAGCCTTTGATTACTTAGTGGATGACTTGAATAAATCCAAATCAATCCAAGTGAGAAACTCTTAACAATTTGTTAATGTTAACGCGGAATATTAACAAGAACAATGAAGAACACTGAGTTATCACTAACTTCGTATATATTACTAACACACACAATTCGTACGTACATATGTTTATCCCTTAGGGTTCCTTTTATACTTGAAGGAAACCCTAATTACAAAACCGTGTGAAAAGATATCACGTATCTTCTATAAAGATACCTAATTCGTACGTATCTTTTCCTAACTTAATACTAACAAACTTTCCTATTTTCACTGACCAGACTTAACTAACAAGTCAACCAGACTTAATACAATTACCAGACTTAACATTTACATTACCAGACTTAACCACGACCAGACTTAATAATGTAACCACCAGACTTAAGTCTGTCTTCACTTGGTCTTCCTCGTACCTTGTGATAATTCCCAACAGTTATTCTTCACTTTTTGTTAATCTAAGCCTAATAATGTTTATCTCGTATGTTTAGATTTATACACATATAAATGAAACATACGCAAATGCAAGTGAACATACACATAGTATGATCATTGCTACATATGTATTGATATATTGTCAAGTAAACACACGACACGACAAACACGCATATAAATATTAAGATAAATATATTATAGATCTACCCACAAAATTTATATGAATTTATATATTTGATTTATTTAGTTATTTTTATATATTATATTAATTAAATATTATTATATAATAAAACCGGTTGGGTTTTTCGTCAAAAACCGACAACCAAACTGCATTTTTCGGTTTTAAAAAAAGTAAAAAGTAAACCATCGATTTTTAATTACATTCGGTCATTTCGGTTCGAATTTTTTGGGTTTTCGGTTTGATTTCGGTTTTTCGGATTTTTTCTCACCCCTAATATAATACCGTAATAAGTTTACAAGTGAGTGCTTGGCAAATTCTAATTCTAAAGGTGCAACATACCAATGTGAAACAACCGAGATAAGCGTTAGTATATCAGCCCATAAGCGGCCCACGACTCATTTAGCTATTATGGTTTACCCTTTCTTTTGTCTTATAAATACTTATTGTACGTTGTTAGTTTATTTTCATCAAATAATACAAGATTATTAGTTTCTACTTGGTATCAGAGCCATGAAAGTTCGATTGTTTCTTGTGTCTGCTATTTGAAAAATCTAGTTGCCGTCGGTTGATATGTATCTCATGTGACCACCGAACCTTTGTTCAAGTAAGTTGTTTATTGCTAGTGTTTGAATAATTGGATAACAGAATTAAGTTAGTGGGACACTGTTGATTTGGCGCATTTATTGGTTACATCAGAAGCAACCAAAACATATTTTATTTGAATCTATCAGGCATCACAAAGGGAATTATTTTATTCGATACTATAGATGCAATAAGCTTGGTTAGGATTTCTAATTATTTTGAGTTTTTTGAAAGTGGTTGTTGTGTGTTTCTTTTCTTTCTTTTTTTTGCCTTTTGAGAACTTAGTTTATTGGCCAGATTAAGTTATTGCTTAGTTCGATTTCGTTTGTCATTCCGGGTTCTTTCTTGTTGGTTTGGCTCTTGCATATATCTTGGATTGGATTTATTGGGTTGATTAGTTATGGATACATTTAAGTTTGACTCAAAGTTGGATTCACAATTATTTGATCAGTTTCAAAATTTCTTAGTTTTGTACGAGAAGTTTGAAAGATATTTGGACATGTTTGAGCAATTTAAAAAGTTTATAGCCTCGCACCCTCATGCTTTGTCAACCTCATCTTTGGCATCATCATTTTCTAAATGGATATTAGATTCAGGTGCCACTCATCACATGTCTCATCTTTTGTCACAATTTATTTCGTTGAATCTTAATTCTTCAAAATCAATTGTGGCTGTTAATGGTGATTCTATGCCATTAGCTGGCACTGGTACAGTTGATACATCATCTGTTGCTTTATCTGATGTTTACTACATAACGAGCCATGGCAGTGACTACTAGTGAGATTGTTTGGTTATGTTGGTTGCATGCAGATATGGGTGTTCATGTCAACCATTCTACTCTATTACATTGTGATAATCGTAGTGCTATTCAGATTGCGCGTAACTTAGTGTTTCATGAACGCACCAAGCATATTCAGACAGATTGTCATTTCACTCATCATCATCTTCAGGTTGGGACTAATTCTCTACCATTTGTTCCTTCTGCTTTACAGATTGTAGATGTATTTACCAAGCCACACTCTGGACCACGTTTTCACTTTCTGACTGACAAACTCTCAATGTCTCTCGTTGCAACATTATGAGTTTGAGGGGGGATGTTAGTATATTAGCCCATAAGCGGCCCACGGCCCATTTAGCTATTAGGGTTTACCCTTTCTTTTGTCTTATAAATACTTATTGTACGTTGTTAGTTTATTTTCATCAAATAATACAAGATTATTAGTTTCTACAATAAGATGGTAAATAAAAGTTGTTTATCTCAATCTGAACCCTTGAAAAGGGTCATTAGTTATTTTTTTGTGTTAAACACAACAAGCTCTTTAAATATATAAGCAGTGTCAAAAGGCATGCACCCGGGGTCAGGGTGTTCCCGTCAATTCACACCTTTTGTGGATATAAGCAGTCTCAAACACACCTTTAGCACACCAACTTTGGTGAATAAATATGATCTGAAGTGCTAAGAATATTTTCATTGGCGAGGGTTGGATATTAATAACGTTAAACTTCCCATCACACAAAGTCTTTGTTTTCCAGCCTTAATCATATGCAAGGAATTGAAGTAGCCAACTTCCATGTCCAGCTAGTTTGATTAAAATTATCTGGCATTGTACCAGATAGAGACGGATCTGCTTAATGCTTATAATAGCATTATGTATTTGATTGTTATATATCGTTTTAGTGATTCATAATGATGTATATATATGAGCAATCTTTGCTGCATTCTTAAACATGTATATTGTATGTGATTACTCTACAGTGGTGATTGCAATTTTTGTCAAGAAACTTTTAACAACACGTACATCAAAAAAGCTATCTAATACATTATAAACTGACATGCCAAAGTGTTTACTTTAATCACCAACATGATCCATCCGTCATATATGTAACCTAAGGCAACGCTCACACAGAGTTTAAAAAATAACACTACTGTTTGGACTTTTGTGACAGTTATCACTATGGATGATACATTGAATTATAATGCAGCAAAATCTGATTACTAACAAATAACACTAATCAACTATCCTGTGGTTTCTTCTTAGCTTTCTTGGATTCAGGCGTCTGTGTGAATGCAAAATATTCAGCTAATGAAAATCGATTCCTTTCACGATGAGTACCCAAAACTGCTACTTCCCGCTTGTAAGTTTCCACCATAATTTCCAGCGTTTGTTTATATTTTACTTCTTTTGATCGACCATCATCATTCATTCTTTCTTGGGGCGGACCTTCTTTATACTGATGTAATTTTGGGAATTGCAGATCATACTCTTGATCACTTTTGTTACGTTCAATATCAGCAGACGATTCAGGGTCTCTAACAGTACTATCAACGACTTGTGGTGGACCTTGCTCATCACTCACTACGCCTTCAGGGTTCTCAACATCTTCTCGTGATGGATCATCATCATTTGTTTCTTTTTGTGGCACTTCTTCTGTATCATGCAGATCCAGATCGACAGATGATTCAGGATCTATGATTTTCTCGTCATCTTGTGGTGGACCCTGTTGGTTACTTGCGCTTTGTTTTTGCATGATATTTGAAATATCACCTTCATTCTCAAGATTTCGATTACTAACACATGGTTCAGCAACTGACGTAACAATCTTTCCTATATCATCTTGTGTCTGATCAATAGTAATCATATTGGAACCTTCATTTTGATCAAGAACAGTAGCACATAATTCATGTTTCTTGACCTCATCGTCTTGTTTATCAGTTCTTGCACCTAGGTGTACCTTCTCATTGATCACTTTCAACCTAAACTGAATCTCTTCTTTAAATTTAGTAACACCACAAATCTCTTCTTTATCATACAAACTTGGCTGCTATGATGACACTCACAAACACTTAAGAACAATAAGAGATATGTATGGATCTTATGGTTAAAATTACTAGTCAAATGATTATATTCAAATATGAAGATAATACAAAGACTAGGGAGGACTTGGATACACACACACACTCTTATCTTATGAAAATTTGAGGCACACTTTTTCAGTGTGTGTGTGTTCGTGGTTATATGAAACCACAGCCAACCAAATGGGTCTTTGGTGGGCTTTACATAGAACTTGGAGTGGGCTTATGTTGTACTACACTAATACATTGAACATTCTTATTAAAACTAATACCATAAGCCCACTAAACTTAAACTAGACTTTATACATAATACTTGACAAATGAACATCACTTTTCAATTAACAAAGTTAATTGCTAACAATCTCCCCCTAAGGGATGGTCATTTCAATGATGCTCCCGTGATTGGTCTTTTGCCTTCAATTTCTTGAAATTGACGTGTCAATGTATAATAGTCTTTAATCGATTTTCCTTCATGCACTGTGATCTTTAAAGAGTTGTCTTGCCTTGATCTACATCTTCTGTCCAGTTGCGTCGTCGTTGTAGATGATGATGGTGGATAGACTTTCGTCGGTACCTGCATAAAACAGTTAGCAATAATTCGTCCTTCGGCCATCATGTCGTGAGGCAAGATCCTTTGATCTCCTTAAGACTCATACAACTTGTATCCTTTTGAGTGAACACAAGAGTATTTCATAGGAAGTGTTCCTAAGAGATCTTTTGATGAATCTCATGTCTCTAGACTCAATTATGTGCGTTTTGGTTTTAGTCATCGGAGGCATGGAGCAGAGTGCCACCTTTTCAATATCAACACATCTCGGAGTGAGAGGTCGATAGATTACGTAGTGTTCTCCGTGAGAAATGAAACAAATATCTTTTAAGAGATATCTGAGTGGATAGGAGGGGTGGTGCATTGCGTCACTGGGTCCATGACGTCTTGTCTTCAATATCAGTATCACCTTAGTGAGTACCGATAGCAGATGTATTGACCCGGTTTCTGACCTAAGTTTTCATGGAGGGCTATTTCTTTTCACCCTTACAAAAACTTTTTTTTTCATTCTTCAACCCCTTCTTTCTCCTTTCTCATTATACTCCTTTTTTCAATCTTTCCTAAGGACTTCTAATGCTAAGCTATTAGAATAGTCCTTGGGTAGATCCCTCCGGTTCTGGTGGATCATTGGACATAACCTAACCATAATCACCTTATTACTCCATGATTATTCTAGATTATTTGTCACATGCCATTAAACCTTGTGAAAAATCTCTCAACGTGTTTATGAGAAAACACATTTTGTTAACACATTAAGAGTTTTGCATTTATGAAACACTCCCCCTTCACATGTGCTCATGCATTTTTGTAATAAATTGCACATGTTGGGTAGAGTTCGCACATTTGAAATGATCGACTTTCAATGAACACGACCTTCGCGAGACACGCTTACATCACTAGTTAGACTAGCTTGAAATTATTACCCGTCCTGGTCATATTCAAAGATCATCTCTCGAATTGGTACATTCTACTCAGACAAGTCCTTTGCGAGACACGCTTGCATCACTGGTAAACCAGCTTGAAATTATTACCCGTCCAGGACATGTCTTTTCGAGAACGGACATTTAGTTTCGTCAATTCGAGGGTTCATGCTGAGTCTATTTGAAGAACTCGTTTTGAGATTCAAACGATAAAACTTCTTTTAGATCACATTTTAATCACGTCCTCTCCCCCATATGTTTAATAAACACCTAATCTCCCCCTCAAAAATAGCATTAAGTGGTATTTTTGAAAACAGTTGATTAAAATGAAACTTTTTGTGGAGAGACGGACTGATTTTAGCATGAAAAATGGAACATTTTTCTTTTATACTCCCCCTTAATCAAAGCAAATGGTTAAACTTTTGAGTTTAAAAGCATTTAGTGGTCTTCGAGGGAGTTGTTGTGAGCACAAAATTTATAAAAAGACTTTGAAAAATCTTTTGAAACAATTTTGATTAAGTGCTCACGGGTTTTAGCTTTTCGCCATTAACATTGCGAGTTCTGATCGGAAATAATCAGAAGTCATTCAATGTAGCGTTTATTTGAAACCTTTTCCGGCATACCCGAGCTACATTTAAAAGATTTCACGTTTAAGAACGGGTTCCGTACTGAAATGCACGAAAGCCATAATGAAGAATTTGAGAAACGACATGTTTTAGAAAAACATAAAAAATAACTCTCGCTCAAGCATCTGTAAATACCCGTATCATTATTGAATGACATTTCTAAGTACGTACAGAATATTGATTAGACGAGAGACATGTCGTGAGAAGAATATTTTTGGTTTTTGATGTTTTATATTTTTTATGGCTTTTTCAAATTTTCTATTTTTATATTTTGATTTTTTTAAAAAGTATGTATATATTTACCAAAAATATATACATAAATATTTACAAAAAAAATGTTTACCAAAATATTTACAGAAATATTTACATGCGAAGCTTTATGAAGTAAATCATTGAGATTCGAGAAGACTTTCTAACTCTACGGGAGTTAGGCTTCGCATTCCAATTCGACGAACTAAGTTTTCAAACCGCTCTTTTGGGAGGGCCTTAGTAAATAGATCGGCGAGCTGATATTCTGTCTTCACGAAAAACAATTCAACAGTACCCTCTTCAACGTGCTCTTTTATGAAGTGGTAGCGGACTCTAATATGCTTGGTCTTCGAGTGTTGCACTGGGTTGCACGAGATGGCTATGGCACTTTTTGAATCACAATACAAAGGTATGCGGTTGAAAAAGAAACCATAATCTGTGAGTTGTGTTCTCATCCAAAGGACCTGAGCACAACACGCAGATAGAGACACATACTCGGCCTCTGCTGTTGATAAAGCAGTGCAATCTTGTTTTCTTGACGACCAGCCTACTAGCTTTTCTCCCAGAAATTGCGCTCCGCCTGATGTACTTTTCGCTGTTACTTGGCATCCAGCATGATCGGCATCTGAAAAGGCAATTAGTGTAAACTCCGAATCCTTCGGATACCAAAGTCCCATGTTAATGGTTCTTCGAAGGTATCGAAAGATCCGTTTAACCTCTTGGAGGTGAAGTTCGGTAGGCCTTGCCTGAAACCGTGCTAATAAACACACAGCAAAATGTATATCTGGTCGGCTTGCAGTTAGGTACATGAGAGAACCAATCATGCTCCGATATTTCTTCGGATCCATGGGTTTCCCATATAGGTTAGCGCCAATCTTGGGTGAAGTGACCATTGGGGTTCCAACAGAGTCACAATTATCCATACCATGTTTTTTCAAAATCTCAAGTGTATATTTAGCCTGATTAAGAAAAATACCACGCGGGGATTGATGAATTTGTAAACCCAAAAAGAATTTTAATTCTCCCATCATGGACATTTCGAATTTACTTTTCATGAGATTTTCAAAATGTTTTGAATGTGTCGGATTAGTGGACCCAAAAATTATGTCGTCCACATAAATCTGAACAATCAAAATGTCATTTTTGTATTTTCTTGTAAACAAGGTCGGATCAATTGTTCCTTTGGTGAAATTATTTGACAACAAGAAAGATGATAACTCATCATACCACGCCCGTGGGGCTTGTTTCAAACCATAGATTGCCTTCTTTAGCCTGTAGACGTATTTCGGGTGATCTTTGTCAACGAAACCGTCTGGTTGACTCACATACACTTCTTCCTTCAGAGTTCCATTCAAGAACGCTGTCTTGATGTCCATCTGATAAACCGTGATGTTCTTGTGAGCGGCATAAGCTAAGAAAATCCTGACTGCTTCAAGCCTTGCAACCGGTGCGAATGACTCTTCAAAATCTATCCCTTCTTCTTGTCTGAATCCCTTTGCCACCAGACGAGCCTTGTTGCGAATCACAGTCATTTCTTCATCCTTTTTATTTTTCCATAACCACTTAAGATCAATGACTAGTTTGTCAATTGGTCTTGGAACTAAATCCCAGGTGTCATGGATTTGAAATTGAAGAAGTTCTTCCTGCATCGCTTCAATCCAGGCATTATCTGCCATTGCATCCCGAATGTTCTTAGGTTCTATGAGACTGACTGAGCAGACATAGATGCACATGTCGCAATCGGTATGAAGTTGTTTTCTCGTCTGAATTGGTCTTGAGGGTTCACCAATAACATGTTCAATCGGATGGTCTTTTGTCCACTGTAATGTTGAAGGGTACCTTGGACTGAATAACTGCGTGTTAGTCGGTTCATGTAATCTGGAAGATGATTCACCAGATTCCGTTCCAAACGGGTTTTCAAAGACTTCATCGTCTAACACAACATTATTTTCTTCTTGCTCATCAATTCTTGGTAGAACAATTTCAATGAATGGAGTTGAAGGAGTAAATGTAGATGATGTTGATGGTGAGGGAGGTGGTGCGCCAGCTTCGAATGTTGTGGATGCATCTGGATTTGGTGTAGGTGGTGGTGGTTGTTGATGTTGAGTGGGTGCAGCGGAATGTTGGTTAGATGCATTTTTCGAAGCGCCACCATAGTATTCATCGTACATGAACTCGAAGAAATTATCCAGTTCCTGAGTTGTTGGTTGTTCCTCATGAATTGATTGAGCTCCTTGAGGTGCGAGTCCCGAACTGATATGTCCGGAAGTCATCGGGTTAAGCGCGGGTTCTAGAGCGAGTCTCTCAGAAGCCATTTGTGAAATTTCATCAAACTTCACATTCATCGTCTCCATTATCTTTTTCGTTCTCCTGTTATACACCCTGAATGCCCTCGAGTTTTCAGAATACCCAATGAAGATTCCAATATCACCCTTAGCCTTCAACTTTCCCAGATCTTCCCTGTCATTTGTTGGATAGCATAAAGCACCAAATACATGAAGATAAGAAATATCCGGTTTTCGGTTGTTGACAAGTTCATATGGGGTTTTATTGAATCTTGGATGGATTAGGGATCGATTTTGAGTAAAACAAGCAGTAGATACAGCATCAGCCCATAAGAATAAAGGTGCACTGGAATAGATCAGCATAGTGCGAGCAGCTTCTACAAGGGTTCGATTCCTTCTTTCAACTACTCCATTCTGCTGTGGAGTTTTAACAGCTGATGTCTGGTGAGTAATACCAGTTTCTTCAAAGAATGTTCTTAACTCCTGATTGACAAATTCCGTGCCATTATCCGTTCGTACTATCCTAACTGTAGCTTGAAGTAGAACTTGAATCCGCTTCAGAAAGGTGATGATGGTGCTTGGTGCTTCTTCTTTTGATCTCAAAAACTTCACCCATGTATATCTTGAATAGTCGTCAACAATTACAAGAATATACTTTTTCCCATTTATGCTTTGAACTCTCATTGGGCCACATAAGTCCATGTGCAACAGATGCAACCTATCAACCGAACTAGGTACGGGTTTAGGTTTATATGTTGCTCTTTTGCTCTTTCCCTGCTCACATGATGGACATAGGTGTTCTTTGGTGTATTTAAATTTAGGAAGACCGGAGACGATGTCGTCTTTGGCAAGCTTGTTGATCGTGTCAAAGTTCAGATGGGACAAACGTCTATGCCACAACCAGGATTTTGTTTCGCCTGCCCTGATCATGAGACAAATAGGTGATGAAGAGGCCATTTGGTTTATGTCAATTGCATAAAGATTGGTGCCACGATCCCCAATTAAGAGATCATCCCCAACCAAATTCCTGACAAAGCAAGTGTTTCTCCGAAATGCCACCTCTAAATCAGCATCACAAAACTGTCCGACAGAGAACAGATTGTGTCCCAACCCTTCGACATAGTAAACCCGAGTGATCAGATAATTTCCAAACCGAAGATCTCCATAACCCAGAATAGCTGCAACATGATCATTCCCAAACCGTACAGTCCCCATGAACTGCCATACAAAATTGATCAGCAGCTTCAGATTCCCGATCATGTGCTTGGAGCAACCCGAGTCGACGATCCAAAGACAGATTTCAATGACCTGAGAAGAACAGAAGAATTTGTATATGGAAACCGTGTAACATTTGGTTCCAGTGGGTTAGATGAAACAGGTGAATTACACTTAGAACTGGTTTCCTTAGATGCATTGGGAATTATTTCTAATGTGCCATTCTTGAGTGTAAACATTCTACCCGTTGGTTTCCATGCACAAAACTTAGAGTGATCCTTAGGCAATAGGCTACTAGTGGTTTTTCTAGCTTTTGCAATAAGTCTTCGAATATATCTAGACTTAGCCTTAGTTACTAAAGGAACCTTTTTCTGTTCAGGCATATCATTCTTTTTCACATCATTAGAAACATTATCATCACAAGCATTTACAGACAAAGTTTTCTTTTGCATTAAACAATCAGAATCATTACATGCATTAGAAACAGGAGTCTTATCATTACAACTAGATGATACATGTTTCTTCTTGGAAAGCTTTAAATTCCTAGGGTGTTCTTCTACTTTCTTGCTTGGACTCTCAGAAACAGGCGAGACACTAGGTTTCTTGTTATTGCTCCTAGTCTGTCGTTTGCTCCTAGAGTTGCTTTCTAATCCGGTAGATTGTTGTTTTATTTTCGACATAATTCTTCAACCTTAAACGTCATTTATTTTCTTATCTGTTTGTTCTAGATATTGGTATAGTTTCTTGGACTACAGTGAATCAATTTTAAAAGATCTTTTAATAACTCTTTCAAGCTTTAACGTTACTATCGTTTTAGTCGCTATATAAAGATTTATATGAAATTTTTTATTACTAAAGTTCCGATCATTTCTTTTAGTTAAAAAGTAGTTCTATAAATTTATTGCTGAAACCCTTTTGATAGATAGATTAGTTCTCTTTTTATAAAAATCAGTTGAGTTGGAAGAATAAATGGGGATTAAAGGGATGATTGTGAAGCAAAAAAGAGGACATGGGTATATCAGCTTGTTAAAATGGGTATTGATTGTGTTATGATACGAAGTTTATATTATCGGTTGTCTTCATATTTGGTGACTTCTTATCCCTTTTAGATTATCTCTTTTTATGTTTATTGTCTTGCTTAGTTTAGTTATTATGATTATTGCTTTATTTGTTGCTTTTAGAGTAGTTATGCTTAATGAGTAGATTTTCTTATATACTTGTTGAGTAGATTATTCCGTGAATTAAGTGTGGTTTTATAAAAGTTATAAACTATATTGATTAGTAATTTTTAAGTTACTTATATTGAAATTTTGGTTGTTTGAGCGGGCAAAAGCCACGAAAATAATTGGGTTTTAATTTAGATATTGATATCTCTTTATGAAAAATTGTTTTCAAAAGAAACTAATGTTGTGAGAAAATAATTATTTGAAAAAGATATTAATTCATCAATAAAGGACTTAATTGAAATAATAAACCACACCTAAGGATCTTGATAATTTGCTTAACAAGTATATATTTTTATCATATATTTCTTATTTGCTTGCTTAGTATAATCTAGTTTATTATTTTTAGTTGTTATCGTTAACTTTAGATTATTTACTTACTACTAGTTTTATTTGCGTATTTAGTTTATGCTTTTTAATTTTAGTGTTAAATGTAGAGACCAAGATTCATGTATTTCGTGGTTCGGGCGGCCTTGGTTGGCTGAAGATGAAGATGTTCATCTTTCTAGAGAGAGAGTAGTGAGAGGGTGGAGAGAATCCTGGTCAAATGTTATCTTTATTAAAAGAAACAAATGAAATGAAACAATACTCCCACACACCCACATGGAGAGTCATGTGGGTATATATAGGCTCTTTTACATCACTAGTTTGCCTATTGAACATAAGTAGTCCCTGTGTGAGCTACTTAATACAAACCTAGTCCAATTCACGTGAGTGACGACATCTTTATAAAAAAGCGAGTCTAACAATCTCCCTCCAAGATGTCGTCACAAGTGAATGGTTACAATGAGACCTATAAACAATACAAAGTAAATTGCAATAATAAACTTTTCCATAAGTGCAGAGTCTCTGTAGTCTAGATCCTGAGACAGAGTTGAAGTTCTCTCTATTCCGAAAGATCGCAGCCTCGATCTTTGGTGCTGAAGGCACACATCCTTGTAGCTCTGAACTTCAACTGTAATGTACTAGTTAGGTTATTACTCCCTCCTAACTAGTGAGCCCTTTATTCTTTTCTGCTCCCTCCTGAATCGACAGCTTTCTTTAGCCTTTAAGCACGCAGCGGAGACTGTAGCGCAATGGCTGTCGTTCGGGAGCATTAACATATCTCACAAAGTAATTGCATCAAAGTAGGTAATAATCCGTACTTCTCTCTCCATTTCCTTTTCCCTCCAAAGGGCGTACTTCTCCCTCCTGATGATTGCGATTCATCGTAATCATCATATAATAATGTACATGGCTTGGAGTACCTTGATCTTGAAGCAATACTAAATCCATGATAGCACGTCGACAACCCGTCGAGGCTTAATTATTGTGAGAATATGTTAAAAAATGCTCTCAATACTTCTCTCAAACCAACCTTAAAATTCACCGGCTTCTAATAAATGACCACATGTGGCGACAACCCGATATGACCAATTTGAAAACGAAGTAAACATCCCCCCTCAAATGTGACTTAATCTTGTACGATAATGTGACTAAGAACCTATACTGAGCACTACAACGTAACTCCTTAAAGCATAGGTCGTTTCATATACCCATCCATCCTTCCTTAATAGTATATGAACATCTCTTGAACTATCCACATCTTTGTGTGTCACTGAGTACTCCATCTCAGTTTTGATAGTTAACTAGGTCTTCGTCCATCCTCCCCTTGACCTATGAAAACTAGATAATCCAAGACTTAATCACTACACCCATGAGAGCCCAAACAAGTATCTCAAAAAGTCATGCATCCAACCAACCTCTAGACTTTGAGATAAATAAGTACACACGCACGAAAAATGTCACTTCAAAATCAAATCAATAATACCATTCTTCTCCCGTAGTCATTCTTCTTAACCATATTAGCCGTGAATGATGTATCCCCGTGATTGTTGCGATGGTAACCCTATATCCCTCTTTTTTTTTTCTTTTTTTTTTTTTTTTTTTGACATAATTTGAAATACACTAGGAAATGCCGTTACAAGAAGGCTAGAAAAATTTGAGTATAACAGATTTTGACGTCAATTTTCACCTAAAAAATTCGAATTTTGACCAAAAAATTTGAATTTTGGGCCAAAATTTTCACTATTATACCAAAATTTTTTTTTTTTTTTTTTTTTTTTTTTTTTTTTTTTTTAGGAAGGGATACTAAGTTGAAGGGTATGAAAATGGAAAGGTTATAATCGGACATATTTCTCAATTTCAAAAGAACTGAATCGCGATAACATCCCAAATGCGATAACCCCAAATGCGATAACCCCAACTGCGATAACCCCAACTGAGATAATCCCAACTGCGATAAATCCCATTCGCGATAAATCTCAAGTGCGATATAAGCTCAAGTGCGATAGGCTCAAGTGCGATAAACCTCAATTGCGATAAATCCCAACTGCGATAATTCCCAATCGAGATAACATCCAATCGCGATAAAATTCAAATGCGATAAAATGGCAAATGCGATAAAAGTCAACTCCTTTATCGAATTTGCAGCAATAATTGAGTCCAATAATTGAGGTCCACTGTTCATTTTCCGACCATTTTCCGACCATCTTTTTCTGCCCAGATCTGACCATAAAACCCATTTTGAGCATAAAACTCAACCGTATATCCATCAGATCTATCACATATCACGGATTTAGAGGACAAAAACGAGCTCAATCAAACCTTAAAGCTAGAACTGTTACGTGATCTAACCTCGTATGACCATGGATTTGAGATGTTTTTGACCATCAAGGATACATAAGACCAGTAATAAGCCCGTTTTTATCATATGAAACGGAAATAAATTCTGATGACCGGAAAAAACGAATTTTCCGATGACTAAAATGAAGATAAAAACAGCCTAAAACTTTGAATCGAACCACAAAAATCAATAAACTCACTAAGAATCTCCCAGGTCTGCTGCTGATACCAATTGTAGAGACCAAGATTCATGTATTTCGTGGTTCGGGCGGCCTTGGTTGGCTGAAGATGAAGATGTTCATCTTTCTAGAGAGAGAGTAGTGAGAGGGTGGAGAGAATCCTGGTCAAATGTTATCTTTATTAAAAGAAACAAATGAAATGAAACAATACTCCCACACACCCACATGGAGAGTCATGTGGGTATATATAGGCTCTTTTACATCACTAGTTTGCCTATTGAACATAAGTAGTCCCTGTGTGAGCTACTTAATACAAACCTAGTCCAATTCACGTGAGTGACGACATCTTTATAAAAAAGCGAGTCTAACTTTCAACCTAAACTGAATCTCATCTTTAAATTTAGAAACACGATCAAGAAGTGTAGACTGATCAACTTTATTTACAATACCATCAAACTCGACCGCAAGCAACTGCATACTTGCACTCACATCATCTAGCTTCTTTAATAACTTGACTGTACTTGTCCTTGTTTCCCCTTCCCGAGTAGATGATTCTTGACGGTTTTCAACAAGTTTTGAGGGTGGGGTTTCAAAAATATATTTAGCAACTTCTTCTTGAGGTGGAGCTTGCTGATGTAATAAATCATTACATTTGCAACACTTGTTTAATCTCCGCAAGATTATCAAGAAGTAGTGATGATTCTTGAGCAACTTCATCATGTGGCGAATCAGCAACTGGTTGCAACCCATTATTATTCACAGCAACATCAACACCAATGGATCTTGAATCACCATCAAGAGTTGCAACCGAAGATGATTCTTGATGGTCTTGTTGCAGTTCATCAAGAGCAACAACAATAGCAGCAGATAACGATGAAGATTCGGCCTTTAATGTCTCTTGAGACTGTTTTGTTTTGCATTGTTCCACCTCCCTAATGCGACTCATAAACTCTTCTTGACATTGAGTTATACGATCAGGAATCGTAGATAAAGAATGGTCGCGAATATCGTCAAGTTCAATTAATGTTAACTCCAAATCCGCCTTCGCGTACGCTAATCTTGCATATAATCCAGCTAAACCAACATCACCTAATTCACTGTCACTTGAATAAGAAGACGAATCAGAAGATGATGACGATGCATTCGACATGATGATTGTTTTCAGGTTGAAAACGCACGAAAATAAAGAAAAAGATGATGAATTTCAACGATTCTTAGTGAACAAGTGAAAAGAAGTTTTGTTGAACTGAATAAAAGAATTAAAAGTTAGTTTGTGATTTATAAATCTTTACAATGCATGCAAAACGTATATATAATATAGTTTCTAATCTGGTGTCAAATATCACCCTTCATCTTTTTGTTTTTTACAGTTATAACGCTTTATAATCTCGTATAGCCTATATAGATAACTTGCTAAATAATACAAATTAAAAATGAACAAAAAAAAAATTAATTGAGAAGTCAATCATGCTAAGATAACCAAAGGGCTTGTTTCTCAATAATACTCTATATTGTGTGAGAAGCTCTAATCAAATGAATGTGGGTTCAAGTCCTACTTAAAACATGTGAGATAGATTTGTGATATAAATATTGTTAGATAGTTAAAATTGTCATTCTAAAAAAAATGCTAAGATAATAATTGTAGAGGATGAAGGAGATCAAGATTAATTCAAGAAGGGGTCATTATGTAAAGTTTTAAATAAGAAATAATAAGAAATTGATATAGATCGAGTTGGAGTAGGATTCCATGCATAGCGGGATTTATTCTATAAAAGCTCATATAAGTGACCACATAGAAACGATCGATATATTCGAAGTTAAAACCTAGAAGCTGCGACAGCTAGAAGTTGCGATTGTGGTTAAGGTACACTTTTTTGCTTTTAACTGCAATATATTAAGATGTTTTGATTTATCCTTAGGGATCAAACGACAAGCATCTATAGGGTTATATATATACTTGAAGTCAGCTTGAATCGCTGCAAGACATTCATTTGTTCGATAGTTTTTTTTTTTTTTTAAATTAACAGGAATATATATCAGTCAACAATACAATGGGTAGTAGTTGGGATATTGGTGCATTTAAGGCTGAACTAGACGCAATAAAGATGGAGATGGATCGAGTGAGTGAACTTGCTGAGAGGGTTTCTAAACATATAGCTTCTGTGGAACGTATAAAGAAAAAGTTACGCAAAAAACTAGACGAAGTGGAGAATCCTGGTTATGGAGCTTTATTTAGGAGTATGGAAGAAGATGTCACTCGTGCTTCTTGTTTGGCTCAAACTGCTATGATATCGTGTTTGGAAAGATTGAGTAAGATGCAACAAGAAGCCGCATGTGGCAGTCATGGACAACAATTGGAGAAAATCAGGAAGATGCAACAAGATGCTCGTCGAAAAAGCACAATCAAATTTTGTTTGGAAAGTTTGAGAAAGAGGCTACACGAAATAATCTCCAGTAATTATGCTCACCCTCCAAATCAACCGGAAATGTTGACGAAGATGCAACAAGATGTCTCTGCTGCTTTTGATTGTTGTTTGGAGTGTTTGAGGAACACGCAAGTAGTCGAAGAACTAGACTAGTAATGTCTATATTTAGATTAATAAAGAGTTTCATTTCCACGAATTGCGACAAAACTTCACTTATAATCTTGAAAATCTGTATGAACTCACCTCGTGTAGTTATACCTTTTAGACGTAATATTAGTTTAATTTGTGTAATTTGTCTTCCACAATGTGACTCGAACCAAATTTTTAATTAGATAGTCACGTCGAATAACGAGCATGATGCTTTTTCAAGCCCAGGCTAACAAATAATTTAGGATCTCTTGGTTGTGAACGCTCTTCTTCACCGTGAGAATTTACTGTAAAGACATGTCTACCTTTCCACTATTTCCTAGAAGTCTACTATTTTTCACAGAACCAGTTAAGAAGGAAGGATGGAATCCGCAACAAAAATCAAGGCGCTTTTAAGGTGATTCTTGTATAACTTATTATTTAATCACGGGGCATTCAGAACCCATGCTACGCACAAACCTGCTCTCCTAAGTGTTTCGCGTGAATTTGTTTATGTTTTTGTAAATCTAATTTTTTTATTAGTTTATAGTTTATTAGTTATTGTAGTTGTTTTTTATTTCCAAATTTTGTTTTAATTTGATATTGGTCATTTAATTGGAGTGGGCTTATAATATTCCTTTTTATAGGTTATATATAACATAGAAACTCACATTATCAAAACATAATACACATATCAGGGGCGGATCTACAGCCACAACAGGGTATGCACTTGCATACCCTGTGATTTCTTCGTGTAGTGTAAAAAAAAATAGTTCGAAGACTTTTTCAGTGAAATAAAGAAGAGTGCATACCCAACAAAAATGAGATGCATACCCTGATTCAATTTAGAAGTGAACTAAGTGGCAGATCCACTATTTTTGAGGAGGGTGTACACTATTTTAGTGGTATTAGTTTTGGAAGGGACTGTGTTTTTTATGTTGGAGAAGAAGGTAGATGAGAGTGGTTAATTGAATATTTTATGAGAAAATGATATTTTTTATCTTAATTCTTTCTCATCTTTATTGGAAAGATATCAAAACTTTCAAATTTATACCAGTAAAATACTCTATTTGACAAATCAATGTGCACTCAAACCTTTTAATTAATGGGTACTTTTATTATTTTATGCAAGTTAGTTATTGTTACATATTTACACATCGTATATTTCTTCTTAGGATCTCTACGATACTTAATTGTGGCATGCTATTTTACCTCCTTGTTATTTTCAGTTGAGTAAGTTAAGACTATTTGAGTAGGCTAAGACATGAAAAAAAAATTATACTAGTTTAGTGTTATATTTATTTGAGCCCAAAATTCAAACCCACGTATGGTGTATATGATAATCAGTTTAATCTAAAATAACCTTATGGCAAATAATAAAACAACGACACACAACACGAATTTAAAAGAAAAAACCGGAACGAAAACCCGAATTTGAAAAAAATAAATAAAAAAAAAAATAACCGAAAAACCGCTTTAGAAAATGATTCGATCATACAGTGCATACCCTACTCAGGATTTCTAGATCCGCCACTGACACATATGTCTTCTCCTCTCTCTAAGTGTTTTCGCGTGAATTTGTTTATGTTTTCGTAAATATAACAATTTTGATGAGGTTATAGTTTATTAGTTATTGTAGTTGTTTTTTCTTTTCAAATTTTATTTTAATTATACATTATTTGAAAATGGGTGTACAGGTTTAATCTATAAGTAAGGCTGCTGCGGGAATACG
The DNA here is from genome assembly GCA_021014915.2 of Artemisia tridentata subsp. tridentata. NCBI lineage: Eukaryota > Viridiplantae > Streptophyta > Magnoliopsida > Asterales > Asteraceae > Artemisia > Artemisia tridentata. The sequence goes on along the minus strand of CP139501.1, from coordinate 19,228,856 downwards.
CCGCCCGTTTTGAGATTCACTTGCAGCCATTTCCCTTTTATCTCCTAAAAACGCAGACCTCCTAATTCCCACTTCGTTTCATTTTCACAAAACAAAAGAAGTATGCATCCTTATCCCTCCAATAGAACCTCACAAACTCAAATACATAAATCACTCATGCTTTCAAATTTCATGTTTCAAGCAGGTTTTTTTTTTTTTTTTTTTTTTTTTTTTTTTGGCTAGAATCTGTCTTTTATCATTACTAATTGATTCAATACATTGCATCTACGAATCAATAAATCGTTACACGTCCATGCGAAACCACAAAACATTAATACATATAACTGCTTATTCTTAAGCAAAGACTATTTCAGAAACATAACTAAAAGTACAATTTAAATTCTCATATACTTTTTATCCAAATAGATTACAAACAATCATTTGTCAAATTAAATTCTCGTATACTTGTACCCAAAAGCTTAGAGTTCAAAGGACAACTCTTTACTCACTGGTTCTACACATGCCATTAACGGACACTCCTAACGGGCTCGAAAACTGCCAACCTTCTATGCTGCTACATGTCTTGCATACCACTTGACCTACTTTTAGGATTATCTGAGAACATGATCCATGTTTCCTTTTTTAGTTAACTCTTTACTCCAGCTTAACCCAAGTTGACCCATTTATATACAAATCAGATGAAGGTAATGAATCATGATATCAGTAGTTACCTTGAGCTTGAGTGCCATATGGCTGAGGAGGATAAGTGGCCGCCTGAGGTGGGTACGGGGATGGTGGATAAACAACTGAATTAGGTGGGAACATGGATGGTTGATAAACACGTGAGATAGCAGTGCATGAGGGTCATTGATACGTACTTGTCGTTTAATCTACTATGATATATTTATTTAAAAACCGGTAGAATAATGAAAATACAGGCCAAAGTACCTTGCATTTATCCCATAGTGTAGGCACCAATTCCTCAAAAATCAAGTTCTTCATCGGGTTCTTATGCATTGTAGTAATGTGCTTGTTGACATGTACATGGTCAATCTATCAAAATATAATCTTCAGTATCTAAAACTATAACTTACCCTTCATAATCTCGATTTTACCACCTACCGGAGATCCGGTTTTGACAACCCAACCTGTTACTAATCCTCTGATAAGACACCACACCCTTTTAGTTCATGTAAGACCATGGTTACATTAAGTTTAAGACATATTCCCATGTTAAGAGAAGGCTTCAGTTACTACTTGTAATCATGCCCACTCAGTTTGTATTTCTATATAAGCAATGAATATGGAAATGAGTTCTCAGTACCTTGTGATGAGAGAAACCTGCTCTCTGTGGCATATGGCTCGGGCTTAAACTTGAAAATTCTAACCTGCAGAATAACATATCATACATCAAACCATGTAACTCTAATTGAAACGTAACCTACTCTCAATCTAATAGCAGATAACTTACTGTTCCAATTTGATCTCCTAATATGAGTAACCGTGCTTCAATATCATAGCACAATGCAGTTACAGGTACACCACTTAATGCCTCATCATCCTCACTCTACATTGTTATAAGTAAAATCCTTGTTCCATTATACAGAAGACCCTAAAGTGTGGGATAACAACTAACCACAAATTATATAATCTAAAATAACGTTACTTTATATATTTACACCGAGCTACTGAGATTACCTCAAGTTATATAAAGGTGATCTTACAATAAAGCTACTGAGATTACCTTAAACCTCTGTACCACCACCACCTCCTTTGCTTCCACCTCCACCACCACCTTTGCCGCCACCTCCGCCACCTTTTCCACCCATATTAAGTTTGGTTTTAAGTAAATGTTTAGTTGGAATGAATTATATGGCTAAAGAAATTTTAGGTAAAAATCTATGTTTTGTAGGATTTAATCAAGCGAAAGAAACGAAAAAGCTTCTCTCATTAGTTCTTCAAAGTCCCATTCTTCAACCTTTAGTACATCTCCTCCTTCCCAACAATGTTCGAACCTTGCGGCTATGGCTTGTATCTTGTGCTTGCTATTGTTATAACATTGATTCATGATAATGTTGTTCATGTTGTTAGTCATGATCAGGGTGATTCTATCATCAAGATTTTCTATTTTCATATCTTGATTCTTGTGAGGCATGTTATCCTATTTATTATCTCATCAATTATATAAAATGAAACTTGGATTTGGACTAAGGCGGTGTGCGGTATTTTGAAAGTGATCGACTGATTATTGCATTTTCAACTTTCTAGTTGCAAAACAGTTTTTTATGTATAGATATATTGAATAGTTATCTGATTATTTGAATATTTAAGGGTCACGTACTTGATTTTGAATAATGATTGCAATTTTCAAGTTGCAAATCAGTACTTTATATTTGAGTTCTTAGATAAACAGTATGTCAAACAACTATGTAATATAATCTACTTATCTGATAAGAGTACAATTTATGTAATATAATCGAAATTTAAACATTGTTCAGGTCAAACCAAACTCCATTTCACACAAAACTCATATACAATCATGTCAGTACATTCTCATTTCATATTCTTTACTGATAGAATAAGAATAAGCAATACAGGTGGACAACTTAATCCAATTCGCATAACAGTTAAAAGAGTATGATTACACCACAAAGGTTTCCAACATATGCGACTATAAGGACTCCAAATTTGTCGACTTCTACCAGGGAAGTTAGAACTGAAAATGAAGTCCATACTTGACAACTTTGACTTTTATACCAGTCAACTTCTTAGAACAAAAGATTGCAGATGCAACCTAGCATTGGCTGCTACGGCGATCGAGTCGTCATCTTGCTTTTCTTTTGCAGCAACAACGGCAACCATGTAAGCTTCTTGTGCCTCTGTACGACTTGGTAATTGTGCGGCAATCTGGGACCACCTATACGAATTCAAAACATAGTTTAGTTAATAGACATATATTGCATAATTGTATAACACGTAAAATATTGTATGAATGCATGGAAGTTGGCTTCAGTTGTAAACAAACTACTGAAATAGACAGTGGAGTGTCTTCAACTCAAAAGTTATATGTGGACACACACCTCAATCAATCACCCCTTTCACTTTTGGACAATTGTGTTGTGTGAAGGAGTATAAATAGCTCAAAGAAGAAGTAAGTTTTACAATTGACAATAAATGAGATCATTATTAAGAGTCATCCAAAGGTTCTAATTGTTGGAGTATGCTCGTGTCATAATAAATAATTATATGACTAAACATATGTGAGCCTATGGGGTCACACACTTATACACAGAGACATCATTTTATAGATTGTATTTATCGTATTTACAACATATAAACGACTACGTAACTCGGGATCTATAACAGGCCATTAAATACTAAGTTAGACTTAGCATTTTGGGAATGGATCAACAATGGGCAAACCCATTGTGGGCCCATAATGTGGCCGGCCTAAGGGGAGGGATGAGAGGAGATTATGGAGCTTTTACAAGGTGCTAAGTGTAAGATGTTAAATAATAAGATCAAAGGGATTTAATCATATCAATTACCACTTAATACTTTCCACCCTAATTGAGATATTCTCTCCCCCTCTTCCTCTCCTAACTCACGGTACAAACATAACCCTCTCTTAGGGTTTGTGTTTTTCATCCCTTCTTTGCTTGATCTATTGTAGGTGTTGCAAGGATCGTGGTTACGAGGTCAAGACTAGCATCAATTGGTTATCAAGGACGTGTACTGTGTTTCACACATAGAAGAGATCGACCTTATTGATCTCTTAGGGTTTCTCATTCCATTTCGTGGGTATTGGTGTGTTGGTGAATCCGTGATCACGCTACAAAGGTATATAGTTGTTATGTTTATTTATTGATTGATCATATGGCTATATGGATCCATCTCTAGGTGATATTTCCGCTGCGTTTAATTAGTTTAATATGTTTTTCATATTCAACATCACCTATAGTGGTATCACAAGCCATCATATGTGCCATATGATTATCGGGTATGCATAAAAATGGCTATTACGGGTATTTTTTTGGTGACTTTTGAAACCACATTTAAAACAGCCCCTAGGGCTCCATTTTCTCACAAATGATTGACCCTTAAGGGGTCTTAAGATCTGTGATTTTTGATCTCATAGCCATTTGTTATGCATATGTTAATTGGTATACTTGTCGGATACGTGTAAAATGGCCTAAAATGCACTATTTTGATCGATTTATGAAACGATTTCAAATCAGCCCCTATGGCCTAATTTTCTGTGGTAAAATGATAATTAGAAGGTCCTAATATCAGTGGGTTTGGAACCTAAGGCCATTTGACACGAGTACCAAACGGGGTTTTTAATTCTCGTTAATTAATTTCTTCGTTTCGTTGGCTAAATTTTTAATTCTTGTTATTAATTTTTGTTTCCATGGCAAATACATGCATGTTTGTCCATGGAGTTAGCCAACACCTTGTTTTGATCATAATATTATTGTATTATTATGTGTATATGGAAATCCGATGAAAACCTAGACCACTTGTGCCATAAGTTGTTGTGATTTGTCGTTAATTTCTTGTTTTTGGGGTTTGCCATTGTTTCGGCTTTTATGTAATGAATTTCAATTTGGTTTTTGCCATTGTTTGGGCATTTTACAGTATATAGGAAGTAGATTAGTTGTATTTTACTTCATATACAATGTAACCGAAGCTTGGAATGGAATGGCAAAAGAGTGAAAGACATAAACGCAGAAAATGGCTGCTGGAACATGCTGTAGTAAAACATAGTTTCCTGGAAATTGGTAAGGAGTTATGGGCTGAAAGTTTTTATGCAGGTACACAAGACATGGGCCTACAACTTTGTAGTTTGGACCTAAGATTGGGGAAGACTCCTTCTACACGTTTTGAGCCTCTCAATACAGAAATTCTGGGCTGACAGATTCATTAGTTCATGTGCATAATGGGCCTCTACTTGCTGTTGATTGTCTTGGAGCAAGTGGGAGCCCTCCGTGTGGTTGTGTAAGCTTGGAATGGCAAAAGAGTGAAAGACATAAATGCAGAAAATGGTTGCTGGAACATGTTCAGTAAAACGTAGTTTCCTGAAAATTGGTAAGGAGTTATGGGCTGAAAGTTTTTGTGCATGTACACAAGACATGGGCCTACAACTTTGTAGTTTGGACCTAAGAGTGGGGAAGACTCCTTCTACGCGTTTTGGGCCTCCCAATACAGAAATTCTGGGCGGACAGATTCATTAGTTCATGTGCATAATGGGTCTCTACTTGTTCTTGATTATCTTGGAGCAAGTAGGAGCCCTCCGTGTGGTTGTGTAGGCTTGGAATGGCAAAAGAGTGAAAGACATAAACGCAGAAAATGGCTGTTGGAACATGCTGCAGTAAAACGTAGTTTCCTGGAAATTGGTAAGGAGTTATGGGCTAAAAGTTTTTTTGCAGGTACACAAGACATGGGCCTACAACTTTGCAGTTTGGACCTAAGAGTGGGGAAGATTCCTTCTACGCATTTTGGGCCTCCCAATACAGAAATTCTGGGCGGACAAATTCATTAGTTCATGTGCATAATGGGCCTCTACTTGCTCTTGATTGTCTTGGAGCAAATGGGAGCCCTCTCTGTGGTTGTGTAGGCTTGTCCCTAGTTGACCCTTGGTTCTCGTGATGGCTCACGAGACCGAGCATAGGATTTTCATCGGCTAAGGCTTTGCATATTGTGGTTGTGTGTTTGTTTATTTGCTTCTTATATATGCTATGATTGTATGTAAATTGCAAATTGTTTTCTAAAAACTTGAAACGAAACACAAACCATTTTTAAACTAAGTCTTATGATTTAGTTTAACTAAGTTTAAATATGGATTTGAAACTTAAAATCATTGTTTTCTAAATAACATTTAAACTTGTTATGCTTGTTATTTATTGTAACACCCCCAAAATGGGTCGCAGCAGAAGATGATGTCGCTGGGGTGCTACTAAATTGGTACCACAACACAGAGTAAAGAGAACGGATTTACCGTATCCGTTTAGAAGAAATTTTCATAATCAAAAGTATTTTGTTTTACATCGTTCAATGAAATGCGGAAATACAGGCCCATAAAAGAAATAAAGTGGTCCCCAAATGAATATTAGAGTATCATGATCCTATAACCATGCCATGCCATGCCAACTGCCGCCAAATGTGAGCTGACACTTTAAGAACCTAAAAATACATGCTGAAATATGTCAACATGAGGTTGGTGAGTTCATAGGTTTAAGTAAACAACAAGTATTAAGTGGACCACAAGATTTAAAGTTGGTTTAACCAGTTCATTCGGTTATGTGACCAGTTCATTCGGTCATGTTACCAGTTCATTCGGTTATGTGACCAGTCCATTCGGTCATGTATGAATAATCGTTCAAAGTGCTTTTGTCCATGAGTAAAAAGAATTAAGTATGTAACATGAGAATATATAACGCATTCGAGTAAACAACAACTTCATAAGTAAAGCAAGTAATGGTTTAAGTAAACAAGTAGCATATTCAAGTAAAACAAGTATTGCATTTAGATAAAAACGAGCATGTATTCTCCCCCAAAAGTATTTCAAAACAAGTAAAATAGGGGCCATGAACTCACCTCAGCAAAGTGTCACAAATAGTAATATCGTGCATGTAGATCGAGGTCCAGTAGCTCTAACCGCAACCTAAATAAGTTCTATGTCTTAGGTTCGGCAAAAAGGTCGTGTATGCAAGTTTACACTCTAATATATCACCCGTACATGTTCGTTGTAAAGTTTGGTGGTTAAAAATGTAGTTACGTTATGGTGCTCGTTTAAATATCAAGTATACACATTTATATATCATCACTAGTTCATCTCGTAAATAAAGTGTGGTCGTTTTGTTAATAAGTATCTTAGAAAATCACCGACGTGCTTTAACAACATTCAACGATAGTTGTCTAAGTGATTTTTGAGAAAAATAAAGTTTTGCGTCAAAATACACTTTGTTAGATTTCTGAAAATGACCAAGTGGCCTAGTAAAGCTAGTCGTAACATAGTGGTTGTTAAGTATTATTGATCCAACTCAGTGGATTTAGGAAGCATGTATCAAGGTCTGCAAAAGCTAACACTGACTTTTAGCCCATTCGGATCCCGATCCCACATTTTTATAGCCATAAATTTAGGTGGTCAGGCTGTTTTTATAGTTTCTGGACATTTTCGGTGAAGTTTGAGTGGTCATAAGTTACTCGTTATAAATCCATTTGACGAACAGTTAGACATGTTGGAATGTAGGCTAGGTGAACTTTATTTTACCTACTAGTGTCATTTTTCCATAACAGACCCTATCTATGAGAAAAACGGGGTTAAACATGGTCATATGAGAAAAACAGTTTTGACACTTAAAAATATTTTGACTGTTTTGAGCTGGTAAAATAGTTAGTTTCGTCGTAACTTTAAATCAACGTATCTTGGTCGTTTTAGCTCCGTTTCCTAAGTTCATTATATCCCTGGGTTCATATGCATGTATACTAGCAGATTTTTAGTACCTCGGAATGTCTAGTTAACTCTTAATACTCAATTTTACCTCTTGAAAGTCGTCTAACAACCTTCAATTACTTCAGAAAATATCATTTTCGTTACACAACTTAGATCTAGTGTATCTTCTTCGTTATATGGCCGTTTTGACCCGTTCAAGCGACCACGTTTTCGTATTTGAGTTTATTTTCTATATTTCTAGTCTAATCTTACTCCCAACCTACAGATTTTTCCAGATTTAACAAAATGGGACAACTTCTCTTTAAAAATGTTTCAAAGTGCGTTTTCCAGTTTTCAAATCATTCAAAACCACTTTCAACAACTTCAAAACTAATCCTAACTCTTCCATCTTCTTGCCAAGATTACCAAATTATTAGTATGTTCATAAAAATATGTTCAAGACTTGGTTAACCATCACAAGTTTAAAAGTGTTTCAAACATGTACAAAGTGATATACATAAGTGTATGCAAACTTGAAAATGAGTACTAGGGATTGAAAGTAATATACATAAGAGTAGTATAAAAGCTTATGGACTAAGTGGTGCTTACTTGAAGTGATTATGAGAATGAGGTGATGAAAACTTAAGTTTACCCAAAAGCATGAAGCCTTAAACCCTTAACACTAGATTCTAGTACCCAAATGAACACCAATAAACTCTTGCACTTGAAAAATCAAATCTTCTTGCTTTCTACTCCTTAGGGTCGAATGTATATGAGTGAGTGAGAGGGTGATAGTATTTTCTTCCTCTTGTATGTGAACTAAAGTGTATGTAAATGTACATATATATATATAGTAATTTGTCACATGGGTCAAAATATCTAGTGCTCAGTCAAAAACATCAAGTGTTAGTCAAGAATTTAGGGTGGCTATGGGATTGATATGTTGGCCGAAAATTTGGGATAGGAGGGGGGACAAGAGAGTTTTTCAAGCACACCAAATGTTGGTCTTTGTCTCTAGTTGAATGTTGAACACAATTTGGTCAAGGATAATTAATGTATGGTATTATAATTAGGGGAGGGGGCGGCATTTGTAAGAAAGAAAATAAAAATGTGTGCTTGATTTATATAAAATGTATTTTAAGTGTGTATTGGGTAATTATAGATAGGTATTGAGTGTTGGTTTGGTAGTTAACGTTAAATACGCACATTTAAGTAATTTTTGTAAACGAATTGAAAATTGTATGAAAATAATTTTTGGCACTTTCATAATAATTTAGGGAGTATGAGAATGTATTAAAAATAATTGTTAGGAGTGTCGGGTGCGTTGTTCATTTAAATCGCGAAAAGCGTTTGTTAAATTAGCAATTGTAAATAAATAAAAGGGTATTGTCTTAGGGATTAAAATTTTGAACCGGAGTAGGAGCAAGGGATTGGGTTGTTGTAGACTAAATATAGCCTAAAGTCCTAGTGCACCTGAAAGGGATTCTAAATTTTACGTTGACTCAAGTAAAAAGTTATACGTAAAAAGTGTTCTGGTAAAATTTCAAGGTAGTAAATTAGAGTTTGAAAATAAATGTTGACGTGGAAAATTACGGGTTGTTGCATTTATTTTATGTATTGTCCAAACTTATTTATAATTCACCTAGGATTAATATTAGTCTTGAAAATAGACAACTGGACACACATAAATTAAAACAATGATTAGACTTAAGTTAAGAAATTTTTTTAACTTGTGCTACGAAGAATGAATGCATGCTTCTTTCATACACTTTTTTTGATTCACATCAAAATATTTTACCTGTCACAAATTTAAGTCATGCCGTCCAATCGCTTGAGAACACTTGCAATTACTTTTTGCCTATGTGTGGGACCTAGGTTGAATTGTAACCCAAGGTGACTATTCTCTATGCGTGGGACCTAGATATATTCTCACACGTTCTCAAATTGGATGACTTAATGGAGTATGCTCGTGTCATAATAAATAATTATATGAATAGACATATGTGAGCCTATGGGGTCACATGCTTATACACAAGGACATCATTTTATAGATTGTATTTATCGTATTTACAATATATAAACGACTACGGAACTCGGGATCTATAACGGGCCATTAAATACTAAGTTAGACTTAGCGTTTTTTGAATGGACCAACAATAGGAAAGCCCATTGTGGGCCCATAATGTGGCCGGCCTAAGGGGAGGGATGAGAGGAGATTATGGAGCTTTTACAAGGTGCTAAGTGTAAGATGTTAAATGATAAGATCAAAGGGATTTAATCATATCAATTACCACTTAATACTTTCCACCCTAATTGAGATATTCTCTCCCCCTCTTCCTCTCCTAACTCACATCACAAACATAACCCTCTCTTAGGGTTTGTGTTTTTCATCCCTTCTTTGCTTGATCTATTGTAAGTGTTGCAAGGATCGTGGTTACGAGGTCAAGACTAGCATTAATTGGTGATCAAAGACGTGTAGTGTGTTTCACACATAGAAGATCGACCTTATTGATCTCTTAGGGTTTCTCATTCCATTTCTTGGGTATTGGTGTGTTGGTGAATCCGTGATCACGCTACAAAGGCATATAGTTGTTATGTTTATTTATTGATTGATCATATGGCTATATGGATCCGTCTCTAGGTGATATTTCCGCTGCGTTTAATTAGTTTAAAATGTTTTTCATATTCAACATCACCTATACTAATAACTCCATGTTATTAAGTAAACAACCTCTTTGTATGCATGTGGTTAATGTGCTTAAACACATACCATTTCTCGACCAAAACCGGACCCAAATAGACCAAAAACCCGACCAAAATGCCAAATATATTGTGTTTTTGTGTTTTTACATATGCAGGCACGAATATCGAAGAAAAGGACAAAATCAAGCAAAGAACCGGGAAACCGAGCACGGGATACGGAAACGGCTCAGAACCAGAACCGGGAAGAAAAATATGTCAAAAAGTCAACCGTGGTCCTCCAAGTATCAAAGATTTGCAAATTCAGCCCCTAGATCATCTTTTGTTAAATGGCAGAAACGGTCCCTAGAATGTCAGCAATTTACACATTTATTCCCTAAAAATTAAACCCTTAAAACCAATTCACTACTTAAAATTAACTTACACTTTACAATCCATCTCCTAATCTAAAATCCAGTCCACAAATTCCACCCCAACCCAATTACAAATAAAACCCAGCCCAAAACCCACGATCCATTACCCAAAACCCGAACCAACAAAGAAACCCGGTCAATTCAATAAATAAGCGGTCAAAGGAAAATAAAATAAAACACACCCTTTCTCTCTCACTAAAATAAACCCGCGCCCAATTCACCCCTCTTTCCCCATTTTTACTATTCCCCAAACCCTAACATTTACCGTACAAAAATTACGGTAATTAAGGGTATTTTTGGCAATCATTGGCCCATCTAGAAGCTCCTGACGATAAGAATGATACGTGGAAGCATGCGATTGGTCCGAACACGTAGCATTTTTGATCAAACGGTGGAGTGGAGTGCAAAGATGATCTAAGGGTGATAAAGGAGCTGATGAGCACACGGATTGCCAAGGTGGCAGGTCTAGAAGCTTCACCCCGTGGCTATAAATAGCCTCCTCAGCTCACGGATTCGATTGGTTAGGTTTTTAGTTAGATATTAGGATTAGGGGTAGATTAGTATAGATTTTAATTACTGCTTATTGTAATTTCATGTCCAATTTTCGAGTCTTAGAAAGTTGTTACCAATTTTATTTTCCTGTCATTTAAATGTCTTCGTAGTGTAAATTTTCATTTCAAGTTGTAATTTAGATTTCAAACAACATTTGTATTCAGTTCTTTAAATTTTAATGGAAGTCAACCTTTGGTCAACTGTCTTGTTCATCAGCTTAATTTTCATGTTAATGCGTATTTTTTGAATGTTTGTGCTTCTTAAGTATAGTTTTGATGTCATGAGTTGGTTTTAAGTTTCTGTTGCTAATTTCTCATTTATTGCTTTTAGTCAAATCATTAGTCAAAACAGTTTATTCAAGTTTTTTTTTTTTTTTTTTTTTTTCAGCTTATTTGCTTGTGAAAATTTCTGTTTCAGATTAGAAATTAGTATTGTGGTTATTGAGATTCTGATTTTCAGGTTTTATAAGTTCATTCTACTTGAGAAATAGGAATAAGATCAGTAAGGGTGTGTTTGATTTAAGGCAGCTTATGGGTCATATTGGGTAAAATCTGAGAAGTACTGATCTCTTGCCATATGTTTAAGGTCAGTAAGTTTGTTTTTAGCTATTTTCATTAGACGCTAGGTAGGTTTGAGGTTTATGAATTACTCTGCATCAGTAATGTTATTTTAGAAGCTTATTTGAGATTCCATTTTGTCATTTTTTTTAGTTGCTTTTAGGAGTAGAAGTAAGAATACTAGAGCTAGCTAGATTAAGATCAAATTTGCACTTAATTTTGCGCCAAAACATGCTGCTGATATAGTAGGTTGAGTGCAGTTCTTGTGTTGTTTGGTCTGCTGATCTGGCTTACTAATTAGCTTATCTGGAATAGATTAGGCCCTAGCTTTTGTTTTTTTTTATAGATTAGGTGGTGGTATTTAAGCTCACTACCTGGTATTTTAGTTTTCAGCTCAGTAAGCAGCTTATTTTTAATCTGCAAAGTAAGCACATATGGTGTTTGATTCTGTCTTGGACTTAAAGCTGTGCAGCTTATTTTCTAGCTTATTGCTTGTGCTTTTCATTCATTTTCAGTTCCTGTGAGCTTCTAGTACTTGGAATATCATATCTTTAGCTCTTTATAATTTCTGGCTTATTGTTCCTTATTGCATCTGTTGCTTGTTGAATTTAGCCGCTATGTTCTTGCTCGAATTTAATTGATCACTTTTGTTTGATTTGGCGTGATAATCTGTTTCTGAGTAGCTTTCCTAGTGTAGTTTTAAAGTTTTTAATCTAAAAAAGTAACAACAACATCTGGTGACTTAAAATTGCTATCAAAATTTGTTCCAAGTCTGCCGTATTTAATGTTGCTTCATGTTCATGATTTTGTCAACTGTATTTGCTTCAAATTGGACTAGCAAATGAAAGTTTGTGATAGGGCTTTTTAGAATCTAGTAATCTCTGCTCGGTTAGCTTTTCAAAACAGTTTTCGGTTTCAAAATTGGTTAAGTTTTGAGCGATTTACAAGCGTTTGAAGAGAGCTTTGTGAGGATACTTTCTGCGTTAACTGCTTGTTCTTAAGTTTCTTGAGTTGTCACTTTTGGCCCCTATACTTTCTGCTTTAGTTAAAATCGTGCCTGGTTGTTTTTAAGTATAAAACAGTTTGATTAATTGGCAATTTAGTCCCTGTCTTTTTATAAAAACGTTTTGAGTTTTAAACAAGTTTTAGAAATTACAGTTTCAGTCCTCGTCTTTATTTCAAAATTTTTTAGATTTAAATAAAGTTTCCAAAATTGCATTTTCAGTCCCTCGATTTTTATAAACTTTTGTTTCTTTATTTTCTTCTATTAAATTAGTTTTAATAAATTACATTTTCAGTCCCTTGAGTTTTTAGCTTTGCATTTTAGGTTTATATATTCACTATTAGTTTTATAAGTCTCGGGAATAGCCCGGGATTTGCGTTATTTGATTTTTTTTTACATTTTATTCATTATATGTGCTTTTATTTGATAACGTAGAATGCTTTTAATTTTCCATATTTTAGTTTAATCAAAACCAAAATTATAACTTTCACGTTCACTTATTCACTTCACATTTTCACGACACCGAATCGACTTAAACGCCGTCAAACCTTCGTTGGGAGAACGACCCGGGGAAATATTTTCACAAATATTTCTTTGGAATAAAAACGATAAATCAAAAATGGCGCCGCTGCCGGGGAAGGCTTGAAACGTTGTCGTTGATTCGTATCGTATTTTGTGTTTTGAAGATCCTTCTTCGGAAGTTTCTCGTTTTTGAAAAAAAAAAAAAATTTAATTCCAAAAATAAAATAAATAAAACACTTTTCCTAAAGTGTTTTCATAAATATAATAAAAAAAAACACTTTTCCTAAAGTGTTTTCACCATTAATAATAAATCATCGGTCTTCCGTTGAAGGAGGGCGGTTGTAAACCATTCCAAATAAACAACAAAAGAGATCGTGTAGTTAAACGTTGCTTGGATTATTTCTTTACTACAACCTAATTACGGGGTTTAAGGAGGTCTTGACATTAAATTGCAGATCGAAGAGAGATCCATTCTTCTCTCCCGCCACGCTGCGCGTAGTTTTGAAAGAAACGAGTACGGTTGATTAATGATCACCAAAAAGATAATAAATCTCATTTTTTATTAAATATAAAAACCCAAAAATATTTTCTTTTTCAATTTGATTTTTGTTTTTATGAAAAACCAAAAAGAATCTCCGTTATCCTCTTCATGTTTGATTCTCTTCTTTTACCCTCTATACCGTTTGATTCTTGATCTTCTTACCCTCTAAAGTTTGATTCTTCTTCTCACACCCTCTTATGTTTAATTCTTATGGATCCTATTTGTTTTAAGTGTGGTGAACCTTTCTTCGGAGGGTTGTGTGTTTGGTGTACGTGCGAGCAATGTGGTAGTAATATTCGTGATGGAGTTTGTTGGTTTTGTAATTCTCCCACGTATGTTCAAAATTCGTTCAACAATCTTTCAAACATGCCCGATTACCCTCCACCGCCGCCTCCGTTCACTTGTTTTAATTGTGGAAATCCCTCGAAGAAGGAGTACCTTGTGGACAATGTTTTTGTAATCAATGTGGATATACCAATTGTATGTGCTACGTCCCGAGTGTTGAAACATCTTACGCTTACGATACGAGCTTTGATAATTATCCTCAAAATGATTTCAATCCTCCTTCTCAAAACTCTTATGAGCAAGAATCATATTTCAATGATCATTCATCAAATTTTGAACATTGTGGGGGATCGTTTTTAAATTTTCATTATGAGCCAAATTCGTGTTACGATTCTCATGGTTTTAACCAACCCCCACAAAATCCCGGCAATTGTCCAAATCAAGATAGAATGCGGAAAATTGAAAGAATTTGGGAAGACTTCCAAGAAGTTAAGAAATTGGTGGTTAAACACTATACTTCTACTCCCGATCCTCATGAGAAGTCTATAGAAGAATTACTTGCCGAGGAAAAAGAGGCTAATTTTCGGAAGGCCTTACAGAATTGTGCTGACGAGGAGATACTTGTTTCGTTAAACGTTTTCCCTGCAATTTCACCTATCTTTCCTCCCGTAGAACCCGAGGACTCTTTAATAATGGGGGACGAGCATCTAAACACTATTCCGGCAACGGAATCGGACGAATTCCAAAAGTCTAGTGTTGAGAACCTCGTCCCAATCCAAAGTGAGTCCGGGGAAAATTCTAACGGTGATTGTGAAATTGTTAAAGATGATCGTCTTGATAATCACGTTGATACGAATGATAAGCCGTTTGATGATATGTACGTTGAAAAGAACGAAGATGAGATGTTCTCCGATTCCGACAATGATGATTCTTTATCTTGTGGAGACATCGACTATGTGGAGGAGTTACCTTCTGAGTTCGTCAGCTTAGAAGAAGAGAATGAAGAAGATATTGACACGGAAATCCAAGATGAAGCTCTTCGTGAGAAATTATCTACAATTTATCTTCTCATTTCTAAGATCGAGGCATTACATGATCCTCCGACTTCTTCATTTCCTATCCCCGATATGGATAGTGATTTCTTACCCGAGCTTGAAATTTTTCGATTTGAAGAGACGAGTAGTGGCAGTCCCACTATTCATGCTGATATCTCTCTTCCGGATTATGAGTACTTTCATTTTGAGATTGATTCCGAACCTATTTCCGATAATCCGTCACGTGACCCTCTTTTAGAGGATGTCGATCGATTTCTTGCTTCGGATGACTCGATACCACCGGGTATTGAGAATGACGAGAATGGTCTTATTGAAGAAATTAATGATGATGATTTACTTTCTGAGGCTGATTCCTTTATCTTTGATTTACCGTCTTCTCGTCCACCCGCGAAACCACCGGATGTAGATCTTGGATCCGGTGTGAATGAAGTAATTGATGGAGTGGTGGACGAGACTTATGATATTGATGATCCCGTGCTTGATATTTTACCCACCCAACCCACCCGTGATTCCAATGATGTTTATGCTTTCACCATCCGAGTGTTTCACCCTTTCTTTTCTTATTCCCTCATTTCTCCATCTTTCCACTCCTCCGGGAGTGAGGATACCGTCTTCGACCCTGGCATCTCCGTTCTTCGTGCCGGGTGTCCGTTCCATTTGCTCCCCCAAGGACAAATAAATTCGGGGTCGAGTCAAGCTCATATGACTCGGTTATCAAAAACAAGCGCTTCGTGGGAGGCACCCCATGCTTATCCATCTATTTTCCTTTCTATTTTCTAATAAGTGAGTGAGGAGGGGTTCCTCTTCCATATCTTGTGTTTCGTGTTTTCTGTGGTGTGTCCAGGAATGCCCGATGATGAAGACTCTCGTGCTCGTAGTTTCCTTCACGCTACTCGAGTTTCATCATTCGTTGCTTATCCGATATCCTAAAATCTTATCGTTTACACTTATCTTTGGCATAATTCATAAACGGCCTTAGATTTTTGTAGGAGAACCCTTACCTTTAAGACATTGAGGACAATGTCTCGTTTTAGTCTGGGGGGGTAATCTGTCGATTTGATTTTGCCTTGCATTTTTGCCGTTTTCTCATGCAACCCCGTTTTTCCTCAAAAATTGAAAAAATCAAAAAAATGAGAAAAATTTAAAATTTTTGCAAAAATATAATAAGTTTTGACATTTTTGTTGACTTTCCGCTGGTGAGAGTAGGAATAAAATTCTGACTTGACCGGGCGTGTTGAGCCCTAGCTTGTCCCCTTAACCATTTATAATCTATAAGCTCGTGCTAGTCTTTTACACAAGGAGCTATAAAATGCGAATTCTTTTTAAGAGTTTGCAAGTTCCCGTATCGACTTTATATATGCATGGCTTGATTATTAGGCTAAGCATTCGCGGATCTTATTATTTAAGATTTTAAATTTGCGAAGAACGAGAAATGATAGAGTTGTTTATAAGTTAGATTGCTAAACGTGGAGTAGTTGGATCTCTTTAGAACTCATCGAAGTTACTTGTGGTTTTTTGTTCCCATCAGCTTGTTTCACTCAAAAATAGAAATTTAGGAATAATTAAAGCTATTTTAGTTTTGGCGATAATTAGTTTTTATTTCTTCCTTAGAGGATCCTTGCTTATGAAAGTCGGGTACACATCAAGGTACTGCCAGTGTTACGGTGTAATAGACTATTCCATCTTGCCGGTTCACAACCGATGTTGGGATTGTTATAAAAGCCGTAGGACTCGGGATTTGGCAAAATATATAATGAATAATGAATAATAATAATCCAAAGCCATAAAAAGTTTTCTGCATCTTGCCGGTTCGCAGCCGATGTTGTAGACTTCTAATAAAGGCAGAGGAAAATTTCCAAGGTCATAATAGACTATCACATCTTGCCGGTTCGCAGCCGATGTTGTGATTGTTATAAAGGGCCAAGGATCAATAATAATATGTGCTTAATAATGTTAAAAATGCCAAATTTCGACTCCGAGGTATCCTAATAAAGGCTTCCGTCTCTGGACTCGTAGATGAGTTGTTTCGGTCGCAAATAAAAGGGATATCCTCAAAATCGTGTTAAATCAGAGACCTTGATGTGGACCTCATTTTTGTATGCAACGGTTTTCGAAGGAAGGTTTGGAAACTACTTAGCGTCTAAACTAAGGTATCTTTATCGGCTTAAAAATTATCGAAATGAGAATTTGAAGAAATTCATTTCTCACCAAAAATAAAATAAATAGAGGAAAATAGGAGTTTGGGAACAAGAAGTCCACAATTAGCTTTCTGAGTAGTGTTGGCAATCTAACTTGTAAATGACAATGATTTCGTTTTTAAGCTTAGTTTGGGGACTTGTGAAAAATCAGGGACGACGAATTTTATCCGTATGGTCACTTCTTTATGAGTCGTGTTTCCTACTCGAAGATCCTTAAAATTATCGAAAGATAATGATTGTCGACAAAAGCCGTCACTTAAATAAATAAGAAAACACAAAAATAAAATAAAGGAAAAATGGGGAGTTTTTAAGTTTAAGATTTCTTAATCTCTTTTGAAAATTTTGCTACTTCTCAAAGTTAGTAAAAAGAGATTGGAAATTTTTGGTTTCGAAAACGTGTTTTTATAACATTGCATGAGGACATTGCAATATCTTAGTCTGGGGGAATTTTGGTATGTGCTTAAACACATACCATTTCTCGACCAAAACCGGACCCAAATAGACCAAAAACCCGACCAAAATGCCAAATATATTGTGTTTTTGTGTTTTTACATATGCAGGCACGGATATCGAAGAAAAGGACAAAATCAAGCAAAGAACCGGGAAACCGAGCACGGGATACGGAAACGGCTCAGAACCAGAACCGGGAAGAAAAATATGTCAAAAAGTCAACCGTGGTCCTCCAAGTATCAAAGATTTGCAAATTCAGCCCCTAGATCATCTTTTGTTAAATGGCAGAAACGGTCCCTAGAATGTCAGCAATTTACACATTTAGTCCCTAAAAATTAAACCCTTAAAACCAATTCACTACTTAAAATTAACTTACACTTTACAATCCATCTCCTAATCTAAAATCCAGTCCACAAATTCCACCCCAACCCAATTACAAATAAAACCCAGCCCAAAACCCACGATCCATTACCCAAAACCCGAACCAACAAAGAAACCCGGTCAATTCAATAAATAAGCGGTCAAAGGAAAATAAAATAAAACACACCCTTTCTCTCTCACTAAAATAAACCCGCGCCCAATTCACCCCTCTTTCCCCATTTTTACTATTCCCCAAACCCTAACATTTACCGTACAAAAATTACGGTAATTAAGGGTATTTTTGGCAATCATTGGCCCATCTAGAAGCTCCTGACGATAAGAATGATACGTGGAAGCATGCGATTGGTCCGAACACGTAGCATTTTTTATCAAACGGTGGAGTGGAGTGCAAAGATGATCTAAGGGTGATAAAGGAGCTGATGAGCACACGGATTGCCAAGGTGGCAGGTCTAGAAGCTTCACCCCGTGGCTATAAATAGCCTCCTCAGCTCACGGATTCGATTGGTTAGGTTTTTAGTTAGATATTAGGATTAGGGGTAGATTAGTATAGATTTTAATTACTGCTTATTGTAATTTCATGTCCAATTTTCGAGTCTTAGAAAGTTGTTACCAATTTTATTTTCCTGTCATTTAAATGTCTTCGTAGTGTAAATTTTCATTTCAAGTTGTAATTTAGATTTCAAACAACATTTGTATTCAGTTCTTTAAATTTTAATGGAAGTCAACCTTTGGTCAACTGTCTTGTTCATCAGCTTAATTTTCATGTTAATGCGTATTTTTTGAATGTTTGTGCTTCTTAAGTATAGTTTTGATGTCATGAGTTGGTTTTAAGTTTCTGTTGCTAATTTCTCATTTATTGCTTTTAGTCAAATCATTAGTCAAAACAGTTTATTCAAGTTTTTTTTTTTTTTTTTTTGCAGCTTATTTGCTTGTGAAAATTTCTGTTTCAGATTAGAAATTAGTATTGTGGTTATTGAGATTCTGATTTTCAGGTTTTATAAGTTCATTCTACTTGAGAAATAGGAATAAGATCAGTAAGGGTGTGTTTGATTTAAGGCAGCTTATGGGTCATATTGGGTAAAATCTGAGAAGTACTGATCTCTTGCCATATGTTTAAGGTCAGTAAGTTTGTTTTTAGCTATTTTCATTAGACGCTAGGTAGGTTTGAGGTTTATGAATTACTCTGCATCAGTAATGTTATTTTAGAAGCTTATTTGAGATTCCATTTTGTCATTTTTTTAGTTGCTTTTAGGAGTAGAAGTAAGAATACTAGAGCTAGCTAGATTAAGATCAAATTTGCACTTAATTTTGCGCCAAAACATGCTGCTGATATAGTAGGTTGAGTGCAGTTCTTGTGTTGTTTGGTCTGCTGATCTGGCTTACTAATTAGCTTATCTGGAATAGATTAGGCCCTAGCTTTTGTTTTTTTTTATAGATTAGGTGGTGGTATTTAAGCTCACTACCTGGTATTTTAGTTTTCAGCTCAGTAAGCAGCTTATTTTTAATCTGCAAAGTAAGCACATATGGTGTTTGATTCTGTCTTGGACTTAAAGCTGTGCAGCTTATTTTCTAGCTTATTGCTTGTGCTTTTCATTCATTTTCAGTTCCTGTGAGCTTCTAGTACTTGGAATATCATATCTTTAGCTCTTTATAATTTCTGGCTTATTGTTCCTTATTGCATCTGTTGCTTGTTGAATTTAGCTGCTATGTTCTTGCTCGAATTTAATTGATCACTTTTGTTTGATTTGGCGTGATAATCTGTTTCTGAGTAGCTTTCCTAGTGTAGTTTTAAAGTTTTTAATCTCAAAAAGTAACAACAACATCTGGTGACTTAAAATTGCTCTCAAAATTAGTTCCAAGTCTGCCGTATTTAATGTTGCTTCATGTTCATGATTTTGTCAACTGTATTTGCTTCAAATTGGACTAGCAAATGAAAGTTTGTGATAGGGCTTTTTAGAATCTAGTAATCTCTGCTCGGTTAGCTTTTCAAAATAGTTTTCGGTTTCAAAATTGGTTAAGTTTTGAGCGATTTACAAGCGTTTGAAGAGAGCTTTGTGAGGATACTTTCTGCGTTAACTGCTTGTTCTTAAGTTTCTTGAGTTGTCACTTTTGGCCCCTATACTTTCTACTTTAGTTAAAATCGTGCCTGGTTGTTTTTAAGTATAAAACAGTTTGATTAATTGGCAATTTAGTCCCTGTCTTTTTATAAAAACGTTTTGAGTTTTAAACAAGTTTTAGAAATTACAGTTTCAGTCCTCGTCTTTATTTCAAAATTTTTTAGATTTAAATAAAGTTTCCAAAATTGCATTTTCAGTCCCTCGATTTTTATAAACTTTTGTTTCTTTATTTTCTTCTATTAAATTAGTTTTAATAAATTACATTTTCAGTCCCTTGAGTTTTTAGCTTTGCATTTTAGGTTTATATATTCACTATTAGTTTTATAAGTCTCGGGAATAGCCCGGGATTTGCGTTATTTGATTTTTTTTTACATTTTATTCATTATATGTGCTTTTATTTGATAACGTAGAATGCTTTTAATTTTCCATATTTTAGTTTAATCAAAACCAAAATTATAACTTTCACGTTCACTTATTCACTTCACATTTTCACGACACTGAATCGACTTAATCGCCGTCAAACCTTCGTTGGGAGAACGACCCGGGGAAATATTTTCACAAATATTTCTTTGGACTTAAAATATCTTAAATCAACAACCTCTTTGTATGCATGTAATTAATCAGGTCGAACAATAAAGGCGACTCCTTGTGTTAAGTAATTTTGTGGCAGGATAGTGGCATGTTGTTAGTTTTGTGGACAAATATTAATATGTGTATGTCTAGAATCGAACTCGAAACCACGGGATTGCACACTTTACCTATGAGAATTAATGGACAATAATTATAAATATAAAACATTATATATTTAATTATTAAAACATAATAACGACTAACGAGCGTTAAGTAATTTGTTATTTTTCTATTACTGAAAACATTCGGTAATTGTTGATTTCATTATAAGTCTTCGTGATTGATCATAACATTTCAAAATTTGGGATTATTTTTTCTTTTTTGCTAGAATTTAGTTTGAGATTATTAATTAAAAAACGATTAGTTAGATATAGATGATAATCTGATTATGGAGGATGGGAACCAGGTGAATGATGATGAAAATTATGTTGAAGAAAATTGGGTTATCGATGAAGAAAATCATAAAAAAAATAAAGATTGCTGTTACACATAAAATCACATGTGATTCTGTTTGAATAGTAAAATCACATGTGATTATATTGGAAACCACGTGTGATTATCTTAAAACTCACAAGTGATTGTAACCAAAAGTGATTATGTTTGGATACTAGAATCACGTGTGATTATATTGAAAATCACGTGATTTATCTTAAAAATCACGTGTGATTGTAACTAAAAGTATTGCATATTCTTTGAATGTATGATGACGGGTTAGGTGGGTTACATGAAAAAACAATATTGCCCCTCAGTTAATAAATTTTTTAATACAATTACTTTTTGATTAAAAACCAGTTTTAATCTACACCATTGAATCAAATAAATTAAACAGTGGGATCTAATCTTTTTATCTTTAGAGAATTAGTCATATTTAACTAAATTTTCTTTCGAAAAATAAATATTTTTAGTTCTAGCTTAATCAATTGTGTTAAGCTTGCAAGAAAAGAAAAGCAAGATAGTTTTATTTAATTAATTATTAGCATGATTTTTTGAACATAATTATTAGCATGATTATACATTAAATTTTCATTGGCCGGCTACTTAAAGAAAGGTAATATGTCACCTAACAGTAACCAAGTATTTTTAGAAAGTAAGATCATGACGATAACTGATGTTTTAAATGGTTACAACATACCTAAAGAAAGGGAATATGTCAGCTAACAGTAACCAAGTATTTTTAGAAAATAAAATCATGACGATAACTAATGCTTTAAAATGTTACAACAGACACCAAATCATTCATCTTATTGGGTCGACGATGTAACAGGCTCACAAATTGGATCGATGCAAACGAATGCAACAACGTATCGAATGTATTAAAAAGGAAAAATGACTATTAAATCTCTACTTTCCCCATCTTTCCTAGAATACATACATTGTGATGAAAATAATATAGATAACTCCCTCCGTCCCTAAATAAATGTCCACTTGGACTTTTTGCGGTCTTTATTATTCAACTTTGACAATAAATATTTTTGTTTGTGTTATATAATACTTGATGAAAATTATACCAATGAAAATACTTTTAAAACCCAATCCATTCATATATTTTACATCAAGTATTATATAACACAAACAAAAATATTTATGGTCAAATTTGAATAATAAAGACCGCAAAAAGTCCAAATGGACATTTATTTAGGGACGGAGGGAGGAAAATAATATAGATAACTAACAATCGTTTTACCCTCACGGCTCACACCACGATTATTTTCAAATTGCAATTCTATAAGAATGCAATTGACAGTCCAATTAATTCAGATTACAATTTCTCTGACAGATTACAATTATTTCAAAAAAGTTATGCAAACCAAACGGTCCCATAGAAAACGCCTAAAACAACAAAATGAATCTTGTTCATTTGTTTACTCGTATCTAATACTTATGTAGACAATAATAACATCATAATAAGTAAGATTTGTATTTTACTTGTTCCAATTACACGTGATTCTGTTAAATGTGATTTTTAACATAACTATTTTATTTCTTGGTTTTTGAGTTCTATGAACACATCCTAAACAAATTGGGAGTTCATGTGATAGTATTCAAATGAGAACAAATTGATTTTTATGTTGCTGGCCGGATCACATGTTGAAAGTATATTACTCGGGTTTAACACATGAGAATTAATACGTGATCATTCTGATTAGTTGGGGCCCTTTGTTTGGTGGGTTTTGGATTTAGATTTGGGGTTCATTGTAAAATTTAGGGCCCGTTTGGTTGGGGTCCATAGAATCAAAGAATAGGATTTGTTTTATTTTAAGTTGTTTGGTTTGAGTTTTCGGTTACATAACAATGTTTCAAACCTTCGAGTAAAGGTTTCACCAAAAGTCATCTTAAGGCTTATGGTTTTTTGACATTCCATTTTGTTTCTCTGACATTCCATTTTGTTTCTCTGACATTTATTCACAAAAGTTGGTTCCTAGCCGCATGATTTCAAACCTTCAAGTAAAGGTTGGTTCCTAGCCATAAGATTTCACAAAAGTCAATTTTATTTTCACACATATTAATTTTATTTCTACACTTTTTAATATATAAAATTATTTTCTCTCTTACATCAAAACTAAATCCAAATTCTAATCTAAATTTAAATCCAAATCCAAATCCTAAACCTACCAACAAATCAAACGCGCCCTTATTGTTTGGTATTTAAATGTAGGTCCCATATTTAGTACTGAGTCCCAAATATTTGGTTATTTATAAAACCTCTTGAAATAGCTAGGATTTGTACGTTTGTCTTTTTTCTTTTATCTCTCCTGTTATATTTTAAAAAATAATGATTTATAATAAAATATAATAATTTATATTAACTCAATATATTTTATATCTATATGATAATATACTTTATCACTCTTTATTTAATTTCATCAAATGAAAATCAAAATCCTAATAAAAAACAAATTAAAATCCTAAACCCACCTACATATATTTTTGTTGTTGCTGGGATTTTGTTTTATGTTTTAAAAAAAAAAATATGATTTATGTATTTTTATAAAAAAAATGAAAAAACAACAAATAAAGACTTTATGACATACGACAAAAATCAGACCTCACATGCATATAAAGATTTAAAAAAATCTTTCTTGTGTATTTACTTGGAGTTGTCTTTAAAAATTTTCGAAATCAGACCTCACATGCATATAAATTTTTCGAAAAAACTTATAAAATTTCGAAAAAAATTTTAAAACAGTAAATTTCTATAAAAATGAAAATCAGACCTCACATGCATATAAATTTTTCGAAAAATTTAAAAAAAAAATCGAAAAAAATTTAAAAATTTTAAAAAATTTTAAAAATTCGAAAAGTTTATAAAAATTCAAAAAATTTATAAAAATTTTAAAAAATTTACAAAAATTCGAAAAAATTTATAAAAATTCAAAAAATATAACAATTCGAAAAATATAAAAATTCAAATTTTTCGAATTTTTATAAATTTCTCGAATTTTTATAAGTTTTTTCGAATTTTTAAAAAAAATTTGAATTTTTATAAACTTTTCGAATTTTTAAATTTTTTTTGAAATCTTACAAGTTTTTTCGAATTTTTAAAATATTTTCGAATTTTTATAAGTTTTTTCGAATTTTTAAAAATTTTTTGAATTTTTATAAACTTTTCGAATTTTTAAAAAATTTTCGAAATTTTATAAGTTTTTTCGAATTTTTAAATTTTTTGATATTTTTATAAGTTTTTTCGAATTTTTATAAATTTTTTGAATTTTTAAAAATTTTTCGAATTTTTTTAAATTTTTTTCGAAATTTTATAAGTTTTTTCGAATTTTTAAAAATTTTTTGAATTTTTTAAAATTTTTCAAATTTTTAAAAAAATTTCGAATTTTTTAATTTTTTTTTCGAAATTTTATAAGTTTTTTCGAATTTTTATAAATTTTTCAATTTTTTTATATTTTTTTCGAATTTTTATAAATTTTTTTCGAATTACTCAAAGGGGAAAAAAAAGTACGCCGTCGGTCGAGCAGCCCCCGATCGAGCTCCGTCAGGTGGTACTATTGTGGGCCAAATTTATATTAATAAAAAAATAATGGAATTACACGTGTCGATAAATTTATGGGGTTGAGCAGTCGAGCAGTCAAGCGTGGACAAAATAGGAAAAGAGTGTGATTTGTGGCCAAGTCTTGAAATATTGGAATATTTTTTTGCCTATTTTGGGAATTTACTCTAAAACCAACCAATTAGCTATTAATATTTCATGGAGCAGCGCTATCTATGCAATATTATTCATAAGTATATTTATCTTATTTAAGTATACTATTGTATCTATTTTTGATGTTATAGGTCACTATAAATAGTTAATTCAAACAGTTGTATGGAGTACTTGTTTGTTGTTTTTGTTAGGCCGAGTATAACGACGCATTTCACGGCGTGATGTAACAACGTGGGGACCACCAGAAGACCTCTAAGACGTGCGTGAGGAATGGTTTCTAATGGTTAACGGCGAGGGTCATCATCGGTAGATTGAAACTTTTATGTGTTTGTATGTGATTATATGTTGTCTGTTGTCTGTGTATGTGTGTTTTTAGTGGGGTATAGGTATACGATGAGCAGTGAATGACGGGTTATTGGGGTAAATGTGGTGAGTCAGTCAGTGAGTGAGTGAGTGAGTGACTGAGAGGGATTGGATAACATGACGCTGAAATGAAAGTCAAAATATTAAAAAAAAAAATTACTGGTATAATTGTAAAAAAATCAGGCTTTATATGCTTTTGTTTGATGTAAATATTTTTAAGAGATAATTCTCAAACTAGGCCAAAAGTTTTGGTCTATTTCAAGAGGAAGCCAAAACCATCTCCTCTTTCTCATTTTGTTCACGCTCGACCGCTCGACTGCTCGACCCCATTAATTTTTTGACACTTGTCGTTGCAGGTACAATCGGTAGGTGGGAATATTTTTTTAGTTTTGGGTTAAATGACAAATATGCCCTCAAACCCATATATAAATACCCACATTTCACTAAGGTGGTGTTTGTTTTTGTAAAAAAAGTCTGAAAGCCTCTGAAATCTGATTCGGTCAGAGGTTTTCAGACTTAAGGGTGTTTGTTTTTTGGTCAGATTCAGACGTAAAAATGTCTGATTATTCTCTGATTCAATTAGACACTGGCATATGTCTGAATATGTCTGAAATTGAGAGAAAACAAAGGTTGGTTTGGTTGCTTAATTTTATTTGAAAAGAAATGAAACCTGTTAAAGATCTTCTTCTCCACCCTCTCCGTTGCCGGAAAACGCTGTCGCCGTTGCCGGAAAACCCCATCTCCGATTTGCAACTTTTTATTAATTCTTTTTGAGGTGCTACCCCCTTCCTGATCTGCTGATCCATCTCTATTCCACAACTTTAATATCTGCTCATAGATTTGTTGGAGAGAAGTCAGAGGAAAAAAAAAAAAAAAAAAAGATCGAACTTTTTTGTTAAAAAGGAGAAGTCAGAGAACTGAGAACCCCACCTTTATTAATCAATCAGGTAATGTAGATTTTATTTTTTTGTTAAATGCTTTGTCAAACTATTTTAAAAGATAGAACTTTTTTTAATTGTGTTTTAATCATAGTTTAATTCTATTTTGTGAGTTTTTTTTTATTCAGACATTTTATAAAAACAAACAGTCTAAAATAATTCAGATTCAGACTTTTGGACCACTAATTCAGATTCAGAAGTTGTATTCAGATTCAGACATAAAATGTCTGAATAAACAAACGCCACCTAACTCTTTTCTCTCTCTTTTCCCCATCGCCGGCCACCGCCACCTTCCGGCCACCGAAAAATTTTCAGGCGAGCTACTTTTCTAGCCAAATCGATAGATCGGTGCACCCTCTTCTTTTATGGAGCGTTTTAGCTCGTGACTCCCACCGCAACACCACCCACGCGCCACCTAACGCCACTGCCACCACGCCGCCGCCATCACCACCTTCCCCTTCCTCTTTTCAACATCAGACTGGTATCATCCCAAACTGATTAAACACTCATCAAATCTATCTTACAATATAGTCACTGATATGCTTACTTTGAGTTTTTTTAGTTCATTTAAGCTCACTTTTGTGATATGGGTGTTATAAATTGGTTTAGATGGTGAATGAATTGAATAGGTATGGTATGCTATTGTACAGCCTAACATAGGTAGGGTCAAAGCAGAGATTTATTGGATTTTGGGCTTAAATATGGTTCAACTTTGTATTTGCTGTAACATCGAAGCATCTCCTAGAATAGCATAGCCTGGGACTAACTTATATCTCTTGCTACCATGTCTTCGTTTACATTGACTGCTCATTAATAAGTTTTCTTTGGGCTAATTTATTGAAAAGCCGCATTAATGTTGGGTGTTTACGTATGAGTACCATTTGTTTTGTGTATTGCGTCTAACAATGGTCTTTTGTTTACCAGGTTCTGATATTGTGTTAAATTTTATCGAATGGAGTTTATGATACTTCACATAGGCTGTGGAGGAAGTAAATTAAGATCTATTGAGGTACACTCGATAGTTAGTTATAGTAATGGCTACCGATGTAGACAGAGTGACTTTGCAACTTCTACAGAACAAAACAAATGAAAATTAAAATATAATGTTAGCACATGTATGTTGAGTTGTTTACTATTTGTTTTACATCTGGTTTTAAGCATATTTGAAAGAATATTAAATAACCACATTTATAATCTTGGTTAACACTTTTGCTAATTACTACTAGTACAAGCTAGCTAGCTAGTAATGAAGAAAACCGTTATTTTCTTAGTACTATTTCTGGTACATCATGTTCAATCCAACAGTATTCCGTTGGAGCAGCCTTACCGGACTGCTTTTCACTTCCAGCCACCTCAAAACTGGATGAACGGTTAGTTACTTTGACTTTTTTTTTATGTTCTTGTTAAGGTTTGACTTGTTTATGTTACATGTTCTTAATGTTGTTGTTACTTCATTGACATGTAACGATGAACATGCATGGACGTTATTGGCGCAGATCCTAATGGTTAGTAATTACTATCTTCTTCTACTTTTCGAGTTATTGTTTCCTTTGTAAATACAGATTGTTGTTGCATATACTTTACTTAGTACATGATACATTAGTTAGTTCTACTGTTTTAGAGGTGGTAAACTCGTCGAGTCTGAGAAAAACAAAGGTCAATGATTGGGTCAAAATGGTTCGGCATGGGTTGTGTTACTTACAAATGTTTGAATCCATCCTGTCATAAAAAGCTATGTTCGATACGTTTCTGTAATTAACTGAATCTTTTTGCTTTACCCATTAAAGACAGATTTATAACTCGTTCGTGCAAGAAGACTGATTTATAACCTGTTGAAATTATAAATGCGATACTGGCGACTAGAAATAATCAATAAGTTTAGTTTGAAACACATTTCAATGTTCTTGACTGTCTTAAAAAAAAATTCTGATAATTTGACTAGTAATTTAAGCATATCTATATGTCAAGTTAAACGCTGTATGTTTTTTTTTTCAATAAGGTATGCGGAAAGAACAACGTATGAACAAATTGGTCAGAAATAGTTTTGGTTTTATCATGTGTGTTGTGATCTCATTTAAATTTGTGGTGTTTGTATAAAACAACTTAAACCGCTAAAAAAAGACCCTAATTTTGAAGCTTTGGCTTATTATATATCTTTGCACCTAAATAAGCCAATAAGTCTCTTTTAAACACATAAGTTTTGATAAACAATGTCAATAAGCTAATAAGCTATATTATTGACCTTGATATCCGTTTCTGTTGGAGTTGTAGTCATTCTGGATTGCTCATTTGTTTGTGCCATTAACGAGGTCTCTGTGTTTGCTAAATGATAAGTACAATATCAAAAAAAAATAGACAGTAGCAGCAAGTAGATTATTTATTTGTTTTTATTTTTTTCTACATGTATATGTCATTGAAAAATTGTGATATGTAAGTGGTACGATTACTACTTCTTTGTATTTGAAATTTTATTTTTTTTAATGAAAAATATTAAAATTAGGTTGTGTGAGTTTTTTCGTATATTGGACAAATCTGTCATGTGTATTAGTCAAAGTATCGAAGGTGATTATACGCATAAACTAAATTTTCTTCAATGCAGGTGGTGGTGTTGCTCTTCTCTATGCATCTAAAGAGTTGGACAAATTGCAAACAGCCAACTTCGATCAGAAAATCGGGGTTCAGATTATTCAGAATGCACTAAAGGTCACAACTTTATGTTTTTTAAAGAAGACATATTTTACTGGCACATAAATGTTAATATGGTGATTGGTATCTAAGCTCATGCTTTGCTCGACTAATTGCAGATGCCAGTTCATACAATAGCATCTAACGCTGGAGTGGAAGGTTTGGTTGTGGTTGGTAAGCTTTTAGAGCAAGATGACCCGGATCTTGGATATGATGCCGCCAAAGGTTTGTGCCAATATTTTTGTTATATGCATAAGCAGATGTAGAATTAGAAACTGGGCAGGG
Source organism: Artemisia tridentata subsp. tridentata (assembly GCA_021014915.2). Classification (NCBI taxonomy): domain Eukaryota; kingdom Viridiplantae; phylum Streptophyta; class Magnoliopsida; order Asterales; family Asteraceae; genus Artemisia; species Artemisia tridentata. Next base: position 19,199,614 of record CP139501.1, on the reverse strand, counting down.
TGGGTAACGTGTTAAAATGGGCGATTTCCAACCTGTTTCCTGTTTAATCAATTCGACCCGTTATGCATGAAATATTATCCAAGTTGACCCGGTTTATTAGGGGATATTTGTTATTAATCGAATAGGAATTGGCAAATTAAAGTTTCTTGATAAACAGGTGAATATGACGACATGGTGAAAAATGGTACCATTGACCCGTTGAAGGTGATAAGGACAGCCTTGGTCGATGCAGCAAGGTTAGTTGAAGCAACTGTGGTTGGTTGGTTTTTTGTTGTTGTATATCTAAAGACACTTCGAATTGATATCCCTTTAATTCCTGTTTTTTGTTTCTGTGTGTAGTGTGTCTTCTTTGATGACGACTACTGAATCTATTGTGACTGAACTCCCAAAACCGGCTAGTGAAGCAACTCCAGGAATGGGCGGCGGCATGGGTGGAATGGGCAGAATGGGTGGCATGGACTTTTGATCGGCCCTGTGTTAGCAAAAAAGATTTGACATACATTTTACTGACAGAATAAATACATAGAGCTTGGCTCAGTATGTGCGACACTTGGTAGTAAAACAAAGGCCCAAGTGTATTTACAGTGTGAGAACTAGTACATTTTCTGCACAAAGGTTGTGCTAATGTCAATTAACTTAAGTAGCAGAGGTTACAATTAGCATATATGTAAAACATGTATCCTGCTGTAAAAAGGTAGTGCATTGATATATTTCAAAGTATGCTTATGTTTCTTGAAACTAATTTGACTGGTGTAGATTCTTGGTTAGTTGGAAGTGTTTTTTAATTCGTCTTTTAGGATATTGGTCACAGGGAGACTGATTTGGTGCCGTTCATTTTGCCACGTAACATACAATGGAGACTGATTCAAAACATTGATATCGTTGTTTGAACCGGGAGGACCAAAAAACGAATGCCAAATCCACAAATCATTTGAAGCCGTCGCTTCAAGCATAATAGTCGGGTATTGGTGATCACCTCTCTTACATTGGTCACAGGGGAAGAGTCATCTATTATTTCTACAATAATTAAATCTATTATTTCTACAATAATTATTTACAAAATGTTGAGCTTGAAAAATATTTGTAACAAATGCAGTCTTATAAATCAGCTTTATATCATTGCCTTCTTGGTAAGTTTGTAATGTACAGGTTCTGCAAGTTTATTTGGTACAATTTTTTATGTTATGTGTTTTATGTTCGATCAGCTAAAAGTTTGGTTCTAGGTTATTTACTTATCTATTCAATGATTATAATATTTGACATTGACTATTTGACTGTATAAAAGTATAGAAATTTAACAATCTTTACAAAACTAAAATTCCTAAAGTCGAGCATGTGTGGATACATTTGGGACGGAATCAAAGTTTTTAAGGTTCCAACAATGTTGCTTATCATTATTTGTTATTCTCCATAAATCTATGTATATCTCACAGCTTCATAAATGAAATTATGCGACTCTACATATTGTTTTGATAAATGTTAAGGGAAGATGTTACATTAAAAGCTTTGGTGTAGATGATAACTATAAATACAACTTAATAACCTATGGAATTCCCACAAAAACATTTTTATATTTTTCAGTCGCCCCAAACTAAATATGTGACGATGCTCGACAGTGCTCAACTGACGGTGCTCGACTTGCAACTGCTCGACCGGGGGCGTACTTTTTTGCTTTGGAAATGTGAAAGATTTTTACAAAATCTTTTGATTTATTATAGCACCAACCCTATATTAATTACTCCTTCCGTCCCATTTTAGTTGTCCAGTGTTGACTTTCAAAGTCTTTTTGCTTCAACTTTGACTGTAAATATTTTTGTTTGTATTATATAACACTTGATATAAAATATATAAATAAATTTGATTTTAAACGAACTTTTCAATGATATAACTTTCATCAAGTATTATATAATACAAACAAAAATATTTACGGTCAAAGTTGAAGCAAAAAGACTTTGAAAATCAACACTGGACAACTAAAATGGGACGGAGGGAGTAATATTTAAAGTTAACATCTACCATCACATTTATTATATCCATCTCCCCAACTAGCAGTCGAGCATAGGAAACTTGTCAAAATATGTGTTGAGTTGACTGCTCGACTGGTGGTCTCGAATGTTCAACTGCTCGACTCCTCAACTGATTGACTCCTCGACTGCTAGACTTTAATGCTCGACTGATCGACTGCTCGACTATGAATATATTTAATGATGATAATTTTAAATGTGAGTTATATAACCTATATGGAATAATATACTACTCAAGTATATTTAAAGTTAACATCTGCTCGACTCCTCAACTGCTCGACTCCTCGACTGCTCGAATTTAATGCTCGACTGATCGAATGCTCAACTATGGATATATTTAATGATGATAATTTTAAATGTTAACCTATATGGAATAATATAGGTTATATAACTCACATTTAAAATTATCATCATTAAATATATCCATAGTCGAGCAGTCGATCAGTCGAGCATTAAAGTCCAGCAGTCGAGGAGTCGAGCAGTTGAGGAGTCGAGCAGATGTTAACTTTAAATATACTTCAATGGTATATTATTTCATATAGGTTATATAACCCACAATTAAAATTATCATTATTAAATATATCCATAGTCGAGCAGTCGATCAGTCGAGCATTAAAGTCGAGCAGTCGAGGAATAATATAACTCACATTTAAAATTATCATCATTAAATATATCCATAGTCGAGCAGTCGAGCATTAAAGTCGAGCAGTAGAGGAGTCGAGCATATGTTAACTTTAAATATACTTCAATGGTATATTATTCCATATAGGTTATATAACTCACATTTAAAATTATCATTAAATATATCCATAGTCGAGCAGTCGAGCATTAAAGTCCAGCAGTCGAGGAGTCGAGCAGTTGAGGAGTCGAGCAGATGTTAACTTTAAATATACTTCAATGGTATATTATTTCATATAGGTTATATAACCCACATTTAAAATTATCATCATTAAATATATCCATAGTCGAGCAGTCGATCAGTCGAGCATTAAAGTCGAGCAGTCGAGGAGTCGAGCAGTTGAAGAGTCGAGCATGTTAACTTTAAATATACTTCAATGGTATATTATTTTATATAGGTTATATAACTCAGATTTAAAATTATCATCATTAAATATATTCATAGTCGAGCAGTCGAGCAGTCGATGAGTCGAGCAGTTGAGGAGTCGAGCAGATGTTAACTTTAAATATACTTCAATGGTATATTATTTCATATAGGTTATATAACCCACATTTAAAATTATCATCATTAAATATTTCCATAGTCAAGCAGTCGATCAGTTGAGCATTAAAGTCGAGCAGTCGAGGAGTCGAGCAGTTGAGGAGTCGAGCATATGTTAACTTTAAATATACTTCAATGGTATATTATTCCATATAGGTTATATAACTCACATTTAAAATTATCATTATTAAATATATCCATAGTCGAGCAGTCGATCAGTCGAGCAGTTGAGGAGTCGAGCATATGTTAACTTTAAATATACTTCAATGGTATATTATTTCATATAGGTTATATAACCCACATTTAAAATTATCATCATTAAATATACCCATAGTCGAGCAGTCGATCAGTCGAGCATTAAAGTCGAGCAGTCGAGGAGTCGAGCAGATGTTAACTTTAAATATACTTCAATGGTATATTATTCTATATAGGTTATATAACTCAACACATATTTTGACAAGTGTCCTATGCTCGACTGGTAGTTGGGGAGATGGATATAATAAATGTGATGGTTGATGTTAACTTTATATATTAATTAATATAGGGTTGGTGGTTTTAATAAATACTAAAAATCTTTTACATTTTCAAAGCAAAAAAGTACGCCCCAGGTCGAGCAGTTGTAAGTCGAGCACTGTCAGTTGAGCACCGTCGAGCATCGTCACATATTTAGTTTGTGGCGACTAAAAAATATAAAAATATTTTTGTGGGAATTCCTTATGTTATTAAGTTGTATTTATAGTTATAATCGACACCAAAGCTTTTAATGTAACATCATCCCTAACATTTATCAAAAGAATATGTAGTCGCATAACCCGCCAACATGCTTTTTTGTCCGGTCCTCGGTCCACCTTGTTCCTATTATCGGTTTTTGGTCCGGTCCACAACGGTCCGGTTTTGTACCGACACTCCTACCTAGTCCATTTGATGGTTGGCTAACATCGGTGTTTGAACCGCTCGACACTCAACAAGAACCCAAAACTAATGCGCCTCATCGAAATCATTTAAGAATAAAAACACAATGTTTATAATATGAGCATCAAAGTCATCTCTGAATCGAACAAAATTGCATTCAATCTAAAACTAATGTTTATTTATAAACATCAAAACATTGAAATGTGCATGTTTAAACAAGTACAACTTCAAATAAAAACTAGGACCCAGTGGCTGATCAAATTTTTTTGGTGACCAGCATGAAACCAAAATCACAACCAACAATGAAAAACTAGACAAAACCAACAAGCTATGTCATCTGATATCACACATCAGGCAGCAGTGCTTTCAGCACCATCATGAAGAGCACAGCACACAGTGGCTTTATGATGTCCCGAATAAACCCTAATATCTTCACCAGTAGACATCGACCAAAGCCTCGCCGTTGAATCAGAAGAAGCTGAAATTGGGATATATAAAGGATATAAGTTTGTTAGTGATAAGTTTTTTTTATGTATCCCGTTTGTGATGTGAAGATAAATAGAAACAAACCACTGGCCAAGCCACAAGCCAACAAACTTTTCAGATGCTAGCGAGCTCAGGCTCTACTCCGTTGAAATGCCCCCTCGGAACTCATAATATAGATCAGAGGTGGCAATTTCAACGTATTTACTTATTAACGAATGAGTTGTGTTTCTTTATCTCAAACGGGTTCAATTCAAAAGTTTAACTAATAGTGGAACGGGTCAATCGGCTTTCATCTTCCAAATTGTCATTTTGATGCATTCAACCCCCAAAGTAGTTTTATTTAAGAATTTATAATTGCTATTGTAACATTTTTTTATTTTTATTTATTTATTATTATTATTATTATTATTTTTTTTGCAATCATAATCGGCATGTTATATATTAACTAAAAACGTATGAAAAAGTACTTGCAGGTCAACCCAGCCCCATTCAGACCATTTTGTCCCATATTGATGAAAGAATTGTTGTAACCTAAACATGTGACCCAACCCATCCATCTAACCATCTCCAATAAAAATAAATTTCACATGTTTACAAGTCATATACCTGTAATGAGATAAGCACCATCTACGGAGAAGACACAATCCCACACCCAACGTTGATGTCCTGACATATATTTAATACCAAGATGTTAAACCCCCAAGGTACTTCTTGGCATTATCCCATGCTCCGCCTGTGTTAGAAGCCGATATTGCAATCTGAAAAAATATTAAAAATGATAACTTCAGTTAATGGATAATTTTTTATGTTATGAGAATGTAAAAGCAGTAAAATGGGTGAATTAGGTCATGGGTCAAAACTAGTAAACGGATCCGCATGGTTTTGATTTTTTTTGTTAAAATTTTCTTTGCTAATAATGATTACATCAATGATATAATATCGATAATAGTGTGATAGTTTGAACATGTTTTCTGGTTTGCTAACTTTTTCATTTTACTTACTTGAGGCATTAGATGTAATACATAACCCGCACAGAAAGTTCACATATAAACATGTTGATTGCCACCTCTAAAAACTTAAGGAAAACATATACTGTACCTGGACACCTGAAACAAGTGAACCTGCAAGTACACCGGCAAGCGATTCAACTCCAATAAAGGTCCCGACAACAAGAGGGGTAACCATAACCAAAGCACCATGAGGTATCATCTCTTTGACAGAGAATGAAGGTTGTGAAGAGCGAATAAAAGAGAGATTCACTTGCTCATAGTCGAAGAGAAGTAGAAATTCCAAAATATGGAATTCATTGACATGAAAGCTTAAACATTGAAAGGAAGTCATCAATCTTGGATTCTAGAAGCTTAATTCGTAGAAAAACAGGGAACATGCTTTTACCTTTATCAGTACGTTCTGTGGTGTTTGTTGTGGCATCAAGCGATCAAGATACTGGTACCAGACATAAGAGCCAGGTCCATACAGAAGGAACCCATATGAAGCCATTCGGAGTGCTCGAAGCCAATTATGATCCAGGAGACTCCACGTGACATTCTAATTACAGTTCAGAAGAGTCCATGAATGCTAATTTTACAATAAATACAATATTCCAAAAAAAATAATAATAATAAAAATAAAAATAAACTTGCACATTTGTACATGGACATGGTGATACTAAGCTAGTGTTATTACCTAAATGAACATAGTAAAACAAAGTAATTCATAGCTGTACTTCTCCCGAATCAATACAGCAGGCTATGAGTCTTATTCCAAAAAAAAATTCCCTTGCTATACTTGGTTCAATTTCATTAAAACTGTAACTTCATCTCATCTTCCAAACTTGACAGTGTGCTTTTAGTATAAAACATGTATAGAAAAAGATGACCGAAGTACAATCATAACTCAATGTTTTGGTTATTATACCTCTCTTATAAATTATTTACTATACGTCTATACTCTATACCTATTACAGTACTATACCTGATATTTGTCACTAAAAGAGTTATTCATTTGTGTTGACATGATATTAGACCAACAGTTCACTTCAGAAACCAATTTAGATACCTGCAACGGAGGCCTACTTATGTGATATATCTCCTTTATATTCCATACGGTTAAAAACCACCACCAAATAGCCTAGTGATATTAGACCATCAGTTGATGTTTTCCAGACGCGTGATATGAGATAGCAGACATCAGTCTTCTTGATGGTGTTCTTCGATTGGTGTGACTAGATTTGATGAGTGTTTAATCAGTTTGGGATGATACCAGTCTGATGTTGAAAAGAGGAAGGGGAAGGTGGTGATGGCGGCGGCGTGGTGGCAATGGCGGTGGGTGGCGCGTGGGTGGTGTTGCGGTGGGAGTCACGAGCTAAAACGCTCCATAAAAGAAGAGGGTGCACCGATCTATCGATTTGGCTAGAAAAGTAGCTCGCCTGAAAATTTTCCGGTGGCCGGAAGGTGGCGGTGGTCGGCGATGGGGGATAAGAGAGAGAAAAGAGTTAGTGAAATGTGGGTATTTATATATGGGTTTGAAGGCATATTTGTCATTTAACCCAAAACTAAAAAAATATTCCCACCTACCGATTGTACCTGCAACGACAAGTGTCAAAAAGTTAATGGAGTCGAGCAGTCGAGCGGTCGAGCGTGGACAAAATGGGAAGAAGAAGTAGTTTTTGGCTTCCTCTTGAAATAGGCCAAAACTTTTGGCCTAGTTTGAGAATTATATACTTTTGTTTGATGTAAATATTTTTAATTATACTTGATTCGACATGATAGACTTTTATGTATATAGTCTTTTGTTTACCATTCTTTAGAGTAATTATTTTTTTTTAAGGCAACATATATTAAAGGAACCAAAAAAGAGTACAAGACAAGGCGACCCAATTTCTTAACAAGACAATTAAAAAGCTAGGCCTCAAAAAAAGCAAACTTACAACTTACAACAAAACTAACTAAAATTTAACATAATTATACTTATAACGCAGTTAGGTTTCTTTATTTATAACTCACTGCTTATCCCTGATTTTTTATATTAATCGATGTGTGATGCTCAACAGAAAATAAATTTTTATTTTTATAAGTAAACATTTATTTAAAGTTTTTTGTTTTCCGTACTGATATTTTTAAGTCATAATTGTTTCGGTATAATAAAATTTAATATTATAATATTTTGTCAATTTTGATTAACTTTAATATAAAGATATACTCCTTTCGTTCTCAAAAAGTGTTCACAAACATAAATTGGACAAATTGTTATATTTGTAATTAATAAAAATTTTATTGATAAAAAGTCATTTTTACCCTCATATTTTGTTGTTTTGGGCAAAATGAAATAATATTGATATTGATAGGATATCGAAGGATCTTGTGAGTACAATTGAAGGAATGGAAAATGCAAACCCAGTGAAAATTCATTGAAAATAACATTGAAGATAACCCTAACCTCATTGAACCAAAAACATATGACAATTGAACTTGCGGCTTGAGCCAAATGATTTTTCCTTTTTCTTTGTTCTTTTTTCCTTTTTCTTTTCGATTTAAATGAGCTTTTGGTATTTAAAATGGCTTTTTTTATTTATAAGATGTGTGTTGACAGTGTGTGTGTGTTCGCGTACGTGCGTGCGTGTGTATGAAGGTGTGCACATATATATTTTTTTAATTTCTATTTTTTTAAACCTTTTACATATCTAAGTTTCAATTTATACTTCTAACATTTAGAAAGTTTGTATAAGTGAGCTAAAGTTTATTGTATTTTTCTTGGTTTTTTCCTTGAATTTTCTCTTTAGTTTTATATAATTTGTAATTTTAGTTTTAATGAATAAAAAAATAATTAATTCGTAAAAATAAAATAAATAAATAAAGTGATGAATCTCAAAAGAAGTGTCAATATATCTAAATTTCTTCCCTGGCGTGCTAATACAAATCGGTGTTAGTCATTTAAGTATTTAATTTTCTTCATTGGCATGTTTAGCTAGCAAACTTGACATCAAACCAAATGTCGAATACCAAGATCAATATGCTTGAAAATTCGTGCTCTCTTATTATTAGTTCTCCTTATGTATATAACTCAGAACCTCTCCCTAGTTTAGTACATCCGGCAATGTGAGACGCTAAAATTATGTAAAATTACATTCGTAGACATCCTATTTGAACGACATCTTGTACGTACAAGGCACTGAATGATCGATAATTTCCAAGTCCTCTTTCTTGGATAATATTGATATTAATAAGATACTATACTTACATGTTTTTCTGTAATTTTGATATTAATAAGATACTATACTTGCATGTTTTTCTGTAATTGAAACTATACTTTATGATAAGTAACAAACCACAAATCACTTAATTGAAACTATACTTTATGATAAGTAACAAACCACAAATCACTTAAAAAATACAATATGTGTTAGGATTAATTAGGAGGTGTTGTTGTTGGCTTATGTGTCCGGACGGCCTATCTTGTCCGGACGTCCGGACGACACGGCACCACCCGGAGGAAAGCTCGGAGAAAGCCTTACTCGCCCGGCTAGTGTGACCTCAAGCAATAGGACAAGCGGCATCACCTTTTGGACAGATGGCAGCAGCAGACACCGTCGCCGCCGCCCCAGGATTTGCGGGATTATGTCTGCGACACATACCCGGAAAACCCGGCGCCACTATTTCAGGTACCAAGGCTGGGTAGTATAAACACCCAGCTCATTTACTACTATCAACCAACTTTTACCTTTCGCATTTACTCTCAATTACTGTTTAAGCCTTTCGGATTACCCCATACTTATCTTCACGCCGGAGCTTGGTCCTGGGACAACACCCGGGGCGAGCCTAACGTGAGTGTCTCTTGTGTGTAGGTACTTCGGAACCTCAGCAAGACCTTATCCGGAAGACTTGACTCCACATCCGAGGGAGTTGCAGGTTTTACTTCAACAAATTGGCGCCATCCGTGGGACCTACTATTCAATCTACCTGAAGTTCAAAATGGCTGGTCCTACACCTCAAAGAGGAGATAATCATGTAAATAAACGAAAGATCATTAATATGATCCTGAGTCCAGTGGCCGCAAGAAAACGGAAAATGGCAGACACAGAAGAGGACTGGATGAGTGCCCCAATCAGTTTCCCATCTATCCTTCCAGGGGATGTTTCGGGCGAGCCTTTAATAGTTGAGGCCGAAGTGGAAGGTTATACAATACGAAAGGTTTATGTAGACCAAGGCGCTTCGGTGGAAGTAATGTATGAACACTGTTTTGAGCACTTGTGCCCCTCCATCAAGGCCCGACTGAAAGAAACCAATACGCCTTTGGTAGGATTCGCAGGGGAGTCCATTAAGCCGTTGGGGAAGATAGAACTGGAAGTTTGTTTCGGAAGTCAAGGTTTGTTCCATAAAACTGTGATGAAATTCGTCGTGGTAAGGTCTCCCTCCCCGTACAACATCATATTAGGGCGCTCCGGATTAAAAAAGCTACGAGCCATCCCCTCAACTATCCACTCGATGATGAAATTTCCTACTCCGAGAGGCGTAGCGACGTTGGTCACTCGGTCAGTCATAATTTCGAAATGCCGTAAATTGTAGGAAAAACAGATGGTGGAAAGAGAGGCGAAGAATGAACCTCGGAATGCCGAAGTAACAGGGGACTCGGCTGGGAAGATAGAGGAGGTGATGGTACATCCGGCATACCCGGATCAACTGGTAACCATCGGGGGAAATTTCTCCCCGGAATGTAGGAGGCAGTTGATTACGCTACTCAAAAACAGTTACGCTACTCAAAAATAGTCAAGACGTATTCGCCTGGGAGCCTTCGGATATGACGGGAATACCACGACGAGTTACAGAACATATGCTGAACGTGAATGTCCTAGACCGACCGGTAACGCAAAAGAAAAGAACTTTTTTGGCGGAAAAGAACCAGGCCATAACCAAAGAGGTGGAAGAATGGGTGAAAGCCGGGATAGTTCGGCCGGTGCGATACCCTACATGGATTTCAAACCCGGTGTTGGTAAAGAAGTCCGACGGTAGTTGGAGGATGTGTATCGACTTCAAGAATCTCAACTCATCTTGTTGAAAGGATTATTATCCGTTACCGGAGATCGATTGGAAGATAGAGTCGGTCATGGGATTCCGGTACAAGTGTTTCCTAGATGCTTATAAGGGATACCATCAGGTACAAATGGCAAAGGATGGTGAGGAGAAGACAGCTTTCTATACCGAACATGGGACATACTGTTATACCAAAATTCCGTTCGGATTAAAGAATGCCGGAGCCACGTGTCAACGGCTGGTAGACTCGGCCTTCCGGTCTCAGATAGGGAGAAATCAGGAGGCGTATGTGGACGACATGGTGATAAAAAGCAAGACCGAAAAAGAATTGTTGGCCGACATAGCAGAAACGTTCGACAATCTCCGAAGAATCAATATGAAACTGAACTCGAAGAAATGCTCCTTCGGGGTAGAAGAAGGAAAGTTTCTGGGGTACATGGTAACATCCGAAGGGATTAGGGCAAATCCGAAGAAAGCTAGGGCAATTGCGGATATGCAATCTCCAAAATAGCTCAAAGAAATGCAGAGTTTAAGTGGCAAGCTGGCAGCTCTAAACCGTTTCCTATCCAGATCGGCAGAAAGAGCGCTTCCGTTTTTTGACACATTGAAAAATATCACGAAGGAGAATCAAGACGAGTACCGCTGGACGGAACAGGCCGAATCGGCTTTGTTAATACAAATATCGTCCCAAAAACGTTATTTATATTTTTTATCTTTACTTAGTTTTGTTAATGACAATTACAAGGTATATATTTTAGCAAATTATAAATACTAGCTTAAGTCTCTTAAGTACACATTTTACATTTCACAAAATAACCAAGAATTACAAGTTTGCTTATTTAGTAACTTGTTTCCTTAAAAGGAAACTTTAATTCTAAAAACATTCCATGACATCATTGCATACATCACATATAATATCTTTGTTAGATTGTGATATATCTTGTTTAGATTTACAAGTTACATAGTTGACATTTGAGGATTTTGGATGATTTGGTAAGATATGGAAGATTTGGAAAGATACACCAAATCTATTAGCTGTCAACACCCACGGATCCAAGTCCAATGAAGGACGGATCCATATTGTGGGATCCGTGGGATCCGTCAGCTGGATATCAGCTTGTCTATAAATAGCAAGCTGATTATTTGGCTTTCTCATCACTCATATAGCTTAAACACACATATTCATTCAGTATATATCTTACTAACATCATTCATACTTGCATTTCACTTTGATCTTCCTTTTTGTAGAAAAGAGATCAGTATACTTGCTTTCTCATCACTCATATAGCTTAAACACACATATTCATTCAGTATATATCTTACTAACATCATTCATACTTGCATTTCACTTTTCAAGGATCTACAGAACCGTAATCCTTTAGTTTCATTACTGTGTGATATTGTAGTTTGTTTCACACATCATTATCTATCATTTGTAATCAGTGAGTGTGGTTAGTGTTTTAGTCCTCAAAACACAAAGAGAGTAGGGGTGGTTGTACCCTTGTAAAGAACTCGACATCTAGCTTAGTGTCGGTAAAGTATATAGGCGACGTCATGTTGGTTCTACCTTGTAAAAGAACTCGGTGTTTAGCTTAGTACCGGAAAAAGAAGTAAGCGACGTGTAAAGGTTTTCTCCGTCTAGAAAAGGAGTTTGTTTCTTAGTGAAGGATCAACTCTCGAGTAGGAAGCTCGGGGAGTGGAGTAGGGCAAGGAAGAGAGTCCTTGTAGCCGAACCACTATAAACAACAGTGTTGTGTGGTTTGATCTTTCCTCTCTTTATCTTTTGTTTATATTGTGTGATTATTTGTTTGTGATTGTTTCCTTTGAATTAACATATAGTAACAAAGCAAATAAAACTCGAAAAAACGGTAAAAACTATTCAACCCCCCTTCTAGTTTTCCACAATTGGCATCAAGAGCTACGTTACTTAAGACTTTTAAAATATATTGTATTTTAAAACTTAAAACGATCCATGGATTTTGAAAACTTTAAAGAAGGGCAATCTATGCAGAGACCACCTCTATTTGAACCAAATTGCTTTATTTATTGGAAAAATCGCTTTGAGACTTATGTAAAGTCAAAGGATATAGATCTATGGTATATAATAGTTGATGGTGATTACAAACCTATTAGTAATAATATTTCGGGTGGTCGGGATGAAGGAGTTTCACTTACTCGTCACAGTGATGAGCAAAAGAAACTAATTGCCAAAAATAATGAAGCCAAAATGATGCTTTATAATGCCTTACCTAAGAAAGAATATGAAAGAGTTTTTATGTGTAAAACGGCTAAGGATATTTGGCAATCTCTTATTATCACACATCAAGGGAACTCACAAGTAAAAGATAACAAAATTGATCTTCTTGTCCAACAATACGAACAATTTGTTATCTCTGAAGATGAGACCATTGATAGTGCGTTTGCTAGGTTCAATACTATTATTACATCACTTAAAGCACTTGACGAATCTTTTTCTAGTAAGAATTTTGTCAGGAAATTTCTAAGAGCACTCCATCCGAAATGGAGAGCAAAAGTGACAGCTATTGAAGAATCTAAAGATCTCTCAAGCATGACACTAGATGAGCTCATAGGAAACCTAAAAGTTCACGAAATGATTATGGAAAAAGACTCAGAAATTGTCAAAGGCAAAAAGGAGAAGATTAAGTCTATTGCCTTGAAAGCCAAAGCCGAGTCAAGTGACGATGATGAATCTTGTTCAAACAGTGATGATGAAGAATATGCCATGGCCGTGAGGGATTTCAAGAAATTCTTCAGGAGACGAGGAAAGTTTGTAAAACCACCTCGTGATGAAAAGAAATCCTCTCGGAAAGATCGTGACGATAAGAAAGGTAAGGTTGACAGGAAATGCTATAGGTGTGGTGACTCCAGTCACTTAATAGGAGAATGTCCAAAGCCTCCAAAGACCAAGTCTCAAAGAGCCTTCGTTAGTGGAGCTTGGAGCGATAATGAAGGAGATGATGATGATGAGCCTAAGAACAACGAAATTGCCCTTATGGCTGATGACACAGAAGAGGTACATTCTGATTCATACTCCTCTATAGATGACGAAACCTTAGAAGTAGAATATAACAAACTGTGTGACGTTACTTTAAAAATCATAAACAAAAACAAATTTTTGAAAACAAAGACAACACTTTTGGAAAATGAAGTATTTTGGCTTAAAGAAAAAGCAATACGAATTGAAAAAGGTAAAGGTAGTAAAGAAACGTGTGTTTCTTGTCAAGAACTAAAACTTGAATTAGAAACCTTAAGATCCACACAGGAAGATTTAATCAAACAAAATTCAAAGTTTAAAAAGTTTGATAAAAACATAAGTTGTGCAGATGAAATAATGAAAATGCAAAAACTACCTCATGATAAAACAGGACTAGGCTTTATGAAACTAGGAACCTTAAGTGACCATAAGGAACCGACTGTGAATAAAACTGATTCAACCAAGTTAGACACTCACGGATCCGACGGATCCATAAATTTGGATCCGCCAGTTGTACCCAAGGGATCCGCGGGTACTGAGGCTGAACAGAAGGTTCACAAAGTCGATTGTTCCGAGTTTGTTAAAGTTACTAGAAAACCTAACAGTAATATAACCAATAATAAACATAAACCAGCAGTATCTTTAGGAAGAGGTCAAGCTAGAAATGAATATAGAATTAAAACGGATCAACAGAGACCTTAAATGAGTTTTCCCAAACACCCCTTTTCCAAAGAGTATAGTTAATCCACAACACACTTATCAAAATAATTGGAACCAAAACATGCCTAGAAACTTTCATGGTCCTAATTATATGCCATGGAACAATTGTCCACCATTTCCGTACATAAACCATGATAATATCATGTTTAACCCAAACGGACCCATGAGATATTGGGGACCAAATGCTTGAGTCTTTTATGAACTTAGGTATGCTTGAAAGTTGATCTTGAACCTGATGAGTGGATCAAAGATAGTGGGTGCTCAAGACACATGACGGGAAACAAAAATATTTTCTCAACCTACCAAGTGTATGACGGAGGTAATGTCACATTCGGTAGCAAGCTTAAAAGTAAAATCATCGGAAAAGGTACAATCTCTCATGACTCTCTATCTATTGATGATGTTGCTCATGTAGATAATTTAGGATTTAATTTACTTAGTATAAGTCAATTATGCCGCAAAAAGTATAACGTCCTTTTCAGTGAAAATGGAAGTAAAATACTTAAAGATGGCATAACCGTAGGAAAAGGTGTTTTAAAGAATAATGTCTATGTTATGAAATTAGATAAAACACCTAAAGATAAGTTATGTCTTACCTCCTTGGACGAAAACTCAACTCTATGGCATCGACGCTTAGGTCATGCAAATATGAGGCGTATTCAATCCTTGTCATCCAAAGAACTCATTAGGAACCTACCCAAGTTGAAATATGACCAACACTTTTGTGATGTTTGCAAAATTGGGAAACAAGTACATAATAGCCATAAGGCTAAAAACTTGGTATCTACATCTAGATGCCTAGAATTATTACATATGGATTTGTTTGGCCCGTCGGCTATACAAAGTTATGGAGGAAATTTTTACACTTTAGTTATAGTAGACGATTACTCTAGATATACATGGACAAAATTTTTGAAAACTAAAAATGAGGCATTCGATAAATTTGAAATTCTAAGCAAGAAAATTCAAAATCAAATAGGAAGTAACATAGTATCTATTAGAACTGACCATGGTCGAGAATTTGACAATGAAATCCAATTTGGAAATTTTTGTGATAGTAATGGAATAACTCATAATTTCTCGGCTTCTCCTACACCTCAATCAAATGGTGTAGTAGAACGTAAAAATAGAACAATTCAAGAAATGAGTAGAACTATGTTAAATGAACAAAACATACCTCAAAAGTTTTGGTGTCACGCTGTAGATACTTCCACATATATCCTAAATAGAGTTATAATTAGACCATTTTTAAATAAAACCCCCTATGAAATTTATCGAGGCAAAAAGACTACATTAGGATATTTTAGAGTTTTTGGAAGCAAGTGCTTCATTTTAAACACTAAGGATTATCTCACCAAGTTCGACCCAAAGTCATATGAAGGTGTATTTCTTGGGTACTCTCACAACAGTAAAGCATACATAGTATTAAACAAGGAAACATCAAGAGTCGAGGAATCATTGAACGTAACATTCAACGAAAGTCCACCTCCCTCTAAGACATCACCTTTGGTAGATGATGACGTAGTTGAAAGTCAAATGGCTAATGATATCGAAAACATTGAAAATGACAATGAACCCGTAAAAGGAGAGATAGTCAATATCAAAGAAACAAAAAGTCATCCATTAGAAAACGTCATAGGAAAACTTAATGAAAGAACATTAAGATCCAAAGCTCAAAATGAAAGTAATTATTTTTGTTTTATTTCTACTGTTGAGCCTAAAAATATAAACGAGGCAATAAAAGATGAATGTTGGGTAATTACTATGCAAGAAGAACTAAATCAATTTATTAGAAATGATGTTTGGACATTGGTCCCTCCACCTAAAAATCAAACCATAATCGGCACTAAATGGGTCTTTAGAAATAAAATGGATGAAAATGGTATTGTATCTAGAAATAAAGCTAGGCTAGTAGCTCAAGGCTACAATCAACAAGAAGGTATAGATTACGATGAAACTTTTGCACCCGTAGCTAGACTTGAATCTATTAGGATATTACTTGCATATGCATGTGCACATGATTTTAAGCTATTTCAAATGGATGTCAAAAGTGCTTTCTTAAATGGTTTTATAAATGAAGAAGTATATGTTGCACAACCTCCCGGCTTTGCCGACTTTGAAAAACCAAATTATGTTTTCAAACTTAAGAAAGCTTTATACGGACTTAAGCAAGCACCAAAGGCTTGGTATGATCGACTTAAGACCTTCCTAGTTGACCATAAGTATACCATGGGCCTAGTAGATAATACTCTCTTCACCAAGAAAAAGGGATCACATATTATCATTGTCCAGATATATGTGGATGACATTATATTCGGTTCAACTTGTCAAGAGTTATGCAACGATTTCTCAAAAATCATGCATGACGAGTTTGAAATGAGTATGATGGGGGAACTAAACTTTTTCTTAGGTCTCCAAATAAAACAATTAGAAGATGGGATATTCTTCAACCAATCAAGGTATATCAAAGATATGCTTAAGAAGTTTGGTCTTGAAGACTCAAAACCCATGAAAACACCCATGTCCTCCGAAACCAAACTCACAAAGGATGAAGAAAATGAATCCGTAGATAGCACTAAATATAGAGGAATGATTGGTAGTTTACTCTATCTTACGGCTAGTAGGCCTGACATTATGTTTAGTGTTTGTCTATGTGCACGTTTTCAATAAGATCCAAAAATGTCCCATCTTGAAGCCGTTAAACGGATATTTAGGTACATCAAAGGGACTACACACTTAGGATTATGGTATCCCAAAGGAACGGGTGTAGAAACCATAGTGTATACCGACTCAAACCATGCCGTGACTATGTTGATAGGAAAAGTACTAGCGGTATTTGTACTTTTGTAGGATTTTGTCTCACATCATGGTTCGCTAAGAAACAAACTGCCCTCGCAATCTCAACAACAGAGGCAGAGTATGTATCTGCAGGAAAGGCGTGTCAACAAGCACTATGGATGAAACAAGCTCTCGTTGACTATGGAATTGAACTCAACAACATTCCCATTCTTTGCGACAACAAAGGTGCTATTGATCTAAGCAAAAATCCAGTCCAACATGCTAGAACCAAACATATTGAAATACGCCATCACTTCCTTCACGACAATGTACAGAAGGGAATCATCTCAATTGAGAAAGTTTCCTCAGAGGACAACATTGCCGATATTCTCACAAAACCTCTAAAACGAGAACCTTTCAACTATCTTAGACTTGGATTAGGATTAACGGAACCTAGTGATTAAGTAAAACATTAGTGTAAATATTAGTTTAACCAAACTCGACACTAAACCAAAAATTGCATTCTGATCCGCGGAACCAATCGATAACAAAGGCGGATCCTTTTTTTTGGATCCGTCAGATCCGTCGCATGCACAGCCAAGTTTATTATTAAATAAACAAGAACAAGTACTATTCATTCCTCACTCCAAAACATATCACCCTACTGTATTCGACACACACTCAATCTCCATCACAATTTAGACCATTTTCTTCCACTAATTTGTGCTTCTAACACCACTGTAAGTATTCTTATCATGTTTATACTCCTGATCTGCGTCTAGGATTTCTATTTCATGCACTAAACCAAAACTTGGGGTATATGCATAATTCTTGAAAAATCATGAAGCATATTTACTGTATCATACTTAAAAACATGTTTTTCTTAGTTGGAATTACATCTCATAGCACATTGTCTTAATTTAACAAAAACCCCATGAAAATTTTCTTACTAAAACCTTCTAACGACTAGGTAAAATGATCTTTTCGAACATTGTTCATACAAATGCAAAAAACGTTATCTTTTAGACATCACTTGCATAATGTCTCTTGAATGCTAAAGGGAATACATAATTAATATGTATTTTCGGGTACATTCAACCGTAGCTACATTGAAATAGGAGCGTTTGGGTTATCTCTCGTTTTTAACACAAAACTTGCATAAACTAAATTTTCATGCATCAAAAAAGGTCGAGATAACCGCACCTCCACATTGTCCCCATGTAGGCACACACTAGAAATTTTACACTTAATTTGATCATTTCAACTAAAACTATGTAACTTTTGTAATTAGGAAAATCATGCCTCCCGCAACAAACTACGATCACAAAAGAACCGTTAACTACTTACCCGACGTCCACAAAACCAAAGGTCTAACCAAAGCCCAAGTCGACATTTTCAAAGCCTTAGAGAAAAAGTATGTCCATGAGGGTAGAGCCGTAGATTCCTCGTTCTATGAAGGAACCCAACTTAGGGAAAACTTAGCCGCAATTCGATTTGATACTCTTTTAGATATAGATGAACAAATCGTTCCTAGGTTCATTCTTGAGTTTTATGCTAGTGTAGGTCTCAGTTTGAGTGACCAAGGTTACTTAAGTCTTCAGTTTACTTTAAATGGAAATCATATCAACATCCCTCTTGATCAATTTGGTGAGGTCTTGGGCATTCCAAATCAAGGGACATGTATTTACTCGGACAAATGGTCTTTAACTATCTTAGAATCCAATCTCGATAGGACGGCACCATATGTCACTCCTCTCGCATCAAAAGAAGTGCTTAGGGAACATCTCTTCATTCCTAAGAACAACCCCACAAGGATGTATCGTAGCCGCGAAGTTGCTAGAGACTCATTTGCCATGGAACTAAATGAACTCAAGCCCGAATTCAAGAAAATGGAAGAGGTCTTAAGGGCCAACGTCATGTGTACGGTAGGGAACCGTGATCACATAAATGCGTGCTTGTGTCATATGATGTTCAACATCTCAACTCGTCAACCCTTCAATCTTGCGTATTATGTTGCTAAAAGGATGTGTGACATTCCGATTCAAGACAAGATTGCATTGCCTTATGGAATGCTCTTGACTAGACTCTATAGAGCTTTTGCACCTGTCTGTCCAAACTCCTTAGGATTTGTCCCACAATACACAGAGATCCCACACACTTTCGTTCCCTTAAGTAACTTTAGAGTATCGGTTGATAAGGGAAAACGTCCTCGTGCACCAACATCATCCTCATCATCTTCAATGAGTGAAGATGATGGTTTGCCAAATTCTAGGATTCCTCCACCCGAATACTTGAGCCATCTTCCTTCAATTCCAAATGAATCCGCTGAGAATCGCAACATTAAAGGAATGGTGAAGAATCTTGGTCGTTGGATGATGAAATTGCACAAAGGTATGAAGAAGTTGAAGAAGAAGCTTAGTTAAAGGAGTGTTTGGATTTGAACAATGTTAGACAGTGTGATGTTAAACTTTTATGTGTCTCGACTCTATCTGATAATACTTGTTATGTATGTGTAATAACTAACATTTGCAGGTAGATAACCCTCATGGTTATCAAGTTTCCGGGTTATAGCCTATGTTTGGCATAACACCTAAAAAGGTAAGTTTCTAAGAACGGATTCATCTATG
This sequence comes from Artemisia tridentata subsp. tridentata, assembly GCA_021014915.2. NCBI lineage: Eukaryota > Viridiplantae > Streptophyta > Magnoliopsida > Asterales > Asteraceae > Artemisia > Artemisia tridentata. The sequence goes on along the minus strand of CP139501.1, from coordinate 19,179,824 downwards.
ATAAATCGTGTGTTAATATTATCATATTTAGTTGTTTTGCTATACATATTAGTTGTTAAATAAGTTCTAGGAGAATTTTTGGGTTTTCGTCGAAAAACGCGAAATATGACAAGTCTTCTGTTTAGTTTTAGTATTAGGGACACGGATCCGGCGGATCCCAAAACTTGGCTCCGCCAAGGGTTATCGTTGGTTCCGCCATCCGCCAACCTGCAGAATTGGCGGATCCCATACCTTGGATCCGCATTTGATCCCATTTGGATCCGCAGGTTCCACAGTAAAATCCTTAAACTTTTTCGATTCATCTCGATTCTAAAATCTTAGTGTTTAGTCTTATTTAGGAATAATTCAATGCTTATAAAACAACTTAGAACCATTTAGGAATTCTTAGAAACTTAGGAACAAAATTTCCCACCAAAATTTAAATTTTTGAATTTTAGGTGTGAGTTACCAAACTAATACAAAGAAGGAACCCTTTTTAGGGATCCGTCAAATCCGTGGAAACATCAAATCATAAGATTTTCCACTATCTCCTGGTATTTACTGCAAAATCCAAACATATTACTCAACCCAAGCTCAATGGATTGACTTCCTTCATATGACCTTCATAAATCTTTGCTCCAAATCATTAGCAACCAACATTCTTCATTGGATTCACATCACTTCCAAACACAAATTTCCATGATCCTTCTGTCTATAAATTGTGATCTAAACTTTTAACAAAATTCACACCTTCATTTTCTTCTCCTGTACTTATTAGTTACCTAAGTCAACAATGACAAAGTCAAACAACTCCTCCACATCTAAACCACCAAAAAGGACAGCCCGTATTAGTGTGAAACCTTGTTGTCTCATCAACATCCACAATTCATCCTCAGAAGAATCATCACCACTAAACATCTCCTCACCAATTGCTAGTGAAAATTTCCTTACCTTGTCTACTCCAACTCCCTCACATGTAGTCATAAAAACACCACCTCCTACCATCACTCCAGTAGGAACCACACCACCACCCGCTCCATCACAGTATGAGAAATCTCAATCATCACCAAGCTCACCAAAACTCCAACCCATGGAACTCTTTAGGACACCACCAACATCTCCACAACCATATCTTGAAGAGTTAGAAGATCTTCCACCTACATCCACCAATCCTCCACCAATGAGTCTTGAAAACTTAGAACCCATGCTATTCCATCCTCTCCATCCGGAGATTCATGGTCATCTATACCGTGAAGCACCACAACATCATTCCCAAATACCACCACTATCACCAACTTCAACACTCATCACCATAGATGAGGCAATGTGGAACAACATTCCTCAAACCCAAGAAGAGATAAGTGCGGAGTTAACACAACTCTATGCTTTCTCGGGTATGGTTGACCATCGCCTTCATGAAGCCATGGACATTCAAAACATCCTAATGAACTCCCTCCAAACAACACCACCAACCAATGAACAACAACAACAACCATCCAACAACAACAACAACCAACCACCACCACCACCACCACCACCACAAAACTTGGAGCCTAGTCTTCCTCCCGGTTTTTCAAGTCATGATTGCGCGCATTGTGAGAGAACATCTCACTTGGCCCAAAGGACCAACATTTTGGTCCATGAGCTTCAAAACGAGATGAGGTTCATCTTGAACCATGTTCTCGAGCGTCTCAATGCCATCTCTCATCCTCCTCAATAGGAGGTTTCTAGTCTAGTTGTTATGACCTTTTAGATTGTTGGTTTAGGACTTTTTATTTCTTTCTAGGATATCTTTTTATTGTACTTGTAACATCATTTCATCATTGTGACTTTTGTCACAAAATTTTCAATATCTATAAATGTGATGTTTTATGCTTATGAGTGATCAACATATTGCATATTATCATTATCTTTGATAACTAACATCTTTATATAGCTTGTTGTACTCTATATCATGATTGCTTTAGGTACAAATAATCATCAGACACTTACTTTGACTTTTTAAAGTCAAAACATATTAAAAGGCTTGTTTGGAAGCACACTTCACATGCATTCTACTTCTTCATTGAAGTTATTCATCACTAACACTTCATTTGCAGCATATCATACCCTTCAAAAGTATACGTTGGTACTCGAATAATGGGGAGTATACATCGAGGGGGAGCATTTCATGATAATTTCATTTTATAACCATTTGTTTTGTAGGTACATACATCATTTACTTGTTACTCCTTCTATGGGGAGTATAAAACAAGGGGGAGCTTTAAAGTTCTCAAAATCACATTCCGCTACGCTACTCTTTTTGTTTCGACAAAAAGGGGGAGAAAGGACTAAGTTTGCAGTAACTGTGATTCATCACAGTACATACACTTTTACAAAACTTTTCTTTAATAAACAAACTTAATATATATTTTTTAAGAACTCATGCTATATTTATTCTCTTGCTCAAAAATATACCTTATGTTTTGTCATCAACAAAAAGGGGGAGATTGTTAATACAAATATCGTCCCAAAAATGTTATTTATATTTTTGATCTTTACTTAGTTTTGTTAATGACAATTACAAGGTATATCTTTTAGCAAATTATAAATACTAGCTTAAGTCTCTTAAGTACACATTTTACATTTCACAAAATAACCAAGAATTACAAGTTTGCTTATTTAGTAACTTGTTTCCTTAAAAGGAAACTTTAATTCTAAAAACATTCCATGACATCATTGCATACATCACATATAATATCTTTGTTAGATTGTGATATATCTTGTTTAGATTTACAAGTTACATAGTTGACATTTGAGGATTTTGGATGATTTGGTAAGATATGGAAGATTTGGAAAGATACACCAAATCTATTAGCTGTCAACACCCACAGATCCAAGTCCAATGAAGGACGGATCCATATTGTGGGATCCGTGGGATCCGTCAGCTGGATATCAGCTTGTCTATAAATAGCAAGCTGATCATTTGGCTTTCTCATCACTCATATAGCTTAAACACACAATTTCATTCAGTATATATCTTACTAACATCATTCATACTTGCATTTCACTTTGATCTTCCTTTTTGTAGAAAAGAGATCAAGCTTTCAAGGATCTACAGAACCGTAATCCTTTAGTTTCATTACTGTGTGATATTGTAGTTTGTTTCACACATCATTATCTATCATTTGTAATCAGTGAGTGTGGTTAGTGTTTTAGTCCTCAAAACACAAAGAGAGTAGGGAGTGGTTGTACCCTTGTAAAGAACTCGACATCTAGCTTAGTGTCGGTAAAGTATATAGGCGACGTCAGGTTGGTTCTACCTTGTAAAAGAACTCGATGTTTAGCTTAGTACCGGAAAAAGAAGTAAGCGACGTGTAAAGGTTTTCTCCGCCTAGAAAAGGAGTTTGTTTCTTAGTGAAGGATAAACTCTCGAGTTGGAAGCTCGGGGAGTGGAGTAGGGCAAGGAAGAGAGTCCTTGTAGCCGAACCACTATAAACAACAGTGTTGTGTGGTTTGATCTTTCCTCTCTTTATCTTTTGTTTATATTGTGTGATTATTTGTTTGTGATTGTTTCCTTTGAATTAACATATAGTTAACAAAGCAAATAAAACTCGTAAAACGGTAAAAACTATTCAACCCCCCTTCTAGTTTTCCACAGGCTTTTCAGGAGATGAGAAAGATGATCCTCGAGCTTCCCTACCTTACGACTCCAAAACCGAAGGAAGACTTGTATGTATACCTGGCGGCATCAAAGGAAGCAATGAGCGGGGTACTTTTGGTAGAAAGGGAGGGGAGGCAAATCCCGGTACGTTACTGATTGTACAAATAATTGCACGACCAAGCCTTCGATGGTGATCAAAGGAATAATGGGGTGTTGAGATTGCGCCAAGCTTGTTCTTAACCTGAAATAAGAAATACGAAGACACTACGTTAAGTGATTGCGCAGGGGTTGGACCCTGCAAACCACCTCCGGCGTGCGAGTAAGTATGTGTAAGGGTAATGTAGGTTGTAAATGACGAGAATGAAGTTAACTTACATTGTTCATGCCCGACTAAGCTATTTATTGGGGGAGAAATAGGCCTTAGTGGGCGGTTTGCACATGTTTCGGAGATCATGGGGGCGTCCCATGATTTGTGGTAACCGCTAGGGCTTTGTAGCCCACGATCTCTACCTTGCCGGGAAAACCTAAAGAAAGAGGAGACGTGAGTTTGACCAGGTCAGGATTGTCCTTCGTGCTAGTTCCTTCTTAGGAGATACCCCGAAGGGCTTAAGGCTTTGATTGGTGGATTCCCACATGGTAATCAGTTCGCAGGCGAATGGTTTTACGCCAATGAAACGTGTTAGGAGATTAACCTGGGCCTCCGAAGGGAGGGCTTTCTACAGGCTCGAAGGGGAGTCCTTCGACCCGTTCGGAGGGTACATCATCAAGCCCCCCAGTCGAAAGTGATATATACGTACAAGTTTATATTGCATTCGACTCAAAAAACCTGCTACACTTTATCCCGTTCGTCGCAAATTTGAACGCAATGAAGATAAGTGCTTAAACAAACTTTGCGCAATAAATGCAGCTAATAAATCTTCAACTACCGCTCTATACTACCGCAGCGAAGATATCGGTAAACATCTTTTCAAAAATTAAAAAATTAGTCTCCATGTATATCTCAGATTATAACTGCACGTGGATGGCTAGGATGAAACTAAAAGGATATTCATAAACCCTTCATACTTCCAACCCTAGATCATATTTTCTTTTGTGCCCAAAATACACGTACACGGCCCTGTGCTTTGTGCTTCAGTTGAGCTTAAAGGTAAGTTTTCCTCTCCGATCTTTGTCCTTTTGCGCTCATAGTCTCTAGTTCAAGATGAGTATGGCAGCGAAAAGAACTATTAGGGAGCAAAAATGTACTCTATCAGAGCAGGCTCTAATAGAATTTCTTAAAATATATCCCATACCTAAAGAGTTTAAAGTTATGCTTCCCAATCAAAACCAAAATGTTTTTGATGCTCCAACGGGTTATGTGGGGCTTTATGTGCATGCATTTACAGAATCTAACTTTAGGATTCCGATCCACCCCTTAATCCTGGAGTTTCTACAATATTATCAAGTACATATATCCAGGCTGAACCCTTTTGGCTTAGCCAAGTTGACTACTTACATCGTTGTATGTAAAGCTTATGGGTATGAGCCAACATTGAATGTGCTTAGAGGTTTTATAAACCTTTGTCCTGGTGGTGATTGGTTAACATTGGCCAAAAGAAGTGAGCCCGATGTGCCCTGCTTAATAACTAAACCTTTTGCCAACATAAGAAAATGGAAAGGTCTGTTTTTCTGTGTGCAAGATACGATCATACCTCCCAATTATCCGGCGTTGCTAGATAAAGACAATCGTTTTGACAAGAAACGCTTTGATGATCCTTTGCCGCACTTCGTAAGAAGCTATCCCCTCTACCAACGTCTTGAACGTCACCCATTTGATGTGCAAACGTTTCCTGAGCCAATATTGTTTCTGGCGGGCATTATAGATCATTGGGAAGGCTCTCCCTTGGAACCTGAGATAATCTGCAATGGGAAAAGTATGTATGTACCTATTCAAATAAAGTAAATGACTTATCTGATGGTATTTATCTCATTTCTTTTTTCTGTAGGGATGGCATTCAGGAACTTCGTTGTAGCCCGTGGTACTAGAGAGCTTAGTTTTGTCCCCAAAGAGCCAAATAATGTGAACCATGAAGTAGGTTCTCCATCGACATCAATTAATAATGGCGAGACTCCGCATTTTGTTGAGACTGTAGCAGATTCCGATGATCCCCTTATCAAGGAATTTCAAACAAGGCTCGTAAGGTCCTCCGGTCTTTCAGATAAGAAGAAAAGTAAGAAAGCAAAAGCTGCTATGTCTGTGAAGACTCCTCCGAAGAGGAAATTATCCCTTCCTACCCCTCCGACAAGAATGGTGAAGCCCAAAGGCTCTCATTCTAAAACCTTTATACCTACTCCTCTGACAATTCCTGAAGATGATACTCCTAGTAAGTTATAATGCATGCGTAATAAGTGTCCTTCCTTATATAACTTGTGCTTCTGTCTTTCGCAGGTCTTCCCGATGTTAATGAACTACCCAATTCAACTGCGTGTCGCCACTTGGTTGAAAAAATGACACCTGCTAAATGGAAGGGAATCTTGGATAACATGTCTATGGAAGAGCTTTGCAACTTTCATTCCAAAAGTTATGCTAGGCAGGCTGTTTTGGATAATCATCTTAATTCTAGGACAAGGGAATTGGTGCAAACGGTGTTGAATGTGAGAGTGAAAATGGATGCTATCTTAGCCAAAGAAAAAGCTAGGGATCATGAATATGATAAATTGGAGGCTAAGTGCAAAGAAGTGTTGGAGAACTTTGAGAAGAATCCTTTTGTACAAGATATGCGAGCCAAGATTGACAAACTCGAGGGCAATTGAAGGAATCCCAAGCAAAGTGTGATAGGTTGAAGGTTGAGGAGTCTAAGGTGTCCATCTATAGAGCCCAAATTGAAATGCTCGAATCCAAATGTACAAGTCTGGAAGCCGAAAGGTCTAGGCTGATTGAGCAAGAGGCCAAGCTTTGCGAGGAAATCGATAGTCTAAAATTCCAGTGTCGAAGCTTGAAGAAAGACCGAGCTGAGGTAGTTTTGAAGGTTGTTCCTCATGTGCCAATGGAATTGCATCGTAGCGATGAGGTGGGGGAAGTTATTAGGAAATTAGTGAACGCAGCCATCTTTTATGGTACCTGTACCACTTTGGAAGAAATTGCCCAGACAAAGAAGCCTGTGGTTTTGTCGGGGGTACCATACTATCGCTCTGATTTTGAGAAAGAATTTAATGAGGCTGGCGATGCGTTTATGTCAATAGAGTACCCTTTTCCTAGCCGAGGTAACCAAAGATCCGTTGGCTCCCATAGAAGAACTTTTGGCGAAGAAGCCGATGAAAGTCCACCCTCCGTCTTCAACAAAGAAATCTGTTTCCGTTCTGCCTTGAAAGGGTCTCTATGCATAATGCCCCAACGTGCTTAATGTTCATTTGTTTAAGACAATTTATCTTTGTTGCTGTATGGGCTTCGACCCATGCGTTAGACAATTGTTTAAACCGTTTTTGCTTTGACCATTGTTGGTCTTATCAATGTTAAGTAGGGATAATAATCCGCTATGAATGTCATGCTTTTCTTCTCGTACGCTTATTATAACGTACATATACAACCTAAGGTTATAACCTTATTGTGTGTATTTTGAACCAAGATTTTCCGCAATCGTATAATTTGACTGCGACAGAGGGTTGCGACCCACTTCATCTTTATCCTGAAGGTACGAAGGGCTTAGAATACCCTAAGACTATATAGGAAAAGTTAATGTGAATTGCTTTGGATGTTATCTCTATACAAGACATGTGTCTTGCTTCATCCTTCGACATTGAAACTTGTAAAGTACTTGGCTGAGCAAATCTTTGTTGTAAATAACGAAACAAGAGATTTTGAGGGAAATAATTTATATCATTAAGTGGGTAGGGAGGATTACATCATTCTAAAAAATGAACACTAAGACGCCTACCATTAATGTTTTTTCCCAAATGAGAAGAATGCGTTACATGAAATTGAAAAACAAACTGATTGTTTTAAATGTAGTAAGTTTTATATGTAAAACTTACGAAGATTGGTACCATTCCAAGTCCTTTCCATGGCCTCCCCTTTAAGCGTTGCGAGCTTGTAAGCACCATTGCCGTAGGCTTCCAATATAACGTAAGGTCCTTCCCATGTTGGCCCTAGTTTTCCTTCGTATTCAGCCTTGCTTGCGCTGTTTAAACGAAGGACATATTCACCTGGCTTGAACGTGGAGGGTCGAACTCGGTTGTTATAGTACTTTTCAAACTTCTGTTTATAGATAGCCTCCCTGATCGAAGCTATTTCTCTTCTTTCTTCCAGGAGGTCGAGGTTTTCACGAAGCCTTTCGTCATTTGTTTTTTCTTCAAAGTTCACAATGCGTTCTGTTTCGATGCTGATTTCGGAGGGTATGACAGCTTCCGTTCCATAGACCAGGCTAAAAGGAGTTTCCCCATGGCTTGACTTGGGGTGTGTCCTATGTGCCCACAGAACTTGGGGTAACTCATCTACCCACCCATGATGACTTCGTCCGAGTCTCTTTTCGATACCATCGATGATGTCCCTGTTCGTGACTTCAACTTGTCCGTTGCCCTGAGGATGGTATACGGAAGTGAACGATTGCTTGATTTTTAGGCCTTCACAAAAATTTGGGAATACTCCTTCGGCGAATTGTTTCCCGTTGTCGCAGATGATAATGTGTAGAACACCAAATTGGCAGATTATGTGTTCCCATACAAACTTCTCCATATGCCTTCCTGTTATTGACGCTAAAGGTTTGGCTTCGACCCACTTGGTGAAGTAGTCTATGGCTACGACCAAGAATTTTATCCCTCCCGGAGCTACTGGTAGGGGTCTGACTATATCGATTCCCCATTGACAGAAGGACCATGCTGATGTGCGTGTGTATTGCTCTAATTCTTTTATATCCACGGCAGCGGCGCCAAATACTTGGTGCGCGTGTGATGTGTCGTTGTGGTTTTAGCAGTATTAATGCCTACTCAAGTTTTAAATTTATATTTAGCCGACTTATCAATAAAACACATACTTTAACGAGCAGTGTACCCATTCAGTATGAATATAATGGTAAGTAGAGTGTCGATCACTAAGAGTGGAACGTATTATCTAGTTATTCTAATCAGTATTTTAATATCTTAAGTTAGCTATACAACCTAATCTAATGCAAGGGGGGTTCAGCCTGAGAGAATGGCACGGTTTGGTTATGATTAAATAGTAAACTAAACTAATGAGCACGAATCAGCGATTAGCACACACGTACACATATAGATACTTGAGACAATAAGAAGACCTGTCATGATAATTAAGTAGCTTGTCGCTTGTTTTATTGCTAGTTTTATATGAAGTGTATATAATTAACCCTTTCTCGTTGGCTCTAATCTTATCGGCGAGTAAACCCTTAATGATCACTTATGTCTATCCCACTATCCTAGAAACGATAGAATAAATAGGCGAGGAAGGGGCATGGCGACCCAAGCAATGCTCCGCTAGACATAGAGGTTATCAATGCACTAATAAAAGTCACCAAAGACATCAACATATAAACTTTAATTAATGGGAAAGCAATTTTAAGGGGTGCCCATGATTTTCCGTAGTCACATGGAATCGGCCCATCAATCCTGATGAATTAAAGTGTACTAATACAATAAAACAAAACTACTTAATGAATTGAATACATGCAGGACCTTCTTACAGCTCTTGTATCCTCGTTCAAGGTGTGTCTTGTGCTGCTAATACGTCTGAATTCGTCTCCTAGGGTTCTTCTGTCTTCGGTCTCTAAAGTCTAGTCTCAGTGTCCCGAAATTCGTCTGGCCTTGGGGTATTTATATTTTCTGTCTAAGGGTTAGATGCGGCGCATAGGATAAGTAGATGCGGCGCATTGACTTAACTTCGCGTGGGGTCCAAGATTAATATATTCAGGAATATTCGTACACCGCCTTAAGATGCGGCGTAACTCCATTTCTCTATGCGGCGCATGTCCTTTGCTGTCTTGGATTGTGACTTATGAAATCTTGATAGTGATGCGTCGTATGTAAGAAGTATGTTGCGGCGTATCTGGAGCAGAATGATCTTGATCTTGTACATTTCAGTAGACTCTTAACATCTTGCATGTTTTGCTCCATAATTAGTCCAAAATCTCCAAGTTTCACATAATACTTGTTTTTACCTGAGAATTACAAAAGTAAACATTAACGTATCAATTCTCATATATAATAAAATAAAAAAAGTCAAATAAATAGGACAAATGATGATAATAAAATGTACTTATTTGAGTTCATCAAATATCCCCCCACTTGAACTTTACTTGTCCCTAAGTAAACCTTAGAATAAATCTTATGAAAATGCATCCTAAAAGATATTAGGATTTATTTTTATATTTAAGCATGTATTCGTTTTGTCATAATTGCACAACCAAACACTTAACGAATTAGAAATAAAATAAAATATTTCGATAAAAGCAAATCTAATCGTTTAACTGTCCAGTCGTTACGAATATTCTATCATAAGCTTGGCAAGTATACGCATCTCCCCCACTAAAGCCAAGGAATAACAAGTCTAAAGCGGTAAAAAGGGTTTGTTGGTTAAGGGTTAATCATTCTTCTTAATCTCTATCGATCTCAAATTCCAGAAAAGGCGACAAAATCACAAATACATGATCGAATCCACGACCACGATACTTGCAATTGCTCAAATCCTTAACTCGAATGGGCTAAAGATAGGACCAAGTAATCTTTACCAATAATATTATATCAAAAAGGGCGACAAAATCATAAATACATAGCCGAATCCACGACTACGATACTTAAGATTGCTCAAATCCCTAATCTCAATAAATCAAAGGTTTGGATAAAGAATGATATAGGGTATGGATAATATTTGGGATACAAATTGGTGTAAAATGAAAAATAAACAAAACAGATAAATTAAAATCCTAAGTGTGGTTAATCACTATCCCAACCATCCCATGAATAAGACTCATATCATTGAATAACTCACGCTTTAACACTTGAAACACACGCTTTAGGTAGACACGAATTATACTCAACAAGATCTCAATCAAAGAATAACCTTAGTTGGCGTTCCCATAACGGCCAACTCCCATTCAATCCATAAATATAATATATATAACAAATAGTGGTGATATCGACCACTTAATACAAAACTTTACATAAGTTGGTTAAAACAAACTTCCAACTTTTCCTTTTTTTTTTTTTTTTTTTTTTTTTTTTTTGACATCAACATATATGTGTAAAATTTCACAACTTTTCTATCACTATTTTTCCGGATAATTTTTCCATACTCTTCATACTTTCAGAAATAACTGTAATAGCGAAAGTAGTAAACACACGAAAAATAAACTCAAAGTTATACAATATTTACTTTTATACCAATTGCATTATGCAATTTCCCGACTCAACCAAATATAATGAATTACGCACGCGAACACAGGTAATGTAAGGAAACACACTTTGCCTAAAGCAATTAACCAACCACGGATTCTAATCTACAGGGTAGGCTAAGGTGTAAGGGTGTAACGAAACATTATAACAAAGGTGTAAGAAACGAAAGGAATGGCTCTGAGTGTTTTTCTAGGGGTATCTTACTCTAAAAGTGAGAGTAACAAAAGGGTTTATACGGGGGTTAACTAACCAATGTAGTTAGTTAATATCACATAACATATAAAGGCTATTTGGGTGTAATCCTAGAAATTTACCAATTTAGACAAGTCATTCCAATTATATAGATAATACTTATTATGGTGGTCTCGAATAGTATATAAGCCAAGTTCTAAAGTTTACAAGTCACCGGCACACTCATAGATTTGTGAATTTTGATAAGTTCACAATTTTTGAAAATAATGTTATGTGTGCAGCTATGTAATTTAGATTTTAAACAAAAACATGCTATAAAATTTTAAATTTTGATATATTAAGCGCATTTTAAGCATATTTTGAAAAAGTTTAGGACAAGTAAGTGTTCTAATTCTCCAATCCCCCCACTTAAGTTAAACAACGTCCTCGTTGTTTGTGTCAAAGATTAAAAACTGGAAAATAAAAGAATTAGAACAGAAAAACTCCCCTGAGATTTGCTCGGTATGATCCTCCATTATTCGTATAAGAGCAAAAATCAACTTTCTTGTGGATTAGAATGTTTAAGCTTCATAGATGATGTATCCACAGAAATGCAGGAATCTATAATACCATTAAGACTTTAACACACCTGAGTTAAGAAGGTTCAAACTTGCATAATACATTAGCAGTTAGTAAAAATAAAACTAAAAAAATAAAATGAAAATCATCAGGTCAGTCGATACGCCGTATCTTATGGAAAAAGATACGCCGTATCGAGCCTGGAATAAATACGAATCAGAATAAAAGATGCGTCGCATCCTTAACCAGGGATGCGCCGCATTAAAATACTGACAGAAAGTTTTAAAGTCAAAAATAAAAATGCAGAAAATTAAATAAGATATGACCAGTGCAGATGATACGCCGCATCTTAGGATGGAGATGCGCCGTATCTTCTACAGGTCTGACAGACTCGACATAGAACAGAAAAGTAAAAAATTTTCGGGTTGTCTCCCGGTCAGCACTTGTCTTTATTCCAGAGTCTTCAAGTTAGACTCACGTTCAGCTCCTTAATACCGATCACTGAAAGAGTCGGAAGCATCGCGCTCCCTCATTGCCAGTCCAGTAATATTGAACACTCCTTGCTCGTCCTTAATTTCCACGCCATTCTTCTTTAATATCTGTATAAACAAAGTTCTGTCCCTTTCGGGCAGAGATGACAAAATGATAGACGGGAAATTCTTATTATTATATAGGCATAAATATGCAAGGTGGGGTGGTAGTTCAATAAACACATCATTATTCAAATTTGTATTCTCAACTATCCTCCTACGTTTGTTAATTACTTCGCAATCATACCACTCATCATCAGAATCATTAACAATATCGCGCCTAAGTTCGGTAGGTACATTAAGGTCAATAAATTCTTCGAAGTTCTCATGATTAGGATTAGTTGAGTTGTTTTGAATCAATGTTTCTCCCATAAGCCTAGCTTCAAGATCGAGGTCCATACGTTCTCTTAATCCTAGCACATAGACGCCTCTAATTATGCTTTTAGCAAGATCTTGGCACTTATAGACTAGTTTATTATTCCCTACCTTTAATGAGATTTTTCTTTTAAACACATTAATCTTAGCATGGGCGGTAGACAAGAAAGGTCTTCCAAGGATTAAAGGAATCTTAACATCCTCGGGCATATCTAATATAACAAATTCTACGGGGAAAACAAACTTCTCAATCTTAACTAGCACATTTTTAGCAATCCCTTCAGGTCGTTTTACCGTTTTATCAGCCAATTCAATAAGCAACTTAGTTGGTGCTAATTTTCCTAGTCCTAGGGTAGTGAATGTCTTAAGGGGCATAACACTAACGCTAGCTCCTAAGTCAGCTAACACATTATTGAAAGATATATCATTAATTGAACAAGGTAAAGTAAAACTTCCTGGGTCCTTTTCTTTATGAGGCAAGGCATGTAAGTCGGTTGCAGAGCTCTCTTCTTTCATTGTAACCTTGATCTCCTCTTCAATCTTTGTCTTCTCTTTGAGTAACCTCCTTAAACTGATTGAAGAATTAAAGAAAAATTCGGGTTTTGCAGCATCATTACCATTCATCAATCTTCTAGGTATGTTAGGTGTGACTTCCTCAGTGGTGCTTATGGCCTTGACATGATCTCTTGGGTTGGTTTCAGTTGAGCTAGGTAAACTTCCGTATCCCCTTTCTAGAAGAACCTTGCTCATTTGTCCGATTTGTTGTTCCAATGCTTTGATCGAAGCTCCTTGATTTCTTGTAATAGTATCCGTTGAGGCTCGGATTTCTTTGATCATAGCAGTGTTCTCTTCATGTCTTTTAGCAGCATCGGCCATAATTTGCTTTAGAGTGTCATCCAAAGTCTGCCTCCTTTCTTGATAAGTGGGATTAAAGTTGTTCTTTTGATAGTATCCCGGAGCAGCTTCCCTAAATCTTCCTGAAGGTCGGAATGGTTGTCCAAATTGTGTGTAGTATGCTTCTTCAAAAGTCTCACTTTCATTCTTATTAGGGCAATCTTTAGTGTAGTGAGGTCCTTCGCATTTTTCACATCCAACTTGGGCAGCATAAACTTTTTCATCACGCTTCTTCATCTCTCTACTAATTTTATCCAATTGAGCTTGAATTGCAGCTAACCCATCAAAATTAGTGCTGCTCTTAGATCTAGTAGAGGTTCCGTCGTGCCATTTTTGAGAGTGATCAGCAGCTTCTTGGATAGCTTTTCTAGCATTGGCTGCACTCATTTGAGGCACAGCTCCCTTAGCATCCAAGATTTGTCTAGTAGGCACGTCCAATCCTTGATAGAATAATATTATCTCCTGCATTGGACTTAGATAATGTTGAGGGCATTTCATCAATAAGTCTTTAAATCGTTCCCAAGCTTGATAAAGAGTTTCATCAGGCTCTTGCTTGAAACTGTTGATAGCCTCCATCTTTTTAGCAGTTTTAGCAGGTGGACAATATCTTTTCAGGAATTTGCTCTTCAAATCTTCCCATCTTGTGATTGAACTAGCAGGTTCATTCCTTAGCCACTTATTAGCGGCTCCTTTTAGCGAGATTGGAAAGATTCTTAGCATAAGTTGATCGTCAGAGACTCCTTCTGTAGTAAACAAATCTGCAATCTCGAGGACTTTTTCAACATGTTCATTAGCATCTTCATGTTCTGTTCCACTGAAAGCATTTTCTCTTAGCTCCTTGAGAAACTGACCCTTCAACTCAAACTTTGACTTTTCATCAAACTTTGGTCTAGCAACTCCTGAACTGTAATCAGCACGGGTTTTGTTCATGTATTCCTCCATAGTAGTGTTTTCCGCCATTGTTTCTGTTTCTTCTTCCTCTTTCTCTTCAGAAAAGTAATCAAGCCCGAACGAACTTGAAATTTCAAAGCTTTTTGTGTTGAAAAGCCTTTTAAGCGAATGTAAGGCTCGTTCAGGATCTTCGAAAGGTTTAATCAAGTTCTTAGTTGAACTCCTGGTCATGCACTTCCTGAAACCATCACAAAAGCATCAGTAGGGTATGTTCAAGAAAGTAATATATCATAAAATTAACAACGAAAACGGAATACGAAAAATAAAAGTTACTGATATCTGCAGACGATGCGCCGTATCCAAAAAGTTGGATACGCCGTATCCAAAAAGTTGGATACGCCGTATCTTATAATCGTTAAAATTTAATCAGACTTTTATTCAGAAAGCAGATACGCCACTTATAATTTCAGAATGCGCCATATCAGTTTAATTGTCAAAAATCGATTATATTTATTAAAATTAAATGCGTCGTATTAACAAAAGCTAATGCGCCGTATTTTCGTTACGTTTCAAAATACAAGATTTTTGATTCAGAAGATGCGCCGTATCGATAAATATCGATGCGTCGTAACTGTTTAATAATTCGAAAACTGTTTTTAATTTAAATACTAAATACGCCGTATCTGTTAAAACAGATGCGTCGTATGGCGTTATCGTTTAGAAAAATTTCTTATTAAAAACAGAATACGCCGTATCTTGGGGAAAGATGCGTCGTACTCGAATTTATTAAACGCATTGTATTTTATAAAAATTAAACGCAATACGCCGTATCTGTGAAAACAGATGCGCCGTATTGTTTGTATTAGCACAGTACAACGATAGCAGAATGCAGAAAAAAAAAAAAAAAAAAAAAAAAAAAAAAAAAAAAAAAGAAACAAAAATTAAAGAAACAAAAACACACAAAAACAGAAAATATGCGAACTATACAATGAATGCAATCTATCTAATATATAACAGGGTTAGTGGTTAGAATCTAATTCTTTTAACAGATAATAACAATTCACTCCCCGGCAGCGGCGCCAAAAACTTGATGTGCGTGTGTATTGCTCTAATTCTTTTATATCCACGGAAGCGGCGCCAAAGACTTGGTGCGCGCGTGATGTGTCGTTGTGGTTTTAGCAGTATTAATGCCTACTCAAGTTTTAAATTTATATTTAGCCGACTTATCAATAAAACACACACTTTAACGAGCAGTGTACCCGGTCAGTATGAATATAATGGTAAGTAGAGTGTCGATCACTAAGAGTGGAACGTATTATCTAGTTATTCTAATCAGTATTTTAATATCCTAAGTTAGCTATACAACCTAATCTAACGCAAGGGGGGTTCAGCCTGAGAGACTGGTACGGTTTGGTTATGATTAAATAGTAAACTAAACTAATGAGCACGAATCAGCGATTAGCACAAACGTACACAGATAGATACTTGAGACAATAAGAAGACCTGTCCTGATAATTAAATAGCTTGTCACTTGTTTTATTGCTAGTTTTATATGAAGTGTATATAATTAACCCTTTCTCGTTGGCTCTAATCTTATCGGCGAGTAAACCCTTAATGATCACTTATGTCTATCCCACTATCCTAGAAATGATAGAATAAATAGGCGAGGAAGGGGCATGGCGACCCAAGCAATGCTCAGCTAGACACAGAGGTTATCAATGCACTAATAAAAGTCACCAAAGACATCAACATATAAACTTTAATTAATGGGAAAGCAATTTTAAGGGGTGCCCATGATTTTCCGTAGTCACATGGAATCGGCCCATCAATTTTAAGGGGTGCCCATGATTTTCCTAGGGTTCTTCTGTCTTCGGTCTCTAAAGTCTAGTCTCAGTGTCCCGAAATTCGTCTGGCCTTGGGGTATTTATAGTTTCTGTCTGAGGGTGCGCATTGAATAAGTAGATGCGGCGCATTGACTTAACTTCGCGTGGGGTCCAAGATTAATATATTCAGGAATATTCGTACACCGCCTTAAGATGCGGCGTAACTCCATTTCTCTATGCGGCGCATGTCCTTTGCTGTCTTGGATTGTAACTTGTGAAATCTTGATAGTGATGCGCCGTATGTACGAAGTATGTTGCGGCATATCTGGAGCAGAATGATCTTGATCTTGTACATTTCAGTAGACTCTTAACATCTTGCTTGTTTTACTCCATAATTAGTCCAAAATCGCCAAGTTTCACATAATACTTGTTTTTACCTGAGAATTACAAAAGTAAACATTAACGTATCAATTCTCATATATAATAAAATAAAACAAGTCAAATAAATAGGACAAATGATGATAATAAAATGTACTTATTTGAGTTCATCACATGTTGAGGTGACAGATGTCATGTCTTGCTTAGGCATTCTTGGAACTTTGGAGTAGATCTGACAAGCTTCGCATTTTTGTATTATCTCTACTGTGTCTCTATGCATAGATGGCCAATAATACCCTAGCTTCATTACTTTTGAAACAACGGAGCGAGGGCCTGCATGCAACCCGCAAGATCCTTCGTGAACCTCATAGATGATGTTCGAAGCCTGTTTTGGTCCCACACAACGAAGCCATGGAGATAGGAAGGATCTCCTATAAAGGTTATCCCCAATGAGCCTATATTGGGGAGCTTTGATCCTCACCTTTCGAGCAAGCTTAGGATCCTCCGGCAGAATACCACTGATCAAATACTCCCTAATCGGAGTCATCCAATTGGTGCCTTCCTCGAGTATGATGTCAGAAACTTTGCCTCGTTTAATTGACCTATCAGTCAATACTTCTACCAAAACTTCCTTCGTTAAATGAGCAAATGCCATTGAAGCCAACTTGCTTAAGGCATCTGCTTTCTTGTTTTGATTTCTGCGAACATGTGCTATATCATATGTTTCGAAGCCTTGAAGGAGTTCTTTAGATTTTTCCAAATATTGCTTGATGGTGGGTTGCCTTGCTTCGTAGGAGCCTTTAATTTGGTTGGCGACTAACTGCGAGTCTACAAAAACGGAGAGGTTACGAACCTCCATGTCCTTTGCAAGTCGAAGACCGGCTAACAAAGCTTCATACTCGGCTTCATTGTTGGTAGCTTCAAACTCAAAACGCAATGCGTAAGTGTATTCCCTTCCTTCCGGACTAACTAGCATTAAACCTGCTCCTGAACCATCAGAACTTGATGCTCCATCTGTGTACAATTTCCACCCCTCTTTCGTCTCTTGGGGCTTCTCCTTAGGAATTTCTTTATCTTGGCTAGGTCCGGAGGGTGTTTCAGCGAAAAAGTCTGCAAGTATCTGACCTTTGACGGAGTTTCTACCCTTGTACTCTATCTCAAGTTCCCCCAATTCGATAGCCCATTTAGCTACCCTTCCTGATTTCTCAAGCTTCGACAACATCTGCCTAATAGGCTTGTCAGTCAATACCGTGATGGGATGAGCTTGAAAGTATCTTCGAAGGCGTCTTGCAGCATAAACCAAGGCTAGGATTAGCTTTTCCAACTCCGGATAGTTTAATTCAGCTCCTTGTAGGACCCTGCTAACGAAGTATATAGGGACTTGTTTCTTCTCCCTTTCGGCTAGGAGCACCGCACTGATGCTTTCGAATGATGCCGCAATGTACATGAACAACACTTCGCCTTTGATTGGGGCCGTAAGTGTTGGTAAGATTTCCATAAATTCCTTTAGCTTTTCGAAGGCTGCTTCCGCCTCACAACTCCATTGGAAAGTCTTTTTATCTGTACACCCCTTGAGTGTTTTGAAGAATGGTAAAGACCGATCTGCCCCTTTCGACAAGAACCTACTAAGTGCCGCAAGCTTCCCATTGAGGCTTTGAACTTCTTTTAGTGACTTCGGAGCTTGAAGGTCAGTGATGGCTTTTACCTTCGAAGGGTTGGCTTTAATCCCTTGTTTAGTGATCAGGTGCCCCAAGAATTGTCCTTCCTCCACGCCGAAGGAACACTTCTTAGGGTTAAGCTTCATATTGATTGCCCGTAATTGATCGAAGGTCTCTAGGATGTCGGAGAGGAGGTCCTCTTCGGTTCTGCTTTTTATTACCATGTCATCAACGTAGGCCTCCAAGTTCCTCCCGATTTGCTTGTGGAAGGCTTTATCTACTAACCGTTGGTAAGTTGCCCCTGCGTTCTTCAGACCGAAGGGCATTTTCTTGTAGCAATAGACACCCTTTCCTATGTAGAAGACAATCTTTTCTTCATCTTCCTCCACCATTTGTATTTGGTGATACCCTTTGTAGGTGTCCAGAAAACATTTCAGACGGAACCCTGAGAGAGATTCGACATTCCAATCGATTTCTGGTAGAGGGTAGCAGTCCTTCGGGCAAGCTTTATTGATTTCGGTGAAGTCAACGCACATACGCCACCCTCCGTCACTTTTCTTTACCATGACTGGGTTGGCAACCCAAGTTTGGTATTTCACTTCCCTGAGAATTCCTGCTCGCACAAGCTCATCCACCTCTTTGCAAGCAGCTGCATTTCTTTCTGGTGCCAGGCTTCGTCGCTTCTGCTTAATTGGTTCAATGTGTTTGAACTCGTTAAGCTTATTTTCTGTGCCGAAGGGCTTGCCATCGATCATAAGAGTCCTGGGAACTCCTGTCATGTCCGAATATGTCCATGAGAACACATCTTTGTTGGCTTTGAGTAACTTCTCCAGGTCTGCTTTGAAGTTAGCAGGGAGTTGCTTTCCGATTACCACCGTTTGCTCTGGATAGAGCTCATTTATCACAATACGTTCTTCGGCATCCGTACAACTAAGGATGGCCTTCGGAGGCTCCTCCGGACTTTCTCTAATCTTTTTGCCATTGTCTCCCACTTGCCCTTGACTGTAACTGGAGAACACGGTTCCTATCCCATAAGGTGTATGGAACTTTACCGCTGCATGTATAGTGGAAACTACGATACCCATCTTTTGCATGGCGGTCCTTCCTATCAGCAAGTTGTAAGGAGAGTTGGACCTTACAATAGCGAACATGAGGGTTTCTGTCCTTGCGAGCTTGCCTTCTCCAATTGTTGTTTCCAACGGAACTTCTCCCAGAGGCCACGAATGCTCACCAGAAAATCCCACCAAAGGTATTTTCGAATCAACCCGTTGCGACCTGATCGAAGGCTTGAGCTTGAGAAAAAAATGCTCATAAATGATTTCGCAGGAGCTTCCACAGTCCATATAGGCTCTATTCACTTCTCGGTTGGAAATGAGGACTTTGATGACTACTGGATCATTTGAAGGGACTTGGCCTGTGAGAGGAGGAAAAGTTACTTCCCCTATTGCATTACCCTCCTGCTCCGTTACCTTTCTTTTCAAGCTGGCTTCGCCCCAACGAACCATGAGTATTGGGGCTTCGAGAGGAGTAGTATCTTTAGCCAATTGAGTGTCGGTCATCTTTTCCTTTCCCTTCTTTATACCCTTCACCAAGTGTGCCAATTGCCCGGACTTCACAGCTTCTTCTATCTGTTTCTTTAACTCTCTACAACTATTCGTATCATGACCATAATCTTCTTGAAAGTGACAATACTTGCTGGTATCCCTGTTTTTGCCCTTACTTGTCATACGAGGGGGTGCTTCGAAGGCCTTAGCAGCCCTCTCCGTAGCAAGTATTTCCTTTGGAGACTTGGTTAGACTGCTTAACAAACCGTGGTTGGGACCTTTGTTGTACGGAGAAAACCTGTCTCTGTTCTTGTTCTTGTTCCTTGACCCTTCCCACGAAGAATGCTTCAAAAACTTGTTGTTGCTGTCTCTGTCTATCGGAGCCCCATTAGTGGATACCTCTTTCGCTTCGATCCAAGTATACGTCTTTTCCATTAACCCTTTGTAAGTTGTCGGAAGGTCAGTGGACAAGAATTCCACCAAACTCCGATTTCGAAGACCATGTACGAAACCTGAAATACGCTGATCTTCATGAAGACCCAAAATCTGCAAAGTATCATCGGTGTACCTAGTAACGAAGGCCCTTGTGCTTTCGTTTTCCTTTTGTTTGATGTTGTGCACCGTTAAATGAGTCCTTGTGAACTTCTTTTGCTAACTGAAGTGTGACCGGAACTTAGCCTTAAGATCATCAAGATTGACGATGCTATCGGGCTTTTGCCCATTCCACCAAATACGAGCAGAATCCCGTAGGGTGTATGTAAACATATGACAGGCCACCGGCATAACCCATTTTTTCATTTTGATAGCCCCTTCGAACAAGTGTAAGAAATTGTCCGGATCCCCCTTCCCATCATAAGTCCCAATGTGAGAAGGCATTTTCAACCCATCAGGCAATGGGTAATCTTCTATCCACCTAACGAAAGGTGTAGCTGAACCTATAGGGTCTGAGTATAGACAATCGTAAGGTGGTGCATACATGGGAACAATATTATAGGGATTGTTGTTTGGGGGCATTCCCATAGGAGTTTGACTTGGGTAGGACTGGTAAGGTGTATTCATGGTAAACGGATAACCATTTCCCATGGCATACGGAGGGTACGCCATAGGATGCCCGAAGGGTATGCTCCCATAAGTTTGAGGGAGGCTTGGGTTATTAGGCTGTCCATTTACTGGAGGATATAAATTTTGAGGATAAGACTGAGTTTGGAACGAGGGTTACATACTATTGGGAGGAAGATCTCCTCCCATATTAATTGTAGGCGGATTACCTTATACGCCTGATGCGTGAGAAGGCTGCAACGGAACCCCAGTGTAATACCTAAAATTTAAAATGCAAGAAAAAGACCAAAACGCCCCTACAACTTTAAAATTTGATTAAAGAGTTTATAAAGCACCAAATTGTCCCGAACCTTTGGAAATGAACGAGATATGAAGCTAAGTAATTTATACTACAACATTTTAACATTTTGGAATGTACAAAAATTATAAACACACACAAAATACTTTGTATATGCCGATTTATATATAAATATTTTATTAATATTTTGTAAATCCTTTTAATAACAAAATAAAACAAGGATAATATCAAATCAATTTAGCAAATCTTCCCAAATAAAATCCTAATCCTATTGACCTATCTTGGGCCGAAATACATGTAACCCTCCCCCTATTTCACTCGGTATTATATTTGTTTCCTTCATTCTTTGCCAAAAGACCCTAAAACAAAGCACAAAATCTCCCTACTTCATACGGTTCTTCAAAAATTCCTTGGGCATTTTTTTGGTATTGATCATAATCTAAAGAAGCTCGGAAAATTGGTTTGGGGTCGTGGGGCTTGTTCGTTTGGTCGCTAGCAATTGTTTTGTCGAATTCTTGTCATCCGTAAGGTACAAATCCAAAGAACCCTTTTACACGTTCGATCATTCATGTGGTATTTTTATCACATTCTTAGGATCATATAAGACCTAAATAAAATATATAATTCGAATCATGCATGCTTTATAGATCGAAATAATTTTAAAGAGTAAAAACGGGTATAAATTCCAAATCGAGCCACACGAATTTTCTGGGTGTGAGGCCTATTTTATTTGGACACTATACGACCTATATAACTCAGGAAAAATGATAGTTCGAATCTTTGAGGCCTATTTTGTTCATGTCGAATTGTTTGTGTATATCGGGTTTAAAAAGAAAACTTGAAATAAAAGGAAACCCTAGCATTCGATAAGGGTTTAGGGTTTTGGGACATGAATCTGGTGTATTAATGGTGTTTTAATGATGTCTTAATGATAAGGTCATAATGGTAAAATCTAGGGTTAGGGTTTGGTATTTTTAAAAGTGAACCGAATGGACTTTGTAAACTATAGGGTGCGTTTTGTAATTATTGAAAGTCGTGGGGTATTTTTATAATATACATTAGACCTGGGGCTGTTTGAATAAAATATAAAATGGGGGTCCTTTTCGTAAATTATGCAACTTGGAGATTTAATTTGTAAATTGTATTAAAAGTGTAATTCGAATTGTAATTTAATAAATTAGAGGGGCTGGTATGTAAATTCTGGAAACTTTAGGGTGTGTCGTGTAAATAAAGATATTAAGGGTATAATATGTAAAATTGGACACTTGAGGGTTTAATGTGTAAATATGGTTACTACATAAATCGAATTGAACTTTTATAAAGTAAAGGGACTAGTTTTGTAATTAGTACAAAGATGAGGGTTAATTCGTACCATTATTAAAATATGAGGTATATTTTGTAACTATGTTAAATGGAGGGCTTATTGTGTAAATGTTAATATGTAAAGGGTTAAAATGAGATTTAAGGAACTATGGGGTTTAATTTGGAAATTTATAAACTAAAGGGTATAAAATGTAAAATGGTTAAATTTGAGGTGCTTAATTCGTATACATGGTTAAAATATGGAATGAATGTATAATTTGTGATAATTACATTTTAGACCCTTAACTTTGGTATAATTACATTTAAAAACCCTAAATTATGTAAAGTTATCATATTTAACCCTAAACTATCACAACTTGCTAAAATATACCCTATTTCCATAAATAAGCTTAATTATGACTTAACCTATTTTATAATGCCTTAAACTTTCTAAAAATGGAAACTTATTAAATAAGGAAATTTTCTAAAAATGGAAACTTGCTAATTTTGGAAACCTGCTAAAAATAGAAAGTTACTTAAAATGGAAAGGCGAGCAAAAATAAGTAAGAACCAATCGTAATTCTCTTCTACTCCTTTAGGTGCGAAGAAGGAGAGGTCTTGATCCGTTTCTGTGTTTCTTTTCTTGTTCGTGTTTGCATTCGTAATAAGGTACAGATATTCTTCCCTTTTCAGTAAGGGTGCTTTTCTCTCTTTTGGACTCATTGATCTTGATTCGTTTAAGATTCCCTAAGCCATTGCTATGTTCCCTACACTTTGGTTCGTTTGTTCGATTCATTTGACTTTGATGTTCGTTACGACCCTTTTTCTTTGAGCCTTTAAAATGATCCATTTGATATTCGTGACCTTGTGATATTAATATTTGACTTACTGGATACTTCGAGGGTTCATTTGATTTTGATAACTAGATGTGAAGACCTTTTAATTATATCATGGAAATTTTATGAGGGAAAACCATTTTTAAAATGATATTTATGAAATATTGCGCTACCATTTTAACTGGAATTTGACTAAGCTTTTATGAAAACTGTTATTAAAGATCATTTTTATGAAAATCATTTGATAAAGATTACTTTAAATGAACCAGTTGATGATGAACCTTTGATCAGTTCGTTTGGATTCATTGACCTTTGATATTTGGACTTTGACTATGACTCGATGACTGAGACTATTTGAACCTTTGCTATGATTTAGACCTTTGACCTTTGACCCTTCAGTTTGATACCCGAGCCAAGTTCGTTTCCTAGCCATGAAGGTAACATGGCCGTGTCATTGATGCACCTTTGGCATGACTCACGTGTGGGTGAGTGATTTCTCACACCGTCCCCATATTGTTCGTTGCATGCACATTATATTTATATTGTCCTTTATTATTGTTCGGGGGCGTATGGGTTGCAATCCTAGGTTCGTTTCCGTGTTCGTGGACTTAATGTGATTTGATATTGTTCGGTGACTGATGCTGGGTGCAATCCACGTCTTTCACAAGTTCGGGAGTTAGCTACTCCATTTGAAGAATGAGGACACCCCTCATATTATCTGATTATCGGAGAGGTCTCCCCTCTATATGATTATGAAGACACGGTTACTATATTTGATTTGTGTTCGGGCTCGTGGTGGATTACTGACCTATCCTTTTCTTTTCTTACTTTATACCTTGCCTTTACCTTATGTTGTTCCAATGCACTATACTATATCTGTTCGTTTCCTTTTGCTTTCGTTTTCGTTTATATATATCTGTTCACTGGGCTTTTTAAACTCAGCCGCGTTTCTTTTCCCACGACAGGTTTTAGTTGGAAGCTGGTATGAGTGAAAAGACTTTTGGAATTAGAAGACCTTGATAGTTACTCGGAAGTAGAGACTCTTAGAAGGATTTGTTTTTGCAGGCTTAGTATTTAGTTTTTGTTTTCCTTTGTAACCTTGTATATTTAGTATTTCATTTGTAACCTTTGAGAACTCTTGTATTACGATTGAGTGTATGCTTTATTTTGATCTGATATGAAACCATTAATGTGATACTTCTACCCTTGCTGGGTTGGGGTGTTACAATTATGGTATCAGAGAGACAGGCTGCGATTCGTAATACATTTACCCTTGACCTGTGTAAGTTAGGACCACTAAGTTTTCCCTGTAGGCGCTCATAAGACAACCTTTGAAAAAAATTGCTTTAAGATTTCCCTATAGGAACGTAAGTTTTGACCGGTGAGGATTTGGGTAGACATTAGGATTCTGTTTTGTCTTTCCTTTCGTACTTATTTTCCATATTTCGTAATCATTTTCAAATCGTTCGGACGATGATATTTTACGTGTTTAGTTTTCTTGAGTTATGAGTAGTTTTAGACACCTATCGGGTTCTAGTACTTAGTATCATTTATGTCATTTTCAGCATGGCACCTCCAGCACGCAGCAAGTATCGTTGGGCAACTGTTTTCGCTACTGGCCGAAAAAAGATTGGTAAGTTGAGGTGGACTAACAGGAGGATTTCGATCCCTGCTAGTATGTGGCCATGCCGGATTGAAGAAAGGATGACCGTGGTGAAAAGAAGTGGAACGGAGGTGCATATGCACGAGACGGAGGTAACAAATGGAGACGGTGTCATGACTAGGTACCTGGGAAGGTGTCCCAAGTTCATAGAAGAAGGAAGAGTAGTACGGATTGAGCCTCGCAATTTGTATGGGATTGTGGACCACATAGGGAATGAAGGAAGGAACCATAAGGATGGTTTTGCTAGACGACCGCTTCCACAGCCGGAGGGGAACCGAAACGGATGGATTAGTGAGGAAGATGAAGTAGATTCGGACTTGGAATCCACCGCGAGTAACACGATCTAGGTATAGGGATAGAGCTCGAGTCATGTGTGTTATTATTGTTTAGAATTTTGTCTTAGGTTTCTTTTGGCATTAATATTGTACGTATTCCGTTGGATTATGGGGTTTTCCCGAGTATTAATGATAAGGCTTGAGCAATTCTGGAATAATTTATGTGTGATATGTGTATCATGGTTCTCAACCTTTTAAGTCTGTCAAGCTCATCTCGGCTAAGAAAGCCAGAACTTTGATTTTTCCATGGTTGTCTTGGTTTTCTGGCATCCATTAAAGATATTTCTTAAAAGTTCCGAATATTGAAGTCTTCCTAGAACCCATGTCGTACACCAATGAATGAACCGTACCTTGCGAGTTACTTGACATCCTGCGTTTTCTGAATATGATTCCTAGTCGAACCACCAAACTGTCCACCGAAGCGTGAAGTAGGATTGGAATGATACCGAGAGATTGTCTAGTCACCAAGCGGAGGTGTCTTTCAGATGTGTCCGAGATCATGTAAATTAATTTGAGCAACCAGGGGGAGCAGCAACCGAAGACCAGAAAGTGAGTTACCTAAGTGTATTTTCTGGGTGTGTTTTAGTTTCGTTCGCGATAAAGAAGGATGGTGGCTGGAGATAGCTGAACCGTATTACTGTTAGGAGCCAATATTCCTCCACCCTGAAACGATTTTGTGTTTGTTTAATTTCAGAGCGTGAAGTTTCCTTATGATGAATTGATTTTATTCTTGGAATCGCCTTCCGTATCCGTAAACGACTGCTATGATGGTTAGTAACGCTAATAGTATTAGCTAAAGCTCTGACTGTTTATGAGATCGATAATTAATGTTTTCTCGTGAGTACTTGGACAAATGGTCATTTGTATGACTAAATAGTACGTTCGGAAACGAGGAAGAGCATTTTGGAGAGATTGATATTTGTTCTCAATGGAGGATATCTCTTTAAGATCCGCAAGCCTTGAAAACTAGCACCAAGTGGTCAAGACCGATAACAGAAAGGAGAATTGAAACCTTTTGAACTTTGCAGAAGAATTCTAGAAGATGTTGCAACTTATGATACCATTGAGAAATTTCGTAAACAGAGATAAACAGCTTAGTTTGATTTAGAATGGAGTTTGGAAAAGTTGAAATGGAAGTTAACTTCCATACCCTCGGGCGGAACGAATGTCGGATAAATAAGAAAGAGACTCGGTTATATTCCCTTACAGCACAGAAGGACGACTAGAAGCAAAATTTCACTGCATGACCTGGAGTTGACAACAACGGCGGCTACCTGAAGAGTGAAGACATTCCTTACAAAGCAGAAATGTGGGCGATGCAGAAGAAGAAAATCTAGTCAAGACGGCGAACCTGGAGTTGATGAAGACATGCAGTCTAACTTCCCTATTCATCTTGGTTGTACCAAGATGTGTTGAGAGCGGAAGCAGACTGGATGATGAAGGATTTGAAGATCGTGCCAGAAATTTACATTACTCCATTACATTCCAAGAAGAACTGCAGGAGGCTCGACGAACCAGACACAAGTTCCCGACTTTGGTTTCACTTCCCGATTGATGGACAGACGAAGACAGATTAACCGGACTTGAAGAGATTGGATGTGTTGAATGAACGGAATTTAGAAACAGACCCCTATGTTTGGAAGAATTGATTTGACCGAAGTTATTGATGACTAATTTCCACTTCCGTTGATTCACTTAAGTTTCGTTATATAGTAATAAGATCCTTTAATGATTTAAGTTTCCTAGAAGCATTTCTGTTCGTGTTCATTTTTCGTATGTTCGGTGATGACATTGTTTTGAGAGATTTTGACGAATTGTGGAAGATATGATGCTTGTGACGGCGTGCCTCACTTTTGCTAGGCAATCTGAGGTTTTGATACCCTTGCGAATAGTTTTGTTTTCTCCATTGACTATGGCATTCGATTTTGTTGTCCTCGAGACTGTAGAAGTACTAGGTGGATTAAGATAGGCGGTTTTGATTTCGACTTGAGATAAAGTATGACCATCATGAGGACATATTTATATGATGCCAGTATTATGACGTCTGGCCAACGTGATAATACTTACATCATATAACGTGCACTTGTTGTGGGCATAGGATATCTTGGGGAGTACCTAAGAAGTTTAGAATTTGAATCCCCTTTGGATTATCCGTGATTAGTGAGACTTTAAGTTCATTCTACCTATGCGTAGACTCTACTTTCCTTCATTTGATATCAAGATGAGTTTGGAATCTCGTTTTGCATTCTGTTGACCGCAGTTATAAATCTTAAGTTCTTGTAAAGCTCTTTTCTGTTGATACAATTAATTTGATCTAGAATCTTGTTCGTATTCCATATGAGCTTTCTGGGAGATTCTCCCATCCTCCATTTTTGTTGCATGGTCTTTGATCGGTAATAACCTAATTTATCACTTTCTGAGGAAATTCGAACCCACTTCGTTTTGATTCTAGTCATGAGAAACTATTTGGTCTGAAGATCTTTTGAAAGAACCTCCTCGGGCATGAGAATGTTCGTGATGATCTTCTGCGACTCGCTACGACTTAGTTACACTTTGTGACTTCAAATTTCGAGGACGAAATTTTCTTTTAGAGGGGAAGAAGTTGTAATACCTAAAATTTAGAATGCAAGAAAAAGACCAAAATGCCCCTACAACTTTAAAATTTGATTAAAGAGTTTATAAAGCACCAAATTGTCCCGAACCTTTGGAAATGAACGAGATATGAAGCTAAGTAATTTATACTACAACATTTTAACATTTTGGAATGTACAAAAATTATAAACACACACAAAATACTTTGTATATGCCGATTTATATATAAATATTTTATTAATATTTTGTAAATCCTTTTAATAACAAAATAAAACAAGGATAATATCAAATCAATTTAGCAAATCTTCCCAAATAAAATCCTGATCCTCTTGACCTATCTTGGGCCGAAATACATGTAACCCTCCCCCTATTTCACTCGGTATTATATTTGTTTCCTTCATTCTTTGCCAAAAGACCCTAAAACAAAGCACAAAATCTCCCTACTTCATACGGTTCTTCAAAAATTCCTTGGGCATTTTTCTGGTGTTGATCATAATCTAAAGAAGCTCGGAAAATTGGTTTGGGGTCGTGGGGCTTGTTCGTTTGGTCGCTAGCAATTGTTTTGTCGAATTCTTGTCATCCGTAAGGTACAAATCCAAAGAACCCTTGTACGCGTTTGATCATTCATGTGGTATTTTTATCACGTTCTTAGGATCATATAAGACCTAAATAAAATATATAATTCGAATCATGCATGCTTTATAGATCGAAATAATTTTAAAGAGTAAAAACGGGTATAAATTCCAAATCGAGCCACACGAATTTTCTGGGCGTGAGGCCTATTTTATTTGGACACTATATGACCTATATAACTAAGGAAAAATGATAGTTCGAATCGTTGAGGCCTATTTTGTTCATGTCGAATTGTTTGTGTATATCGGGTTTAAAAAGAAAACTTGAAATAAAAGGAAACCCTAGCATTCGATAAGGGTTTAGGGTTTTGGGACATGAATCTGGTGTATTAATGGTGTTTTAATGATGTCTTAATGATTAGGTCATAATGGGAAAATCCAGGGTTAGGGTTTGGTATTTTTAAAAGTGAACCGAATGGACTTTGTAAGGGTGCATTTTGTAATTATTGAAAGTCGTGGGATATTTTTATAATATAAATTAGACCTGGGGCTGTTTGAATAAAATATAAAATGGGGGTCCTTTTCGTAAATTATGCAACTTGGAGATTTAATTTGTAAATTGTATTAAAAGTGTAATTCGAATTGTAATTTAATAAATTAGAGGGGCTGGTTTGTAAATTCTAGAAACTTTAGGGTGTGTCGTGTAAATAAAGATATTAAGGGTATAATATGTAAAATTGGACACTTGAGGGTTTAATGTGTAAATATGGTTACTACATAAATCGAATTGAACTTTTATAAAGTAAAGGGGCTAGTTTTGTAATTTGTACAAAGATGAGGGTTAATTCGTACCATTACTAAAATATGAGGTATATTCTGTAACTATGCTAAATGGAGGGCTTATTGTGTAAATGTTAATATGTAAAGGGTTAAAATGAGATTTAAGGAACTATGGGGTTTAATTTGGAAATTTATAAACTAAAGGGTATAAAATGTAAAATGGTTAAATTTGAGGTGCTTAATTCGTATACATGGTTAAAATATGGAATGAATGTATAATTTTTGATAATTACATTTTAGACCCTTAACTTTGGTATAATTACATTTAAAAACCCTAAATTATGTAAAGTTATCATATTTAACCCTAAACTATCACAACTTGCTAAAATATACCCTATTTCCATAAATAAGCTTAATTATGACTTAACCTATTTTATAATGCCTTAAACTTTCTAAAAATGGAAACTTATTAAATAAGGAAATTTTCTAAAAATGGAAACTTGCTAATTTTGGAAACCTGCTAAAAATAGAAAGTTACTTAAAATGGAAAGGCGAGCTAAAATAAGTAAGAACCAATCATAATTCTCTTCTACTCCTTTAGGTGCGAAGAAGGAGAGGTCTTGATCCGTTTCTGTGTTTCTTTTCTTGTTCGTGTTTGCATTCGTAATAAGGTACAGATATTCTTCCCTTTTCAGTAAGGGTGCTTTTCTCTCTTTTGGACTCATTGATCTTGATTCGTTTAAGATTCCCTAAGCCATTGCTATGTTCCCTACACTTTGGTTCGTTTGTTCGATTCATTTGACTTTGACTTTGAGCCTTTAAAATGATCCATTTGATATTCGTGACCTTGTGATATTAATATTCGACTTACTGGATACTTCGAGGGTTCATTTGATTTTGATAACTAGATGTGAAAACCTTTTAATTATATCATGGAAATGTTATGAGGGAAAACCATTTTTAAAATGATATTTATGAAATATTGCGCTACCATTTTAATTGGAATTTGACTAAGCTTTTATGAAAACTGTTATTAAAGATCATTTTTATGAAAATCATTTGATAAAGATTACTTTAAATGAACCAGTTGATGATGAACCTTTGATCAGTTCGTTTGGATTCATTGACCTTTGATATTTGGACTTTGACTATGACTCGATAACTGAGACTATTTGAACCTTTGCTATGATTTGGACCTTTGACCTTTGACCCTTCAGTTTGATACCCGAGCCAAGTTCGTTTCCTAGCCATGAAGGTAACATGGCCGTGTCATTGATGCACCTTTGGCATGACTCACGTGTGGGTGAGTGATTTCTCACACCGTCCCCATATTGTTCATTGCATGCACATTATATTTATATTGGCCTTTATTATTGTTCGGGGGGCGTATGGGTTACAATATTAGGTTCGTGTCCGTGTTCGTGGACTTAATGTGATTTGATATTGTTCGGTGACTGATGCTGGGTGCAATCCACGTCTTTCACAAGTTCGGGAGTTAGCTACTCCATTTGAAGAATGAGGACACCCCTCATATTATCTGATTATCTGAGAGGTCTCCCCTCTATATGATTATGAAGACACGGTTACTATATTTGATTTGTGTTCGGGCTCGTGGTGGATTACTGACCTATCCTTTTCTTTTCTTACTTTATACCTTGCCTTTACCTTATGTTGTTCCAATGCACTATACTATATATGTTCGTTTCCTTTTGCTTTCGTTTTCGTTTATATATATCTGTTCACTGGGCTTTTTAAGCTCAGCCACGTTACTTTTCCCGTGGCAGGTTTTAGTTGGAAGCTGGGTATAAGTGAAAAGACTTTTGGAATTAGAAGACCTTGATAGTTACTCTGAAGTAGAGACTCTTAGAAGGATTTGTTTTTGCAGGCTTAGTATTTAGTTTTTGTTTTCCTTTGTAACCTTGTATATTCAGTATTTCATTTGTAACCTTTGAGAACTCTTGTATTATGATTGAGTGTATGCTTTGTTTTGATCTGATATGAAACCATTAATGTGATACTTCTACCCTTGCTGGGTTGGGGTGTTACACCCAGCTTCAGTCCTTCCAAGATGAGCTGCTAGCAATGGAGGCAAAGTCACCCCCACTTCTTCCCTTCGTTGGCTCCTACTGTTAGAGCCTTCGGTAACCGCCCCTTTTCTCCTTGTCGGAGCCCTCTCGGGAACTCCTTCGAATCCAACGGACCTTCTGCTTAGCCTTCGACTGACTGGAGACCCAATCCTTAAGGCCGATAGAGTTGCTCCTCGGGTCGGAGGCCTAGGTTCCATCTCCATTTCTTCATCATACTCATCACTTGAGTATTCCAACTCCCTTCGCCTCTCAGCATTCCTGACGTGCCTTTTACGAGCCCTTAGGAGGGATTCCAACACTTCGTGGTTGGCTTCGACAAAGGCTGTTCTAATAATGGGCTCCGGATTGGCTGATGTCGAAGCATGATGGTTGGGTGTTGTTTCTGGGTGAGAACGTGTTGTGAACGTGGAAGCGGTTATTGGGGGAAGGTTGTTAGAGTCATTGATTGGTATTGGTGCTAAGGTAGAGAAACCCGGTGGGGGAGTATCTTCTCTTCCTTGATCCATGCCAGATATATAGTGAAAGTAGTTGGTTGGTTATAAGCTTGGAAATAACGAGACCAATTGTAGCGGTCCCACGGATGGCGCCACTGATTGTACAAATAATTGCACGAACAAGCCTTTGATGGTGATCAAAGGAATAATGGGGTGTTGAGATTGCGCCAAGCTTGTTCTTAACCTGAAATAAGAAATACGAAGACACTACGTTAAGTGATTGCGCAGGGGTTGGACCCTGCGAACCACCTCCGGCGTGCGAGTAAGTATGTGTAAGGGTAATGTAGGTTGTAAATGATGAGAATGAAGTTAACTTACATTGTTCATGCCCGACTAAGCTATTTATAGGGGAGAAATAGGCCTTAGTGGGCGGTTTGCACATGTTTCGGAGATCATGGGGGCGTCCCATGATTTGTGGTAACCGCTAGGGCTTTGTAGCCCAAGATCTCTACCTTGGCGGGAAAACCTAAAGGAAGAGGAGACGCGGGTTTGACCAGGTCAGGATTGTCCTTCGTGCTAGTTCCTTCGTAGGAGATACCCCGAAGGGCTTAAGGCTTCGATTGACGGATTCCCACATGGTAACCAGTTCGCAGGCGAATGGTTTTACGCCAATGAAACGTGTTAGGAGATTAACCTGGGCCTCCGAAGGGAGGGCTTTCTACAGGCTCGAAGGGGAGTCCTTCGACCCGTTCGGAGGGTACATCATCAATTACGTTAGCCGAACGTTACATGAGGCCGAAAAGAATTACGCTCCGGTTGAGAAATTAGCTTTGGCTTTGCTACACTTATCAAGAAGACTTAGGAGATATTTCGAAGCTCATCCGATAAAAGTCATCACTGATCAACCCATCAAGCAGATACTGAACAAGGCGGAAGCATCCGGGAGACTAGCCAAGTATACTGTGGAACTAGGGGCTTACAACATCACGTATGTGCCCCAAAATGCGGTTAAAGGATGATACAATACCTAGCCAAGGCCAAAGAACATATTGCGTGCTTCGACCAATTCAAAATTCGGAACATTCCGAGAGCACAGAATCAGAAGGCAGATATACTTAGTAAGCTGGCATCCGTGGCGTTCGATCATTTGACGAAGGAAATCCTCGTGGAAGTCTTAGAGAAGCCGTCGACGGAAGAGGAAGTCGTTAACGCCATTGTGGAGGAAGAAGAAGAAAACTGGATGACCCTAATCATTCGGTGTAAGCAGGAAGGCGTCTGGCCGGAGGACCAGAACGAGGCTCGAGCCCTCTGGATGAAAATAAACCAGTACACTCTAGTTGACGGTGTGCTTTTCAAAAAATATTACTTGGGCCCAATGTTAAGATGTGTAGGACCACTTCAGGCAAATTACATAATCCGGAAAGTGCATGAAGGAGCATGTGGGATGCACTCCGGGCCATGGTCCGTGGTAGCAAAGTTGATGCGGCAAGGATATTATTGGCCAACTATGCACCGGGACACTAGAGAAGTTATTCAGAAATGTGATTCTTGTCAGATACACGCACCTATTTCGAAGCTCCCAAAAACCGTAATGACTTCAATCATGGCCCCATGGCCGTTCTACCAGTGGGGTATGGACGTGTTGGGACATCTGCCAGAAGCTCCGGGGAAAATCAAGTTTGTTATTTTGGCAATCGACTATTTCACCAAGTGGATGGGGGCTAAGCCGTTGGTCCGAACGACCGGGAAAGATGTCAAGAAGTTTGTCTGGGAAAACATAGTGTGTAGGTTCGGATTGCCGAAAGTGATAGTGACGGACAACGGGAGTAACTTCATTCATGATCCCTTCAAGAGTTAGTGTGAGAGGTTGAATATAACCCAAATAAACACGGCTGTGGCCCATCCCCAAGCAAACGGATTAGTCGAAAGGGCGAACAAGAGTCTTATGAAAGGTTTCAAATCAAGACTCGGCAGGGAGAGAGCCGGATGGGTAGATGAGTTGCCGAACATCTTGTGGGCACACCGTACCTCTCTAAAGACAAGCAATGGAGAAACACCATTCAGCCTCACGTATGGTAGTGAAGCGGTTATCCCGGCGGAAATAGGAATGCCAACCTTCCGGACCATGGTAATAGAAGAAAAAGAAAACGACAAGGGAATCTGCCTAAATCTCGACCTACTACAAGAGCGAAGAGAGATGGCAGCAATCCGGGGAGCGAAATATAAGAAGAGGATAGAACAATACTACAACCCAAGGGTCCGCGCCGAGTCGTTCAAGGTAAGTATACAAATTCAGATGACTCTCTTAAAATGAAATGTCGTCACAGTACACAACTATTTCTTTCCAATTATAACTTGTTTCTACTATGACTAACGTAAGAAATGAAAATACCTTCACAATCAAAAGTAGGTGATTTTGTGTACCGAAGGAATGAGGTAAGCAGGGTCGAAAATCAAGGAAAGTTGTGACCCAATTGGGAAGGACCGTACCGGGTCGTTGAAGCATACCAGACCGGATCATAAAAATTGGAAACATGATGAGGCGAAAAGTGTACCGCTTTTAAGGGGTCATTTAAGCCCGAAATCGTATTTATTTGATCAAATATTGCCCTAAATCGTTCCTTTTGTCATTTTAGGTACTTTTGAGGAGAAATCTGGAAAAGGAGGCATTTTGGACGTTTTTGGAGCATGAAAGTGAAGAAAACGGCAAAGTCTCAAAATTGTGCTGAAAGTCACCTTTGACGGCGTCAACATTAACTCCAGACGGCGTCATGCCTTGGCAAGAAAAGTTGGATGTGAAATTTACTCATGACGGGCCAGTGAGTTTGCATGAGAATTCTGACGGCGTCACGCTTTAACTAAATCAAGGGCGTCACGGCTTAAATCATAAGGGGACGGCGTCACGTTTAGGATCCGACGGCGTCAAGCCTTGATAAGCCAGAATGGATTTTTGAAGAGCTAAAGAGGGACGGCGTCAAGATGGTCATCCGGGAACCCTAAAAGCGGCGAGGTGACGGCGTCACAATGCATAAGGTGACGCCGTCAGATGTCAAAGTCTATATATAGTTTTCTAATTTTTTGTCATTAAGAGAGAGCTTAGTGTGTGGAATTTTGGGATAAAACCCTAAGACGATTTTAGCTACTTTTTCAGGGCTTTTTGCCCTGAGATCTTCCATGTTTCATTGAAAGATAAGTTATCAATTAATCATTCAATATGTCTATGTGTTGTTTGATTCTATCTTATGCTTGTCTTTTGTTTAACATGTTAGGCTAATTTTATCTTGTGTTTGCTTAGATCTAATGAAACCTAGCTATTGATTATTGGTTGTTAGTGTGTTGTTAGTTGTATTGGATGATTGTTTATCTATGTTAGGCTTAAGAAAACTGGCTAACTTCCTATTCGGTAACTTGCTTGAACGTCTTAAGAAACATGAACCAAACGCGTACTAAAGGTTTTTATGGTTGTATTTAATGCACAAGCGAATTCTAGTGATCCCATGTTAGGAGCTTCCTAGCCGGCTCGACATAGGAGTGAAGTAGGAGCTTGTAGAGTTTGGGGAAGTAAGTACGCCACCCCACGAATGGTATTAAGGAATACACCCGTCATCCACGCGACTAATACACACTAATTAACCGGTAAAAGATAGTTAGGGAGTAAGGAAATCTAAGTAAACACATTTCTCTACACATAAGTTTCTCACCACTTTTCATTTCTGTTATTTTATTTTATTTGCATTTGTAGTAATTTGGGTTAGTTGACTAGCAACTAATTCCGCCCACTCCTTCAAAACCCGAGATTTTACTTGCTTTTATAAAAATTATAAAAACATAAAAAGAATCTTCCTCAACCCTTAGACCTAAATAGAGTAGCCTTTCACACCTAACGAACACTATTCCCTGTGGAGAACGATCAATCCCCCGTACTTACCACTACACTATACTACATCGGTCAGGTACACTGCCTGGTGGGGTTGTAAGCCTCTTGAGATCCCTCGAGAGGTAAAACCTGTTGTAAGGTTGCAAAACCCACGCATCAAGTTTTTGGCGCCGCTGCCGGGGAATAGTTATTGTTTAGGTTGAATTTTTATTTCTATTAGGTCTACTCACTAGATTCCTTTCTAGTGAGATTTTTATTTTCTTTTTCTAGGTTTTCTTTAGTCTATCTATTTTCTTCGTGTCTTTGTTCGTAACCATTACCGTCCGACATCATGGAAGATGGTAATATCCTTAACCCACACAACCCACCACCACAACAACCACCACCACCTCCTAGAGCCCGTACTTTAGGAGAGTATTCCCGTCCTAGCCACCACGGCTATCGAAACACCATTGAGCTCACTCAAGGAGCCAATATCACACCCTTGCGATCCGACACCATCCGGTTGGTGCAAAGCGGATGCGCATTCCATGGACTTCGTTCTGAAGATCCTAATCAACATCTCAAGGACTTTCTTAAAATCGTTGATTCTATAGACCTTGATGTTGCCACTCGAGAGACGACCCGATTGCGTCTCTTCCAATTCTCTTTGCGGGACCAAGCTAGTCAGTGGCTAGAACGTCAACCCGCAGGATCCATTACCTCTTGGGATGATCTCACCACTCGTTTCCTTGCTCAGTTTTTCCCACCGGGAAGAACTACCAAGCTAAGGAATGATATCTTGATGTTCCAACAACGTCAAGGCGAAACTCTCTACGAGGCATGGACTCGATTCAAGGACTTACTCCAAAAAGTCCCTCACCATGGCATAGAACTTTGGCTCCAAGTCCAAATCTTCTATGACCATATCAATCTCTCCACGAGGCAAACCATTGACCAATCAGCCGGTGGCAAGCTACGTGATCTAAGTGCGGAACAATCATGGGCTCTCCTAGAGGATCTTGCTCTTTATGACAACGAAAGTTGGAGTGATCCCCGTGATTTGAATAAAACGGTCAAGGCAATATCTTTGCCTTTGAACAATTCAAGCACTTCCGACCGTAGGATCGTAGAACTTGAAGACCAAGTCAAGTTTCTCATGAAATCCTACGAGGCTCCTAAACCTTCAAGCCAAGTGAACAAAATCACTTCTTCATGTGAATTATGTAGTGGTCCCCACGACACTCGTGATTGCATGGAACTCCCCGAACAAGCTTTTGTGGACTACGCATCCTCGCGTACCGACGGAGCGGGAGACAAGTGGTACACTTTCAAGCCCGAGCCAAACCATTATGGTGATTCATACAACCCCTCATGGAAAAATCACCCGAACCTTAGGTGGAAACAAAACCAAAACTCACAACAAATCAATTCTTCCAACCCACCTAATCGTTTCCAATCAAGCGGTTCCAACTCGAACCGTACTTTCAACAACAATCCTTCCGGCAATGGTAGTACCAATAACTTTGAAGGATTGATGTCTCAATTTATGGCATCTCAAGAAGCTCGTTTAGCCAAGTTTGAAGCCGATTTCAAACAGAAACAAAGCGAGATGACCGACAAGATTGACACCTTGTTGAAAGCCCTCAATGACCGAGAAATAGGAGCACTCCCTAGCAACACGGTCAAGAACCCGAAACTAAACGTCAACGCTATTTCATCGGTTTCGTCCCCTAGTTCTTGTCCACAATATTATTCGGTCAATTCCATGAGCACGTGTTTCAAACAAACCCAAATCATTCCAAGTGACCAAGAAGTTATGACATCCAAATTGGTCAACAACATAGTTGAAACACCTCCCACTCAAAACCTTGACGATGAATTCAAGGAGCTCCACCTTGAAAGTCCTGTTGTTGATGAGAAGAAGCTCAAGTTAGGCGAAAAAGGGACCGCCTTTGTTCAAAACAAGCTACCTAAGAAGTTAGATGATCCGGGCTTATTTGTTCTACCTTGCAAGATCGGTAATTCGGAGGCTTATGATACATTAGCCGATCTTGGATCAAGCCTTAACCTACTTCCGTTACCTCTCTACACCTCTCTAAAACTTGGAAAACTTGAAGAAACCGAAGTGATAATAGGCTTAGCGGATGGAAGTGTTGCTTACCCGGTTGGAGTAGTTAAGGACGTGTTAGTGCACATTGGAAAACTAACCATTTTAGCCGATTTCCACGTCCTTGATATGGTTAGCGACCCTACATGCCCCTTGTTGATAGGTAGAGGATTTTTAGCGACCGCTAGTGCTATGATTGATTGTAAGGAATCCAAGATAGCGGTAGGAGAAGGGGATACTTGGTCAGTCTATGATGTTAAGAAACATGCCTATGATACTAGTGAGGAACCGACACCCCATTGGTTAGAATTAAATAGGAGACCATCTAGATATGGACCTTGGATCGATAGAGACTTCATAGGACCCCAACGCCCATTTTACCTAGGAGAGGACTTTGTTAACCGAACGCATTCGGTAGAGCAACTCTTGGCTAGGGACACCGAATTGGATCCATTTGAAGACCCTCTAGTTTTTAGAAGGATGATTGATTTCCTAGGAGTTTTGCCAATTAACCTAGGAATGAATAAGTGGATTTGTGAGGAAGATGATCATAAGTGGAATTGGGATAAACCACCCAATGATGGAGATGGGTCATGGCATATCAAGATGACATTGTATGACCCGGATGGAGAGAAGTTTGAAAAGACATATCGTACTGAGCGGACCAATAGGAAACTTCAATCCAAGCTTAACCCTAAAGACGTCCTTGATGACGAGCTTACTTACATAGGGTAGCGTGACTTTGAGTCTAGCTACAAGACTCGTTAATAAAGAAAGGCGCTTCTTGGGAGGCAACCCAAGCTTTATTTGTTTTATTTGCTTTGTGTGTTTATTTATTTGTTTGTTTGTTTTTATTTGTTTCCGTATGTGTGTTTAATTTTTATTCTTATTGATTCATGTTCAAAACTAATTTGTGAAAATGCTTTATTTTGTTTTTAACTTCGTCTTAACTACATATAAAGGTATTTTGCAAAAGATAAGTGTAAGGGAAATCTAAATCGGTTTATTAGAACACATATGAACATGAATCGTAATAATAATAAATTAACATACATATCCGTATTTGTTTGAGTCAAATGCTTGTATCGAGTCATAATGATGTTTTGCAGGATTTCCAGGAAGTAAGGTAAAGGTTTTTCCAGAAATTTTCCGGAAACTTAAAATGAGAATTTTTGTCAGGTCATTTCTGACGGCGTCAGGGGTTATAACCTGACGGCGTCAGATTTAATTTTCAGAAATTTTTGAAATTTTTGTTTTTAAAAAGTTTTTATTAAAATCTCCAACTTATAATCTCCAGGAATCTGCAAAGTTATCATTCCACAAGCATTATATCCTTATATATAGATTTTATCCCGCCGATGTTATGCAGGTTTTCGTGTTTGTTTTCTCAGGTTTAACAGGTTATTTTGGACAAGGAGATGTTTTTTGGAATCAAGCTTATGGCGATGCATTAGTCATGGAGCTTCAACATTCTCTTTGGAGGACGATTTAACCGTGTAATTTCATTATCCAACGAGCGAATCAGGGGAGTATTTGATTTCATTCTTTTACTTTATGCTTTTACATTTGTCATTTGAACATTGGGGACAATGTTCATCTTAAGTGTAAGGGGAGGGTAAAAGTACGATTTTTGAGAATACAATTGCGCTTGATTTTTGTTTGTTTGATGGTAGATGTGTAATAAAACTGAGAGAAATACTTGTTAAGGTAATTTTAGTGCCAAATTTAAAATTTTTTACAACATATAGGAGTGAAACTTTGATCCTAATAAGCGTCTCACGGATAGGAGTTATATGACTAGCACAAAAACCGTACCACTAAAAAATTTTCCACCCCCAAATATGTGAGGTTCACCCCTAGAATTGGTAGGAAAAGCATTTATGCTATGATGTGTGTACCGGTAGCACTTAGATTCTAGAACTTGCGTTAGGACCATTCCAAGGCCACAAGTGAGACTACATTCGTGTAGTTAGATTTACTACATGATAAGAGGCATTAGGATTAACCCATTGTTTTACACCTGTGTTTTTGTTATAATTACTTTGGCTACATTGGTCAAGTAATTCTCCCACACCCTTTGCGTTGTACTCATTTTTAGTACACGATACCCCTAGTACACCCCTCAGAGCCTATCTTTTCGTTTCGACCTTTAAGCATTTTACTTAAAGGAAGAATTTGTTACACCCCACTAAAATGTACACCCAAATCGCCTTAGCCTACCTTGTATGCACTCATTTTTAGT
Organism: Artemisia tridentata subsp. tridentata; assembly: GCA_021014915.2. Classification (NCBI taxonomy): domain Eukaryota; kingdom Viridiplantae; phylum Streptophyta; class Magnoliopsida; order Asterales; family Asteraceae; genus Artemisia; species Artemisia tridentata. Next base: position 19,139,813 of record CP139501.1, on the reverse strand, counting down.
GCATTATTGTTACAACATTTGTTTAAACCCAAGTTAATTATCTAGTTGATTGCATGGTTGCTAAGTCGAGTCATATCCTTGTACATATTGTTTTGGGACGATTGGGACTCGTGGGTAAAGTACTAGTGTAATGGAGTAATGGGGAAGAACAACATTATTACCCCCATATGTGCTAAATGTTTTAAAAGTACTCCAAGTTTTTCAATTATCTTAATTCGAGTCATTAGAATAGTTATTTGTAAAGTTATGTAAAAGTTCAAGTGTAAGGGGATGCAACGCCCCTATGATGTATTATTTTGGATGGTAGGGCAAGAGTGTATGCAAAAAAAAAAAAAAAAAAAAAAAAAAAAAAAAAAATCAAAAAAAAAAAAAAAAAAAATGAGAAAAAGAAAAATAGAAAAAACATACGGACTACCATCCCGTTTCATTTTATGTTTATTTTATGTTTATGTTTTGTTATTTTCTTTCATTAGCTTAAGATCGAGTCTAGTCTTGGCTTAGCAACGTTGTATAGTACATGTGATTGATCAAGATCTTTAACTCGCCACCAGTAAAATATCCTTTATCCAACAAAACCGTGTTTTCCTTTTCCCTACACCTAACGTTATAACCCATTTAAAAGCCCTCTTTGATAGTTTATCTTAGGTGCTTACGCCTAGTGGAGGAGGTTTTCGATCCTTTCCCAAGCCTATGGTAATCTATTTGCTATGACAGGTAGTGAGAGATATTTTCCGTTTTCATTTATGAGATTTATTTTGATGACACTTGAGAGATGTGAGTATCTAAACACTACTTGTGAGGTGCTAGTATATAATCTCCGTGCTTATTATGATTGAAGTGGAACGATTATTTGTTGTAATTACTTTTATGTTTGCATTAAATGACCCCTAACTTGTATTTTGATTAGAATAAAAGCGCATTTGCTTGAGGACAAGCAAATCTCAAGTGTAAGGGTATTTGATGAGGCGAAAAGTGTACCGCTTTTAAGGGGTCATTTAAGCCCGAAATCGTATTTATTTGATCAAATATTGCCCTAAATCGTTCCTTTTGTCATTTTAGGTACTTTTGAGGAGAAATCTGGAAAAGGAGGCATTTTGGACGTTTTTGGAGCATGAAAGTGAAGAAAACGGCAAAGTCTCAAAATTGTGCTGAAAGTCACCTTTGACGGCGTCAACATTAACTCCAGACGGCGTCATGCCTTGGCAAGAAAAGTTGGATGTGAAATTTACTCATGACGGGCCAGTGAGTTTGCATGAGAATTCTGACGGCGTCACGCTTTAACTAAATCAAGGGCGTCACGGCTTAAATCATAAGGGGACGGCGTCACGTTTAGGATCCGACGGCGTCAAGCCTTGATAAGCCAGAATGGATTTTTGAAGAGCTAAAGAGGGACGGCGTCAAGATGGTCATCCGGGAACCCTAAAAGCGGCGAGGTGACGGCGTCACAATGCATAAGGTGACGCCGTCAGATGTCAAAGTCTATATATAGTTTTCTAATTTTTTGTCATTAAGAGAGAGCTTAGTGTGTGGAATTTTGGGATAAAACCCTAAGACGATTTTAGCTACTTTTTCAGGGCTTTTTGCCCTGAGATCTTCCATGTTTCATTGAAAGATAAGTTATCAATTAATCATTCAATATGTCTATGTGTTGTTTGATTCTATCTTATGCTTGTCTTTTGTTTAACATGTTAGGCTAATTTTATCTTGTGTTTGCTTAGATCTAATGAAACCTAGCTATTGATTATTGGTTGTTATGTGTTGTTAGTTGTATTGGATGATTGTTTATCTATGTTAGGCTTAAGAAAACTGGCTAACTTCCTATTCGGTAACTTGCTTGAACGTCTTAAGAAACATGAACCAAACGCGTACTAAAGGTTTTTATGGTTGTATTTAATGCACAAGCGAATTCTAGTGATCCCATGTTAGGAGCTTCCTAGCCGGCTCGACATAGGAGTGAAGTAGGAGCTTGTAGAGTTTGGGGAAGTAAGTACGCCACCCCACGAATGGTATTAAGGAATACACCCGTCATCCACGCGACTAATACACACTAATTAACCGGTAAAAGATAGTTAGGGAGTAAGGAAATCTAAGTAAACACATTTCTCTACACATAAGTTTCTCACCACTTTTCATTTCTGTTATTTTATTTTATTTGCATTTGTAGTAATTTGGGTTAGTTGACTAGCAACTAATTCCGCCCACTCCTTCAAAACCCGAGATTTTACTTGCTTTTATAAAAATTATAAAAACATAAAAAGAATCTTCCTCAACCCTTAGACCTAAATAGAGTAGCCTTTCACACCTAACGTACACTATTCCCTGTGGAGAACGATCAATCCCCCGTACTTACCACTACACTATACTACATCGGTCAGGTACACTGCCTGGTGGGGTTGTAAGCCTCTTGAGATCCCTCGAGAGGTAAAACCTGTTGTAAGGTTGCAAAACCCACGCATCAAAACAATGGAGGAAAAAGAAGTGCCACGAACATGGCATGCCGTCAACCTTAGAAAGTGTTTTTTGTAAATGTATAACTGATATATCTAATGTAACGTCCGAAAGGACTTGATTGACTATTTGAATGACAAATGCAGCTATCCCACCGTTAAAGGGGAGTAATTTTCTCTACATATCACGTTCTTACACTACTTATTACGTTCTGAACATAAGCCAAAAATGACCTCTCCGAGAGGCTCGCGACCTCCGGAGATCAGTGGTCAATGTTCAAAGATGGTTCATACCCAAAAAGAGGTTGCCATACAACTATGGCAAAAAGGCCGAACAGCACCCAAAAAGGGGTCGCCGCACAACTATGAAAAAAAGGCCGAACGACACCCAAAAAGGGGTTGCCACACAACTATGGCAGAAAGGCCGAACAGCACCCAAAAAGGCGTCGCCGCACAACTATGGCAAAAAGGCCGAACAGCACCCAAAAAGGGGTCGCCGCACAACTATGGCAAAAAGGCTGAACGGCACCCAAAAAGGAGTTGCCACACAACTGGCCAAGGCAAACAGGCCGCAGGGCCATATGGTCTCAAATCTCTAGAAGGCACACAGTAAAGCGGCCGGGCCAACCAAAGGAGTGAGTCATCGCGGAACGCGGGCAATATAATGCAAAAAAAAAAGAAAATAAAAAAGAAAAGAGAAGCAACACATTTTGTAACTAAGGAAGCAACTGGCACATACAATTTCAAAAGATATGCAAAATAGCATACGATTCATGCAGTTCACAAGTTATTACATTCATCTGAACCATTATAATTGTTCACAAACCTAGTCTAACGGCCCCAAGACCTTATATTTTCCAAAGACTTGCCAAAGTAACAAGGATTTAAAAAGCTTCACATAACATCCGGAGTGGCTTGAATCCATAGTCAAAACGGAGACACCCAGACGCTACAAACAAACGATTCTTCTCACGGAGCATCGACATTTTCCTCCGCGGTAGTATCTTCAACAGAGGGTCCTTCGGTGGATGCAACCTCGGGAACAGGTTCGGTAGTCTCGGCGGGCCTGGGTGGAGCGGGGTCAGGAAATATATCCATTATTTCGGAAAGAGATTTGTGGTAAGCGTTACTGATCTTCTTGACATACGGATACTCGCAACAAAGAGTCCGTCATACAAAGGCTGGAATTTTTCTTCGGCTTCCATGTCCAAGTCCTCCACCTTTGCCAGAACCTTAGCCACTTGACCCGGTGAACAGTCCAAGGAAGCACCATCTAAGAATCCGGACTGAGAAGAGAGACTGAAAGGAACAGCCAAGCGTTGTTTGTACTCGTGACTGTCCAAAAGCCGGCAGACCATTTTCAGAATAAATTCCTTCACCACCTTAAACTGTTCCATTTCTGTTTGGCCCAGTCTGATGGCCAGGTCCTTTCTCTCCTGAGGAAGTTCCGAATTTTCTTTCCCTTCCTTGCCAAGTTTAACCTTGGTCTCATCTAACGCAGCTTCCAACGCACTGATCCGCTCCGCAGCAACTTTCCTCTCTTCATCCCTCCCATGCTCCAGCTCTGTGATACGACCCATCAGCTTTGACTCTCTCACCATACAGTTGGTATGCTCATGCCTCAGTTTCTGAAGCTCCTCCACCTCTTGGGCTGCATTCCCGCACTTTTCATGGGTGCGGAACAATTCCTTGTACTCCTGAAGGAGAGACTCAAATCGGAATAGGATATCCGACTGAGCCGTGGCCCCCCGGCCTACCAACATCCAGGCCTTCTGAGTAGCCTCCGCATCACCCAAGCTTTCCAGGTATGACTCCTCCCTAGGAGTAGGAAGATTCAGCATTAAATCCCTGCAGACTTTCCAGCCATCCAAACGGTCATCTTTCCTAATCGACCACGCCGGGACAAACAATGCTTCCGGATCATCATCACCTGTAACCTTTTCTTTGCCACGGCCGGAAGCAGCAACAGAGGAACCTCCTGAAAGAAGAGTAAATGACATGACCATTATTGATAACAAAAAAAAGGGGAGAAGAGAAGAAAAATGCATAAGATAAACGCATCCGAATAGCTTACCAACATCAGCAGCTTCAAACACGGGGCCCGCACCCTCGGCAACCTCCGGTCGTTTCCTCGTCTCCTCCGGACGCAATGACCACGTGGATATCCCCTGTCGGCCTGATTCGTTTAGCCGGACGGATTACATCGCTTCCTCCCTCGCCACGCTCGATGCGATTCCTTGTCTTGCTGGCTCCCACTCCTTGCTGAGACTGATGAGCCAGTCGGGCGGCAGCTTGTTCCTGCTTTCTATGTTTGGCCTCCAGGACCCTTTCGTCAGCCACCTCGACCCTCTTCAGTTCGGCCATTTTTTCAGGAATCTCAGTATTGGAGGAGGCCGGAGTAGTCACATGTAGCTCGTGGGTTTGACCCTCACGATATTCATCCCCTTTTACCATGGAGGCACCTCTTCGGATTTTCGGCTTGATTAAATACTCGAACATTGTTATAGCTGCGGAAAGAAAAAAGGCAAGAAAGTTAGAAATTAACACACACACACACACACACACACACATACACACACACACACACACACACACACACACACACACACATATATATATATATATATAAAAGGCGAAGGCAAAGGCAAAGGCTGTAAGGCTATACCCTTTCCCTCGGCATCTTTGAGTGCTGCCCGGTAACCCGGATGCTCCCAATGGGAGGTCAGCCCAACAGCGTAAAGAAAACCTGGAGGAATCGGAATGAGATCAATCACATTCTCGGACAGCCTTTCGGCATCTTCAACATTAAACTCGCCCTTCGGAAAGTGGTCCGAGATGTCGGAGTCATGGTGCCTCCAAGGCATTGCAAATGGGATAGCTCGTCTGTCTATCAGGAAAAAATTTTGTTTCCAACCCTTCAGACCGGTCAAAATCTCCCTGAAGCAAACCCTTTTCTCCTTGCCACCCCTCTTCTCAAAGGAGAACCAGTGACCTTGCTTGCTTAACTTATAGAATGCTCTGAATAAAGAAGTGGTTGGGGTGATATGCAGGATTCGGCTATACGCCTCAAAAAGCATCGCACGGTGTAAGCCTAACGGAACCAGCTGGGAAATATGTACCTTGTAATACCAGATGACATCTAGCAAAAAGGTGGAGAAACGCACGCTCAGTCCGCCATCGTAAAAGTACCCCAAGTACAAATGAATAGCATCATCCGGTAACTCATCCATCTTCATATCCTTCCGAGGTACCCTTGGGTATAAATCCTCAGGTATACCGAATTCCATCATCACCATAAATACAACCCCTTCGTCCATCCGAGTGGTATACTTTTGGATATCAAATTTTGGAAGAAACCCCCTACTTCTTGGGTATCTTCCTCAAGTGTTGGGGCAGGAGAACTCGACATGGCTCAACCGAAGGGAAAGGGGATATAGCCGAACAACAAGGAGAATACAAAGTACAGATGGTTCGGAACGTACCTTTGAGGAAGAACGGCAGAGTAGAGGTTGTTGGGAATTATTCGAAGAACAGACTTAAGTATGCTAATGTATTCGTTAAGTCTGTTAGTTAGTTATGTCTGCCAGTACAAAGTTAAGTCTGGCAGAACATAGTTAAGTCTGGTGACTAGAAATAGTTAAGTCTATTTATGTTTTATAGCAGAATTAGTTAGCTATATATTAGGAAAGGATATAGTCGTATTAGATATCTTATTAGAAGATATGTTTATCCTTTCACACGTTTTGTAACTAGGGTTTTCCTTAGAGTATAAAAAGAACCCTAAGGCATTGCACTAACATAACAAATGGTTATCAGTCCACCATGTCTAATCCACATAAGGACTGGCTAATCCAAGAGCAAACGACTCTGGTAAAGATACCTCAAATCCGTTTATGGCTGACAATTTGCCAAAAATTGTATGGTAATCAACTCACCATATCTGTGATAGTGAAAAGTTAGCTAGCCCACAAGAGTATGGCTTGTGGTAAAGGCTGTGGAAAAACCATAACTGGTTATCAATTCACCAAGGTGAGGTCTGCATTCCACCGAAGAATTGGCTAGTCCAAAAGCAAACGGCTTTTGGTAAAGACAAAACAAATCCGTTGATAGCTGATGATTTGCTAAAAATCATATGGTATTTCAATTCACCATGTTTCATGTACAAAGAGTTGAAATGGTTATCAATGTACCATGGTTTTACACCAAACATTGGCTACTCCAGAGTTAATGGCTAACTGGTAAAGAGACATCAAATCCATTAATTTTCAATGATTCACCTCTCACAGGTGTTTACACACCTGGAAGTGATGAGAATAGTATGAAACTTTATGAATTGATGTACAAATAGTCAATGTTGCTGCAAAGATCAGATGGTTTGAAGTTTGGTGATAAAAGATGCTGCACAAGATCAGATATGATGATTTAAAGAGTTGAAGTTCAAAATAATTCCAAGAGATTAAAGTTAAATCCTCAAGAAGCTTGTCAATGAAGAAACTTGAAGTTCATGGAGCATGAAGATCAAGTTAGGGGAGGATTGTTGGGAATTATTAGAAGAACAGACTTAAGTCTGCTAATGTATTCGTTAAGTCTGTTAGTTAGTTAAGTGTTCCAGTACAAAGTTAAGTTTGGCAGAACATAGTTAAGTCTGGTGACTAGAAATAGTTAAGTCTGTTTATGTTTTATAGCAGAATTAGTTGGCTATATATTGGGAAAGGATATAGTCGTATTAGATATCTTATTAGAAGATATGTTTATCCTTTCACACGTTTTGTAACTAGGGTTTTCCTTAGAGTATAAAAGGAACCCTACGGCATTGTAACAAAGTGTTAGACGTACGTGATATTAGTGAAAGTTTAATAGTAGTATACGAAGTTAGTTATCTTAATTGTGTTCTTCATACTCATTGCTTGTTAAGATTCCGCATTAACAATCAATACACAGTTAAGAGTTTCTCACATAGATCAATTTGGATTTATTCAAGTTGTCTTTTAAGTAATACAGGCTACTTAGATCCATAATTCGTGTGGACCTACAAGTGGTATCAGAGCCTATAGAGGGACTCTGAGTAAGAAGAAACACAAACCACAAACACTCATTCACTCCAAAAATCAACCATAATGTCTCAACATGCCAATGATGAGTACTCAAACCATCTTAGTGAGGATGAAGTTTCGAACCATGATGATGATGTATCAGACACCAGCAGACCTAAACAACAACAACAAAGCATTCCTACAATAACCACTATCTCAAACATCAAACTCCCAATTCTGAAGAAGGAGGAGTATGATATCTGGGCAATGGAGATGGAGCATTACCTCGAGTACATTGATAATGATGTATGGAAGGTAATTCAGAATGGTAATTCAAAGAAAAGGATCTCTGTTGGTAAGGATGGAGTTGTTAGGGTGCTTCCACCAGTCTCTGCTGCAGAGATTCATGCTATGGAGAAGGAGAGGAAGGCGAAAACCCTCTTGCTGATGGCTCTTCCCAAGGAGCATGTGAGAAGATTTCATGGGATGGATGATGCTAAGGAAATTTGGGAAGCTATCAGAACCAGATTTGGAGGGAATGCAAATTCAAAGAAGATGCAGAAGGTTGTCCTCAAGCAAGAATTTGAAGCATTCACTGTAACAAGTTCTGAAGGGTTGGAGAAAGGATATGACAGATTCCAACATCTCCTCTCACAGTTGGAAGCTCATGGTGCTGCTGTATCTAATGAAGATGCAAATCACAAGTTTCTCAGATCTTTGCCAAAAGAATGGTCAAATGTGGCAATGAACATGAGAATGAAAGATGATGTTGACACCTTGTAAGTTGATGATTTGTACAACAACCTTAGGGTCTTTGAACATGACATCAAAGGTGTTTCAAAGGAATCTTCAAGTGCTGCTAATGTTGCTTTTGTCTCCCAAAGCAAGAGCAGTACTAACAAGGTTAATTCTGGTGGCTATACTGCTTCTTCAAGCAATATGAGAGAAAGAGAAGTTCCTGCTGGCTTTGCTGATGAAGTCATTTATTCTCTCTTTGCAAAGAACTCAGAAGAACCAGATCTTCTCAATGATGACCTTGAGCAGATAAATGATGTTGACATTGAGGAGATTGATATAAAGTGGCAGATAGCAATGATTGCTCTCAGGGTAAAGAAGTTCTATAAGCAGACTGGAAGGAATATCAGATTTGATAGAAAGACAGCAGTTGGCTTTAATAAGAAGAATGTTGAGTGCTATAGGTGTCACAAAAATGGTCACTTTGCTAGGGAGTACACAGCAAAGGTGACAACTGATGGAAAAAGGCAGAAAGATTCATTCTCTCAAGAAGCAGATAAGGAAGAGAAGAATGAAATGGGTATGATGACTTTACAAGCTGGTGCTATCAACTGGGGTGAACACACATGGGAAGAAGAAGAACCAAATCATGCATTCATGGCTATTGGCTCTAATAATGAGGTATCCTTGTGTTAAAAAACTTGCATTAAATCATATAATAGTCTTAAAACACTGTGTGATGAACAAATGCAACAGATAGGTGACCAGGAAGCTACCATACTTGCTTATACTAATGCTGTTAAAACCTTAGAGGCACAAATTGTCACTTATCAAAAACAGCAATCAGCCTTAAATGAAAAGCTTACATTTCAAGCAAATGAAATTTATGAAAAAGATGAAAAACTTAAGAGATATAGGAGAATTGGAATGAAAGCTGTAAAAGATAGGGATGCATTGCAGAAAACACTAGACCCATGGAAAGATTCATCTAAAAATCTGTTTAGATTAGTAGATTCTGGTATGAGTTCAACTTGTAAAATTGGCTTAGGTTATGAAATAAAATCAGATAGTGAGATTCTAAGCTATGAGGTAGAAATGGAGAGAACTGTGTTCGTTAGTACAGAAAGTGACTTAGCTGGTAAACCTGTATACAATAGATTCATAAAAACAAATGACTTTAAAGGGGTTCCACCTCCATTAAATGGAGATTACACTCCTCAACAAAAGGAAGAGCTTGATGAGTCTTTGTTTGTTTATGGTAAAAAAGGACCTCAAAAGCCTGAAACAAGTGACTCAGATGACAAATCCAGTAAATATTCTAGCTGTCAATCTAATGACAGTGAAGGGTCCATTGGAAATGTCTTTGAGCAGTCTGAATCAGAACCAGAAAGTGAACCAAAAGAGGTGTCTAGGTCTGAACCAGTTAAGATAAATGAACCAGTTGTGTCTAAAGCAAAACTTAAAATAGTTGAACCTAGTTGTGTCTCACACATAAAATCTCCTAGGCAACATGCTAAAAGGCAAGAGTCACCCAAGTCTGATAGAAAGAAAAGAGAATTAGGGAAAAGTCACTCTTTTGCCCCTCAAAGATGTTTTGTTTGTGGTAGCCTTAGTCATTTAATTAAAGATTGTGATTTTCATGAAAAGAGAATGGCTAGAGAGGCTAAGATTAAGAAACAAAGAAGTGTTAATACTGATAATATGCTGGCCAAACCAGTGTGGAATAATGTAAACAGAGTTAACCATGCAAATCAATTTGTTTCTATACCAGTACAATTTAATTCTGGTAGATCATATGTTAATTCTGGTAGGCCAAATATTAATACTGGTAGGCCAAATGTTAATACTGGTGGGCAAAAAGTTAATTCTGTTAAGCCCAAAGCTAATTCTGGGGATGTTAATGCTGTTAGACCCAGACAACCAGTTGCACATAGACCACAGGTGAACAAATATAATCAAAGAAATAATTTTTCTAAGTCACACTCACCTGTGAGGAGACCCATTGTTAAGAATACAGCAAAAATGTCAAATTCTAATGCTGTAAAGGGAAATGGGGGGGTCTGCTGTTAAGGCCTCAGCATGTTGGTCTTGGGATCCATTTCAGAATGAACTTACCTATAAATCCCAAAGCAACAGTGGATCATGTTCAGGATCATCCACTCAAGAACATGGGAGATAGAGGCATATTTGATAGTGGGTGCTCTGGGCACATGTCTTGTAACAAGGATCACCTAAAGGATTTTGAAGAATTCAAAGGAGGTTCTGTTACTTTTGGAGGTAGCAAAGGCTACATTACTGGTAAAGGTAGAATAGTAGTGGGCAATTTAGAATTTGATAATGTGTCTTTTGTGAAAGAACTTGGGCAATTTAATCTTTTCTCAATATCACAAATTTGTGATAAGCAGCATAAGGTGCTTTTTACTGAAACTGAATGTTTTGTGTTGACTTCTGACTTTAAGATGCCTGATGAAAGTTAGATACTCCTAAAAGTCCCAAGACAACACAATATGTACAGCTTTGATATGAAGACACCTGATCCTGCAAAAGGTTTTGCCTGTTTGATTGCAAAAGCCACTATTGATGAATCTAAATTGTGGCACAGAAGGCTTGGTCATATCAACTTTAAGAATATAAACAAACTTGTGAAGAATAACCTTGTTAGAGGCTTACCTTCCAAGGTTTTTAAGAAAGACCATACATGTGTGGCTTGTCATAAGGGTAAACAGCATAGGGCTTCATGTAAGGCTAAATTAGAAAGGACCATCACTAAGCCTTTACACACCTTGCATATGGATCTTTTTGGCCCTACTTCTGTGCAAAGTATAAATCATGCTAGTTATTGCCTTGTCATTACTGATGATTGCACTAGGTTTTGTTGAGTATTCTTTATGTCTAAAAAGGATGAAACCACTAGCTTGCTTCAAACTTTCATTAGGCAGATAGAAAACCAGCTTAATCATAGGGTTAAGATTATTAGATCAGACAATGGCACAGAGTTTAAGAATAGAAGTATGCTTGAATTTTGTGGGAACAGGGGAATAAAACAAGAGTATAGTAGTGCTAGAACTCCACAACAAAATGGAGTTGCTGAAAGAATGAACAGGACCCTTATTGAGGCAGCTAGGACTATGCTAGCAGACTCACTTTTACCAACCACTTTTTGGGCTGAAGCAGTAAATACTGCTTGCTACATATTCAATAGGGTAAGAGTGACTAAGCCTCAGAACAAAACTCCTTATGATCTTTTATTTGGCCATAAACCAGTTATTAGTTACATAAGACCATTTGGGTGCCATGTTACCATTCTAGATACTCTTAGTGTGCTTGGGAAGTTTGAGGGAAAATCTGATGAGGGGCTCTTAGTAGGATATTCACTGAGTAGTAAAGCCTTTAGGGTATACAACTTAGTGACAAAAAGGGTAGAAGAGACTCTCCATGTTGACTTTCTTGAGGAGAAACCTAATGTGAAAGGAATAGGTTATAGATGGATGTTTGATATTGATTATTTGAGTAATTCTATGAACTATATTCCTGTTTCTATGGAGAATCAAGCTAACCCTGATGCAGGCTCCCAAGAAGTAACTAAAAATGCAGGTAATCATGTTGATTCTGATGCAAGTGCTTCTGAGCAAGAAGAGGAAACTGAGGAACTCATTGTTGTTCCCATACCATTAGTCAAGTCTGATGCAGCTCAAGGTGGCACAAAGAAATCTTCTATAATTTCAAAGAAGAAGGAGTCTGTTACCAAAAATCAAGTACAAGGGAAAGAGGCTTCTCCTACAAATGTTTCAGAAGATATTCCATCTTTCAGAGATGAATTAAATGCATTGGCTGACAAGCATCTTGGAAAGAAGGCTACCAGTACTAACTTAGTTAATTCTGGTAGTGATCCAGGTGGCAAGAAGGCTACCAGTACTAACTCAGTTAATTCTGGTAGTGCTTCAGTTAATTCTGCTGAGTCTGATCCTACTCAAGTTGATGTTTTTGATGATTCTGATATGCTTGAGCTTGAAATCTTTGTAAGCCAAGTGAAGGGATCTTTGATGATGCTTCTTATGATGATGAAGGAGTGATTACTGATTTCAACAACTTACCCACATAATTGGATGTAAGTCCAACTCCTACACTTAGGATTCACAACATTCATCCAAAGAGTCAAATACTTGGTGATCCTAAGTCAGCTGTTCAAACTAGAAGAAAAGTGCATAAACAATCAGAAGCTCATGCACTTTTAAGCTTTGTCAAGAAGCAGCAAAGGAATAATCACAAAGATCAACAACATTGTCTGTTTGCATGCTTCCTTTCTCAAAAGGAACCTACCAAGGTTTCTGAAGCTTTAGAAGATGAGAGTTGGGTGGAAGCAATGCAAGAAGAGCTCTTGCAGTTTAAGTTGCTAAAGGTATGGGTTCTTGTAGATCTACCAAGTGGAGCAAAAGTAACTGGCACAAAGTGGGTCTTTAGGAACAAGAAGGATGAAAGAGGAGTAGTGGTCAGAAATAAGGCAAGGTTGGTAGCCCAAGGATACAGACAAGAGGAAGGGATAGATTATGATGAGGTTTTTGCTCCTGTAGCTAGAATTGAAGTTATCAGGTTATTTTTGGCCTTTGCATCCTACATGGGGTTCATAGTCTATCAAATGGATGTCAAAAGTGCTTTTCTGTATGGCACTATCAAAGAAGAAGTGTATGTTCATCAGCCTCCTGGTTTTATTGATCCTGCTAATCCCAAGAAGGTTTACAAAGTAATCAAGGCTTTGTATGGATTACATGAAGCTCCTAGAGCTTGGTATGCTACACTCTCCAAATTTCTAGAGGAGCATGGATACAAGAGGGGTGTCATTGACAAGACCTTGTTCATCAAAAGAAACAAGAAGGATATCATTATAGTGCAAGTGTATGTAGATGATATTATTTTTGGTTCCACAAAAAGGTCTTGGTGTGAAGAATTTGAGGCATTGATGAAAGGAAGATTTCAGATGAGTTCAATGGGTGAGCTCACATTCTTTCTTGGACTGCAAGTAAAGCAAAAGGAAGATGGACTTTTCATTTCTCAAGACAAGTATGTTGCTGAGATGCTGAAGAAGTTTGATCTTGCAAATGTGAAGACAACAGTCACTCCAATGGAGAACAAGGTGCCATTAACCAAAGATGAAGATGCTGATGATGTGGATGTGCACCTATACAGATCCATGATAGGTTCCCTTATGTATCTAACTGCTTCTAGGCCTGATATTATGTATGCAGTTTGTGCTTGTTCTCGTTTTCAGGTTACTTCCAAGACTTCACATCTTCATGCTGTGAAGAGAATCTTTAGGTATCTAATGGGCAAACCCAATTTGGGCCTTTGGTATCCTAGAGAGTCATCTTTTGACCTGGAAGCCTATTCAGATAGTGACTATGCTGGAGCAAGTCTTGATAGAAAATCCACAACTGGAGGTTGTCAATTTCTTGGCAGAAGATTGATTTCCTGGCAATGCAAGAAGCAGACCATTGTGGCTACATCTACAACGGAAGCTGAGTATGTAGCAGCTGCCAATTGCTGTGGACAAGTCTTGTGGATTCAGAATCAGATGTTGGATTATGGTTTGAACTTCATGAACACTATAATTCACATTGATAATGAAAGTACTATTTGTATAGTTAAGAACCCAGTGTATCACTCTAAGACTAAACACATAGAAATAAGGCATCACTTTATAAGGGATTGCCTTGAAAAGAAGTTAATTAGGGTGGAAAAGATACACACAGACTTTAATGTAGCTGACCTATTGACCAAAGCCTTTGATGGACCTAGGTTCAATTACTTAGTGGTTAATATTGGAATGGTAAACCCATAGCTACATTTAAGGGGAGGTTACATTTAAGGGGAGGTTAAATGTATAGTTTGTAAAATAGTACAAGAATTAAGTAGATTTAATTCTGGTAATAGTTAAATCTGGTAGCTTTAGAGTTAATTCTGGTAGTTAGTATTTGTTAGTTCTGCTTGCAATATGTATATTTTTTTGGTTTTAGACTAATTTTTCCAGGAAAAGCATGGATGGATGGTGATTGGAAGCCTTGCTAGTGAATTCTATTCGTGTTTGTCTGATATTTCTGTTAAATCTAGTGGATTGTTGGTTAAGTCTGGTTGACCAAAGTTAGTTCTGGTAGTGTTAAAATGTAATTAATTTCTTTTTACCGTTAGGTCTGGTCGTACATTTAATGATTTTCATATTTAAATAATACCGTTGATATTTTTTTGGGAAAAAGAAGTATATATGGATGATATTTGATTACTGTTTCATCTTTATCCATTATTTACTTCTAATTTTAAAATCTTTATTATCAGCCAAGATCACTCTGTTTTAGCAACCAGTATAAACCCTAAGTCAACAGTCAACCAGCACTTACCAATCATCCATGGCGCAACTAAAGTATTGTGATAAGCACAACCAAGTGGGTTTCTTGAAGAAACCAAACAAGAGTGAAGGTTTCGAACAGATAGTTGATTTTTTGAAAGGCTCTCATCTAAGGTATGCCTTAACACATAATCCAACTATCTATGATTCCCTAGTCAAACAGTTTTGGGGGACTGCTACCTCTGAAACTCTTGCTGATGGGACTCTACATTTAAGGGCAACCATTGATAACCATGAATTTTCTATCTCTGAAGCATCCATTAGAAATAGTCTTAAACTAGATGATGCTTCAGGAGACACTGTGTTATCAAATAATATGCTTTTAGAGGGTATGGGTAACATTGGATACCCCACTGATGGTGGTTTTACCTTTTGGAAAAGTCATTTTTCACCACAGTGGAAGTTTTTTATCCATCATTTGCTACATTGCCTAAGTCCCAAGAGTAGTGGATGGGATCAATTTGGAAGCAATATTGCTTCTGCTTTGGTCTGTCTTTCACTTGGAAAGACTTTCAATTTTTCAAAACTCATCTTTGATGACATGGTAGCAAATGTGAATAGTAAACATAAGTTTTTAATGTACCCTCGTTTTCTTCAAATGGTTTTGGGCTTTGAAACTGAAAACAAAATGCAGACTTATTTGTGTATAGCCTTTAAGGACAAAATTTTTAATAATACGAAAAGGGGTTTTCAGGGGACTCATAGACCATTATTGCCTGCTATGTTGCCTGCTACTACTAACATTGCAGGTACATCATCAACTGGAAGAGTTGCCCACTCCCCATCACCCACAACTGAGGAGCAAACCCAAGATGTCCCTAAGTCACCTACACCACAACCTAGATCACCTACACTACAACCACCATCACCTACATCTCCACCACCTTCACCTGAGTAGCAAACCCAAGTTCCAACTCAAACTCATGAGGAGGAATCAGCTCCAATGACTGTGGAAGCTCTCTTACAGCTGGTTCCTACATTAGTTCAAAGGATATCTGTTTTAGAGAAGGCAAATACAACCATGGATAAAGCTATTGTGACCTTGGTCAGAAAGGTCAAGAAGATGGAAAGGGTTATGAAGGACAAAGGGGTTGCTTTCAGTGACACAGAGGGGGCTGAAGAAGAAAATTCTTCCAAACAGGGGAGGAATTTGGATGAAGAACAAGTTTTTCAGACTCCAGCTCAAGCAAAACCAACTGGAGATACAGAGATAAGTCCTGAAGGAATGGAAGCAGCAGAAACCTTAGCCCAGGCTCTTAGTCAAATTCAAGAAAAGAAGAAGCAAAGGCTAAGAAGGAAACTGGTGATAGATGAGGTTAATTCTGATGAGGATATAGTTAAGTCTGCTGAGAAAGAAAATGTTAATCCTGGTGGTGATAAGTCTGATGTTGTTAAGTCTGGTGGTGATAAGTCTGGTGTTAAGTCTGTTAGTGAAAAAGATAAGTCTGTTGAAGATAAATCTGGTGATCAAGAAGTTAAGTCTGCTGCAACTCAAAGGGAAGGAAAGTAGATACTTGAAGAAACTCCTCAAAGTAAAACATCAAAGAAGCAACAAAGAGAAAAAGAAGCAAGCTTAGCTGAGATTGCAAGGATTCAAGCTGAGGAAGCAGCTGAAAAGGACAAACTTGAAGAGATTAAGAAAAGAGATGAACTTTTTGCAAAGAAGCTGCAAGAAGAATTCAATGATGATCCATATATGTCTCTGATTGAAGATGATGATGAGCTCAAGGCTAAGATGGAAGAACTCAAAGCTGATACAAGTCTGACAGTTGATGAGAGGGCAACAAAACTTGCTGAGTTCATGAATGCAAGAATGGAATCAGACACTCTTGGAGGCTTAATGGAGAAAATCAAAAAGACAAAAAAGAGAAAGAGTACTACCAAGAAGCTCACAAAGCAACAAAAGATGTCTGATATGAAGATTTATTTGAAGAACATGATGCATTCCAGTTTTGAAAAGATGAAGGGAATGTCTTATGAAGAAGTTGAAAGTTTGTACCTCAGAGCATATGAAAGAGATCACAAGTACAAGCCTACTGACTATGAAGATTCTATTAGAAGAAGTTTCAAAAGGCAAAAAGTATCTGAGGAAGAAAAAGTAACTGAAAAGATATCTGAGGTTGTAAAGGAAGAGACAGAAGTCAAAAAGCCCATCATAACCTGGAATAGAAGAAAGAGAGCAGTAAGGAAGGGAAAATTAGGTTCTAAAGAGGAGGTACAAGAGGAAGAAGAACCTTCTTCTGAGGAATTCACCATGGGTTCAATTCCATAAAGTTTAGCTCAGCCTGCCAAGGTTGTAAATTGGCAGATCATCAAAATAGGTAAGAAAGGAGCATATAAGATAATCAGGGAAGATTACACAGAAGTTTTCTATGTCAATTTTCCAGGGTTATTGATTGATCTAAGCAGAGATGATCTTAGGGAGCTATAAAAGTTGATGATGATTAAATATGGGGATAACAGACCTGAAGAAGAATTTGAAAGAGTTCTTTGGGGAGATTTAAAAACAATGTTTGATCCACCATCAAGAACAGATAAGGTTTGGAAGCTGCCATTTCAACAGGAAATAGTAAGATGGAGGTATTTTGATAGTTGTCAAGTACATTGTTTGAATTTGCAGAGTGCTTATATATATATATGTTGGCAGAAGTTGAATATCCTTTACATCTAAGGGTATGTAAGGATATGCTTGAGAAGAAGCTGGTAGGGTATAAGGATGATGAGGTATGCAATCAACTTTTGGAGTCAATTGAGATGCAGTCCCAAAAGGAAGCTGTTTGGGGTGTTTTAAAGAATTTTCTGAGTTGATAAGTGAGATTAATGGAAGTTCTCACTTGGTGAAGGTGCTTTGCACTAACACAACAAATGGTTATCAGTCCACCTTGTCTAACCCACATAAGGACTGGCTAATCCAAGAGCAAACGACTCTGGTAAAGATACCTCAAATCCGTTTATGGCTGACAATTTGCCAAAAATTGTATGGTAATCAACTCACCATATCTGTGATAGTGAAGAGTTGGCTAGCCCACAAGAGTATGGCTTGTGGTAAAGGCTGTGGAAAAACCATAACTGGTTATCAATTCACCAAGGTGAGGTCTGCATTCCACCGAAGAATTGGCTAGTCCAAAAGCAAACGGCTTTTGGTAAAGAAAAAACAAATCCGTTGATAGCTGATGATTTGCTAAAAATCATATGGTATTTCAACTCACCATGTTTCATGTACAAAGAGTTGAAATGGTTATCAATGTACCATGGTTTTACACCAAACATTGGCTACTCCAGAATTAATGGCTAACTGGTAAAGAGACATCAAATCCATTAATTTTCATTGATTCACCTCTCACAGGAGTTTACACACCTAGAAGTGATGAGAATAGTATGAAACTTTATGAATTGATGTACAAATAGTCAATGTTGCTGCAAAGATCAGATGGTTTGAAGTTTGGTGATAAAAGATGCTGCACAAGATCAGATATGATGATTTAAAGAGTTGAAGTTCAAAATAATTCCAAGAGATTAAAGTTAAATACTCAAGAAGCTTATCAATGAAGAAACTTGAAGTTCATGGAGCATGAAGATCAAGTTAGGGGAGGATTGTTGGGAATTATTAGAAGAACAGACTTAAGTCTGCTAATGTATTCGTTAAGTCTATTAGTTAGTTAAGTCTGTCAGTACAAAGTTAAGTCTGGCAAAACATAGTTAAGTCTGGTGACTAGAAATAGTTAAGTCTGTTTATGTTTTATAGCAAAATTAGTTGGCTATATATTAGGAAAGGATATAGTCGTATTAGATATCTTATTAGAAGATATGTTTATCCTTTCACACGTTTTGTAACTAGGGTTTTTCTTAGAGTATAAAAGGAACCCTACGGCATTGTAACAAAGTGTTAGACGTACGTGATATTAGTGAAAGTTTAATAGTAATATACGAAGTTAGTTATCTTAATTGTGTTCTTCATACTCATTGCTTGTTAAGATTCCGCATTAACAATCAATACACAGTTAAGAGTTTCTCACATAGATCAATTTGGATTTATTCAAGTTGTCTATTAGGTAACACAGGCTACTTAGATCCATAATTCGTGTGGACCTACAGAGGTCGATCGGATTAATTAGAAAAGCTGGCTCGAAAATGTACTGTGGAGGATGTGTCAAAGAGCAGAAATTACAATGGTAAAAACGATGAAAATGGCACTATTTATAGGGGAAAAGAAGGGACGCAAAATGTCGTGCATTGTCAGACGCTGACATGGCATCATATCGTCCATACGATGAAACGCGTGCACACGTGTCTACATCTTACACATACGGTAAAAAAGGCGGCGCTCCTTAAAACGAAGCCATAATGAGTTTTGGCAGGTTATGCATGGCGCCCAGCGTACTCAGGCCTAACGGATTAAGTCCTTCGGAAATATCAAAATAGAATCCTAAATTTTTTCACAATGTATCACACCATCGGCTTAACCGATACTATGATACTGGGGGGACATGTTGGCGTATGTGTCCGGACGGCCTATCTTGTCCGGATGACACGGCACCACCCGGAGGAAAGCTCGGAGAAAGCCTAACTCGCCCGGCTAGTGTGACCTCAAGCAATAGGACAAGTGACATCACCTTTTGGACAGATGGCAGCAGCAGACACCGCCGCCGCCGCCCCAGGATTTGCGGGATTATGTCTGCGACACATACCCAGAAAACCCGGCGCCGCCATTTCAGGTACCAAGGCTGGGTAGTATAAATACCCAACTCATTTACTACTATCAACCAACTTTTACCTTTCGCATTTACTCTCAATTACTGTTTAAGCCTTTCGGATTACCCCATACTTATCTTCACGCCGGAGCTTGGTCCTGTGACAACACCCAGGGCGAGCCTAACGTGAGTGTCTCTTGTGTGTAGGTACTTCGGAACCTCAGCAAGACCTTATCCGGAAGACTTGACTCCACATTCGAGGGAGTTGCAGGTTTTTACTTCAACAGTTTTCATACGAACACAAGCAGGAGCTCATAAATAGCAGAAAGGACACTGAATTTATATTATGCATGTGATTCACTTTGTAACCCTAAATGAGTGATTTAAGAACATAAAGATAGATTCTTAAGAATATCAGCTAAAAAACAAAACGGGTTAGACTGGGCGTAATGGTTGCCGAACCACTCGGTGGTGGCGACATTCCGTGGGCAGTCGTTTATTACGGCCAGGGACGGAACGAGGGGTTCGTGCGGGGTCCGATGAACCCTATCGATTTTTTCGATGTAGAATTAATTTTTGAAAAAAACATCGATTTTTTCTAAATGCATCTTAAATGCACCTGGTCCATCGAAATGTGTTTCTAGTGTTATTTAGTTAGTATACTTATAAATTATTTGTGCACGCAGTCATATTTGGTCTTGGTTCCGTCTCTGATTACGGCCTCCAAACGTTTACCGTGGTGGGTTTTTCGTGTGGTTTGGTGGTGCACACTACCGAACGGTTTGCACTCTTTTTTTTTTTTATATGTTTGTGAGGTATATTTGTTTTATATGTTTGTGAGGTATATTTGTGGTATGTTTGTTTAAAGTGAGGTATTTTATGTGTTTGTTTTGGTACCGTTGTCCCGTGGTGGATTTTGTGAGCTGAATGGTGATTTGACGCTGACGTGAATGTCGTGAGGTTAGTGACCATTATATCTAGTCTTAGACATAATAATGGTCACCAAATCCACAACCTTCACGTCAACGCCACATCACGATTTAACACACCACTTTACTGAAACATACCCTACAAACACCTAAAAAAGAGAAAAAGAAAATGTGCACCACCAAACCATTATCAGGGTGTAACGGGGTGGTGGTTTGCTAGGCTGCCCACAGTAATGACTACCAGCGACCTACATTTTACCCGCCACGTCCGCTTTTTCTCTCCGGCGACCTACATGAGATTTTTTGCCACAGTAAGGACGACCTTCATTTTTTTTTTTAAAAAAAAAAAAAAAAAAAAAAAAAAAAAAAAAAAAAAACCTATCTTTTTTCCCTATATATATCCACTACATTTTCAACAAAAAAAACACATCTCACACACACAACTTCTCTCAACTTCAACATGTTATACAAAATGACTCAAGAAAACACTCCCGAAAACAATTCCCCGACACCCGAAGAAACGTTTATTCTTGAAAAGACTCCCCCCTAAAACCCCGGCTACGGTTCATCATCACAAAAACATATGCACCAATCCATGTCAACTGATTCTTCATTTCCAACGGTTGAGGAACTAGTTGATGAACATGAGATAGTTGATGAATATGAAACTGAAATTTATGAAAATGCCGGTGGATTTCTTACTAAGGAACAAGAAAAGCAACTTCTTTCGGATGAAGAGGCATTAAGAGAAACATTGGATGAACAAGCAAGGGTTGATGCAGAAAACGCAAGGCGTTAACAAGACTTGGATGAGTTCTTTAGGAAAGAACAAGCTGTGGATGAGTATTTCAGGTTGGAATGTGGGGAGTATCCTGATTATGATTCTGCATTCGGGGAATATCCAGATTAATCTACGGCTGAAGAACTTATGTGTTTTATTTTCTTTATCGTAGTTTTTATTTTCATTTCAATGTCGTATTCTGCTTTGTTAGTGTAATGAATAAAAGTGCGTATTCTACTTTGGTTCTTCGTACTCGAAAATAAATTTCCATTCATTTAAATAAAAATAAACATTACAATACTCCTACTTACTTTTAACATACATCCAAACAAATTTATAATTCGTTTGTAGTTCTATTTTTCTCGCCTTTTTAAACAAAGCATTATGCATCTCTTAATTGAAATTAGTTGCTTGATTCAAATAAGCGTTGATCAAAGCACGTTTCTCTTGTGGAGTGTCACTGCATTCCTCATACGCTTTCCTCAAATCTTCTTTAGCTACAGATGCAATTTCAAATTCTATGGCTAAGTTCATAAGAACTAGCTGACGAGCTTTATCCTCGTCGATTTGTTTCTAAAACAAAGCTTTGATTTCACCGACGGTGTGTGAAAGCAAACAAGCCATTTAAAAAGTTGATGAAAGTGTATATAAATTGTGTATAAAATGATAAGATAAATGGGGTTTGAATTGTGGTTTGTGTAAGGTATTTATAATGTAAAATAAAGTGTGTAAATTTATTATTTATTTATTTATTTATTTTTATTTTTTTACAGCCCAACTGTTAAAAATTAAAGGAGCACTTTTGTGCTATTTCTTTTCTTCCCTATCGATCGTCCCTGCAACTAATATAAGAAAAAGGCAATCAATTGATTGCCGATCGACACCCACAATAAGGTGATCGATAGGCAAGTCGATCTCGAGCGTTCCTGCGAGTAGCCAAATATATAAAGAGAAAGAGAAAATAATATATTGTCCCGCCAAAGTGATGGAACAACCAGTTTTCACGCTTGTCACGTACGTTCTTCGTGCCACTTATTCACGCACAAGCACGTGTTCTACTTAATCGCAATCGCATATGAGTTTGGAAATGTAACGATGAACGATTGAAGTCATCATTCGTGTTTTTTCCTTGATTTATTTTTTATACTTTATTTCAACCACTTGTATACGGTCCTTTAATTTGGTTTTCTTTGACTTTACTGATTTTGAGGGAAAAAGATGTTAGAGTACCAAGATTCACAAGTTGGCATGTGGTCAAGTTGCCCATCCAAATGGCAAGTTAGCTACTGTATTTCGGTAATAAACTCTCCCAATGACATAAAAAAGCCATATCAGCCATGTACCGTCGATTTGCGGTTGTGTTTCGCGATGTTGTAATGTCACTAGAGCAGCCTAAGCTTAATCATAAGAGTGAACTCTTACTTTTGAACATGTTTGACAAAACAATTGGAGCTAATACAATAGTTAAAAGTAGCTTTTACACTAAGAGTTTATCGGTTTCAAAAAGGAAAGAGATATATACAATATTTTATTTGTACAAGTACAACTTTAAAAGAGTGTTGCACAAAAAAAAAATCTGAGCTAGCTAAAGTTACACAGTAATAAACAAAAGTTGCAAAAAAAATTATTGGGTGTTGCAAATATAAAAAAACAATAGTTTTGAAATTTTTTTGCACTTCGTGACCTAAAATCGGGTGTAGCCCGTGCAACACCCGGCAACTATGTGGGTCTGTCACTGTGTACAACACCATAATGCACAAATGGTGGTGTATGCATCAAAAGAAATCTATACTTACCAATATACAGTACTTGAAAAAGACTTTAAATTCTCTTTGAAAAAGTGAATGCTGAATTTTGAGGATGTCTACATTAGTCATTTTACACACTAATTTTAAGAAAACCATTAATTAAGGAAATTATGTATTATTAGTCAAAGCTTGCGAGGTAAGCCGCCTAATTTTCTGAATTTGCTAAGCTTATGGTGAAAGCACCATTATTTTTAGCCCACACCTATTGTATAACCCAACCCATGCCCCATCAGTTTACACGCACTATTGATTTTCATATTTGCAGCTTCAATCCAATTCATGTTTAAGGTATTGATTTTCATATTTTGTGTTAGTTTGACTCTCACACAAAATTAATTCCTAGAGATTATATACACTGCCATTGAGTCAAATCTTATGTGTAATCAGTTTTGTTTTTTCAAGGGTAATTTTCGTTTCTTCTTGCAAATCATGAGGTATGTTTCACTGTAGTTCTATTTTGAACTTTTTTTAATTCGTTTTATAGATTAGGTGTTAAAACTTTTATGAATCATCAATTCAACCAACTCAAAAGGTATGCGCCTTTATCTTTTATTGTGTATTTGAAAAGTTCCTGCGTATGTGCATAAAGTGTTTGATAAAATGCCTAATTGAAATTATTTAAGTTTATCAGATTTTCTTTTGGATTGTCACCCTTTAAGTGGTACTGGTAGTATAATATATATCCTGCACTCTTCGTTTAGATTTAACTTTTAATATTGATAAGAGCTAAACTGAACGGTTTGGTTGGTATAAACTAAACGTTACCAGATTTTGAAAGACCACGTGTATTTCTGAAGCTGGAAATGAATCATATGCAAACGGGCACTGTCTTTTTCTCTAAACACTATCTCAATTTGAATTAGCTTATACTAATGTGTTCTTAAATTATGCCACAGTTACATATATGTTATATTATACCACAGTTAACAACTATGTATTGATATTAAAGTAGTGCAAATTTTCAGCATTTTAGTCTTGGTGTTATATTATGCCACAGTTAACAACTATGTCTTGAAATTAATGTAGTGCATTTTGATTTATGTGTGTAACAACTATGTATTTCTGTTAGATATCTGTTAAAACAACTTATTGTATATAACTTAAGCTAATTCAAACGATAGTCGCAATATTATGTTATTTAACAGTATGTAAATGAAAGTTGTAACTCAGTACGCCCAAACACCTACTAATTTTATCAATCTTATTAAGAAAATGTTTTGGAACTGCTTATTAGAAGTGCATAGTTACTTGCCACATTTTCTGCTATGGATTTGGAGATGGTATACTATCGTAAACTACTTTTTATTCTTTATTATATGTTTGTTTATGAGAATTATTGCTAAAATGCGTAGATAGTTAAAAAGCCCCCATACCCTGCTCCGGCGGGATTGGGTTTGTTGTTGTTGTTGTTGTTGTTGTTGTTGTTGTTGTTGTTGTTGTTGTTGTTGCTGTTGTTGTTGTTGCATAGATAGTTAAAAAGATAGGAACTTGATTTGCTATTAGGTATATTAGTTTATTTGTCTTTGGTAATTTCATAGTGTGGGACTGTGGTCCATTTTAGAACTTGTGTTAAACTGAAAATTGTTAGCTTCAATTCTTGCAATTTTAATATCCTTTTTCGCGATCAATTGTTGGGTATGTGTTAAATATTCACTTTCTTTTTGCGATTCTAGATCAATTTTAATCTTTTTCTCTCGATTAATTGGGTATGATTTTAGCGATTTTATTGTTTCAATTGATTTCAGCAATTCCACATTTTTTAAGTGATGTTCTATATTGTGTAGATCATTTTTTAAGTGATGTTCTATATTGTGTAGATTGATGCTAACATGGTGTTACATCTCAAGACGCAGACGAACAATCGCATTGAAGGTAAATGAATGTAGCTTATTCTGATGATTATCTATAATAACTAATTATGAAATGATATTTAATAAATGTTGCGTCGGAATGAGGATCAGACTTCGCGGAAAGTAGTAGACTGATGACCTTCTACTCGACAACAAAATCATTGGACAAAGCATGGCATGTTCTTGGACTCGGATACAACCCAAGTATAAGCATCGATGAGATAAATAAAGTTGTCGTCATTCATTTCAATGGGATATGAAACCATGGCTCGATATTGCTATGAACCAATTCAAGAACCTGTAGACTAAATACTATCATGGTACCCGCGCGTTGCGGCGGCGGGTACACTGAAATAAATTTTTTCGGTGAATCATGTATTTTAGTTTATTACGTTCTTTTTGACAATAAATTTACGGATATCAAGAATTTCGTATAGCCCGTGCTCGTTGGCCCGTGCCTGTTCGGGCTCGAGCCTGTTTGGCCCGCGCCCGTTCGGGCTCAAGCCCATTTAGCCCGTTGCCCGTTCGGGTTTGAATACTTGGATAATGTGCTTTGATATTTTTATTTCCAAAGGAAAAGGCAACGTATGCGTTTTCCCGGGTCGTGTCCCAACGAAGGTCGAATATCGAGTTTTTGTTACGGTGTCGAATACGTGTGGTGAATGAGTGTAAAAGAGTGGTGATTTGTGATTTTATACTACAAACAATAAAATAATAAAAGTAAACAACTAATTAAGCTAATGAAACATTTAAACTAAGCATGTAATCCTAAAAAACGAAAAATTGAATTTTAAAAACGTTACGCGACGAAATTTAAAACGTAAATAAAAATGATTTTGTGAAATTTAAAACCTAAAAATATAAAAATAATTTTCCTATATTAAATCTGATAAAAGAAAATTTTGGAAAAAGAAAAATATTTTTTTGACTTTTTAATAATTTTTTATGAATTAAAAACTAATTAAAACAATTTAAATGATTTAAAAATAGTAAAACAGCTAGGAAAAATCTGAAAATTTTTGAGTAACTTTAATTTTTAATGAGAAATTTAAGAAAAATAATTTTAGAAGCTGAAAATGACTGAATAAGCTAAACAGTAGAAATAAGCACTTGGAAATAAGCTAAAATAAGCCAAAAATTATCAAAAGCTAAGGACAGATTATTCTAACTACTGGAAGCTCAAAATGACTAAAAATGATAACACAAACATAAGCAATAAGCTGGAAATAAGCTGGACAGTTTAGAATCAAGTCAGAATCAAGATAGCCTTTGGTGCCTACTTAGCACCTCTGAATAAGCTCTCCAATAAGCTGATATGCCCAATACCAGATTATAATTTCCAAGCCTAGATGAAAGTCTATCTAAAAACCCAAGATCCCCAAAATATAAGCTGATTAGCTCATCTAAAAAGCTACCAGATCCGATGCATACGGGGCTAAAAAATTAGTGCAGCAGACAAAGGGGTGAGTAGCAGATTTGGAGTCCCAAAATAAGCACCTTAATAAGCTAATAATAGAGATACCAGATATGGATCTTAATCACTAACATGCAAACTATTTAATCCCCAAAGCTAGAGTCCTGGGTCCCAATCAATAAGCTAGAAAAGGGGCAAGTTCAGCAGACCAAAAGCTGCTGTCTACACTAATTTGATCTGTGACAGCAGAGTACAAAAAGTGGCGCAAAATAGTGAAAAAACTAAGACCAAATCCTACACTCGATTTAGCAACTAAAAATAACGCAATAATGCCGAAATGGACTGCAGATAAACTCAGCTTATGCTGAGCTTATTATGGGCAGTGGAGGACTAATAAAGGGGACTAGTGTACTAGAAAGCTTAAATAAGCTAAATTCACATCAATTCTCTTCCAAAACAGCTTATTTATCACAAACTGATCTCAATAGAACCCAAATTAGATGCAATGGAACAGTGATAAAGCTTATACTACTAAACTATTCCTAAACCAAACAACCCTTACAAATCAGATTTATCAATTTTGCATTAGTCCTAATCGATTTAAGCCAATTCTATTTTACTAAGCACTACCTAGGCTACTAGTAAGCTAAGCAAACAAACACAATCCTTTCTCAAATAAGCAGCAAGAATAGCTAGAACAAATAAGCCAAAATAAGCTAAGATTAAGAACATCAAACTCACTTGTTGTCCTGTTGAACTCAAGCTGATCTGATTTCACAAACACATTACCCAGGCTTATAAGCCAATAATAATAACCCCAATCTCCTTTCTGAACAGCTTAACACCCCTAGCTTTTCCAAACAGCTTATCAGCTTCTTTGACTTTCAACTTTTTGGAATTGGTGAGAACTGATTTGAAATTGATTCAACCAAAGTCTCACAGTAAGCTATCAAAGCTTATATGAGCTTATGCAATGTGAAATTAGCTTATTGAAGCTGGAATTGTAAATATTTTTGTGTTTTTTCAATATATTTGGAATTATTTTTTGGATTTTCAAAAGAGATTTAACAAAAATTTGAGGTTAAATCAGAAATAAGATTGAAATGATTAAAATCAACTAATAACAACTTCAAATAACTAAATTCAGACAAACAAATGAATTAAGACAGAATCAAATTAAAACTAAAATGAAATTTTCATTAATAAAAACTCAAAGATTACAATAGAAATTTAAAAATTACAAAACAGGAATTAAATTTGGCAGAGTAACATTAACTAAAAAAACTAACTCCCCTCACACTAGAAATCTACCCTCTATTTATAGGCATGCAGAGAACTTTCCAGGGATTCCAAGCTGGCAATCCGCGTGAACCTTGAGCCTTCCATCACCCTTAGATCAATCCTTGAGCACCAATCCTTCAATCTTCACCGTACGATCAAATTTGTGACGCGTTTGGACCAATAAGCAGCTGCCACGTGCCCATTCGTGCGTGTTCTGACATCCTGGCATCCAATGATTTGACAATCATACCCTTAATTATGGTAAAATTGTACGGGTAAATTTCTAGGGTTCATCTTTGCTGGGTAAATGGGGTAAAAGGGGAAGAACATGGCGGGTTGGGACTTGGGTGTGTTTATTTTTTATTTGTTTGACTGCTATTTAAGGGGTTGACCGGGTTAGGATTTAATGGATGTTGGGTCGGGTTGAGGTAAAAGGAGTTGGGCTAGCGGGATTATTCTTTGGGCTTGGGGGTTTAGTTTGTGGATTGGATTTGGTTTGTTGGATTTAAGGTAAATCCGGGTAAAGTGTAGTAATTTTAGGATTTGTGTTTTTAGTGATTTTAAGGATTTAAGGATTTAACTTCAAGGGACCAATTGTGTAATCTCTGGATTTTTGAGGGACCAATGCTGCCATTATTTAAAAGATAATCCAAGGGCTGAATTTGACAACTTCTGATAGATGGAGGACCTTGGTTGACTTTTTGACCATAATTTCTTCCCAGCATCGGCTAAAAATAATACTTCCATATCTCGTTCTCGTTTTTCCGGTTCTTTCTTGATTTTTGTCCTTTTCTTCGATATCCGTGCCTGCATATGTAAAAACACAAAAACACAATATATTTGGCATTCTGGTCGGGTTTTTGGTCTATTTGGGTCCGGTTTTGGTCGAGAAATGGTATGTGTTTAAGCACATACCCGTTGCCCGTTCGGGTTTGAATACTTGTATAATGTGCTTTATTATTTGTATTAGTGATATTTAATACAGGAATTGTGTTTAATTTAGTTGTACAATATGCTTGATAATTTGTATTTCTTATGTAAGGGGTGTTTTAATAACTGTATTAATTGTATTTATTGACCAGTTAATTAATTGACTACATTAAATAGCATTAATGTGGTGTTTTGTTTTTTAATATGTGCATTAAAGTAGTATACACTATGCTTCTTGTCTTGTACGTCTAAAAATTATGTGCATTAAAGTGTTGTACACTATGCTTCTTTTCTTGTAAGTCTTAAAATTTGGAGAGAGAGTTATCCCTCTATTATATGTAGTATAGATATGTCGATAGTGAAATGGAATTTGTGCAGATGTGCAACTTTGGCCAATAGACAGAGTAAACAGAGGTAACCAAACAAAGCCTCTATTCATTTTGAGTGGCCCTTGCTACATGTTCTTCATTCTATTTCTAAATAGTGTACCATTGTGATCGAAGCTCCACAACTGTCCCATTAATTTTACATACTTCCTACTGATAGTTAAAAGTGTTAAAATATAAAGTTTTACCAATGTGCCTTGGTAACATACATGTTTAAATGATTCTTTGTAAGAACATTTCTCTCTCGATAAGTTATGGTATTAGCAACGCAAACATGCAAGCTATTTGTATTATTTTTGCGAAGTGTAAGCTATTTATAATTTTATATTGATTTTACATTTTCCCATTGGATGTTCTGGTTTTTGTTTTCCAGCGTAAGGAAGGGATTAAAGCTGCATTTATTTAGTATGCTTAATTTTTTTAGAGAACACTTGAAACACAATGTTTCACTTCAATTGATTAAGGTAACAAATCTACTCTTCTTGCAAGTTGCCAAGTTATTTTTGCAATTATATTTACATAGCGTCTACATTATAATCGTATATGCCATCTCAGATGACCCCTAACTCTTAACAAAGTAAATTTATTTTGTATACTATCTTGTGTAGAATGGGTCCAGGTCAAAATGCCGTGAATTGAGTATACACATGTATTTTTGTTTTAATCCAATGTAGCATGTAACTACCCAGTGGTTCTTTTTTCTCCCTGTAATTTTGATACACATGTATTTGTAGTGTTTTGGCTGCAAGTATTTGTAGCTAATGTTTCCCCATACATTTTTTTATTGCTTTGTTTGTTGTCATTTTATGATACTTAGTTGGAAGCTGATTCAGAAATATTGTTACACCAATTCAAGTATAATGAATTAACCAGGTTTGACACGTTTCTTTGGTTAGAGATTTAACTGCCCTAATAAATCAGTGAATTAATATTACTAACGTGTTTTCGTGTGTGTCGGTAAATTGAGTTTTCGTAAATCATGTTCTCGAAATCTCATTAAAAATAGTTCCACATAATGCTTTTTTAATAAACTGTATATATTTATCATAATTTCATTGGAATCTCTTAAGGATATTATAAAGTGTTTCTGGTCGGTGGACTACCTAGACCACACTAGAATTACGCATTTTGACCCGAACCCATTTGACCCAGTTTGCCACGTCTATTAATATGTATCCTGCTGCGAAAATGTAGGTTGTACGATTTATCTCAAAGGCGATGTTGCTTGCTTCAGGGGTTTGCAGGGCACATCTATACATCTACTACAAATCCACTTATATGTGTATCTCGCTTATTAGCAATTATGTTATTCATATACTTGTGTTAGCTTATTAATTAACTCTATCACTGGAGATGGAATAGCCATGGCTCACTAATCTCAAGCTCTAAATTTCAAAAAAGTAAGAAGATTTAAATTTCTTCAAACATGTAGTAAAATAGCTAAAATCTAAAAATAAAAAATAAAAAATTGTTGTGATAAACTCTAAAGTATACTTGTGTGTTCAGATTTGTTCAGTTTCATCCAACTGCACTAGCAGATACAGGACTCCCGATCACACTAACAAACATATAAACAGGGGAAAACACTTTTTAGGTCACTGAAGCTGTGAGGGGGTGATAGGGGGCTTTTCTATGATCTCGCTACGCAAAGGTTTATGCCTATGTGGATAGTTCTCAGTAAAGTTCCTGAATGAGGTTTGCAAATATTTGCTTCCAAGCATTAGGTCTCAGTAAAGTTCTCGATGCGCAAAGGTTCATGCCTATGTGGATAGTTCTCAGTAAAGTTCTCAAAAGTTTGCTTATTTGGTATTTGCACAAAAGTTTTGTTATTAATTTGCTCAAGGAAGAATTCAGAACTGAAGTGGTGGAGGATTTATTCGAATAAATGTTTTGTTACATGTTATAAAAGTGTTTGTGTGGTTTTTGTTAAACATGTTGTTACTTTTGCGGTTAGTTGTGTTAGTTTGGTTACAGGGAATGGTTCCAAAAATACGCACCAAAACGATTTTTTCCTTTTGCAACATGCATAAAATTTAATGTCGTTTATTTACCATAAATATGTCCATCTCATACATCTATCCGGTAACTAATACTTACATAATTTTACCTCTTCGATCTAACATATTATTTAAGATAGCATATGAAATTCAAGTGCAAGAGTAAGCCAAAAATGTGAGCACTCCTGCACTATACGGCTTTTTTGTGTCGCCCTATCTTGCTGGAAGCAGATTTCGAAAAAAAAAATGTTTCTTAGGTTCTCGCGTCCCTATGCCCAAAAGGATGGGTGAGTTAAGTTTGAATGTTCATTGATCGGGTGGATCTATATGCTCTGGGGTGGTGAGACGAGGTGTAGCGCAGTCTGGTCAGCGAATCTGTTTTGGGTATAGAGGGCCATATATATACAATCTTGACAGACATTATTACAAGTTTGTCTACTGTAATTCCCCATCCATGTTCGTTATACACATCTATTCATTATTTAGTACTTTCATTATTATATCACCCCGATCAAACATATTATTTACTAATATATTCTTAACAATCGCTCATTTATATGTTAAATGTCTTTACATAACACATTCTCTATCGATTTCACGGTTTTCTATTTAATCCCGTGAATTTCACGGGTTAATAAACTAGTGTTGTATATATATATATCACCTCCATTTCAAAAGATATTTCAAGAAGTTGAAGGTTTCGAATACTTCAAAAAAATTTGTGTCAAACAAAGCATACTTTAAAAGTTTAACTTATTTTTGATGTCCAAGCTTTAAGACCACTTACAACGGATAACGCAATCTTGCGTTAAAGAGCAAAAAACTTGCGTTATTCCTGCGTTAAACCGAGTTATGCGTTGGAAGTGGCATAAGTTAACGCAACGTTAAGGGTGCAAGTTAAACCCTTAACGCTGCGTTAAGGGTTTCTTTTGTAAAATAAAATAATAATAAAAAAAAATTGCATTTCACCCCCTATAACGGTCACTTTCTACCCTTTTTTTCAAAAAAAAAATTACACGATCAGCCCTTGTGTTTAATTCCCGTTATATATTAACGGCTAGTTTTAAAAAAAATAAAAAATAAAAATTCAAAACAATTTTCACTCTCCTATAAATACACATTTAACACTACATTTTTTTTTCACACTTCCACATACTCAACTCCAACGTCGAAGGGCAAAAGAAATACGCGACAGAGAAACGCATACTCAACTCCAACGAGACCTTATAGATCATGTTTGGCATAAGCACCTTCAACATCAAGAAGAAGAATATTCAGAAGACGATGAATACTTATTTATTTCGTTATCACTTTAATTTTTTTTAATTTCGTTGTAATTTTTTTTATTAAGTATGTAATGTTATGTTTTAATGAATGTTATGTTTTTAATAAATTAAGTATTATTATAAGTTTAGGGGTTGAATTTGAAAATATTTGATATAAAAGTGAGTTAAGCTGTGTTAAAGCTGAGTTATTGTTGGGTGTGTTAAAGCTGAGTTAAGAGTGAGTGTGTTAAAGCTGACGTGACAGTGCCTTAAACTTTAAGACTGAATTATTGTTGAAAGTGGTCTAATAAGCTCTATTATAAATACACTGAAAAGTGAAACCCACTCAAAATGATAGATTATATTCCTTATGGTCCTTTAAATAATAGATTGCTTATCAGATTATTCCTTTTATTTAAATGTTCTTCAAAATGGCCATTATAAACGTATATGCTCGTCACATAACTTTTTAATGTGTTTCCATCGAAAGGCATATGCCGTCTTGTACATAATGGCTTAGTATGGAATGATTATCGCATGTGACCTTCATGCATGAAAAAAAGGAAAAAAAAAGATAAATATTTTTCTATAAGAATTATTTAAAGATCATTTAATCCAAAATTTGAAGTTGCAAGCAAATATGATACATCATTGCAAAATGAAACTTCAAGACCTAAAAGATCTATCTCGAATATATTCTGAAAGTAAAACAACGTAGATTTGATAACAACATTGACAAGATATATACATCCCTCTAACAATGACGCAACTTTTGAAGCTTGGCGAGTTTTTTCATAGATAAAGGAACATGCAGCGACTTAAAGCTGTTGTTATGTCTTAGACAACTTATGGTACAAAATCAATATAGGCATATATATAGAGATGAGTGTAGCTAGAAGGCAAACCATTGAAGGTGCAAACATAGTTTTCGCAATAAAACGTACTTTCCGTTGTAATTGCTATAAGTAGTTGTTTAATTTGTAATAATACAGTTAGCATGCATCGGATGATAATTTTTGTTGCATGTAATATAATTCCAACGGATTAAGCGACAGACTTTACAATATAGTGACTGCCTTTACTTTACAAGACCTTCAGCGCAACTTACTATTGGTTCAGAAAGGTGCATAAAACACAACACATGGCAAGAAATATTTGAAAAGGAGAAGTAGGAATCGACAACTGTTTGAGACCCGTTTGTGTATCTTCGTGATTTTATAATGCAAGAGGGTCATAAACAAGAGAACCATATATGATCTCGATCATGGGCTCATGGTCTCGGGATTATGAGTGATGCATGGTTTCAACTGATCAACATATATGTTGCCATCAAATTCACCCACTTACCTTTTATTTCTGGTTAAGGTAAGCAACGTGATACGTGACCAAGTCTCATGCAAAACTTTACCTATTTTCTCCAAGTTATTAGGTGATTTAGGTCATTAGACCAATGTCTACATAAACTACACCAAAAGCTTCTGTTTGGGAAAAGCAAAAAATTTGGGTCGACATTGTCGACCCAAATATTGACCATTATTTGGGCCCACACTTTTTTCAACCAAAAAGCAGTCAAAGCTTTGAGCAAAATGGGTCGACAATGTCGCCCCAAATATTGCCCATGGCCCACTCTTTTTTCAACTAAAAAGGCAGTCAAAGCTTTGAGCAGAATGGGTCGACAATGTCGACCCAAACTGCGTGTATTATTATTTTTTTCTATTTAAAAACTTTTTAAATCCGTTTTTATCTTAAAATAAATATTAAAACATTTTAAAAAGCAGAATGGGTAGACATTGTCGACCCAAACTGCGTGTATTATTATTTTTTTATTTAAAAACTTTTTAAATCAGTTTTTGTTTTAAAATAAATATTAAAACATTTTTTAAAAGCAAAATGGGTCGACAATGTCGACCCAAACTGCGTGTATTATTTTTTATTTATTTAAAAACTTTGTAAATCAGTTTTTATTTTAAAATAAATATTAAAACAATTTAAAAAGCAGAAGTCGACCCAAACTGCGTGTATTATTATTTTTTTATTTAAAAACTTTTTAAATCAGTTTTTGTTTTAAAATAAATATTAAAATTTGAAAGCAGAATGGGTAGACAATGTCGACCCAAACTGCGTGTTTTTTTAGAAAAGAAACTTTTTAAATCAGTTTTTATTTTTAAATAAATATTACAACAATTTAAAAAGCAGAATGGGTCGACAATGTCGACCCAAACTGCATGTATTATTTTTTTTTTTTATTTAAAAACTTTTTAAATCAGTTTTTGTTTTAAAATCAATATTAAAACATTTTTGAAAGCATTTTGGGTCGACAATGTCGACCCAAACTGCGTTATTATTATTTTTTCATTTAAAAACTTTTTAAATCAGTTTTTATTTTAAAATAAATATTAAAACATTTTAAAAAGTAGAATGGGTCGACAATGTCGACCCAAACTGCGTGTATTTGTATTTTTTTTATTTAATAACTTTTTAAATTAGTTTTTGTTTTAAAATCAATATTAAAACATTTTTTAAAGCAATTTGGGTCGACAATGTCAATCCAAACTGCGTGTATTATTATTTTTATTTTTTTTTACTTTTTAAATCAGTTTTTATTTTAAAATAAATATTAAAACATTTTAAAAAGCAGAATGGGTCGACAATGTCGACCCAAACTACGTGTATTTGTTTTTTTTATTTAAAAACTTTTTAAATCAATTTTTAATTTAAAAATACTTGTATATAAATTAATTTTAGAAAATTATTTGCTTTAAAATTATATGCTAGTGTAAAAATTAATTTTAAAAATTACATAAATTAAAAAATTTACAAAATCA
Organism: Artemisia tridentata subsp. tridentata; assembly: GCA_021014915.2. NCBI lineage: Eukaryota > Viridiplantae > Streptophyta > Magnoliopsida > Asterales > Asteraceae > Artemisia > Artemisia tridentata. Next base: position 19,105,044 of record CP139501.1, on the reverse strand, counting down.
ATACTTTACTATTTATAAAAAATAATTTTGATGTTAAAACGTAATCAATATGATCGTATTTACGGCTTCGATATAGAAAAAATAATACGACAAAGGTGGCTTGGATGTATACTAAATAATGGGTCAATATGTCATGCCTTGTTTTCCTATAAATACTTGCATTGTATAGAGCTCATTTCATACAGACTCAAACGAAACAACTTGACAAGCAAACGAAACAGATCAAACGAAACAACTCGACAAGCAAACGAAACAACTCGGCTCATTCGTTAAACGAAACAGGCGAGTTAATAAACTGCTTTACGCCTGGTGAGACATTGTGGTTAACACTTGGACCATAGTTAGGAATTGCATCTTTCATACTAGAAAAAGATAAGCTGGAACTTTGTTGTTGAGCACGAGTTCCATAATTGCTTGCCTCTGTAAGATCCCGCAAAAATCCATTGTAATCATACTCGTTAATCTAGGATAAACTCAAGTTACTGTTTAATAAAACCCATTTTTACGGGGAAATTAAAATTTTTCCCTTATTATTATCATTACCACATTACATTTTCACGACATATAATAAATGACACCACGAACACAAGATAACATTCACATCGCAAAACCACATTTTCACGAATAACGTCAAATGGCAATACTTATATTAAATTAAGTTCCACTCCATGATTACCTTAAATTAATTTTGAACATTTTAATTACAATATATCCAACTATAATTAATATCACTATTTACCTACAAATCCTACAAATACAAACCAAACTGGACCTAACTCTGTCCAGCCTGCTACACATCTTCAGGCCCAACTTTCAACCCCGTTTCTTCTTTTATGATTTTATGCAATATCCGACCTTCACACCCTCTCCAAAACATGGTTCGTTCTCTCAATTTTGCAATGCAACACACGAATATTTTTACACCATCTTGATCATTACCCACTAGACAATATACGTGCCAAATTTCAGATTTGGATATCAAGTATTTCTATGATTTTGAAGGCCAAATTGTTTGTCCCAACTCACCTAACTCGATACACATAAAAACCTCAAAACCCAACCGTTTTAAATCACCCTTTTTCCTACGCATTTCTAACAATCATGTTAGCCTATTTTGATGTTAAAAAGACCTCTAGGACTGCAGTAAGTGTTCATGGATCGCTAGGTTCAATTGTCGGTTCATAATAATGCAAATTCTATACATATATATTCCAACCACAAAAGACAAATGCTACCCAACCCTCCCATACCTTCCAATGATGTTTTAAAGTCAGAAGCATGCACTCTAAATACTGCTCATCCACAGTGACAACCTATCATTGAGTTAAAAGTCTTCAAAGTCAATAGAAACGTGTGAGATTTTCTTCCTATATCATACCCCTTCTAGCCACTTCACCCTACTCACACTTCACTCACTTTCATCTCACTAGAAACCTTAAACACTCAGCAGCTCCTATCTCACTTTGGGAAGCAAACAAGTAAAGAAAGTATATGTATGAAACGCCAAGTTTCACACAATACTTGTTTTTACCTGAGAATTACAAAAGTAAACATTAACGTACCAATTCTCATATATAATATAATAAAACAAGTCAAATAAATAGGATAAATGATGATAATAAAATGTACTTATTTGAGTTCATCAGAGCCCAAGATTTGTACAAGGGAATAAGAACTCGTCGAAGAATCTTAACTGTGTCGAAGAATGACCTTTATGTTAAGCAGATGAATGGATTCCTGCTGTAAAATAAATAAACTCTAGTCTAGAACTATCTAAGTTATATTTCCGTTTGTATTTACCTTAGGTACGATGGATGTAACCTAAGTGTAACAGTTATCCTTCTACCGTGTGAGAACTTTACCTTGTAATATTTCCATGATAATTATAACCTACGTCTATTTCAATTTCTATTCCACCTCTTTATTCATAAGTCGTTATGTAACAACACACTAATGTTACCCTAAGGATTTAATTAACTCCATTTTGACCAAACCATAGGTTGATACCACATTGTAAGAAATCCTCACCTAAAACTTAAGTTTATACCAAGAATATCCAAATATCACTTTAGAAATTCCTGACTTATCCTCGGAATATGAACAAAAACTTTCTAATCCTTTTAGAAATAATCAAAGGGTGTCCGACTTTGTGACGGAACCATTATAATTGAACCATATAAAATTTCTTGAAGAAGCATAAATATCATAATGACTGAACCAAGCGTTACATCATTTGGTCCTCAATTATACATAGCCTAGCTACCTATGTATAATTTAGGAAGAATCATGTTATAAATGGAACAGTTATCTTTTCAAAATTTTAATAATAATTTTCATTCCAAAAACAAATTTCGAGACAAAATAAATTGTTCATAAACCTTACTTTTAACCAACCCCAGTAAGATCTACACTTATTACCGACTACTTTATTATATGAAGTCGAGAAAAGTTCGAATTTAGAAACTATAAGAATTCACAACAAGATGAGGAAAACACAAATAACATAAATTTTATTAGAACCCACGAAAATTAATACATAGCGAGACGATTAACATCGGAAGTGCTAATAATACAATAAACACAATAAAAGGCATAGAATCTTCAATAGGTTGGCCCACCATAGCAACAAAAACCACCACCAACCCAGCGATAGCAAGAGCCACCACAGGATGAATCACCTTGATTATTCTGCGTCGTAAATGCAACAAAATATTAAAAGCCACAACGAGACTAATTCGTAAACATAACGGTAAATGAGTTTTATTCCACACTTGTTAAAGGTTACGTAGAAACACAACAAATAAACATTACAAGCGACACTAGCTTAAAAGCTATTACCCCCAAAATTTATCCACAACAACGGCGAGGATTGTGAGGGGTACGAAAACCAACAAATACCCGATCAAGTGGCCGGAATCTTCGCCGGGGAGGAGAGCTAAACAAGCGGCGGCGAAGACGATGAACATGGTTGCAAAAATAATGGCGAACGGCGGCATGATTTTTTTTTGGGAGAGATGAAGTGAAAAGGTAAAGTAGGGAAAGAAAAAGGGGAAAGTAAATAGGGTAATTATAGGGAAAAACTAGCCGTTATTTTACTATTCACGACCATTAAGTTACAAATCACTACCATTAAAAAATCCACTAGTCTCGACCGCTAGAACACTAAACATTAAGTGTTAAATACTCTCTACTCTCGACCGTTATTTCACTATTCACAGCCTATGAATTCATTGGTTGACCAAACATTCAAATTTAATTCGTCTAGCACGAATAAACCTAGTTGGACCTCGTCTCCTTGATATTCAAATAAGAATCTCTCGACAACATTTTTCCATAAACTCTCACCTCAGAACACCACATTTTTCAGCACCTATCACGGACTGAACTTCGGGACGAAGTTCAAAATTGAGGGGTGGATACGGTAAGATCCCGCAAAAATCCATTGTAATCATACTCATTAATCTAGGATAAACTCAAGTTATTGTTTAATAAAACCCATTTTTACGGGGAAATTTAAAATTTTCCCTTATTATTATCATTACCACATTACATTTTCACGACATATAATAAATGACACCACGAACTCGAGATAACATTCACATCGCAACACCACATTTTCACGAATAACGTCAAATGGCAATACTTCTATTAAATTAAGTTCCACTCCATAATTACCTTAAATTAATTTTGAACATTTTAATTACAATATATCCAACTATAATTAATATCACTAATTACCTACAAATCCTACAAATACAAACCAAACCGGACCTAACTCTGTCTAGCCTGCTACACATCTTCAGGCCCAACTTTCAACCCCGTTTATTCTTTTATGATTTTATGCAATATCCGACCTTCACACCCTCTCCAAAACACGGTTCGTTCTCTCAATTTTGCAATGCAACACACGAATATTTTTACACCATCTTGATCATTACCCACTAGACAATATACGTGCCAAATTTCAGATTTGGATATCAAGTATTTCTATGATTTTGAAGGCCAAAGTGTTTGTCCCAACTCACCTAACTCGATACACATAAAAACCTCAAAACCCAACCGTTTTAAATCACCCTTTTTCCTACGCATTTCTAACAATCATGTTAGCCTATTTTGATGTTAAAAAGACCTCTAGGACTGCAGTAAGTGTTCATGGATCGCTAGGTTCAATTGTCGGTTCATAATAATGCAAATTCTATACATATATATTCCAACCACAAAAGACAAGTGCTACCCAACCCTCCCATACCTTCCAATGATGTTTTAAAGTCAGAAGCATGCACTCTAAATACTGCTCATCCACAGTGACAACCTATCATTGAGTTAAAAGTCTTCAAAGTCAATAGAAACGTGTGAGATTTTCTTCCTATATCATACCCCTTCTAGCCACTTCACCCTACTCACACTTCACTCACTTTCATCTCACTAGAAACCTTAAACACTCAGCAGCTCCTATCTCACTTTGGGAAGCAAGCAAGTAAAGAAAGTATACGTATGAAACGTATACTTTGGGTTATACGGGTGGACTGCTGCTCTTGCATTCTTTCGAGCTTGTTGTTTCTTCACCACCTTTAAAAGGTGTAGTAAGTAATCTAGTCACTCTTTTTTTTTCATATCTTACATACACAAACTCGCACAAGCATGCTACATTTTTACACTCAAACGTATTATATATGCTTCACATCTATGTCACGTTAATATGATCAAGTGGGTTACAACTAAGAATGACATAAGGTCACTTGTTCTCATGTTAATAAGTCATGCATTGCATTTCCTTATCGTTTTCACTCGAACGTATCATTTATTTTGCATAGGTTGTTATACGTTCTTTTGTTTGAGTAGATTGCATGAAACCCATCTGTCTATAACTCTCATTGAGGACGAGTTAAAATCACTATTGTACACGTTAGAGTATTGACATGCATCGTATTAAAGATATCACATTCGAACGTACCATCTTGTTATTACATATGCTAAGTTTATGAAACCCACAAGCATGTGTCGAACCTCCACTGTGGAAGGTTTAAGAATCACAACTCACATCATTTTCACGTATAACACTCCATTTCATGCATGGCTTGAACGTATAAAAACTTTGCATCACACATTAAGACATAAACTGAAAAACACTAGATATAATCTAAGTGTTTTGTATACATAAAATAACCCAAGTCGCCTATAACACAAGTCCATAACTCCCGAATTAACTTAATGACTATACCTTATTTTTATACGACCCAAAAGGCCCTACTACTAGCTACGTTTTTCGTGCAAACATCATACTAAAATACTCATGTTTCGACCACTCAAAACTGCCAAAGCAAAGCGCAAAAAAACCGTATCTAAAAATAACTAAAAACGATTAGTGGGCTTAGAGTATGGCTCGTTAAGGCCCATCTAAATGGAAAACGAGGTACTGACCGAATAAGCTATCAAAATAAGCTTTAATAATCTTACATAAGCCTCACAAAAAGTCGCCTACCTTTTTCCCACATTATATGCACTTTTGGACTAAAAATGTAACGCAAATTGACTATAAGGACTGAAACTGCCAAACTGTGAAACTTGTGGACTGAAGCTGTGAAAATAGTTTATACAGGACTTAAATTGACATATCATTGAACTCCAAGCCTTATTTGTACTTTTGGACAATTTTTGGACTATTATTGGACTATGGACTTAACGAATGACTAACGGTGTGACGCAAATACAGGTAGGGTAAAAAGTATAAAATATGGTAAAGGACAAGGACCAACTATTTTCACTTGACATTCTTATTTCATTTTCCACTTTTCATCATTCCGTCACTTCATATGCATTTTATACATTCTAGTTATGTATTATTTCATTTTCATTATTTATTAGAAATTTAACTTCACTCGCATATCGTTTCATCATATTTTGAGGAGATAATATTTCGAGTCGAGTGACATAAGAATCAAGATAATATCATATATGATATTATAATTTCCTTAACTTGAGGCATTTTAAGCATATCACACTCACATCATCAAATCGTTATACGATTTCTCACTTTCACACTCATCGTTAGTTATAAATCGAATACTTAGACATTCCTCGTATCCAGGTCTCGTAGTGAGGATGTTTCCGTGATCATAAGCCTTACTTGATCTTATAATTCCATCTTGTCAGATACACTCCAGGTGAGTCGTGGCCCCTACTTTTAATACTTGTTTCTAATAACTCTTTTGGGGGAGATACATGCTTCAACTGTTTTAAGTATTTTCATACTCTGAAAACTCAAGCGATTTACTCAAAAATCATCAACTATGCTTTACATATTTTGAATCACCCTCTGGAAGGGATATATGCTCGTTATACTTGCAAATTACTTGCTTAGCTTAAACACTGTATTGAAAGATAACATTTTCAAACTACTTGTTGTAACAAGATACTGAGACTCATTATATGCATTCATATAACAACTGAATGTACTGTTAACTTTACTATGATATTTCTACATTTCAACAAGAAATAATTGCCAAGACTAAAGTACGCATATTCTATGAAACCCTGAAACCTATATTGCCTAAGTTTACCTATATTGCCATAAAGTCCCTCGATCATGAGCCATTAATCACTGCGGTGAGCGCGAATATAGTGAACAGCTTTGAAACCTGTTAGAGGCTGACGACCTATCCCACTAAATACTGGACGGAATGCCTTATGGTTAGTCGTATTTAGTCGCGATACACTATATTTGAGAAATAATAGGAAGTGGCAATCACCTATTACCTGAGGGCAAAACCATCAGTAACCTGATTTGACTCCGCCGTTTTACGGTACCTTTGTTAACCTTTTGCGCGTCATGAGGCTTAGGGCAATATAACTTTATGAATATATATGTCTTCCTATATATATTTGGATACAACTGTATTTAGTAACCACCACTCCACACTGATAGACATCAGACTTTTTACTACTGTTTTCACTATGTGTTCGGATTATGTATCATGTACTTGGAACTTAACTGTTATCATATGTGACTTAGTTGTGTCTTCTGATAAAGACAACTCAAAGCTTGGCATATCGTTACTTTAAAAGTTGAACCATTATTTCATTACAAGCATATAACAACGTAACTCATTTTCATTTAAAAACTTGAAACCTCTGATCATCTGAGTTCGTAAACGATTTACTCGTGGATTTTTACCAAATTTCAAACTTGCTATTTACTTCAGAAAGTACTAGTATTTATTTCAACTATCACAGTACAACTCTTAAATTCATTGAAAGAAAGTTATTTTCTATCAAACTCCACGAACTCACCAACCATTGTGTTGACGTTTTAAGCATGTTTATCTCAGGTAATCAACGGAGCAGGACAAGACACGGAGCGGGCATTAAATACTCTGATAACTTAAATGGTGTGAAAATCAAATATGTCATTCTTTCCAAATTACCATATTTTTGTGGGATTTTCAAATCAGGTATTTCAACCTTTGTATCAAAACTACTATTTTGAATGACATATAACTTTCAAAACGCCTTTTCCAAGCCGTTTTCTGAATTTTGACTTCGATCCTCAGTGTAACACCCTAATTACTTTTCGCTGCCACATAACAAATTAGGGGGTGTTACAGGCTCATTCGTTTAACATCTTGTGTACAACCATATCATCTTGGCTCATTCGTTAAATGAAACCGGCGAGTTAATAAACTGCTTTACGCCTGGTGAGACATTGTGGTTAACACTTGGCCCATAGTTAGGAATTGCATCTTTCAAACTAGAAAAAGATAAGCTGGAACTTTGTTGTTGAGCACGAGTTCCATAATTGCGTTTAACATCTTGTGTACAACCATATCATCTTGGCTCATTCGTTAAATGAAACAGGCGAGTTAATAAACTGCTTTACGCCTGGTGAGACATTGTGGTTAACACTTGGCCCATAGTTAGGAATTGCATCTTTCAAACTAGAACAAGATAAGCTGGAACTTTGGGTTTATGAGCTTATTTGAAGGAACAATATCACAATTAACAAACACGAAGGCAAACATTTTATTTAAAACACGCAAGAGTTCTCAACCACATACATTTCATACAGACTTAAACGAAACAATTTGACAAACAAACAAAACAGATCAAACAAAACAACTCGACAAGCAAACGAAACAACACACGACATATACCATAACAAACATCGCCCATTCATTTTTTTTTCTGCTACTTCTCGTTTTGCTAGAACTTGCACCATCTTTTCCCTTCCTTGCTTTCCTTTGCTTGATATGTTCAAACGTATCTTCGAGATTTGTTACCCTATTTCCCAGATCATCAAGTTTGGTGTCCAACGTGCTTTCAGCTTCATCGTCAGCTTGAGCGTCCAAATACTCTTTATAGTACGGCTTTTTCATCAACCATTCCAGAATCCGGTCTCTCATCCACGGTGCACAGTTCTTATAAGAACCATATTCATCAATAATTTCCGAGCCATATTCATTAAGAACTTCATCAAAGAGGAGCATCGACGATAAAACTTTTGACCACTCCTCTTCCGGCGTGTAACCACCCATTGTTATGTGTGTCTTGTGGGAATTAGTGATTTGGTTATTTGTGTTTTGCCGATTTGATGATGATCGGTTATTTGTGGGAACTAATGAGTTGGTGCTGATGGGGATGGACGGATGAGTGATACATATACAGATGTTATTGAGTGATAAGATAAGATAAGGAGACAGGATGAGATTTTTTTGTAAGAGAATATATATGAAAGGATAAGTTTTATTATCCTTTAGTGTATTGCGTATACCTCGTGTCCCGTTCGTTAAACATCTCGTATAGAACCATATCATCTCAGCTCATTCGTTTAACATCTCGTGTACAACCATATCATCTCGGCTCATTCTTTTAACATCTCATGTACAACCATATCATCTCGGCTCATTCGTTAAACATCTCGATCAAACGAAACAACTCGACAAGTAAACGAAATAACTAGGCTCATTCGTTAAACGAAACAGGCGAGTTAATAAACTGCTTTACGCCTGGTGAGACATTGTGGTAAACACTTGGCCCATAGTTAGGAATTGCATCTTTTAAACTAGAACAAGATAAGCTGGAACTTTGTTGTTGAACATCTCGTGTATAACCATATCATCTCGCCTCATTCGTTTAACATCTCGGGTACAACCATATCATCTCGGCTCATTCGTTAAACATCTCGTGTATAACCATATCATCTCGGCTCATTCGTTTAACATCTTGTGTACAACCATATCATCTCGGCTCATTCGTTTAACATCTCGTGTACAACCATATCATCTCGGCTCATTCGTTAAACATCTCGTGTATAACCATATCATCTCGGCTCATTCGTTTAACATCTCGTGTACAACCATATCATCTCGGCTCATTCGTTAAACATCTCGTGTACAACCATATCATCTCGACTCATTCATTTAACATATCGTGTACAACCATATCATCTCGGCTCATTCGTTAAACATCTCGTGTATAACCATATCATCTCGGCTCATTCGTTTAACATCTCGTGTACAACCATATCATCTCGGCTCATTCGTTAAACATCTCGTGTATAACCATATCATCTCGGCTCATTCGTTTAACATCTCGTGTACAACCATATCATCTCGGATTTGTATGTAGGTAGGTCTGTTCTTTGTTTACCTTTTAGATAATATGTGTGTTGTTGATGTTGTTGCTCATCTTTTGTATAACGGTTCATTCGTTTGTTTAACATCTCATGTATAACGGTTCTAAACCTGTATTTGAAGACGGTTTAGATCTGAATATTGATGAAATGGATGTTGATCGGACTAAAGGGTCAAATGAACCTGTTCATTCATGAAGAAGACTTCTCGTACATTTATTTAAGTAATTTATAACTAATTTAAGTCATTTTTAATTTATTTAAATAATTAATAATTAATTTAAATCATTTTAAATTTATTTAAATAATTTATAACTAATTTAAATCATTTTTAATTTATTTAATATTAATTAAATAATTTAAATCATTTATATATATAAGATAAAGGGAAAAGAATTAAAAAAATAAAAAAATAATAATAAAAAAAAGAACAGGCAATATGGCACGACAATGTCGTGCCATATTTTACCACCAAAAAATTTCATGAAAATTAAACCAACCATACCAAAAAAAAAAAAAAAAAAAGGTAAAAGGAAGCAATATGGCACGACAATGTCGTGCCATTTTGGTCCATAATTCATCTTATCTTTTTCTCTCTCACACTTTACCAAAAAAAAAAAAAAAAAAAATAGGGAAACTCGCTGCTTCTCTTCGATCTTCTTCTTTGATTAATCGACCACCACAACCACCCTCAACACCACATTCGACACCACCACAACCTTCAATTACCGCCAGTTTTTTTTTTTTTTTTTTTTTTTTTTTTTTTTTTTTTTTTTAAAGGTATGTTTTTTTATTTTATTTTTGTGTCTAAATTTGTTTAACTTTTGTTTGTTAATATTTGTTTCTTGTTTCTTGTTTGTTGTGTTTGTTAGATGGCACCGCCACGGCAGCGCCAACACCGCCAGCAGCAGTAGCACCAACAGCCGCATTGTTTGTGTTTGTGTTTGTTAAAGGTGCTTTTTTTTTAATTATGTTAATTTGTTTTGGGACGAAAATGTCGTCGTCAAAAGTTTTTATTAATTAATTTGGTTAATTTAAGTTTGGTTGTTTAATTTAGGTTGTTTTTTTACGTGTTTGTCGCGGGACAGCAGTAGCACCACAGCCGGGTCGGGACAGCCAGGTCGGGACAGCCGGGTCGGGACAGCAGCCACCTCTTTTCCTCTTTTTCTCTTTTATTCTCTTCCTTTATTTCAGCCGTGAACTAGGTATATAATTTAATTCCTTTGATGGTTGCGTTTTTTTAGTAAAATACGTTTGGTTAGTATGATATTGTGAATATGTCGTTTAGTTAGTAATATGCGTTTGGTTAGTATGATATTGTGAATATGCCGTTTGATTAGTAATATGAGTTTGGTTAGCATGATATTGTGAATATGCCGTTTGGTTAGTATGATATTGTGATTGTTAGACTTATGTAACTTTTTTTAGGATTTTAGTGATTAATTTCGGACAATCCCCATCTGGAATTAATCATCCTATAGAAAACCCGTCCGAAATTAATTTATTAGAAATTAATTTCGGAAAGTCCCCTGTTTGGGACTGCTTTTTGAATGTTTTGTCTCATTTAGGATATGGATGCGTATAATTGTTTTACTATTTGAGAGAAATTTGACAGTATTTCCCTTTCACTCCTACGAATATGTCTTTAATGCACATATTTGGGGAGTTGAGGGGAAATGCTGCCGAATGTTTTTCAAATAGTAAATCGGTTATACGCATTCATATATGAGACGAGACATTCAAAGAGTGGGTTAGGATTGCCTTCCATAGTTGCACTAGGTAATCAAAACAGTTCATAATTACGCCTTTTCATGTTTGAATGTGTTTATTTGCATATGTATATATATATATATATATATATATATATATATATATATATATATGTTCATTTATTTGAAACTGTTTTTTTGCAACGCAGTCATGACAATTGATAAGAGTTGGACCACTATATCCAACCGTAATTCCCCTGAGTTTTTAGATGGTCTTTTTGCATTCATCGTGCGTTGTGAGCCATTGTTACACCCCGTCACAAAAATGATTCTTTGCCCATGTGTTCGTTGTGGTAATGCTTGGAATAAATTGGGTACTCTCAAAACTCTTGAGTCACACATTTCACAATACGGGTTTGACAAAAGTTAAACCACTTGGAAATATCACGGTGAACCGCTTCCTCCACCCGTAGTAAACAACACACCACAACCACCTTCACCTGAACACATTAACATGGATGCATTCTTCCAAGATATTTCTGCAAATAATGACCCAACTCCACCATCTCAATCAACAGGTTCTCAACCAGCACAAACAACAGGTTCTCAACCAGCTCAAACAACGGGTCCTAGCATTAATAACAAGTACGAAGAGTTACTTGCTAGGTCCACCCAAATGTTGGGTCTAAATTGTGATATGACTGCACTAAACTTTACGTCAGAGCTTTCGCACGTCAAGGTCTTATGTAAAATACCTGATAAAGGGTTTAAAATGATTCTAGCTCTTTTGCAAAAGGCATGTCCCCCTAAGAATGGATTCAACTTCCCACCTTCATACTATGAAATCAAGAAGACATACAAAGATATCGGGTTAGGATACGAATCGATCCATGCTTGTATAAATGATTGTTTTTTATTTTGCGGACCAGATGAGAACAAAAGTCTGGATAATTGTCCAATCTGCAACGCGAGTAGATGGAAAAACCTAAAGAAAAAGGGGAAGAAAGTTGCCAACAAGGTGTTGCGTTACTTTCCGTTAACTCCTAGACTACAACGTATGTTCAACACAAAACACATCGCAAAGTGGATGACTTGGCATGCTACTGGACAGTCTAAGGAAAACGGTAAGATGAATCACCCGTGTGATGGTAAAGCATGGAAAAATTTTGACATAATGAAACCCGAGTTTTCTTGTGGCCCTAGAAACGTCCGATTAGGGTTGGCTGCTGACGGTTTCAATCCGTTTGGCAACATGAGTCAAAGTTACAACATGTGGCCGGTCATATTGACAGCATACAACACACCCCCGTGGATGTGTATGAAAGAGACTTCTTTAATGTTGATGATGTTAATTCCCGACCCTAAATCACCTGCAAAGGACATTGATGTTTTCTTGCAGCCTTTGATCAAAGAACTCCAAGACTTATGGAAAGGTGTGTGGACTTTAGACGCTGCTACGGGTACTCATTTCAACATGAAAGCGGCGGTTTTATGGACCATAAATGACTTTCCAGCTCGAAATAGTTTGTCTGGGTGGAGTGGACAAGGCTACTATGCATGCCCAAGATGTAATCAGGACACTCCATCACTTCCTGTGAAGAATAAAATCGCTTATGTTGGTTATAGAAGATTCTTACGCGTAAACCAACCAATGAGGAGGAAACATAACGAATTCCATGGTAAACCTGAAAATAAGCATCCTCCTAGAAACTTTACCAATGAAGAAATCATGATTCAAATTAGTAAAGTCTTTAAACGTGTCTCGGGGAAACATCCACGTATTGTTAAAAATAACCCTAAACCTAATCGAGAAATTGAATTGAATTGGAGTAAGCGTTCTATCTTCTACGAACTGGAGTATTGGCCCGTTCTTCAACTAAAGCACAATCTCGATGTCATACACATCGAAAAGAACGTGTTTGAGAGTGTGCTTAATACCTTGTTAATGAACGACAAATCCAAAGACACGCTAAAGGCAAGGCAAGACTTGAAAACTCTGGGAGTTCGAAAAGAGTTGTGGCTCGTTGATAAAGGAAACGGGAAGTTCGATAAGCCTCATCCAAAGTACTCTTTCACACCAGAAAACAGAAAACGGTTTTGTCAATTCATCAAAGGAGTTAGACTACCCGATGGGTTTGGATCCAACTTCAAGAAAAAAGTTACCGTTGACGATAACAACATAACGGGCCTAAAATCTCATGACTGTCATATTATGATGCAGCGGTTACTTCCTTATGGAGTTCACAAATATTTAACCAAAGATGTTTCACCCCCATTAATCGAGCTCTGCTTATTCTTTAATCAGATTTGTGCTTGAAATTTGACGCAACAGGACATGGAGAAAGCTAAAAAACAAATGCTCGATGTTATGATTAAATTAGAGCAAATATTTCCCCCTGCTTTTTTTGACATAATGATTCATTTGGTTATGCATTTACCCGAAGAGGCTATTCTAGGTGGCCCTGTTTACTATAGGTGGATGTATCCATTTGAAAGATACATGAAGAAGCTAAAAAATTACAAGCCAGGCCTGAAGGTTCCATACCGGAGGGTTATGTTGCAGAAGAAGCATTAACTTTCTGCTCGCGTTATCTTAAGGATGTCGAGACGAGATTTAATCGTCCTAACAGAAATGACGACGGTGCACCTGAACAACCAGATAAATCTAGGTGTTCCAGTCATTATGCAAACCGGTGGGTAGATGTGTAGATACTCGGATGGAGCCAGATGTTATGCAGGCAGTTGTATGGTTTGTACTTAACAACAGTCCGGAAATCGACGCAGACATCCAGGCGTACAAAGAGTATGTTTCTTCTTTTTTATATTTTAAAGAACCCTTTTTTTGTTAAGTTATTTGTTTTCAATGACTTATTCTAATATCATGAACTTTTGTAGTGAATTTCCTAACAATACCGTGGAAACAAGTTTTCCTCCCTGGTTCAATCACAAGGTAAACACATTAGATATATTACCTTGTAGTCCAGAGTTTTTGCTCATCTGAATCTGTTTGTATCTCTTTCGTAGATCCGTGAAAAGAGCATGGCAAAAGACCCAAGCTGTAGTCCCGAGTTATTCTCTTTGGCATGTGGACCTTCATCTCGTGCATTTACATACCCCGCTTGCATAGTTAACGGTGTGAAGTTTTTGGTGCATGAGCGCGATAAACTTCATACCACTCAATGCAGTGGAGTTTCAACACCCGGCCCTGATGGAGAAATGTATTATGGTCAACTGGAGGAAATTCTGGAGCTCACTTATTTGGGCGACCGAAAGGTTGTGTTGTTCCGGGTTTTATGGTTCGACACCCGTAACCCTAATAACCCTACGGCACGCTCTAGGCGTTCTTACATTGAACGTGGCATACGTCATATTTTGACTGATAAGGATGCTTAGAGAAATCAACAATACATTCTTGCGACACAAGCAACACAAGTCTTCTACCTTGAAGACCCTGCTAGACGACCACCTCATTGGAAGGTCGTCGAAGATGTTCATCATCGGAAGATCTGGAATCGGGATGTGGTAGATTCTGATCAAGAAGTTATACATGGCTGCAATTCATCAGATGTTGCATTGTCTGTTGGTTTTCCTGGTTTGGAGTCTACGAATTTGAGTGTAAATCATGAATAAACAGAAGTGGACGCCCAACCAGATGATGCTGAAGAAGATGCTGATTTTGTTAATAATGAAGATGATGTCGTTGCTCATGTCCTTGATGATGATGATGTTGACGTGTCTGATGATGATGAAGTGAACCCCACGACTGTTGTTCAAAAAGTTTTATCTAGCGATGATTCGGATGATGACAATTGTTCTTAATTTGTAATTTGAATGAAATTGTTACTATATGTTTAAACGTGTAACTTTTATTTGAATGAAATTGCATGTTATGTTATGTTTAAATGTGTATATTTATATGAATGTGTGTATTAGTATTAATTGGTCCACGAAATTGTGTGTTCTTGTACTTGTAATTTTACAGATGGCGTGTGTAGCTCCCCAATCACACGGCGGGGATGCCGATGGTGATCCACCACACCATCCCTATTTTACTACGTCGGGCTACTGTGCAGGTAAGAAATTGTGATTTTTATTTTAAGTTTTTTATTGATAAAACTAAATTTTTTTACTTGTATTTTCAATAACTTATATTTGTTGGTTCGATTGCGAGTGGGACCTCAAATCGGGCCTTAAGGAGGGCGTTTAAAGCGAACGGTAATCGGCCTTTGCCGATCAACTTTGACACTGATGATCTAGGCACCTTTTCACCTGTGGGCACGTATGCACCGCAGTTCAGTAGTCTTTTGGGGGAAGTAGTTAGTCCACTTCCCTTTGACTGCGAGTGGGATGAGATTCCGGCGCCTTTTAAGGCTCACATACTTCCCGCACTCGAGGTATTAATTGTTTATTTTATTTGTATTCTTCTCGTTATCAACCGTTTAGATATGCGTGTTATATTTAAATTGTTTGTTTATTTAAATGCGTATATTTATTTGCAGACTTATTTCCAGCTCGCGCCTTGGTTAAACAACCAAAACCAAGTGAAGGTTGGGCAGTGTGTGTACACGGTGGGGGAACGGGTAACTCTTGGGATTCAACTTCAGCTGCGGATACTATGGCGCAAACATAAATACAGGATGAAGAAAAAGTACTTTGACTCACAACCGCAACTCGAGACGTCAAAGCAAAATCCGTCGCCGTCGAGTGTGTGGGGTAGCAGAAGCCCAGCGGAGTGGGAGTCGTTGATCGACTGGTGGTCGACTCCGAAACGAATGGAGAGATATGCAAAAAATGCAGAAAACCGGGGAAAAAACAAGGTTTTAACCCACCAAGGGAGGAAGTCGTTCGTACAAGGACGAAACGAGCACGTAAGACTCATTATAATTTTTTGATTTTTAAAGGTCTATATAATGTTTATATATAACTCGTTATTAATTTATTTTATGTTGTATGTATAGCGGGTTAGGAATGGAGGGCAGAATGAAGAACTCGTGGAGACGTGGAGGATGTTCCATGCAACAAAAGGGGGCGTCTTTAAAAGTAAAGAAAACGAGACGTCTTATGTAAGTAATTTATCTCTTAACATGCGTCATTAACAAGTTACTTGTTTTTTTTTAACTTACCTGTTTTTAACATACTTTTTTTTTTGTTTTCTTCCTTTTTTCTTTTTTTTACTTACACAGTTGGCGATGAAGGATCTCTGGGATCGAGTTAAAGCCGGTACGGCCCCTTTGATGACCGAGAAGCAAGTACTGGATAAGACAGCTCATAGTGACAACCAGCAAAATTTTAAGGGTGTTGGCAGGCTAATGCCGGGCGGCGGCAAAGCTTCATCCAGGTCCGCACATCAGCCGTTTGCACAAAACTTTGCTACTCAGGAGGATATTTCGGCGGCGCTCAGGCAAAAGGAACAAGAGAATGAGTTGTTGAAGAGGCAAAATCAAGTTCTCTCACTTCAGAATCAACAGATTCACGCTCGACAAACCAGCTTCGAATCTATCTTTGGTCAGTTTGTCAGCCACTACAGCAACAGCCAAGCAGGTAATCCGTTTCCTGTTAACTTTCCCACATTTCCCGGCCCTAATCCCTTTCCCACCTTTAATAATAATTCTTCCTTGGACAATTGTTATCGTCCCGTCTTTTTCGACTCTATTACATGCCCGGGTTCTAGATCTAACCCGAGTTCTAGTCCTAATTATGCCGAGCCGACACCCGACCTTAACCAATACATAAGACAAACTAATCCTCATTTGAGCCAAATTCCCGAGAATTTTAATGCTAGTGGTGGTGAGGAGGCGATGGAGGGGGTGGGGGAGGAGGAGGAGTCGGACTAGGAGTGGGCGTAGTTTAATTTGTATCGTATTTTGTTATTAGTTATGTAATACAAGAATCTATTGCCGAATTGTTGATCGCGTTAGAAACAGGTTTTGTTGGTAAAACATTAGGATTGTAAACTAAAACGTGTACATGATTTTGGTTTGTTTTTGTATAAAGTTCGTATTCGTTAGTTTAATTTGTATCGTATTTGTCGAATGCAATCGTGGATGAGTAATTTGGCATTGTATCATATTGCCGAATTGGTATTGCGGATATTGGTTGATTTACAGGTTGTGTAATGGTTTTCGGAAAAAACCTGGAAATGCAGGCTGCTGCTGCTTTTTTTTTTTTTTGCATAGTTGACAGTTTGGGTTGACATTGTCGACCCAAAGTACAAAAAAAATGTATCGTCCCATTTTGCTGGCATGCACATCAACAGTGCTTAATTCATTCAATTTGGTACGACATTATCGTACCAACATGTAAAAAATTTTAAATATTTTAAATGTTTATTGTCGTACCATTTTGTATTTCCGAATAAATTTTACGAATTTAAATAAATGATTTACCGAAAATAAATAAATGTTTGGTACGACAATGTCGTACCAAACTGAATTTCTGAAAACAATTTTACGTATATAAATAAATGATTTACCGAAAATAAATAAATGTTTGGTACGACAATGTCGTACCAAAATGAATTTCTGAAAACAATTTTGTGTATATAAATAAATGATTTATGGAAAAATAAAAAAAAGGTAAAACGATTTGGTACGATAATATCGTACCAAATTTGCAAAATTGTGTCAACCCAATTTGTAATTTAAAGGTTTGACTGGTATGTGGGTCCCCTTGTAGTGTCGTACCAATCATTTGAAAATATGTCGAGACAAATCATTTTGGGACAATAAAAATGATACGACAAAAAAGGGTCGAGATTGTCGACCCAAATCGTTTGTCTCGACCCCGCTTCAATATTCGGGTCGACATTGTCGACCCAAAGCTTTCCCTTTTTTGTAGTGATTATCTCCAATTCATGTTCCGTATGTTTAGTTAGCATGATATTGGTTTATTTCCTTTCTATGCCTCGTATCATATCATATATGGTAGTGAAATTAAAAGAAGAAGAAATTTTGTTTCATGTTTATTTATTACTGTAGTTCTTTAAATAAAACTACTCTTGACATTAATTGCCACGGCAACATTTTAAATACTATTTTATACTCTTTGCGTCTCAAAATAATCGCACATCAACAAAAATACATTGTTTAAAAAAACATAATCATTACTGTTATGATTTTTTTACCTTTTGCAGAATGACAATTTACTTTAACTAATTAATTAACCATTTATTTAAAGTTTGTAATAATAACCTCAAATGAGAAACGTTGAGTAATATGGTAAAGTCAATCAAGATTTATATCTTCTGACAATCTAAATATGGGACGAAGGGAATATTAAGTAGGCGGTAATGCATTTTGTTGAGTTTTGGAAGTCAGGGATGCCTCTCTTCAGTGGTTGGATCTTAGTAGTAGTAAAACTACTAGTCTATTACAGTAGGTGACAATAAATTACAATTTTAATCAAGGATCCTGTACAACAGTTCGAAAATTCTTTTTGCACCCAGTCGTTTTAAAATCCAGTTCCGAAAGGTTGCGGCTACTGGGTTAATGTAGTTTGTATACATATAGGGTCGTTGATATTGTACTAATTGGAAGGTTGTGATGTAGCTGGAGTTGGTTGTTTTAGGGTCTTAGTAACTATAGCAGTTGTTTTAGGGTCTTAGTTTTTAGAACAGAGAAGATAAAAAAAAAAAAAAAAAAAAAAAAAAAAAAAAAAAAAAACCTTAACCATGAAATTTACTTCTATGTACTAACGTGTGTTCACCGCATTTTGTATCAATGAGATTGGATGCATATTTGGATTAGTTTTATTAGTGTAATCGCCTTTTTTTCTAAATGAAATTTGAATTATTCAAACAAAATAATATGTAATAAGATGTAATCCAGTAAAAGAATAGAACAAACAATTCAACATATAAAACTTAAATCCCTATGTTCTAATCTTTTGCTCTATAAACATATATGTACAGTCCAGTGATGGCAATCGAATCCATCATCTTTCATTACTTATTGTAACTAAAACGTCCTCATCCTATATAGCAAGAGTCGTTTTAACAGTATGACTCCATAAGTTCAAATCATTCTCATAAGGCGTCAAGTTCAAATCCAGATATAACCCTCTTTTCTCCGACACTGGTTCGACTTTAAGCACTTTCTCATTTCCACCGTCGCGATGGCGCCTCATATGACCACCCAACGCCTGCCCAATCGCAAATTCCAGTCCACAAACCGTGCACTCGTGTGTTTTTGGCTTAGGAGGGGACTGTACAGTCCTCTCACTAGATTTCGGGCGCTTGTGACTAGCACGGTGCCCTCCTAGAGCTTGAAACGACTTAAACTCTTTGTTACATGACTTGCAACTAAAAACGCGATCCCTAGTAGACCACGTTTGACCAACACGTGAAAGGAGCATCAAGCAATTTGCCATGGCTAAGTTTTCGACTTCTCTATCGTCTTCCCAGCTTCTTTTCATTGTCATTTGTAATGTGATATGTTGATTGGTTTGTCGTAAGGATGTTGTAAATTAAAAGATTTTTGTAAAAGTTTTTATGTTGTTGTTAGGTTTTTTGGAACATGCATATATATAGTGGCACACGTGTGTGGCGTGTTGTGGAAAATTCAAGTAATTAAAGGAGATAATAGTGTGTGACCGCGTACGCCGTAAAAGATGAGGTAAGTGCTTGAGTTAAGGAATAGGCGAAACTTCTATGAAATCTAAAGCTACAAGAGAGGAATAAATAAATGTTTCATTCGTTTTCTTTATTACTCCCTATAATGTCCGTCCCATATTAAGTGTCCATAATAGAATCTTGGGATATCCCAAATTAAGTGTTCAGAGAATATTTTCAACCAATGAGAAGAGACTTTAGTGGGTAATAGTGATATTTGATTGGTGGAGAGTGTAGTTGGCCCCACTTTCCTAAAACTTTGTGCATTTGAAAAATGGACACTTAATATGGGACGGAGGGAGTACTAGTTATAATGTCCGAGTACACGCGGGGTTTTTTTCTAAATTTTTGAATAATGTATTTTTATTTATTAAAAAATAATTAATTTAATTTTTGTTTTCTTTTCGAATTAATTCGTAATCAACGTAAATTCAACTCAATTTCTAATGAGATAAAAGGTGTCTTAACTATAGGCATATCATATTATTGTCATTTTTTTATCATCTGAAACTTAATCGGGCGACTTCCGTTACAAACTCAATAGTAAGGAATGTTTTACTCAACGTGGGATTTACTTAATACATAACGGGGGAAAATATCCACCAAATATCCTATATATGAGATATATTTATGGTGTATATATTGTGATATGGTTGCTCGTAGTTCCAAACAAAAAAAAAAAAAAAAAAAAAAAAAGATTTAGGAACTCGTCAATCTAATGCCATAAGGAAAATCAAGAAACAATACATTTACCTCTTTCAAATTGGTTACAATGAACAAATTAAATCTTTCAAAAAGCTCATGCTAAATTTAGTAAAAAACTTGATGCAAATTCCGAACAGTGTACCAAATTTGCAGATTCAACTAAACCTTCTTCATGTCAAAGTATATGTACAAATTTCTAGCCTCTGCAACTTTGTTGAGTTGATCTTTAGTAGCTACAAATTTCTGAACATGTACTTTCTGTAAACACAAACATGACACATAGCAAAAAGTATCATAAATTGCCAATGGCTATGAGATCTATCAACATATAAGAAAAAAAAAAAATTAAGATGGAATAGAATAATCTTATACACATACATAATAGAAGCTAAAGAATGTATAATCTGAGGCTATTTAGTAGACAGGCGTGTAACTATCTTTCAAAAAGATGGTATCGAGTCCCTTTTGAAGAGTTGTGCCCCATATTACCATTACCATAAAGTTTAAGTTGTAATAGGGAGCCTAGATCAGGAGAGGCATCCATTAATTTATTATTCTCGTACGAAAATTAGAACCGAACACTATTAGTAAATTATTACAGAGTACAAATAGCAAGATATATGAATTGATTACTAAATAGCTAATAACATATTTTCAGTTTTACCTTTAATGTTTCGGCATCAGCTGTAACATCAATATTCTCAATTTCTTTTGCAATCAAGGATTTCAACTTTTGAGTGTAAATAGTTACTGCCACAAGCAACTGAGGGGGACTTTTGAGAGAATCAATAATCACATCTCGGACTTCATCAGGTATATCCCCATCGACATCAATTATTTAGCAAACTGTGGGTTCATAAAGATACCACTTCCATCATATGCAGGAAATAGTTTATTCTTTTCAACCATCAGAACCGCAAGTGACTCGCATGCCTTACTGATATTTCTTTCCTTGCTCGTCTCGAAACTGACGACCACTTCCGTTCTCAAGTCTCTGAGCATCCCTTACTTGCTTAACGTATTCACAAAGACGTTTATGATACTAAGAGAATATTCTAACTACATCACCACATTGTGCATCATAAACTTCCAGCATCACCTACCCTACATGATGTTAGAACCCTACAATCATTTCACAGTTTAGCCCATCCATGACTCCTAGTGGCCTAATGCAAACTAAAACAACGTCTGACAAATTCCAGCACATAAAGTAGCACATGACAACATATTTCACCAAACAAAATTAACAGTTAAGTACGAAAAGTCAAAGCTGACCCATAAACATCGTGAGTTGCAACATAATACAGTAAAAAAGAATATTTCATCATAATATGATGTAAATATAGATTTGCACACTATATAAAAAAGGATATTCTATTAATAAAAAAAAAAAAAAAAAAAAAAAAAAAAAAAAAAAAAAAAAGGCCATTGCTAGGAGGTTGTATGCTTTAAAATTTACTTGTGTCACCATGGTTGACCCGTTCCCTTTTAGCTAATTACTTTGGAACCATTTGAGCTAAAATACAGCCCAATATAACTCAATTCAGTCCACTCATAAGTGTCAGGAAGAACTTGATATAGGTAGTAGCACAACTCAAAAGGATAAAATATATTTATTCATGCAATCTATGGTTTAAAAAAAGTGCTAGAGTACTCGTTCTTTATTTGAATTTTGTTCTAAGTCGTTCTTTTTGAAACAGACGTAAAAAAAAAATCCTTTATATATTAGTAGAGGTGGCAATTTGTGCCCAAAATAAAAAGAACGGGCTAATTTTGGCTACTTTGTAAAAGACTTGGGCACATTTAGCCCCCTTATTTTTTTTTTGAAATGGGCATATTTAGCCCATTGAAAAGTTAAATGGGCACTAACGGACACATATTTTCTTTTAATTGGAGAACATTATAATCGTTTTTAAAGAAAAACGTATATACATATTATATTTAATATTTTAAGGGTTAAATGTTAAAAAACGTACGCAACTTTATGTGAAAAATGGTTTTACGTAGTCAACTAAAAACCTTCCCAAATTTTTATCTAAACTCAAGAATACCCCTTTAAAAACGCATTATTTTACCTGGGCAGCAGGTTTTCGCCACCTCAGCAGGGTTTTTTTTTTTTTTTTATTTTTTGTTTTTTTTTTTTTTTTTAATTTTCCACATTTACCATTTTTCCTACCCCCAATTTATCCTTTTCCATCTTCTTCTTCTATATGGTATATCTTGATTTCCAGTATGGCATTGTCCTAAACATCACACTATCAATTAATTTATTTCTCTTTCCAAAAACCAATTTCCATCAAGTTCTGAACATCACACCTGGGCATCTTTTCCAAAAACCAAAAACCCACCACAGGAACACCACCACTACCAGTGGTATACACCCAAAAACCACCACAAATGACACCAACCAAAAACCAAAAACCAATATCATAAAAACCTTACATCTATGTTGTCTTGATTGTTTCTAACATGATGCAATTTAGTATCACATACACGAACTCTAACCAAAATGACCCATAATTAGAGCTTGTTTCATAACCTCATCTTCTTGATAAATCGAAGAGATTCAATATCACCAACAACACAACAATAACAACCTCATCTTCTTTCTGCTTGATAAATCGAAGACCACACAAACAATATCAGTTCTTTCATAACCGAATAATGAACACAAAAACCTAAATGGTTTGTTTTTGCACAACTTTATAAAACCTTGAAAGGTTTTTAATTAAGTTGAATAATCTGAGATCCGGTTCTTGTTTTGTATTTTCTTTTGAATCTGTTGTGGGTTTGTTAGAGATGAGGTTCTTATTGTTGTGTGTTGATGAGATAAGTCTAGGACAACTTGTTGGTGTTGTTGGTTATTGATTTTTGTTGTATTGAGATGGATTTAGGAATAGAGGTTGTTTGTGGTTATTGTTGTTAGTTATCTTGACTTTCTTATTCTTTTTTCTATTCTTCTTTGATGAACAGACGAGTGATTCTTGTTTGTGTGGTCTTCACTGTGGAAATATTTTATGAGGTGGGTTTATGGTTGTTGGGATTGTTATTAGTGTTGTGTTGTTGTTGATCTTCATGAAAATCAAACCCAGAAAGTGTTGATTTGTGAGGTGGTTTATGGGTTTGTAGGGAAAAGGGTAAACTAGTCCAATTAGTAAAAAAAACCTGTAACTGGCTTGGTGGGTCACATGTTGCGTTTTTTAAGGGGTTTTCGGGAGTTTAGACAAAAATTTGGGAAGTTTTTTAGTTGACTAGGTCAAACCGGTTTTCACGTATAGTTGCGTACGTTTTTTAACATTTATATAAATGAAGTATTACGTTTAAGGAATTTATTTCGTCTTTTTTGCTCTTCTATAAAGCGATTTGTATAACTGTGCCCGTTCTAGCCCGTGCTCATTCTAGCCCGTGCCCGTGCCTGTGCCTGCCTGGCCCGCCCGTTTTGCCACCTCTAAATATTAGATATGTTTACTTTTTGCAGTTATACCCATAACTTATCTAAAACTCTTCACTTACAAAAAGCCACACTATCTTGCAACAATTTAACAACTCCATTGGTCGTATTCAACTTTTCGTTGTGCTTAAATTCTATAAGAATGAAGAAAAACAATACGAAGCATGAATGTTATTAGCGTGAATAGGTATATGGCATAGTGCTTAGTAGTAATAACCGAAAGCAACTATCAACTATAACAAAACCGTTACATTAGATAGTATTATCTTATAATGTTGTCTGTCCACAATTTATAAGAGGTAAAAAAAATGACACAAACGGTATGTTTGTTAAAAGTAGCTCGAGCTTTTATTCGGCTTCAGAGTTGTAATATAGAGATTTTATTTATATAGACGTGTCTACATAAATAGAGGGCCCTTAATCAAACACTCAAACTAACTTTTGTGGACTAATTAGATCCTACATATATAAAGTGCATCAATTGTTTCATTCACAAATGAAGCCTTCAAAAATCTTTAATAAGTCAATGCCTAACAACCGCTCTGTTGGAAACACAAAGCACACAATTTACTTGCACATTTCATAAGTCTAAAAGCATACTCTATATTATAGAATATTCATTAGAAACTTTATTGCATATAGGATCGTCAACGACAAAAAAAAAAAAAAAAAAAAAAAAAAAAAAAAAAAAAAAAAAAAAACCCTTTAATACCCCATTATTATGGTTAATAATAAGAAACACTGTATATTAATAGTCAATTTAAACTGTATGACTTACTGATTTGCAGCATGTCGTCTTATGAGCACTTCCAACCTTACAGTTCACTAAACTATTCAAATTCTTGGCGGCATTAAAGATGGCCCGAATTGGGACTTAGTTGCAAAGCTTATCTTCACATTGTATGACTTTGACTCAGGTTGAGGCCTTGATCTTTTGGGGTCATTGTCCCCCGGGCTGCCTCCACGAACAGTTCTAAAAAGACAACAAATGATAATTAGTGAAAATAAATAAACTTAAATGGATCAGAAAAGATGTAAACATCAAACACTATCTACCTGTCTATGATAGATTCTCCAACAATACAGGGAACTCGAGTATAATCGAGTGAAAAAGGCCTGCAGTAAACAACGTCTTTTCACCATTGTATGCAAATACCTTACAACCCAATTCAGAACTGTTAATATTGTGCACCATGTCAAGCATTCTTCTGCCAACACCTTTTGCTTCAACATGTGTCTGGTCTCATAGAACAAAGCCACCTAAAACAACTTCAAAGATTTAAGGTAAGAAGATCAATATTAAACAACTTAAATAAATACCTCGAAAGACTTTATAGTAAATGAGATCACGGGAAATCAAGAACTAAAATTTTGCGACTTCATTAGTTTACCTGCTCTTGATATCTATGTCATAATTTGACTTTATGTCTATGTTATATCTATGTCATAACAATTGAATAAACATAGTGTTTAAAATTAAAAGACCTTAAATAATTCGATCATAAAAAACATACCTTTCGATAATCTTATCATAGTACAGATCGACAACATCAATATCATCATAAGACGAATTTAGATAATTTAAACCCACAATTTGTCGATAATTTTGGTTCAATTAAATTTACTGGAGCGAATGGTGGTGTTGTGTGTATTATCAATGAAGGCTTTATTGTTTTAGGGTTTTGGGAATTGGGTAGGATTGTGCTTTTTGTGTTTAAATTAATCACACGGATGAGTTATAAGATTTGGAATTGAAGAAAAGGATTGAATAAGTTGTGGTTTTTTTTTAGTGGTTATGAGATGAGAACTTTTCAATGGCATTGACCTTTGATACTTCTGTCTTTATTTTTAAATTTACAGTTTTGGCCTAAAATTATAAAAAATAGCACTCAGGCCCATGTGTATTTTCAGGTTTTTTGTACATATAATATAAAAACGTTTTTTTAAAACTTTTTTAGATAAATTAGGAAAGAAATAGATTTAATTATTTTTCAAAATTCATGGAAAAAATTCAATTTAAAAAAAAAAATATTACCAAATAAGGTATGATTTGATTTTTTTGAAATGAAAAATTCCCACTAGGGGTTTTGTTTTATTATATAAAAGATTTGTTGAATATTTGAACTTTTTCAATTCTCATAAGTTGGCCCTTACAGTGATGGGTACCCATAGGCCATGGCAAAAAAATGTTTGTCACGTCAGCAAAAATCTCTAAGGCACCAGAAATCCCACGGCACCACATTCTGACCGTTACCCACGGCACCAGAAAATGTAGTGCCGTCGTCCATATATATATATATATATATATATATATATATATATATATATATATATATATATATAGGGAGACTTTCTTGCGAGAACCATCTTATCTGCGAAAACTAACAGAACCACCAAAAACATAAACGCACGCCTTTTAAAATAAAATAAAAATACATGCAAATCATCAATAATCGTAAGTATCTACCTATGTTCTTCAATATCATCATGAACTCATCATCTTTTTTCACAAAAACCTTACAAACGGCCGCAATATTGTCATTGCACGCCTTATAAGAACATACATGCACACATTCAAAGAAAAATTTTGTATTTCCAATTTCTTATCAAATTCTTTAGAACAACCATGTTTTTTTTAAAACATATATGTTGTTTTTAGAACATATGTGCAAAAATACAATTATTGAAGGCGTGCATGTATGTTTTTGGTGGTTCTGTCAGTTCTTGCAGATAAGATGGTTCTCGCAAAAAAGTCTCACTATATATATATATATAATAAAACATACACAATAGTAAATAAAATAAACTTCATTTACACAATATTAGTTACTAATGTAACTTTAAAATAAAGACGAAAATGAAATCAAACTTCAAGGGTATAAACTGTAAATTAATTATTTATATTAAAAAAAAAAAAAAAAAAAAAAAAAAAAAAAAAAAAAAAAAAAAACCATTTTATATTCTTCTCCATCCCTAGTCTTCTTCTCCATCGAGCTCACCTGCAACTCAAAGGAAAAAAAAAAAAAAAAAAAAAAAAAAAAAAAAAAAAAAAAAAAAACCCACCAAACACAAACACAAACACAAACAAACCCACCAAAAAAGAAAAAAAAATATATATATATATAGTGTAACTTTATTTTCAGAACCCTGTTAAGTGCGGGAACTGCGAGAACCCTTCTAGACCAATCTAAGCCATTGGATGAGTTTGATCAAAGGCTAGGATTAAAAGTGCCAAATTTATAATTAAACAAAAGATGAAGGTTTATTTTGCAACTAAACAAAACGCTGAAAGGGTATTATAGGTATTAAACATCAATAAAATTTTAAACTGTATTATATCTCTCTCACTTCTTATCTTCGGTTTCATATAGATCTAATCATTTTCAGTTTTTTATCTCCTTCTTCCTCACCCCAAACCCTAGCCGCACCCTCTTTATCAACCCTCTTTACTTGAGATCCAAACGGATCTGGTGTTCTTGGTTTGAGATCTAAACGGATCTGTTATGTGGTTTATTTTGATTCTCTTGTTGTTGTAGTTATGGAGATGGGTTTGTGATATTGGGGTTCTTGTTGTCGACATACGTATACTTGTTCGCCATGGTTCTAGATCTGGGTTTCTCATTTTATAAAGGTGATATGTTTATTTTTTATAACTATTATATCTCATTTTATAGTTATGTGAATGAATGTAATTTTTATGGTTTTTAAGGGCTGTGTTTTTGGCTTTGAATATGAGAAACTAAAACCATTTTCGTTCTGTAATCAAGTAGGTTGATTCGCGTGGGAGCTTTGCGTGTGCGGTGGTTGATGATAGTAGGAGGATTGTTGCAGCGGTTGGTGGGTTGATACATACGTTGGTACAACAGATCTGATAGTTCGTAAGTTTCTATTGATATGTTTCATATATGTTTTTTATGTTTATTAAATTAAATGGATGTGTGAAAAATAAAGAAAAAATTAACAAAGCTGAATGAAAGTTGTAATGGTAATGTTAGAAGGAGTAACAGGTGTGTTTTGATATGGGTAAAATAGAATAAAGCATATAATATACTTATTAATGTACATAGATGTTTGAATATGGTTAAAATTTTATGCTAATCATGTAAATGGAGGTAATAGGGGTATTTGGTATTGGTCAAAGTTAATGAAAGTGTTTGACATTGATGTTTAGTCTAGAAAAACCTGATAAAAAGTTGAAATGAGCATGGATGCATAAGTAACATGGGTGTTTCTAGATAAGGAAATTAGAATAAAATATATTATGAATGAGTAATGTACATGGTTGTTTGGATATGGGTATAAGTTATTGAAAGTGGTATTTTTAACTGTAGTAACATTGATGATTATAGTAATGAATTGATGCTTATAAAGGAGTTAACTTTGATGTTAATGTGCGTCCTTCAGATTTAAGGGAAGCGGCACGGCCAAGGCACTTGTTGAAGAACCGGATGACACTATAAACGTAGAAGAAGAGGAGATGGACGACGATTTTGTTGACACAGCGTGGGAGAATTCAGGTAAATTATTTACAGGGGTTGTTGGAAAAGGTAGAAATATCATTCAAATTTAAAAATAAAAATGTGAATTAACATTCTGTTAATGTATACATATTAGGATTAAGAAGAAGTCAAAGGCACAAAAGAAAAGAACTAGCGGATGAAGGAGAAAGGGAGAAACCTGATTCTGATAACAATGGTAAGCAGTTGTGGGTACATATAGATATGAATTGTCAGTAAGCATACATGTTTAGGTGTGAATATATGTCAGTAAGCAAGAAATGGATGCGTCGATGTTAGATTGTGGTTAAAAGATTATGTTAATGGTGGAAGATGTAGTAACAGGGGTGTTTGGATATGGTTTAAAAAAGAATAAAAAATATTGTTAATGAGTAAAATAGTTGAATGTTTGGATATAGATAAACTGGAAAGTCTTAAATGTATTATAAGGGTGTTAAAATCTTAAATGTTGTGAACATGGGTGGTTGGATATGGTTAACGGATTATATTAATCATGAAAGATGTAGTAAACAGGGGTGTTTGGAACATGTATGTTTTTAATTCAACAAGTGTATGTTTTAAGAACATGTATGTTTCCTAAAACATGTATGTTTTAAAAACATGTATGTCTTAAATGTGTGAAACATGTATGTTTTAAATGAGTGGAACATGTACTCATGAATATTGTGCATCTTGTGGAAAACTAGAAGGAGGGTTGAATAGTTTTTACCGTTTTTAAAGTTTTATTTGCTTTGTTACTATATGTTAATTCAAAGGAAACAATCACAAATAAATAATCACACAATGTAAACAAAAGATAAAGAGAGGAAAGATCAAACCACACGACACAGTTGTTTATAGTGGTTCGGCTACAAGAACTCTATTCCTTGCCCTACTCCACTCCCTGAGTTTCCTACTCGAGAGTTTATCTTTCACTAAGAAACAAACTCCTTTCCTAGGCGGAGAAAACCTTTACACGTCGCTTACTTCCTTTTCCGGTACTAAGCTAAACACCGAGTTCTTTCACAAGGTAGAACCAACCTGACGTCGCCTAATTACTTTACCGACACTAAGCTAGATGTCGAGTTCTTTACAAGGGTACAACCACTCCCTACACTCTTTGTACTTTAAGGACTAAAGTACTAACCACACTCACTGATTACAAATGATAGATATGATGTGTGAAACAAACTATAAGATCACACAGTAATGCAACTAAAGGATTACGGTTCTGTAGATCCTTGAATGCTTGATCTCTTTTCTACAACATGAAAGATCAAAGTGAAATGCAACTATGAATGATGTTAGTAAGATATGTACTGAATGAATATATGTGTTAAGCTATATGAGTGATGAGAGAGCCAAATGATCAGCTTCCTATTTATAGGCAAGCTGATCTTCAGCTCACGGATCCGGCGGATCCCTCAAAAGGGATCCGTCCTTTATAGGACTTGGATCCGTGGGATGTGACAGCTATGTAATAGTTGTCTCTTACCATATCTTAGTTGTATCTTACCATATCTTCCAAGATCTTCAAATGTCAACTATGTTGCTTGCATATCTAACCAAGATATATCAAAGATATTGTATGTGATGCATACAATGATGTCATGGAATGGTTTATGAATTAAAGTTTCCTTTTAAGAAAACAAGTTACTAAACTTGTAATTCTTAGTTAATATGTGAAGTGTAAAGTGTGTACTTAAGAGACTAAGCTAGTATTTATTATTTGCTAAAAGATATTCCTTATATTTGTCATTAACAAAACTAATGAAAGATCAAAGAATATAAATAACGTTTTTGGGACGCTATTTGTATTAACAATCTCCCCCTTTTTGTTGATGACAAAACATAAAGTATATTTTTGAGCAAGAGAATAAATATAGCATGAGTTCTTAAAAATATATATTAAGTTTGTTTATTAAAGAAAAGTTTTGTAAAAAATGTATGTACTGTGATGATTCACAGTTGATGCAAACTTAGTCCTTTCTCCCCCTTTTTGTCGAAACAAAAAGAGTAGCGAAGCGGAATGCGATTTTGAGAACTTTAAGAGCTCCCCCTTGTTTTATACTCCCCCTAAATGGAGTAATCAAGTAAATGATGCATGAATCTACAAAACAAACGGTTAGTATATGAGATGCTTATGAGATGTTCCCCCTCGATGTATACTCCTCACTTCTCGAGTACCAACGTATACTATTGAAGGGTATGATATGCTGCAAATGAAGTGTTAGTTATGAAATGACTTCAATGAAGAAGTAGAATGCTTGTTAAGTGTTCTTCCAAACAAGCCTTTCAATATGTTTGACTTTAAAAAGTCAAACTAAGTGTCTGATGATAATTTGTACCTAAAGCAATCATATGCAAGATATAATGTATGCAATATAGGAATGTTAGTTCATAATGATAATGATAATATGCAATATGTTGATCACTCATAAGCATAAAACATCACATTCATATAGATTGAAAATTTTGTGACAAAAGTCACAATAGTGAAATGATGTTACAAATAAGAAGACATCCAAAAAAAAAATAAAAAGGTCCTAAACAAACAACTAAAAAAATAAAAATCCAAATGATGCGTGGTTTTGTAACCTTACAACAGGTTTTACCTCTCGAGGGATCTCAAGAGGCTTACAACCCCACCAGGCAGTGTACCTGACCGATGTAGTATAGTGTAGTGGTAAGTACGGGGGATTGATCGTTCTCCACAGGGAATAGTGTTCGTTAGGTATGAAAGACTACTCTAATAGGTCTAAGGGTTGAGGAAGATTCTTTTTATGTTTTTATATTTTTTTATGAAAGCAAGTAAAATCTCGGTTTTGAAAGAGTGGGCGGAATTAGTTGCTAGTCAACTAACCCAAATTTACTACGGATGCAAATAAAATAAAATAACAAAAATGAAAATGTGGTGAGAAACTTATGTGTAGAGAAATGTGTTTACTTAGATTTCCTTACTCCCTAACTATCTTTTACCGGTTAATTAGTGTGTATTAGTCGCGTGGATGACGGGTGTATTCCTTAATACCATTCGTGGGGTGGCGTACTTACTTCCCCAACTCTACAAGCTCCTACTTCACTCCTATGTCGAGCCGGCTAGGAAGCTCCTAACATGGGATCACTAGAATTCGCTTGTGCATTAAATACAACCATAAAAACCTTTAGTACGCATTTGGTTCATGTTTCTTAAGACGTTCAAGCAAGTTACCGAATAGGAAGTTAGCCAGTTTTCTTAAGCCTAACATAGATAAACAATCATCCAATACAACTAATAACACACTAATAACCAATAATCAATAGCTAGGTTTCATTAGATCTAAGCACACACAAGATAAATTTAGCCTAACATGTTAATCAAAAGACAACAATAAGATAAAATCAAACAACACATAGACATATTGAATGATTAATTGATAACTTATCTTCAATGTAACATGGAAGATCTCAAGGCAAAAAGCCTTGAAAAAGGAGCTAAATTCGTCTTAGGGTTTTCTCCCAAAATTCCACACACTAAGCTCTCCCTCAATGACAAAAAATTAGAAAACTATATATAGATTTTTGGATCTGACGGCGTCACGTTATGGAGTGTGACGCCGTCACCTCGCCGCTTCTAGGGTTCCCGGATGACCTTCTTGACGCCGTCCCTCTTTAGCTCTTCAAAAATCCATTCTGGCTTATCAAGGCTTGACGCCGTCGAACCTTGAACGTGACGCCGTCCCCTTTTGATTTAAGCCGTGACGCCCTTGATCAGGTTAAAGCGTGACGCCGTCAGAATTCACATGCTATTTTCACTGGCTTATCATGAGTAAATTTCACGTCCACTTTTTCTTGCCAAGGCATGACGCCGTCTGGGGTTAAATGTGACGCCGTCAAAGGTAACTTTTAGCCGATTTTTGAGACTTTGCCGTTTTCTTCACTTTTATGCTCCAAAAACGTCCAAAATGCCTCCTTTTCCAGATTTCTCCTCAAAAGTACCTAAAATGACAAAAGGAACGATTTAGGGCAATATTTGATCAAATAAATACGATTTAGGGCTTAAATGACCCCTTAAAAGCGGTACACTTTTCGCTTCATCAACTAAAAATAAAAATCCAAACAACTAATCTAAAGAGCTCCTATTGAGAAGGATGAGAGATTGCGTTTAAACGTTCAAGAACATGGTTCAAGATGAACCTCATCTCGTTTTGAAGCTCATGGACCAAGATGTTGGTCCTTTGGGCCAAGTGAGCCGTTCTCTCACAATGTGCGCAATCATGAGTTGAGAAGCCGGGCGGAAGACTAGGGTCCAAGTTGTGTGGTGGTGGTGGTGATGGTGGTTGGGTGTTGTTGTTGTTGGATGGTTGTTGTGGTGTTTGGAGGGAGTTCATAAGAATGTTTTGGATGTCCATTGCTTCATGAAGGCGATGGTCAACCATACCCGAGAGAGTGTAGAGACGATTGAGCTCTTCACTAATCTCTTCTTGGGTTTGAGGCATATTCATCCACATTGCCTCGTCAATGGCAACTAGAGTGGATGTGGGTGATAGAGGTTTTTGTTGAGGTTGGGATGATTGTGCATCATGGTATAAAGGGCCATGGATATCCGGGTAAACCGGGTGAAAAAGCATGGGTTGTTGACCTTTAAAAGTCATGGGTGGAAGATTGGGTAATTTTGGTGAAAGTTCTTCTAAGTCATCAAGATGTGGTGATGTAGGAGGAGTCCTAAATAATTCCAAGGGTTGGAGTTTAGTTGATTTTGGTGGTGATGGTGATCTAACAGTCTGTGATGGAGCCGGTGGTGGAGTAGTGGCTATTGGAGTAAGGGTTGGTGGTGGTGTTTGTATAACAACATGTGATGGTGTTGGGGTGGAGAGTGTAAGGAAATTTTCACTAGCAATGGGTGATGATATATTGAGAGGAGAATTTTCCTCAGATGAAGAGTTTGCTAAGTTGATAAAACAACAGGGTTTAACACTAATGCGGGCTGTTCTTCTTGAAGTTCTAGATGTGGAAGAGTTGTGTGACTTGGTCATGGTGAAGTATGATATCTAAAGTGTACAGGAGAGGAAGTGTTTGTTGTGTGAAGAGATGATCCTAAAGTGCTAATTTATAAACAGAAGGTTTGTGAGTCTGTGTGTTTGGATTTGATGTAAATCCAATAGAGAATGTTGGTTACTAATGATTTGGAACAAAAATTTGTGCAGGTCATATCAAGGAAGTCAAGCCATTGAGCTTTGGTTGAGTAATATGTTTTGGATATGCAGTTAATACAAGAGGATAGTGGAAAATCTGATGATTTGATATTTCCACGGATTTGACGGATCCCTAAAAAGGGTTCCTTCTTTGTATCAGTTTGGTAACTTACACCTAAAATTCAAAAATTTAAATTTTGGTGGGAAATTTTGTTCCTAAGTTTCTAAGAGTTCCTAAATGATTCTAAGATGAATTATGATCAGTGAATAGATCCTAAATGATACTAAACACTAAGATTTAAGAATCGGGATAAGTCGAAAAAGTTATATAATTTTACTGGGAATCCTGCGGATCCAAGTGGTTGCAAATGCGGAACCTTATTTTGCAATCCGCCAAATCCGCAGGATGGCGTTTGGCGGATCCAACGATAAGCCTTGGCGGATCCTTATTTTGGGATCCGCGGGATCCGTAGGCCTAAAACTAAGAAAGTAAACAGAGCATATGTCATATTTCGCGTTTTTCGACGAAAACCCGAAAATTCATCTAGACCTTACTTAACATCTAATATGTATAGCAAAACAACTAAATATGATAATATTAACACATGATTGCACATAGTTTAATTCATACTTAGAAACTTACCGTTTTAGGTGTTATGCCAAACATAGGCAATAACCCGAAAAATTGATAACCGTGATGGTTATCTACCTGCAAGTGTTAGTTATTACACATACACAATAAGTATTATCAGATAAATTCAAGACACATAGAAGTTTAACAACACAATATCCAACATTGTTTAAAACCAAACACTCCATCAACTCAGCTTCTTCTTCAACTTCTTCATCCCCTTGTGTAATTTCATCATCCAACGCCCCAGATTCTTCACCATTCCTTTGATGTTTCGATACTCAGCGGATTCATGTGGAATTGGAGGAAGATGGCTCAAGTATTCGGGTGGAGGAATCCTAGAATTTGGCATACCATCATCTTCACTCATGGAAGATGATGAGGATGATGTTGGAACACGAGGACGTTTGCCCTTATCAACACTAACCCTAAAATCACTCAAAGGAACGAAGGTGTGTTCAATTTCATTGTAATCCGGAACAAAGCCTAGATGGTTTGGACGAGCGGGTGCAAAGGCTCTATAAAGTCGGGTTAAAAGCATACCATAAGGCATTGCAATCTTGCTTTGAACCGGAATGTCACACATTCGTTTGGCAACATAATAAGCAAGATTGAAGGGTTGACGAGTAGAGATGTTGTACATCATGTGGCATAAACAAGCATTGATATGATCACGGTTTCCTATGGTGCACATCACATTTGCCCTTAATACATCCTCCATCTTCTTGAATTCGGGTCTTAGTTCATTAAGTTCCATTGCAAATGGATCTCTAGCAACTTCACGACCACGATACATTCTTGTGGGGTTGTTCTTAGGAATGAAGAGATGTTCCCTAATCACTTCTTTTGATTGGAGAGGAGTGGCATATGGTGCCGTCCTATCGAGATTGGAGTCTAAGATTGTTAAGGACCATTTGTCCGAGTAAATACATGTACCTTGACTTGGAATTCCTAAGACCTCACCAAATTGATCAAGAGGGATGTTGACAAGATTTCCATTTAGAGTGAAATGAAGACTTAAGTAACCTTCATCACTCGAGCTAAGACCTACACTAGCATAGAACTCAAGTATGAACCTAGGAATGATTGGTTCATCTATGTCTAAAAGAGAATCAAATTGAATTGCGGCTAATTGTTCCCTAAGTTGAGTGCCTTCATAAAATGATGCATCTACGGCTCTACCCTCATGAACATACTTTTTCTCTAAGACTTTGAAAATTTTGATTTGGGCATCGGTTAGACCCTTGGTTTTGTGGACTTTGGGTAAGTAGTTAACGGTTTTCTTGTGATCGTAGTTGGTTGCGGGAGGCATGATTTTCCTAATTACAAAAAGTTACATAATTTTAGTTAAAATGATTAAAGGAAGTGTAAAATTCCTAGTGTGTGCCTACATGGGGACAATGTGGAGGTGCGGTTATCTCGACTCCTTTTGATGCAAGAAAAATTAGTTTATGCAAGTTTTGTTTACAAAACGAGAGATAACCCAAACACTCCTATTTCAATGTAGCTACGGTTGAATGTACCCGAAAATACATATTAGTTATGTATTCCCTTTAGCATTCAAGAGATATTATGCAAGTGAAGTCTAAAAGATAACGTTTTTGCATTTGTATGAACAATGTAAGAAGAAAAAAAATTTTACCTAGTCGTTAGAAGATTTTAGTGGAAAATTTTCATGGGGTTTTTGTTAAATTAAGACAATGTGCTATGAGATGCAATTCCTAACTAAGAAAAACATGTTTTTAAGTGCAATGCAATAAATATGCTTCATGATTTTTCAAGAATTATGCATATACCCAAAGTTTTGGTTTTGTGCATGAAATGGAAATCCTAGACGCAGATCAGGAGTATAAATATGATAAGAATACTTACAGTGATGTTAGAAGCACAAATTTGTGGAAGAAAATGGTCTAAAATGTGATGGAGATTAAGTGTGTGTCGAGTATAGTAAGGTGATATGTTTTGGAGTGAGGAGTGAATAGTACTTGTTCTTGTTTATTAAATAATAAACTGGACTTAGCATGCGGCGGATCCGGCGGATCCCAAACAAAGGATCCGTCTTTGTTGTCGATTGGATCCGCGGATTCAGAACACATGTTTTGGTTTAGTGTCGTGTGTGCCTAAACTAATGTTTATACTAATGTTTCTCCTAATCACTAGGTTCCATTAATCCTAATCCAAGTCTAAGATAGTTGAAAGGTTCACGTTTAAGTGGTTTAGTGAGGATATCGGCAATGTTGTCCTCTGAGGAAACTTTCTCAATTGAGATGATTCCCTTCTGTACATTGTCGCGAAGGAAGTGATGGCGTATTTCAATATGTTTGGTTCTAGCGTGTTGGACTGGATTTTTGCTTAAATCGATAGCACCTTTGTTGTCGCAAAGAATGGGAATGTTGTTGAGTTCAATTCCATAGTCGACGAGAGCTTGTTTCATCCACAGTGCTTGTTGACACGCCTTTCCTGCAGACACATACTCTGCTTCTGTTGTTGAGATTGCGAGGGCAGTTTGTTTCTTAGCGAACCATGATGTGAGACAATATCCTACAAAAGTACAAATACCACTAGTACTTTTCCTATCAACATAGTCACCTGCATGATCTGAGTCGGTATACACTATGGTTTCTACACCCGTTCCTTTGGGATACCATAATCCTAAGTGTGTAGTACCTTTGATGTACTTAAATATTCTATTAACGGCTTCAAGATGGGACGTTTTTGGATCTTCTTGAAAACGTGCACATAGACAAACACTAAACATAATGTCAGGCCTACTAGCCGTAAGATAGAGTAAACTACCAATCATTCCTCTATATTTAGTGCTATCTACGGATTCATTTTCTTCATCCCTAGTGAGTTTGGTTTCGGAGGACATGGGTGTTCTCATGGGTTTTGAGTCTTCAAGACCAAACTTCTTAAGCATATCTTTGATATACTTTGATTGGTTGAAGAATATCCCATCTTCTAATTGTTTAATTTGGAGACCTAAGAAAAATTTTAGTTCCCCCATCATACTCATTTCAAACTCGTCATGCATGATTTTTGAGAAATCGTCGCATAACTCTTGACAAGTTGAACCGAATATAATGTCATCCACATATATCTGGACTATGATAATATGTGATCCCTTTTTCTTGGTGAAGAGAGTATTATCTACTAGGCCCATGGTATACTTATGGTCAACTAGGAAAGTCTTAAGTCGATCATACCAAGCTTTTGGTGCTTGCTTAAGTCCGTATAAAGCTTTCTTAAGTTTGAAAACATAATTTGGTTTTTCAAAGTCGGCAAAGCCGGGAGGTTGTGCAACATATACTTCTTCATTTATAAACCCATTTAAGAAAGCACTTTTGACATCCATTTGAAATAACTTAAAATCATGTGCACATGCATATGCAAGTAATATCCTAATAGACTCAAGTCTAGCTACGGGTGCAAAAGTTTCATCGTAATCTATACCTTCTTGTTGATTGTAGCCTTGAGCTACTAGCCTAGCTTTATTTCTAGATACAATACCATTTTCATCCATTTTATTTCTAAAGACCCATTTAGTGCCGATTATGGTTTGGTTTTTAGGTGGAGGGACCAACGTCCAAACATCATTTCTAATAAATTGATTTAGTTCTTCTTGCATAGCAATTACCCAAGATTCATCTTTTATTGCCTCGTCTATGTTTTTGGGTTCAACCGTTGAAATAAAACAAAAATAATTACTTTCATTTTGAGCTTTGGATCTTAATGTTCTTTCATTAAGTTTTCCTATGACGTTTTCTAATGGATGACTTTTAGTTTCTTTAATATTAATAATTTCTCCTTTTATGGGTTCATTGCCATTTTCAATGTTTTCTATATCATTAACCATTTGACTTTCAACTAAGTCATCATCTACCAAAGGTGATGTCTTAGAGGGAGGCGGACTTTCGTTGAATGTTACGTTCAACGATTCCTCGACTCTTGATGTTTCCTTGTTTAATACAATGTATGCTTTACTGATTGCGTGGTTTTGTAACCTTACAACAGGTTTTACCTCTCGAGGGATCTCAAGAGGCTTACAACCCCACCAGGCAGTGTACCTGACCGATGTAGTATAGTGTAGTGGTAAGTACGGGGGATTGATCGTTCTCCACAGGGAATAGTGTTCGTTAGGTATGAAAGGCTACTCTAATTAGGTCTAAGGGTCGAGGAAGATTCTTTTTATGTTTTTATATTTTTTTTATGAAAGCAAGTAAAATCTCGGTTTTGAAGGAGTGGGCGGAATTAGTTGCTAGTCAACTAACCCAAATTACTACGAATGCAAATAAAATAAAATAACTGAAATGAAAATGTGGTGAGAAACTTATGTGTAGAGAAATGTGTTTACTTAGATTTCCTTACTCCCTAACTATCTTTTACCGGTTAATTAGTGTGTATTAGTCGCGTGGATGACGGGTGTATTCCTTAATACCATTCGTGGGGTGGCGTACTTACTTCCCCAACTCTACAAGCTCCTACTTCACTCCTATGTCGAGCCGGCTAGGAAGCTCCTAACATGGGATCACTAGAATTCGCTTGTGCATTAAATACAACCATAAAAACCTTTAGTACGCATTTGGTTCATGTTTCTTAAGACGTTCAAGCAAGTTACCGAATAGGAAGTTAGCCAGTTTTCTTAAGCCTAACATAGATAAACAATCATCCAATACAACTAATAACACACTAACAACCAATAATCAATAGCTAGGTTTCATTAGATCTAAGCAAACACAAGATAAAATTAGCCTAACATGTTAAACAAAAGACAAGAATAAGATAGAATCAAACAACACATAGACATATTGAATGATTAATTGATAACTTATCTTTCAATGAAACATGGAAGATCTCAAGGCAAAAAGCCCTGAAAAAGTAGCTAAAATCGTCTTAGGGTTTTCTCCCAAAATTCCACACACTCAGCTCTCCTTAATGACAAAAAATTAGAAAACTATATATAGATTTTTGGATCTGACGGCGTCACCTTATGGAGTGTGACGCCGTCACCTCGCCGCTTTTAGGGTTCCCGGATGACCTTCTTGACGCCGTCCCTCTTTAGCTCTTCAAAAATCCATTCTGGCTTATCAAGGCTTGACGCCGTCGAACCATGAACGTGACGCCGTCCCCTTATGATTTAAGCCGTGACGCCCTCGATCAAGTTAAAGCGTGACGCCGTCAGAATTCACATGCTATTTTCACTGGCCCGTCATGAGTAAATTTCACGTCCAACTTTTCTTGCCAAGGCATGACGCCGTCCAGAGTAAAGTCTGACGCCGTCAAGAGTAACTTTTAGCCGATTTTTGAGACTTTGCCGTTTTCTTCACTTTAATGCTCCAAAAACGTCCAAAATGCCTCATTTTCCAGATTTCTCCTCAAAAGTACCTAAAATGACAAAAGGAACGATTTAGGGCAATATTTGATCAAATAAATACGATTTAAGGCTTAAATGACCCCTTAAAAGCGGTACACTTTTCGCTTCATCAAATACCCTTACACTTGATATTTGCTTGTCCTCAAGCAAATGCGCTTTTATTCTAATCAAAATACAAGTTAGGGGTCATTTAATGCAAACATAAAAGTAATTACAACAAATAATCGTTCCACTTCAATCATAATAAGCACGGAGATTATAAACTAGCACATCACAAGTAGTGTTTAGATACTCACATCTCTCAAGTGTCATCAAAATAAATCTCATAAATGAAAACGGATAATATCTCTCACTACCTGTCATAGCAAATAGATTACCATAGGCTTGGGAAAGGATCGAAAACCTCCTCCACTAGGCATAAGCACCTAAGATAAACTATCAAAGAGGGCTTTTAAATGGGTTATAACGTTAGGTGTAGGGAAAAGGAAAACACGGTTTTGTTGGATAAAGGATATTTTACTGGTGGCGAGTTAAAGATCTTGATCAATTACATGTACTATACAATGTTGCTAAGCCAAGACTAGACTCGATCTTAAGCTAGAAACGAAATAAAAAAATAACAAAAACATAAAACAAACATAAAATGAAACGGGATGGTAGTCCGTATGTTTTTTTCTATTTTTCTTTTTCTCAATTTTTTTGTATTTTTCTTGATTTTTTCGTTCTTTTTTTTTTTTTTTTTTTTTTTTTTTTTTTTTTTTTTTTTTTTTTTTTTGACATACACTATTGCCCTACCATCCAAAATAAAACATCATAGGGGCATTGCATTCCCCTTACACTTGAACTTTTACATAACTTTACAAATACTAATCTAATGACTCGAATTAAGATAATTGAAAAACTTGGAGTACTTTTAAAACATTTAGCAAATATGGGGGTAATAAATGATGTTCTTCCCCATTACTCCATTACACTAGTACTTTACCCATGAGTCCCAATCGTCCCAAAACAATATGTACAAGGATATGACTCGACTTAGCAACCATGTAATCAACTAGATAATTAACTTGGGTTTAAACAAATGTTGTAACAATAATGCACTAAAAATGAGTGCATACAAGGTAGGCTAAGGCGATTTGGGTGTACATTTAAGTGGGGTGTAACAAATTCTTCCCTTAAGTAAGATGCTTAAAGGTCGAAACGAAAAGATAGGCTCTGAGGGGTGTACTAGGGGTATCGTGTACTAAAAATGAGTACAACGCAAAGGGGTGTGGGAGAATTACTTGACCAATGTAGCCAAAGTAATTATAACAAAAACACAGGTGTAAAACAATGGGTTAATCCTAATGCCTCTTATCATGTAGTAAATCTAACTACACGAATGTAGTCTCACTTGTGGCCTTGGAATGGTCCTAACGCAAGTTCTAGAATCTAAGTGCTACCGGTACACACATCATAGCATAAATGCTTTTCCTACCAATTCTAGGGGCGAACCTCACATATTTGGGGGTGGAAAATTTTTTTAGTGGTACGGTTTTTGTGCTAGTCATATAACTCCTATCCGTGAGATGCTCATTAAGATCAAAGTTTCACTCCTAAATGTTGTAAAAAATTTTAAATTTGGCACTAAAATTACCTTAACAAGTATTTCTCTCAGTTTTATTACACATCTACTATTAAACAAACAAAAATCAAGCGTAATAGCATTCTCTAAAATCGTACTTTTACCCTCCCCTTACACTTAAGATGAACATTGTCCCCAATGTTCAAATAACAAGATGTAAAAGCATAAAGTAAAAGAATGAAATCAAATACTCCCCTGATTCGTTCGGTGGATAATGAAATTACACGGTTAAATCTTCCTCCAAAGAGAATGTTGAAACTCCATGACTAATGCATCGCCATAAGCTTGATTCCATAAACATCTCCTTGTCCAAAATAACCTGTTAAACCTGAGAAAACAAACACGAAAACCTGCATAACATCGGCGGGAAAAAATCTATATATAAGGATATAATGCTTGTGGAATGATAATTTTGCAGATTCCTGGAGATTATAAGTTGGAGATTTTAATAAAAACTTTTTATGAAAACAAAACTTTCAAAAATTTCTGGAAATTAAATCTGACGCCGTCAGGTTATAACCCCTGACGCCGTCAGAAATGACCTGACAAAAAATTTCATTTTAAGTTTCCGGAAAATTTCTGGAAAAACCTTTACCTTACTTCCTGGAAATCCTGCAAAACATCATTATGACTCGATACAAGCATTTGACTCAAACACACACTAATATGTATGCTAATTTATTATTATTACGATTCATGTTCATTTGTGTTCTAATAAACCGATTTAGATTTCCCTTACACTTAACTTTTGCAAAATACCTTTATATGTAGTTAAGACGAAGTTAAAAACAAAATAAAGCATTTTCACAAATTAGTTTTTGAACATGAATCAATAAGAATAAAAATTAAACACACATACGGAAACAAATAAAATCAAACAAACAAACAAACAAACAAAATAAACACACAAAGCAAGTAAAGCATGGGCTGCCTCCCAAGAGCGCTTGTTTTTGTTCGAGTCACGAGCCTGACTCTAACCTTATTTAACGGAAATATGGGAGGTTTTCCCTACACTTAGGATTAAGTGTGGGTGAAAGTAGCGATACACATCGACTCGGTATGAGTATGCCACGTGAGGAAAGAGTGGTGGATGAATTATATGCTCAAAGATGTGGGATCCAATCATCATAACCTTACCTAGTTCACTTTGGTCAATGGGTGAATTAAAGTTTTCTCCTAAAAAGGGATCATCTTCTATCAACTTCGAGAGACTCCTAGTTGGGAATCCATCTTGACCTAATAAACCCGGTTTAAACCCATAATGTTTCTTGTGATCAATCATGAATGGGTGATGTAAGTATGTAAGGTCATGGTTCACTCCTATGTTAGCTTCCTCTCTACAAGGCTTAGAGTCTACTACCTTAATCTTAACATTACCCGGACTACATGGTTTTGGTTTAGGCTCCGGTTCATCAAAACTAGGAACTTCCATAGAACTAAAAGAAAGGTTATGACTACAAGTATTCAAACCTATTTCTTCTAGTTTTGTTTGGTCCAAAGGTTCTACTTCAATTGGGGTTCCTATAGTCTCTTCTACTTCTTCCGGGTAAGTCACGGGCGGTGTGTGTGCCTCAAATGATGGTAGGACTTGTGGGGTACTTGGTGGGCTTATGTTACTTACCTCATCATTCCTTACGTCAAGCTCACCTATATCCTCATCATGCGTTTTAGTAGGATCTAACCCTAACATTTTCCCAAGTATCTCAAGTGCTTCTCTAGGCATCTCAACTTCTATGTCCAAATCATACGGATCATCCTCAATATTCTGACTGCTATATTCAAATTGCCCAAAAGATTCATCATGTGTTTCTTGAGATTCATCGTCATCGATCATAAAACCTAGGTCTTTTTGATCAATGTGATCATGCTCGGCTAGATCCTCCATCACATCAAGATCACCTAAGTGTTCACCCTGTATTATGGTAGTGCCTAACCATGACATGCAGCTAGGTGGCTCAACTCTACCCTCATCCCCAAACAAACTTGTTTCATGATCCTTGAAATTTGTGGTCAATTGACTTGTATTAATGTTTGTTGGGTTGTCTACCATATAATAATATTGGGCACACTCTTCAATAGCTTCCCATGCTTTCTCAGCACTTAATTCCCTAATATCCCTGCCGGCAATATGGTAAATGTCCCTTTGGGCATGTCGGTCGACATGATTGTAAAAGATTTGAGTTAGGGACCAAAATCGAAGTTATGATGAGGGACTTTTTGGAGTAAATATTTAAAACGAGTCCATGCATCATAGAGAGGTTCATCTTTATGTTGTTTAAACATCAAGATGTCATATGGAGTGGGTGAATTACGTGGTTGGTAGTATGGTGGATTCGCGTTCTCCATAATGGTGAACGGAAGAGTCAACGGAAATTACGAACAAACACACAAAGAAATAAGATAGACTAAAGAAAACCTAGAAAAATAAAATAAAAATCTCACTAGAAAGGAATCTAGTGAGTAGGCCTAATAGAAATAAAA
The DNA here is from genome assembly GCA_021014915.2 of Artemisia tridentata subsp. tridentata. Lineage (NCBI taxonomy): Eukaryota > Viridiplantae > Streptophyta > Magnoliopsida > Asterales > Asteraceae > Artemisia > Artemisia tridentata. Next base: position 19,061,163 of record CP139501.1, on the reverse strand, counting down.
ATTCAACCTAAACAATAACTATTCCCCGGCAACGGCGCCAAAAACTTGATTGCGTGGTTTTGTAACCTTACAACAGGTTTTACCTCTCGAGGGATCTCAAGAGGCTTACAACCCCACCAGGCAGTGTACCTGACCGATGTAGTATAGTGTAGTGGTAAGTACGGGGGATTGATCGTTCTCCACAGGGAATAGTGTTCGTTAGGTATGAAAGGCTACTCTAATTAGGTCTAAGGGTCGAGGAAGATTCTTTTTATGTTTTTATATTTTTTTTATGAAAGCAAGTAAAATCTCGGTTTTGAAGGAGTGGGCGGAATTAGTTGCTAGTCAACTAACCCAAATTACTACGAATGCAAATAAAATAAAATAACTGAAATGAAAATGTGGTGAGAAACTTATGTGTAGAGAAATGTGTTTACTTAGATTTCCTTACTCCCTAACTATCTTTTACCGGTTAATTAGTGTGTATTAGTCGCGTGGATGACGGGTGTATTCCTTAATACCATTCGTGGGGTGGCGTACTTACTTCCCCAACTCTACAAGCTCCTACTTCACTCCTATGTCGAGCCGGCTAGGAAGCTCCTAACATGGGATCACTAGAATTCGCTTGTGCATTAAATACAACCATAAAAACCTTTAGTACACATTTGGTTCATGTTTCTTAAGACGTTCAAGCAAGTTACCGAATAGGAAGTTAGCCAGTTTTCTTAAGCCTAACATAGATAAACAATCATCCAATACAACTAATAACACACTAACAACCAATAATCAATAGCTAGGTTTCATTAGATCTAAGCAAACACAAGATAAAATTAGCCTAACATGTTAAACAAAAGACAAGAATAAGATAGAATCAAACAACACATAGACATATTGAATGATTAATTGATAACTTATCTTTCAATGAAACATGGAAGATCTCAAGGCAAAAATCCCTGAAAAAGTAGCTAAAATCGTCTTAGGGTTTTCTCCCAAAATTCCACACACTCAGCTCTCCTTAATGACAAAAAATTAGAAAACTATATATAGATTTTTGGATCTGACGGCGTCACCTTATGGAGTGTGACGCCGTCACCTCGCCGCTTTTAGGGTTCCCGGATGACCTTCTTGACGCCGTCCCTCTTTAGCTCTTCAAAAATCCATTCTGGCTTATCAAGGCTTGACGCCGTCGAACCATGAACGTGACGCCGTCCCCTTATGATTTAAGCCGTGACGCCCTCGATCAAGTTAAAGCGTGACGCCGTCAGAATTCACATGCTATTTTCACTGGCCCGTCATGAGTAAATTTCACGTCCAACTTTTCTTGCCAAGGCATGACGCCGTCCAGAGTAAAGTCTGACGCCGTCAAGAGTAACTTTTAGCCGATTTTTGAGACTTTGCCGTTTTCTTCACTTTAATGCTCCAAAAACGTCCAAAATGCCTCATTTTCCAGATTTCTCCTCAAAAGTACCTAAAATGACAAAAGGAACGATTTAGGGCAATATTTGATCAAATAAATACGATTTAAGGCTTAAATGACCCCTTAAAAGCGGTACACTTTTCGCTTCATCAGTATGCTTTACTGTTTTGTGAGTACCCAAGGAATACACCTTCATACGACTTTGGGTCGAACTTAGTGAGATAGTCCTTTGTGTTTAAAATGAAGCACTTGCTTCCAAAAACTCTAAAATATCCTAATGTAGGCTTTTTGCCTCGATAAATTTCATAAGGAGTTTTATTTAAAAATTGTCTAATTAAAACTCTATTAAGGATATATGTAGAAGTATCTACAGCGTGACACCAAAACTTTTGTGGTATGTTTTGTTCATTTAACATAGTTCTACTCATTTCTTGAATTGTTCTATTTTTACGTTCTACTACACCATTAGATTGAGGTGTACGAGGAGCCGAGAAATTATGAGTTATTCCATTATTATCACAAAAATTTCCAAATTGAATTTCATTGTCAAATTCTCGACCATGGTCAGTTCTAATAGATATTATATTACTTCCTATTTGATTTTGAATTTTCTTGCTTAGAATTTCAAATTTATCAAATGCCTCATTTTTAGTTTTCAAAAACTTTGTCCATGTATATCTAGAGTAATCATCTACTATGACTAAAGTGTAAAAATTTCCTCCATAACTTTGTATAGCCGACGGGCCAAACAAATCCATATGTAATAATTCTAGGCATCTAGATGTAGATACCATGTTTTTAGCCTTATGGCTATTATGTACTTGTTTCCCAATTTTGCAAGCATCACAAAAGTGTTGGTCATATTTCAACTTGGGTAGGTTCCTAACGAGTTCTTTGGAAGACAAGGATTGAATAAGCCTCATATTAGCATGACCTAAGCGTCGATGCCATAGAGTTGAGTTTTCGTCCAAGGAGGTAAGACATAACTTATCTTTAGGTGTTTTATCTAATTTCATAACATAGACATTATTCTTTAAAACACCTTTTCCTACGGTTATGCCATCTTTAAGCATTTTACTTCCATTTTCACTGAAAAGGACGTTATACTTTTTGCGGCATAATTGACTTATACTAAGTAGATTAAATCCTAAATTATCTACATGAGCAACATCATCAATAGATAGAGAGTCATGAGAGATTGTACCTTTTCCGATGATTTTACTTTTAAGCTTGCTACCGAATGTGACATTACCTCCGTCATACACTTGGTAGGTTGAGAAAAGATTTTTGTTTCCCGTCATGTGTCTTGAGCACCCACTATCTTTGATCCACTCATCAGGTTCAAGATCAACTTTCAAGCATACCTAAGTTCATAAAAGACTCAAGCATTTGGTCCCCAATATCTCATGGGTCCGTTTGGGTTAAACATGACATTATCATGGTTTATGTACTGAAAAGGTGGACAATTGTTCCACGGCATATAATTAGGACCATGAAAGTTTCTAGACATGTTTTGGTTCCAATTATTTTGATAAGTGTGTTGTGAATTAGCTATACTCTTTGGAAAGGGGTGTTTGGGAAAATTCATCTGAGGTCTTTGTTGATCCGTTTTAACTCTATATTCATTTCTAGCTTGACCTCTTCCTAAAGATACTGCTGGTTTGTGTTTATTATTGGTTATGCTACTGTTAGGTTTCTTAGTAACTTTAACAAACTCGGAACGGTCGACTTTGTGAACCTTCTGTTCAACTTCTGTACCCGCGGATCCTTTGGATATACCTGGCGGATCCAAATTTTTGGATCCGTCGGATCCGTGAGTGTCTAACTCTGTTGAATCAGTTTTAATCACAGTCTGTTCCTTATAATCACTTAAGGTTCCTAGTTTCATAAAGCCTAGACCTGTTTTATCATGAGGTAGCTTTTGCATTTTCATTATTTCATCTGCACAACTTATGTTTTTATCAAACCTTTTAAACTTTGAATTTTGTTTGATTAAATCTTCCTGTGTGGTTCTTAAGGTTTCTAGTTCAAGTTTTAGTTCTTGACAAGACACACATGTTTCTTTACTAACTTTACCTTTTTCAATTCGTATTGCTTTTTCTTTAAGCCAATATATTTCATTTTCTAAAAGTGTTGTCTTTGTTTTCAAAAATTTGTTTTTGTTTATGATTTTTAAAGTGACATCACACAGTTTGTTATATTCTACTTCTAAGGTTTCATCATCTATAAAGGAGTATGAATCAGAATGTACCTCTTCTGTGTCATTAGCCATAAGTGCAATTTCGTTGTTCTTAGGCTCATCATCATCATCTCCTTCACTATCGCTCCAAGCTCCACTAACGAAGGCTCTTTGAGACTTGGTCTTTGGAGGCTTTGGACATTCTCCTATTAAGTGACTGGAGTCACCACACCTATAGCATTTCCTATCATCCTTACCTTTCTTATCGTCACGATCTTTCCGAGAGGATTTCTTTTCATCACGAGGTGGTTTTACGAACTTTCCTCGTCTCCTGAAGAATTTCTTGAAATCCCTCACGGCCATGGCATATTCTTCATCATCACTGTTTGAACAAGACTCATCATCACTTGACTCGACTTTGGCTTTCAAGGCAATAGACTTAATCTTCTCCTTTTTGCCTTTGACAATTTCCGAGTCTTTTTCCATAATCATTTCGTGAACTTTTAGGTTTCCTATGAGCTCATCCAGTGTCATGCTTGAGAGATCCTTAGATTCTTCAATAGCTGTCACCTTTGCTCTCCATTTCGGATGGAGTGCTCTTAGAAATTTCCTGACAAAATTCTTGCTAGAAAAAGATTCGTCAAGTGCTTTAAGTGATGTAATAATAGTATTGAACTTAGCAAACGCACTATCAATGGTCTCATCTTCAGAGATAACAAATTGTTCGTATTGTTGGACAAGAAGATCAATTTTGTTATCTTTTACTTGTGAGTTCCCTTGATGTGTGATAATAAGAGATTGCCAAATATCCTTAGCCGTTTTACACATAAAAACTTTTTCATATTCTTTCTTAGGTAAGGCATTATAAAGCATCATTTTGGCTTCGTTATTTTTGGCAATTAGTTTCTTTTGCTCATCACTGTGACGAGTAAGAGAAGCTCCTTCATCCCGACCACCCGAAATATTATTACTAATAGGCTTGTAATCACCATCAACTATAATATACCATAGATCTATATCCTTTGACTTTACATAAGTCTCAAAGCGATTTTTCCAATAAATAAAACAATTTGGTTCAAATAGAGGTGGTCTCTGCATAGATTGCCCTTCTTTAAAGTTTTCAAAATCCATGGATCGTTTTAAGTTTTAAAATACAATATATTTTAAAGATCTTAAGTAACGTAGCTCCTGATGCCAATTGTGGATAACTAGAAGGGGGGTTGAATAGTTTTTACCGTTTTTAAAGTTTTATTTGCTTTGTTACTATATGTTAATTCAAAGGAAACAATCACAAATAAATAATCACACAATGTAAACAAAAGATAAAGAGAGGAAAGATCAAACCACACGACACAGTTGTTTATAGTGGTTCGGCTACAAGAACTCTATTCCTTGCCCTACTCCACTCCCCGAGTTTCCTACTCGAGAGTTTATCTTTCACTAAGAAACAAACTCCTTTCCTAGGCGGAGAAAACCTTTACACGTCGCTTACTTCCTTTTCCGGTACTAAGCTAAACACCAAGTTCTTTCACAAGGTAGAACCAACCTGACGTCGCCTAATTACTTTACCGACACTAAGCTAGATGTCGAGTTCTTTACAAGGGTACAACCACTCCCTACACTCTTTGTACTTTAAGGACTAAAGTACTAACCACACTCACTGATTACAAATGATAGATATGATGTGTGAAACAAACTATAAGATCACACAGTAATGCAACTAAAGGATTACGGTTCTGTAGATCCTTGAATGCTTGATCTCTTTTCTACAACATGAAAGATCAAAGTGAAATGCAACTATGAATGATGTTAGTAAGATATGTACTGAATGAATATATGTGTTAAGCTATATGAGTGATGAGAGAGCCAAATGATCAGCTTCCTATTTATAGGCAAGCTGATCTTCAGCTCACGGATCCGGCGGATCCCTCAAAAGGGATCCGTCCTTTATAGGACTTGGATCCGTGGGATGTGACAGCTATGTAATAGTTGTCTCTTACCATATCTTAGTTGTATCTTACCATATCTTCCAAGATCTTCAAATGTCAACTATGTTGCTTGCATATCTAACCAAGATATATCAAAGATATTGTATGTGATGCATACAATGATGTCATGGAATGGTTTATGAATTAAAGTTTCCTTTTAAGGAAACAAGTTACTAAACTTGTAATTCTTAGTTAATATGTGAAGTGTAAAGTGTGTACTTAAGAGACTAAGCTAGTATTTATTATTTGCTAAAAGATATTCCTTATATTTGTCATTAACAAAACTAATGAAAGATCAAAGAATATAAATAACGTTTTTGGGACGCTATTTGTATTAACACATATGTACCAGATTAATGAAAATGTTGATAGCAATGAAGATCCAGCAGTGGATGCACACATAGATACATGATGATAATATGCGGCGTTTGAAGAAATACAATTATTGAAGGCGCGCATATATGTTCAACTTCTAGAAGTGTTGATAACAATGAGTTGAACATATGTTCGTTTGCGTTAAATATTATTAGTGCATACATGTATAGATCGTTTAGATTCAAGTATTTTTTTTCTTTTTAGAAACTTGTATTTTAATTGTATTTCAATCGATATCGACTTTTGTGTTTAACATATATGTTCTTGGTTTGTTATAAATTTACATTATCTAAAAAATACGTACGCATTTTACTATTTGAAAAACATGCATGTTGTAAAAATTATTGCACAGATTAAAATAAAAAAACTAATTCGTAAAAACACATATGCACTAATAATTTTTAAAACAAAGCATGCTGGAAAAAAAGCGGAAAAAAAAATCCGAAAATTAAGTGTATAAAAAAATGGAATTTTATTAAAAAAATAAAAATAAAATAAAAAAAGTGTCATTTACTATTATGCCCTTATGAATAAAATAAAAATCTTTAATATTTTAAAGAATCTCATTGGTCTAGAAGGGTTCTCGCAGTTCCTGCACTTAAGAGGGTTCTGAAAATAAAGCCCCCCTATATATATATATATATATATATATATATATATATAGAGGGAGACTTTCTTGCGAGAACTGACAGAACCACAAAAAACATACATGCACGCCTTTTAAAATAAAATAAAAATACATGCAAATCATCAATAATCGTAAGTATCCACCTATGTTCTTCAATATCATCATGAACTCATCCTCTTTTTTCAAAAAAACCTTACACACGGCCGCAATATTGTCATTGCACGCCTTATAAGAACATACATGCACACCTTCAAAGAAAAATTTTGTATTTCCAATTTCTTATCAAATTCTATAGAACAACCATGTTTTTAAAAAAACATATATGTTGTTTTTAGAACATATGTGCAAAAATACAATTATTGAAGGCGTGCATGTATGTTTTTGATGGTTTTGTCAGTTCTTGCAGATAAGATGGTTCTCACAAGAAAGTCTCACTATAATATATATATATATATATATATATATATATATATATATATATATATATATATATATATAGTCTCACTATATATATATATATATATATATATATATATATATATATTCCACGACGTGGGCTGGCCACTATGGCGCCACCCACGGTACCGTGAGCCATCCAAATCTCTCGGCTGGTCCGACGGCGCAAGATCACCAGCCATGCGTACCGATCGCTCTTAGGTGTCAAGGTTTATAACCGATTATATTTGTTTGTCACATCAAATGTTTAGGCTTATTCAGACATGGCTTTTAAGATCTTGTCCCTTGACGTAGTGTACCAGTTTTCTGCTAGCTTGTTTAATTTATTTTTGTTAGAATAAATTGCAAAAAATGTACTCGTGGTATGTTTAAATCGCAAGTACAGTCCTTTTTATTTTGAAAGTGATAGTGAGAAATCTTTGGTGCAAATATCGTTTTTGTCGAAAAGTGAAATGACTAAATTGCTCAAAGTGAAATGTCAACGTCTCAATGAAGGCAAAGCCATTCTAGTTATGGGGATATAATCCTTGCTGCTTGCAGCCTGCTGTTTTGGCCTTTTTTTGCTACTGTAGCCATTACACCTTCGCCCAAATGATCTTGTATACCCCCAATTCAAATATGGAGAAAGGATATGGAAGCAAACATGGATGGGTGAAAATGTGAAAGCAAATATGAGAAGATTTTTGGCCAAAGAAGCCTTGCCACAGGCTCCTGCTGCCGCAGAGATCATATCCTCTTTAGTTATTTAACTTTTAAGTGTGACATATTTAGTATATTTGGTGCCTGATTAAGCATACAAAATACGTAAAAACATACGGGGATGCGATTGTTCTACACCATAACGATTTCATAGAATATCTCATCTCTATTATATATAAAGCAAAAATATTTTTGTTTGAAATTAAAAAACTTAAAAATAAGTAATGTTCAATCCTCAAAGTACATTATTAAAACTTAAATTTCAATCTTTTCCTTATTTTTTTCACATAAAATTTCGAACAATGTTGCCTAAATAAAATATTTGCCTTCACAATGTTTTTGCAAATTTTAAAAAAGATACATGACAACTTCTTTTTAATGTAGTTTTTTAATTAAAGAAAAGAGAAACTTTTTTGTATTTAATCCCGACATTAGTGTCAAAAAATTCTTCAACAAACTTTACTATATAAGATACATATTATAAAAAAGATGTTATATAAAGAGTCGAGTTATTTTAGAAACCAAACATTCCTCACATACCAAGGGACTCATCCCCACCATCCATCTAAAAAGAAATCAATGGTTGAGATTAAAAGCATTTAATATTTCACCAATTTTTTATAATTTAAATATCTCTTAAACCGTTAATCGTTAAGCGAAAATAATTACACCATCGCGACAAGCATTTAATTATCTTTCTATAGACGGGCATTTTGATATACTTTCGACAAAAAAAAAAAATTCGTTTTTTTCACGTTTTTTTTCGTAGCCGAAAAAATCATATATGATATATCATATATGATATTACATATCATATATGATATATATGATATATCATATATGATATTACATATAATATCATATATGATATGTAATATCATACATGATATTACATATAATATCATATATGATATGTAATATCATATATGATATATCATATATGATTTTTTCGGCCACGAAAAAAAACGTAAAAAAATGAAAAAAAAAAAAATTGTCGAAAATATATCAAATTGCCTATCTATAGAAAGATAATTAAATGCTCGTCGTAACGGCATATTTTTTTTCGCTTAACGATTAACGGTTTGAAAGATATTAATATTTGAAAAAAAAGGATGAAAGTGGGTTTTTTAAATTGTTGGGATTAATCTCATCCATTAGATCAAATAAAGATGGAGGGTGGAGATTAGTCCCTTGGTATGTAAAAAAAGTTTGGTCCTCAAATGATCTTAAATCGTTATATAAATTGTTGAACAAGTTTCAAACAAAACTGAGATTAACATAATTGTGATATTTTATTTATTGCGTGTTCTATTTTAGTCATATATATATATATATATATATATATATATATATATATATATATATATATATATATATATATATATATATATATATATATATATATATATATTCATTTTATTTCTTCGTATGTTTCAGATTCATATCATTCTTGCTCTTAATCCCGCTCCCAAGTTCGATCTGTACCTCAGTTCCAATACCACGACTATAAATGTTTGCCAATATAAAATCTCGATGCTATGCACGGTTACTCGTCTAATATATTCGTAATAATGTTATTGTTAAGTCATATTACTTGCTAAAACCATATAAAGAATGGTCTATTTCACCATCCATAGGGTAGTTTCTAGCATGTTGCGCGCGCAAGCAACTTGTAAAAACACGTAAAACTAACAAAAATCTCTAAATTGATCACATCACTTGTAAGTACACTGTAATTTTCTTTTTTGCTTTCAATTCATTTATTTTTAGTAGTTGCGTGAGTGTTTTGCTACTTAAATCTACGTTTGAGAATAAATAGGATAACAGGATTCCAGCTGTAGTTTATTGGCCGTTAGGTCGGTCAAACTGTCCATGTAGCTAAAGTCAAGCCAATTGTTCGTATCTTTATAATATACGGTTAAATATTATTAAGTTAAACTTGCTATATTTAAGGTAATCAAGTATACAAAGTTATTCGATACTAGAGTAACATATAATTGTTGGAAACTTAGGACGTATGGTCATGTTTGGCAACAAGCATTTGGAAGCTTTTAAGAGCGACAAGTGGTAAGCATTTTAGATGAAAAGCTTGTTTAACAACACCTTAACAAGCGTTTGAATATTATGTTACTGCTCCAATTTAAATGCTTCTTGAAGAAGCATTCCAGAGTTGCTCCAAGCATTTAGTTTCTGAAATTACTTATATACCCTCATCTATTTATCTAGTTTTATTTTATTTTAATGTGTATATGACCTTTTTAGTAATTTTACACTTTATAATTACAGTTACAACTACGTTACCAAACTCGTTTTTCAAACAAACAGCTACTGCTTACTGCTACTGTTACTGCTAGTGCTACTGCTACGTATCGCCAAATATAGCAGTGTCTCAAATCTGTCTAGTTAATTGTCGACTCAATGTAAATGATGTTAGGAATATAAATATTCAGATGAAGGCTCGGTCACCCCGAGTATCTATTTAACATTTACATAGCTCGTAGGCTTATTTATATTAGCTTAGTACTATTAGTATTATTAGTTTTATTAGATTAGTCATATCTATATTTGTGGAGTGGGTTGGGTCTTTACCCTCTGTCAGCTCACTCCACAGCCCACTAGGGGCACCAATATTAGGAACTATATAAACCCCTTCCCACACTTGGGAAGGGTTGGAACTCTTGTCACACTTTTCACACACTAATCTAATTGATACAAGTTTCTCCCAACTCTCTCTCTCTAGTTCATCTCTCTAACTCATCAATGGATCTAATCTTCCATAACTCAAGGCCACCCGAATAATCCACACAATCAAGTTGTTTAGATTCTACAATTGGTATCAAGAGCCATGGTTAGGTTCGGTTGATTGTGTGTGCTTGGACTCGTGGTCTTTTGTTGTCTCGGTCTTGTTTTGGGGCTTGAACTGTCATGATTTGTGTTGCGTCATTTTGGGTTTTCATGTATTGGGATGTGTTGGATTTTGTTGAATTTGGCATTGAAAATATGGTGTAGTTTGTCGTGGGTTTCATCCGCATTATTTTCGTCCTTGTTATTTGCCTTGTTCGAACAGTATGTAATGTTAGTTGGGTATATGTGTTTAATGGTGTGGCTTGGTTTCTTGTTTTCTTGCTCTAATGTTTTTCTTGGTTCGATCATAACACAAGAAACTCAAGTCGAGAAACAGTTTTCTTTCTTGCTGCTCCTTTGGCCCAAGATCTAACTATAACTGTTTTCTTGGCTCTCTTTTGGTTCGAAAACATTGTGATGAAAAATTCTATGACTAAATCTTTGTCTATTACTTGGTTGGCTAAAGGTTTTCTTTCCTTGTTGCGGGTTGTGGCTTTATTCTCTTTGTTACGGAGGTATTTCGGTGGTATTCTCCTTATGTGACTGGTGGTACGTCAGCTTGTTATGGTGTTCATAGTGGCGTTTTGTGCGGTCCTCTTGAATGTACTTTGATTTTGCTGCTGGTGTATGCTTGAAAGGATAAGATTGTGTAGCGTTTTGCCTGTCTCACTTTATGTGATTTGGCTTTTAACTAAAACCGAAAAAGAATACAAAAATGGTGAGAGTGACTTTACTGTCTGCCACATTTTTTGTCATCTTTCTCTTGCGTTTTGTGTTGAACTAGCAATTTGTCTGAAAGTAGCGATTTGTGTCTAAAAGATTAGTAGCGATTTGAAGCAATTTGTGGCCTAACCTAAACCAAATGCTGCCAAAATTTTAACAGATTTGGCGTTTTGTCTACCACTCAGTCAAACCGGTCAACAGTCAAACGGTCAAATTTGGTCAACGAGTTATCGAATATCAAAATGAAAGAATAGAAGAAGATGAAGCTGAGTCATTGACCTCTACCACTACAAATTCCGCAGCAACAAGAACAAACCCGATCAAGCAAACAACTTTACAACAATAAAGGAAACCTCAACAACAAATTCCAACCTACAACAACATCAGTCACAAGAACAATCAACGACAAATCCATTGTGTTCAAAATTACAAACAACAAATACAACCTCATTCATTCACCCAGTCAACCTCATCAGAACAACAAATTACATCCGAAATTACATTTGAAAATTACAACTACAACATCTTAAATAATTATCAAACTACTCACATCACTAGTGTTGCCTGTTTCAAATATCTTTTCACGTGTAAATTCACTCGAAGATAACGCTCATCATAGATCTCAATGTTGTTGTTTATCAAATTACGAAACCTAAAAGAAAGATAAAAACAAGAATGTTTTTAATCTCACTTTCTTTCGATTCAAATGAAGAACATAATAAACACTACTAAAACCTACCCGAGACCTTTGGTTAACTCTACCTTGTGGTCTTGAGTCTCGATCGTAAAGATGTTGCAACAAGAAGATTAAAGAGTCGTGTAGGGTTCTTAGCCGTGGACTATGTGTGGGTTGTGACTACAAGGATGAGTGGTGTTATGAGTTTGGATACCTTCGCTTGTGTCACTGAATGGATTTTGGCGATCTTGAGAAAGGGTTTTGTTGTCTATGAGATGAAGGGCATGTTTGTTTAATTTTTTCATTAAGTCATGTTAATTAACAGATGACTTAATGCAGACAACCTCAGTTTTATTACTTAATATTTTCAGTCATCTTTCTATATTAAGTCACAAACAAACAGTTTTCATATGACTTAATTAATTCAGTTTTTTTCATATTAAGTCAATTAAGTCGAAATCAAACACCCCCGAAGATGAGTTAGGCGGTCTGAAAGTGGTGTGTGAGTAGGGATTGTGCAAATTATAATTATTTAGGGTTAAGTATTGACTTAATACCCGAATTGTTAGGAGTTGTTAATGGTCTGGGCTTTTTCATGGGAATGATGGGCTGTAATCGTATCTTACCTTGTTAGGATCTCTGGGAAATAAGAGTTTCTCAGTGATGGGAGGATTGTTGGGATATGAGAAATAAGGAGTTTCTCATTGCTGCCGATAGTGAAGCTGGTTCCTGTCGATAGTGTTGCATTGCTGCTGCGGTTGGTTCCTGCCGATAGTATTGTTTTGTTTCTGCCGATAAGGTTGATTGCTGCGGATAGTTATTGTTTGTTATCCGTAGGTTTAGAGAGTTTGTTAGATTTATTTTTAGAAGAGATTGTTGTTTATCTCTTCACACGTTTTCTTGTAAGACGGGTTAGGGTTAGGGTTTCTTATCATTATAAAAGAAACATCCCGTCCATGAGTTATACAGACTTTTAACGATTTCAATATTCAATATCACCTTTCTTAGTTCATAGTCTGATCCATAGAGGATCAGTGTCGTTTAGAGTTTTCTTCTTTATTATACTTGTTGTTTAGTTTCCGCATAAACACTTGTATACCATACAGAGGTTCTTGTTTAACCAAGCTCAATCTAGCTCGAAGTACTCGATCCTACAAGTGGTATCAGAGCCTGGTTAGGATCTCTGATAAAGAAGAAAAAGTTCGATTTCATATCTCTCAACCCTCTTTCAATGAAAGACGAAATCCCTCAAAACAATGTCATTAACCCTGAAGAACACCAACCCAAACCTGAAACCTCTCAAGTCCAAACACAAATCGTCACCACCATGTCCACCAACAATGCTAAATTCCCATATCTGAAGAAAGATGAGTATGAAGTCTGGGCTATGAGAATGGAATATTGGATCACGAACACTTATTACAATCTGTGGAATGTGATTCTTAAGGGAAATAGTAAGAAGAATACTGGAAGGGATAATGATGGCAATATCTATATAGAGCCACCTGTTACTGCAGAAGAACACCTTGCTGTTCAAAGGGAAACCAAGGCAAGAACCCTTCTACTTCAAGCTATTCCAGAAGATCATATGAGTGATTTTCATCACTTGGATGATGCTAGAAAGATCTGGCATGCTGTAAAAGACAGATTTGGAGGGAATGATGAATCCAGAAAGATGAGAAGGTCTATGCTCAAGCAAGAATTTCAGGAATTCAAGATCTCTGAGGCTGAGGGGATTCACAAAGGGTATGACAGATTCCACAAGATCCTGAGCCAACTCAACCAGTTGAAAGCTAGGCCGGATGATGAAGACTGCAACACAAAGTTTCTGAGGGCTTTGCCACCATCATGGTCTCAGGTTTCCATAACACTCAAGGCCAAAGGAGGACTGGATTATATGAGCTTTGATGATCTGTACAACAAGCTGAAAACCCTTGAAATTGATATCAAAGGGTATTCCACCTATGCACCTCATACTCCAACCCATACTGCTTTTGTTAGTAACTCTGGTCCTAACAAAACATCATATGGAAACAGTCCAACACCATCAATATCATCAATCTCCTACTCACCTGTCACACCAAAAGCTCAGACTAGATCTGATAATCTTGTAGTGGATGTGCTTCATTCATTTGTTGCTGAGAGTACACCACAGCAGAAGATTGTGTATGAAGATTTCAATCAGGTTGATGAATTGGATCTAGAAGAGATGGACTTAAGATGGCAAGTGGCTATGATATCATTGAAATTGGATAGGTTTGAAAAGAAGGCAGGAAGAAGGGTCAACTTTGATGGACAGGAACCTGCCAGGTTTGACAGAAGGAAGGTGAGGTGCTATAAATGTTCTCAAACAGGACATTTTGCCAGGGAATGTACAGATAAGAAGGTAGATGACAAAGCACGATATTCTGCTTTCAAAATTCAAGAGCTGGATTCAGAGGACCCCAAGGCTTTGGTATCTGTAGATTCGATGGTGGATTGGGAGCATCATGAGAAGACAGTTGCAAGTGGAGCAGATAAGGTCTATGGGATGATAGCTGGATATGGTGAGAAGAAACAAGTGGCTGGTCAGTTTGGAATGATGGGTCATCCATCTCAGGTACAAAACTGTCCATTTGGTTGTGAATCTATATATGCTAAATTAAAACAGGAATTTGATGATATAGAAAGTGAAAATAAGGATAACTTTATTCAACTTAAGGCTCATAAAAAGGCTGTTAAAACATTAGAACAACAAAAGGTCTGGTATCAACAACAACAGTCTGCTTATGAAGTAAAAATAAAGGTGTTGGAAAGAGATTTAAAAAATGCCACTAATGAGTTTAAACATTCTGAAAGGGAAAAAGCTAAGGTAGTTTTAGAAAATCAAGAGTTACAGTCTAAGCTAGATAATTCCTTAGCTAGATTTGATAAGTGGAAAGACTCATCCAAAAACCTTCACATGCTTATTGATAGTTCTATGTCTACTAAAACTAAAAGAGGTTTAGGGTTCGGTGACCTAATAGGGCCAAATCAGTATTATGACCCTAATGAGTATAGTGTTTTTAATCCGGAACCTGTAGATTATAGAAAACCTGTAAAGTATGTGAAGGAGGGAGGAATGAATGATGTTCCTCCACCCATAACTGGAACATTTAAACCTGCTAATCCTTTTGATGACTTTGATGATTCACAAATGATCTATGGCAAACAGGAAAAGGACTTGCCTAATCTTGATTGTGACTCTAATGAATTTGTCTCTTGTTCTTACAGTGACAAATCTTCAGAAATCAAGACTAATGACTATGCCACATGTGGATCAAGTGATAAGTCAGCTTCAATAAAGTCAGAAGATCTCTCCTCAGAAGTAGCTACTGATCAATCTCACTCAAAGACAGCTGCATTTGAAGATATTTCTTTTGATAGTGTTAAAAACAATAATGTTTCTAGTTGTGGTTCTGTTTCAAATGTTTCTAGTTGTGATTCTGTTTCAAACAATTATGGTTGTGGTTTTAATTCTGTTAAGGATAATTTTGTTTCATGTGTTGGTTTGAATAATTCTGTTTGCAATGAGAAAGTTATTGTTAAGAAAAATTCCCCTAGAAAGAAATCTTGCTTTGTGTGTCGTAGTTATGATCATCTTATTAAAGACTGTGACTATTATGAAAAACAGATGGGATTATATGCTTGTAAAAATAGGTCTGTATGGAAAAATGTTAATGATATTCCCCCTTATATTCCTCAAGCAGCAAGGAGAACTTCAGTTGCTTCTGGCAAGCCAGTTTCTGCTGGTAAGCCTGTTGCTGCTGAAAAGTTCATTCCTTCCGATAAGCCTGTTCCTGCTGCTTATCCTGTTCCTGCTGGCAGGATCAATCCTGCTGGTTGGAAAAGCAATATTGCTAGACCTTTCAGCAGACCTACTAGTACTTACTTTCAAAATGATATGAGACCTGTTTGTTTTGACACAATGCACAAGGGAGGGGCAAGATGGAAAACTGCTGTTAAGTCCTCAGCAGGTTGTTCTTGGAAAATCAATAACCAACATATGACAATGGGGTCCAAGATCAATGGTGGATCTCATCAATCTCCAGGGTTTAATTCTTATTGATCCACTAGGCAGGCTCAAGTCAGCAATGGCTTGAGTCTCTCTTGTATCTAATGTTGTATATGTATTCTTTTTCTCAGGATTTTCCTTTTAGAAGCAAAGATGTTGGAATTGTTGACAGTGGATGTTCCAGGAGTATGACAGGGAATTTGGACAGATTGCATGATTTTGTACCTTTGAATGGAGGTACTGTGACATTTGGAGGAGGAGATGGAATAATTTCTGGGAAGGGAACTATCAAAACTGCCAAGCTGGACTTTGAAGATGTGCTTTATGTGAAGGAACTCCAAGACTTCAATTTGTTCTCTGTCTCTCAAATCTGTGACAAGAAGAACAGTGTTCTCTTCACTGAGAATGATTGCTTTGTGCTGTCCAAAGACTTCAAGTTGCCTGATGAAAGTCAGGTTGAACTTAAAGTTCCTAGGACTTACAATCTTTAAAGCTTCAATCTTAGTGATGTTCAGCCTGAGGGTTCACTTGCTTGTCTAGTTGCAAAAGCTTCTGTGGATGAATCTAATAAATGGCACAGAAGAATGGCCCATGTGAATTTCAAGACCATTAACAAGCAGGCTAAGAATGGTTTGGTTAAAGGGCTTCCTTTGAAGATCTTCTCTAATGAGCACAATTGTGTTGCCTGCAACAAAGGAAAGCAGCACAAAGCTTCATACAAGGCTATAACTGCTGTGAGCAACATCTCTGAGCCTTTGCAGCTTCTTCATATGGATCTTTTTGGTCCTACATCTATCAGAAGTATTGACCATAAGAACTACTTCCTGGTGGTTACAGATGATTTTAGCAGGTTTTCTTGGACTTTCTTTTTGGGTACTAAAGATGAAACTTATCCAGTTCTTAGGGATTTTATTGCCTTAATAGAAAATCAGCTAAGTAAAAAGGTTAAGTCGATAAGGTGTGATAATGGCACAGAGTTTAAGAATTCTAATCTTATTGAACTCTGTGGGAGTAAGGGGATAAAAAGGGACTATAGTAATGCTAGAACTCCACAACAAAATGGGGTTGCAGA
Source organism: Artemisia tridentata subsp. tridentata (assembly GCA_021014915.2). Lineage (NCBI taxonomy): Eukaryota > Viridiplantae > Streptophyta > Magnoliopsida > Asterales > Asteraceae > Artemisia > Artemisia tridentata. The sequence goes on along the minus strand of CP139501.1, from coordinate 19,044,094 downwards.
AAGGAAAAATAGGACCCTGATAGAAGCAGCTAGGACTATGTTAGCTGAATCTAAGATGCCTACTATGTTTTGGACTGAAGCAGTATGCACTGCTTGTTATGTGTTGAATAGGGTATCTATTACTAGTCCTCATAATAAAACACCTTATGAACTTTTGTCTGGGAAGGTTCCAAACATTAGTTACCTTAAGCCTTTTGGATGTCATGTCACTATTTTGAACACTAGTGATTACCTAGGCAAGTTTGATGGGAAGGCTGATGAAGGGTTTATTGTTGGATATTCTGCTCATAGTAAAGCCTATAGGGTTTATAATCTGTCTTCTAAGAGAATAGAAGAGACTCTCAACTTAAGATATCTTGAAGATAAACCTAATTTGCAGGGTGCTGGTCCAGAGTGGTACTTTGATCTGGATTATCTAACTGACACCTTAGGTTATAATAGATTTAAATCAAATCTATCTGTTGGTACAAATGTTTCTCAAACTAACAATGCAGGTACCTCGGATGATGATTCTGATGCAGAGAGTGATGAACGACCTATAGTTGTTCCTTCTTTTCCCTCTAACAACATTTCAGGTTCAAAGCTCAAAGATTCTTCTGCTATGGCTGGAGGTGATTCTAGTTTTGCAGAAGATCTTGCTCGACTTCAAAGACAAGAGTTTAATGCCAAGAGAGCTGCTGAGATGTTTGGTTCTGGGTTTTCTAAAGAGACAGAGGAGATTTTGAGAAAGGCTGAAGCTGAAGTTAGAAGGCAACTGAATTCGACTGGTGGTATTCCTGTTCCTGCTGATGCCGTTCCTGCTGGTAGTGGATTTGTTCCTGCCGATCCTTCTAATGTTTCTGCTGATGTCTCTATTCCTGCTGATGTTCCTGTGTCTTCTCCATCTGTTGACACTTTGGGTATTGATAACTCCCCTGAAAGATTTCCAATCCCTTCTGATCTTGGAAATTCAGTCTCTTCAAAAGATAAGCTGGAAGATCCTCATCATCAATCTAGAACAGGCATTTTCACTTCTTCCTCATATGATGATGACTTCAACCCCTCAATTACTAATCAGGCATCCTCCATTGATGTCAATCCCATTGTTACCAAGAGGATCAATACTGTTCATCCTCAGTCTTTGATTCTTGGAGATCTTAATTCCCCTGTTCAGACAAGAAGTAAATTGCATCAACCTAAGTTTGGAGAATCTGCTTTTCTCAGTTATATACAGGATCAGTTGAGGAGCAATCATACTGATTACTTACATTGTCTGTATGCTTGTTTCTTATCTCAAGTTGAACCAACTAGTATAGCTCAAGCTCTTGCTAATGAAGATTGGGTTGAGGCTATGCAAGAGGAAATGCAGCAGTTCCAGAATCAGAAAGTATGGATGTTGGTTCCTTTGCCTGCTGGAAAGCATGCTATTGGAACTAAATGGATTCTAAAGAATAAAAGGGATGCTAGGGGAATTGTGGTTCGAAATAAAGCTAGGTTGGTAGCTCAGGGTCATAGACAAGAGGAAGGGATTGATTATGATGAGGTGTTTGCACCAGTGGCAAGAGTTGAAGCTATCCGATTGTTCTTGGCTTTTGCTTCCTTTATGGGGTTTGTAGTATATCAGATGGATGTGAAGAGTGCATTTTTGTATGGAAGGATTGAGGAAGAAGTTTATGTCACTCAACCACAGGGATTTGTGGATCCTCAGAATCCTAATTTGGTTTACAAAGTGGTTAAAGCACTTTATGGTCTTCATCAAGCACCAAGGGCTTGGTATGCAAGGCTATCCGCCTTTTTGCTAAAACATGGTTACAGAAGAGGGGCTATTGATAAAACTCTTTTTATCAGAAAGAACTTCAAAGATATCATTCTGGTACAAGTTTATGTAGATGATATCATCTTTGGTTCCACTAATGAAGCCTGGTGCAGGGAGTTTGAAGAATTGATGAAGAGTGAATTTGAGATGAGTGCTATGGGTGAAATGACTTTCTTCTTGGGTCTTCAGGTTAAGCAGAAACCAGATGGGATCTTTATTTGTCAGGAGAAGTATGTTTATGACATGCTTAAAAAGTTTGATATGGAGAATGTGAAGATTGCTGCAACTCCTTTTGAACTTCCAAAGCCTAAGTCCAATAATGAACCTGATGCTGCTGTTAATGTTCATCTATATAGGTCCATGATTGGTTCACTCATGTATTTGACAGCTTCAAGACCTGATATCATGTTTGTTGTTGGTGCATGTGCTAGACATCAGGTTACACCATTGACTTCTAACCTTAATGCAGTCAAGAGAATCTTTAAGTATTTGAAAGGACAGCCCAAAATGGGACTTTGGTATCCCAAAGACTCTCCTTTTGTGTTGGAAGCCTATAGTGACAGTGATTATGCTGGGGCTAACTTTGATAGGAAGTCTACTACTGGAGGTTGTCAGTTTCTGGGTAGGAGGTTGGTTTCTTGGCAGTGCAAGAAGCAGACTATAGTGGCTACATCTTCTACTGAGGCAGAATATGTTGCTGCTGCTAGTTGCTGTGGACAGGTTCTTTGGATGCAAAATCAGCTGTTGGATTATGGGTTCAACTTCATGAACACTAAGATCTTTATTGATAATCAAAGTACTATGTGTATTGTTAAGAATCCTGTTTATCATCAGTTGTTGTATATTTTTCTATCTTTCTTTCTTTTGGTTTCTTTTCTTATTTTTCTTTCTTTTCTTTTGGTGTGTTTCTGATTTCTTTTTCTTAGTTCATATAAAAAAAAAAAAAAAAAAAAAAAAAAAAAAAAAAAAAAAAAAAAAAAAAAATCTTGTATATTTTGTGTGCTAATAAGATGGTTTTGAGCAACACCTTGCAGGTACAGTGTTGGTGTTTACACCTACACAATAAATGGTGCTCAACTCACCATGTCTTGCAGACAAGAAAGAGTTGGCTCACCATGAGGGTACGGCTCTGGTGTGATAATCAAATCCGTTGATAGCTGTAATAGCTTGCTCAAAGCTATAAGGTACTTCAACTCACCCATGGTTTATTCCTGAGAGTTGAAAATGGTTCTCAATTCACCATGGATGTAACCCTTTATGGGATCCAAAGGATTGACTAGTCCACAAAAGTATGGTTTGTGGTAAAGACAATTGGTATCCATATTTGGTATTCAATTCACCAAGGTTTGCTGTAACCTAAGAATTGGCTAGTCCTGAGCAAACGGCTACAGGTAAAGACAAGTCAAATCCGTTTATAGTTGCTGATTTGCTAATAAATCAGATGGTTATCAGTGTACCATGGTCTAACAAACCTAAACATTGGCTACTCCAGTAGTGATGGCTATTGGTAAAGAGACATCAAATCCATTAATTTTCAATGATTCACCTCTCACAGGAGTTAACACACCTGGATGTGATGAGAATAGTATGAAACTTAAAGAGATTTGATGTACATATTGTCATAGTAGCAGCCAAGTTCAAGTGAATGTCATGGTGACCAGTATACATGTTTTGAAGAAGATTTCATATTCCTGCTGAACTATTGAAGTTGCTGCTGGATGCTATAGGGTTGGAATCTTGCAAGTTATGGATGTTGCTGCTGGTTACTACTTATTGCTGCTGCTAAGTCGCAGTCCTCAAGCCTGAGAAGTTAACGCTCCATCACATTGGAATCTTGCAGGTTAACCTAGTCAACCTCAAGATTAGGGGAGGATTGTTAGGATCTCTGGGAAATAAGAGTTTCTCAGTGATGGGAGGATTGTTGGGATATGAGAAATAAGGAGTTTCTCATTGCTGCCGATAGTGAAGCTGGTTCCTGCCGATAGTGTTGCATTGCTGCTGCGGTTGGTTCCTGCCGATAGTATTGTTTTGTTTCTGCCGATAAGGTTGATTGCTGCGGATAGTTATTGTTTGTTATCCGTAGGTTTAGAGAGTTTGTTAGATTTATTTTTAGAAGAGATTGTTGTTTATCTCTTCACACGTTTTCTTGTAAGACGGGTTAGGGTTAGGGTTTCTTATCATTATAAAAGAAACATCCCATCCATGAGTTATACAGACTTTTAACGATTTCAATATTCAATATCACCTTTCTTAGTTCATAGTCTGATCCATAGAGGATCAGTGTCGTTTAGAGTTTTCTTCTTTATTATACTTGTTGTTTAGTTTCCGCATAAACACTTGTATACCATACAGAGGTTCTTGTTTAACCAAGCTTAATCTAGCTCGAAGTACTCGATCCTACAGTATCTTACGTTGTTGGGCTCAGCAGCGTACTTTGATAACCAAAATTCTGCACATCAGTTTATGTATCCTTGGTGTGCTCCGTTTATGTAGTTGTGACAGTACCTTATGGGATTGATTTGGTTATAAGTAAGTTGGGCTGGTTGATTCTAGTAACCAAAATGGTTGGGATGTGATTGATGCCTACGATTTGAGTGAGCCTGCGATATGATCTTTGCAATTTGAGTTATAGTTGACTAATTGCGATTTGGTTAATTGCAAATTGACAAGTTGCTATTTGACTTGTTGCGACTTGACTGATTGCGATTTGACCAGTTGCGATTTGACGTTGCGAGTTGACACTTGCGATTTGACTAATCGTGATTTGGTTGATTGCAATCTGACTTGTTGCAATTTGACAAACTGTGACTTGACTTGTTGCAACTTGATCAAGTTGTGAGTTGACTTCTGTGACTTGAATTTCAAAGATTAGTATTGCACTTCACTCTAGGCTATTCTTGTTGATTTCACGGTTTCTCTCGTAGATTTTAGAAAATCTCGCGAAAGATTCAATTTCTCGGTTTAAATCTCAAGAGTAGTAAAATCCCGTCAAATTAATTTTGGACATGTGGGCTGGACTTGGACTTAGACATAATAAAACTTACGGGGTTTGATGATCTTTTCGGGATTAGTTTGTGCTACAAGAACGGTAGGAATTGGGAAATTATGGTAGCTTGGTTGGTTTGTTAATTAACGGGTTGGTGTACTTAGTGTCTCAAACATCTCGGGGTGGATGGATGCACGATGTTTGATGATACTTGTTTGAGCGTATTTATAGTGATTAGACTTGGAAGATCAAGAGGTGGATAAATACAATAAAGGATGGAAGGTTGGGTATATACCACTACCTATATTTAAAGGAGTTACGTTGTTGTACTCAATATAGGTTCTAAATCACAAATTTAGTGCAAGTATAAGTCGCGGATCTGTCTTTTATCAAGCTTCATCATGAGATTGTTGTTTCTCAAGCTTCTAATGGGATTGTAGTTCAAGATCTTCTCAAGAGGTGGTCAGACTTAAAGACAGGAGGTGGATTGTTCAGAGACGTGTTTTAACCTTTTACTCACTCTGAAGTTAAATGCATCTCATCAAGCGGTTTTGACATATTACGAGCTTCAGTAAATTTGTTAATCTGCTACACCATTGATGAGGAGCCAAACAAGGGGTTACTACAAGAGAGTCTTAATCACCATCTTCTTTGCAGTAGTTTTATTTGTCTCTTTCCATGTATCTATGTTATGCCTGGCAAATTCACAACCATCACGGACTCTCTGCTTTGGCAAAAAGGTCATTGCATGCCCTTTTTGAGGGGGAGAATTAGCGCGTGTTTCCTAGCGGTTCAGTCTCCAGCGGTTTGAATCTTAGCGGTTCCGGTTAAAGCGGGTCAGATCGTAGTGGTTCCGGTCACAGCGTGTCAGATCGTAGCGATTTAGGATTCAGTGGTTCAGTCTCCAGCAGTTTGAATATTGGCGGTTCCAGTTTCAGTGGTTTAGCTTTCAGCAGTTTGGCTCTTAGCGATTTGCCTAAGAATTCAGCGGTTTGATACTTACTGTTGTGCAGTTTGTTCTTGAATTTATTTCTCGGTTAAATCTCAAGAACTGTAAAATCCTGTATACAGTATGCCAACTATTCCATGCACTGTATCTGATAACATCCAAGCAGCCGGGTCAGACAGCTATGTTTGATAGGACTGACTATGAGTCATGGGCACTGCTAAGAATTAGCGCATGTTTCTTCTCCCTTTGACTATTCAACCGCACAAAATGATCACGAAGTTAATTTGGTATTCCTTGCTTGAGAGTGAAGTTGAATTTCACGAAAGAGTCTACATATTTTATCTTGAAATCGGGGATGGTTGGATGCATGATTTCAATGATCTTGCTCGTGCGTAAGATGTAAGTTGAAGACTTGGGTTATCTAGTTTCCAGAAGTCGGGGTGGATGGTTGAAGACCTGGTCAACTATCACTTAAAGGAGCTACATTATAGTACTCAGTGTCACACGCAGAAGACGTTGTGGATAATCGCAAGAGGTGATGAAAGTCTCATACTTAGTCAGGATAACATTAAGTACTTAGAGATTCAACACCGTTCTTCCAACAACAATGCAAGCTTAGGTAACAAATTTGAGGAATTATACTTCATTTGCTAGATGGGTATATCGGGTTTCCTTCATCAAGTGGTCACGAATAGTTGTCTGAGTACGAGGTTGGTTAGTTGGACAAAGGTTTTAAAAGTTGTGATGTGATCTGTAATTCACACGAGATATTCTTAACCCAATCTGATATTCACCAATATCAAATCAGTCATGCCACATTCAATTTGTTACTGTCTCACGGTTTCTTCTTGGTTTTGTAAAATCCCGTGAAAGAACTTCTTTCTCGGTTTAAATCATAGATTTGTAAAATCCCGTGATGATGGGTTATGCGCTCTTGACCGTGATCGGGTTAAAACCATTATCAACGTTCAGTTAAAACATCATAAAGGGCTAGATCGGGGCATTTAAACAACAAGATGTGACTACGGCGTTAATTCATTATTATTTATTTGAGGCTGAAGTGAAATTTCATGGGTGCGTGTACTTAGTATCTGAAGATATCGGGGAGGTTGGATGAAGATTCTTCGAGATCTTTGTTCGAGCTTTCAACCTTTACAATGACGAGGACTTGGATATCTAGTTATTTTTTCTTTCTCTCTATTACAAAATAACTATCACTTTAAGGAGTTACGTTGTAGTGCTCAGTGTCACACGAAGTTGTGGATATCCAAGAGGTGATGTACGTCTTATACTTGATGGTTGGTTGGTTGAAGAGTATAGAGTACTTATGGATTCAATGTTGCACGAAGTCTCTACACCGCTCTTAGTCATGCATTAGTACAAGTTTAAGTCACAAGTTCGGGTTATGTTACTTCAGTCTCAAGTTCATCATATTGGGTTTTCTCCATCAGTAGTCACGACAAAGAGCCGACATAATGATAATGGGGTTGGTAACGAGTTAGCTGAGAGAAGTAGAAAAGAGAGAGATGACATCTGAACACATCAGTTCAGGCCTCGTTCTTCATCGTCAATGACGTCTGTACACATCAGTGCAGGCCTCGCTCTTCATCATTATGACGTCTGAACACATCAGTTCAGGCCTCGTTCTTCATCGACAATGACGCCTGTTCATATCAGTTCAGGCCTCGTTCATCAAAGAAAAGAAAAGTGTACGCTTGAGTGCACTTTATCTTCAAAAGAAGAGGAGTCTTCTTATTTATGGCCATTCTCATCATCAAGTTTCATGCTCTTTCCGTGCTTATTCAGTCTTCAAGTGGATCGACGCATATTGGAGTATACTTTTATTCACTTATTCAACCAAAAATTGCAGTTGACAGGCATTTGCAATTTTTGAGGGGGGGAAAGGGTAAATAAACAACATGTCAGTCTTCAAGTACCGTCAAGTGGAGCTACTTACCGTTGATGGTATTCATATTCACTAGTTCAATCATCAAAAATTGCGTTGGCAGGCATATGCAATTTTTGAGGGGGGGGGAAGGGTGAATATTAATCTACATGTTGATTGATGATTAAGAAATGGTCATACGACTCCTGAATACGTCAATTCAGGAGTCGTGCAAACCATGGTTCTCCAACACTACATATTCCTCCGTCTATCAAGGTGTTGAAGAACATGGTCATGGAATGCTAATCGACATCGTCTCACGGGCTGGTACAATCAGTGACAAAGGGTTTCTAGTCAATGCTTCATGTACACGTCATTACGCTGCATGTACACATCATGATGATGATTCCGATTAATCGTAACCATCATGGGGGAGAGAAATGTGTACACTAGGGACGCACAACCGGTTCACGTGATCGGGCTTAATAATTTATTCCGGTGTTGATAACCGTAGAGATGATCAGTGGTTCAACTTGTTACCTTGGTATTAACGTTTCACTGTTACGTCATGGGCTGATTAATCGTAACCATCAGGGGAGAGAAAATGTGTACATCATGGACGCACAACAGGTTCACGTGATCAGGGCTTAATATCCAAGGATGGATACATACTATAGATGATCAGTGGTTCAACTTATTACTTTGGTGTTATACTAAAGACTGAAGAAGGTCGAGTCGTCAGTCTATTCTACATTCTCTGTTGTATGTTATCATCTCATGTGTATGCTGCGGGCTGATGGGTTATATGTAAGGTTACTGGAAGGCATTTGGTGAGATGAAAATGATTGGTATTCTGTTCCTCCATATTGGGCAATCTTGAAGAAGGTCGAGTCTACAGTCTACTTGATGAAGCGAAAAGTGTACCGCTTTTAGGGGGTCATTTAAGCCCTAAATCGTATTTATTTGATCAAATATTGCCCTAAATCGTTCCTTTTGTCATTTTAGGTACTTTGGAGAAGAAATCTGGAAAAGGAAGCATTTTGGACGTTTTTGGAGCATAAAAGTGAAGAAAACGACAAAGTCTCAAAATTACGCTGGAAAGTACCTTTGACGGCGTCAGGAATTGGTCCAGACGGCGTCATGGCTTGGCAAAAGAGGTGGATGTGAAAATTACTCATGATAAGCCAGAGAATTTTGCATGAAAAATCTGACGGCGTCACCCTTTAATGTGATCAAGGTCGTCACGGCTTAAGCTAAAGAGGGACGGCGTCAAGCACTAATCTGACGGCGTCAAGCCTTGATAAGCCAGAGCGGATTTTGGAGGTCTAAAGAGGGACGACGTCAGGAAGGCCATCCGGGAACCCTAAAAGCGGCGAGGTGACGGCGTCAGGATCTACAACGTGACGCCGTCAGCCCTTAAACTCTATATATAGTTTTGCAATTTTTTGTCATTAGTGTGGAACTTTGTGTGTAACCTTTTGGGAGGAAACCCTAAGACGATTTTAGCAGCTTTTTCAAGGCTTTTTGCCTTGAGATCTTCCATGTTACATTGAAGATAAGTTATCAATTAATCATTCAATATGTCTATGTGTTGTTTGATTCTATCTTGTTCTTGTCTTTTGTTTAACATGCTAGGCTAGATTTATCTTGTGTTTGCTTAGATCTAATGAAACCTAGCTATTGATTGTTGGTTATTAGTGTGTTATTAATTGTATTGGATGATTGTTCATCTATGTTAGGCTTAAGAAAACTGGCTAACTTCCTATTCGGTAACTTGCTTGAACGTCTTAAGAAACATGAACCAATGCGTACTAAGGTTTTTATGGTTGTATTTAATGCATGAGCGAATTCTAGTGATCCCATGTTAGGAGCTTCCTAGCCGGCTCGACATAGGAGTGAAGTAGGAGCTTATAGAGTTGGGGAAGTACGTACGCCACCCCACGATTGGTATTAAGGAATACACCCGTCATCCACGCAATTAATACACACTAATCAACCGGTAAAAGATAGTTAGGGAGTAAGGAAATCTAAGTAAACACATTTCTCTCCACATAAGTTTTACCACCTTTTCATTTTCAGTTATTTTATTTTATTTGCATTCGTAGTTATTTGGGTTAGTTGATTAGCAACTAATTCCGCCCACTCTTTCAAACCCGAGATTTTACTTGCTTTCATAAAATTATAAAAACATAAAAAAGAATCTTCTCTCACCCTTAGACCTATTAGAGTAGTTTTTCAATCCTAACGACACTATTCCCTGTGGAGAACGATCAATCCCCCGTACTTACCACTACACTATACTACATCGGTCAGGTACACTGCCTGGTGGGGTTGTAAGCCTCTTGAGATCCCTCGAGAGGTAAAACCTGTTGTAAGGTTGCAAAACCACGCATCAAGTTTTTGGCGCCGCTGCCGGGGAATAGTTATTGTTTAGGTTGAATTTTTATTTAATAGGTCTACTCACTAGATTCCTTTCTAGTGAGATTTTTATTTTATTTTTGTAGGTTTTCTTTAGTCTATCTTTTTTTCTTCGTTTCTGTGTTCGTAACCATTACCATCCGACATCATGGAAGATGGTAATATCCTCGATCCCAACATCCCACCACCACAACAACCACCACCACCTCCTAGAGCCCGTACCTTAGGAGACTACTCCCGTCCTAGCCACCATGGCTATCGAAACACCATTGAGCTCACTCAAGGAGCCAATGTCACTCCCTTGCGATCCGACACCATCCGGTTGGTGCAAAGCGGATGCGCATTCCATGGACTTCGTTCTGAAGATCCTAATCAACATCTCAAGGACTTTCTCAAAATCGTTGATTCCATAGACCTTGATGTTGCCACTCGAGAGACGACCCGACTGCGTCTCTTTCAATTCTCTCTGCGGGACCAAGCTAGTCAATGGCTAGAACGTCTACCCGCAGGATCCATCACCTCTTGGGATGATCTCACTACTCGTTTCCTTGCTCAGTTTTTCCCACCGGGAAGAACTACCAAGCTAAGGAAGGATATCTTGATGTTTGAACAACGTCGAGGCGAAACCCTCTACGGGGCATGGATTCGATTCAAGGACTTACTCCAAAAAGTCCCTCATCATGGCATAAATCTCTGGCTTCAAATCCAAATCTTCTATGACCATGTTGATTACCACACCAAGCGTGCTATCGATTGAGCCGCCGGGGGCAGATTGCGCGACAAAAGCGCCGAGGAATCATGGGAAATCATTGATGAGCTTGCATCCGACGATGATGAATTGTGGCAAGTTTCCCACGACGTACGCTCGGCGGTCAAGACATATTCATCGCCCGATACAGCTAATCAAATCACTGAGGAAAGCGTTAGTGAACTTGAGAAAAGGGTTGCATATCTTATGGAAAAGCAAAAGAGACCCTTAAGTCCACAAAAAGCAACAATTAACTCGGTCTCAAGCGTTAAGCAAATACCATTGTCCGAATCACCCCTTAGGGAAAATACTAAACCTTTCCATAAGCACGCTCAACCCAACTCACCACCTCAGGAGCTTAGTCCAACATTCGAAGCTCGAATGAGAGAATACATGTCAAAACACTCCGAACGGTTGGCAAAATTTGAGGAAGCCGTCTACAAACAGAAGGAGGAAATGGAAGAGAAGATGGCGGAGATGATGAACCTTTTGAAAGAATACATAAATACAAAAGCTCCTGAAAAAGTGTTGGTGAGGAATGACGTTGAAGTTCCCAACACTAGATTTGTCAAGGCCATCTTCGTCGTCCAAAAGGGCGAAAATGATGGAAGAGGGAAATCCATAACTATGGAAGTTAACAAAATTGACCTCGTCCCAATTAATGATGGAAACACCAATGCCTGCAACTGCGATTCAGACAAAGGCAAGAAGGCTCCCTCTAAGGAGCGCCAATTGGTAGAACCGCCAAAGTCACAACAAGTGAGGCATTACTTGAAGCATGATATAAACAAGGAGACCATAAATGATTGGGTGAGAAATTATCGACGTACTCATCTACCCAACAAGGAGTCCACGAGAATGGAACCGAATGATGAATCCGACACATTACCCGGAGGGCAATTGTATGAGTGCCTCATAAGACAAAAGTTAGTGGAAAAGCAGGAATTCTACGGGGTCTTCGAAATACCATGCAGCATTGGAAAACTCAAGTATCTGGATGTGGTAGCTGACCAAGGTTCCGACGTAAATTTGATGCCTTTATCCGTCTATGTCCAGTTAACCGACGAACTGCCATCCATCACCCGTACTAAACTCTTCTTTGCAAAACATTCTTATGAGTACCCGTTAGGAATTGCGGAAGATGTGTTGGTCAACGTTGCCGGATTCCTGTATCCGGTCGACTTCATGATTATTGAGAGGAATGATATGAATATGCCAATAATCCTTGGGGCACCCTTTCTCGCTACCACTAGGGCACAAATCGATTACGGAAATAGTGCCATCCTAATGAAGAAGGGGAAGAAAACAATAAACTTCCCAACGGTCCCACGACATATACGAGATGTTGCTCTACAAAAGAAGATGGAGGCGAACTCCAATATAATCCGTGGTAATGTTCGAGAGAAAATCCGTGCATGGGAGGCAAGGATTAAGAGTTACAATGAAAATGAGATTAGAGAATGTAAGGGTGGAAATAACGATTATATTGAGGCTGATGAGATGACCAATAACCCCGTTGAATTTACAAAAGGAGACTCAGTGCTCCTAAGGCATTCAGAAACAAAAGCACCTACCGATGAACCAAGTCCCTGGTGGTACGGACCATTCACAATTAAAAGTCTACACCAAGATGGGGTAGTAAGCTTGACCAGCAAGGGAGGTGGTGAAGTGACTGCGAATGTCGGGCGATTGAGACACCACCACCCTGATAACAAGGATTATATCTACCAGGGATACGTCATTATGAATGATGGAATCACGTAATGTACGTGACTTTGAGTCTAGCTACAAGACTCGTTAATAAAGAAAAGCGCTTCTTGGGAGGCAACCCAAGCTTTATTTGCTTTGTGTGTTTATTTAATTGTTTGTTTGATTTTATTTGTTTCCGTATGTATGATTTAATTTTATTATTATTAATTCATGCTCAAAACTAAATTGTGAAAATGCTTTATTTTGTTTTTAACTTCGTCTTAACTACATATAAAGGTATTTTGCAAAAGTTAAGTGTAAGGGAAATCTAAATCGGTTTATTAGAACACAAATGAACATGAATCATAATAATATTAAATGAACATACATATTAGTATTTGTTTGAGTCAAATGCTTGTATCGAGTCATAATGATGTTTTGCAGGAATTCCAGGAAGTAAGGTGTAGGTTTTTCCAAAAATTTTTCGAAAACGTAACATGAGAATTCTGTCAGATCATTTCTGACGGCGTCAGGATTTACAACCTGACGGCGTCAGGTTTAATTTTCTGAAAATTTTTGAAAGTTTTGTTTTCATAAAAAGTTTTTATTAAATCTCTAACTTATAATCTCCAGGAATCTGCAAAATTATCATTCCACAAGCATTATATCCTTATATATAGAATTTATCCCGCCGATGTTATGCAGGTTTTCGTGTTTGTTTTCTCAGGTTTAACAGGTTATTTTGGACAAGGAAATGTTTGTTGGATCAAGCTTTTGGCGATGCATTAGTCGTGAAGCTTCTACATTCTCTTGGAAGAAGATCTAACCATGTTACCACATTATCCACCGAACGAATCAGGGGAGTATTTGATTTCATTCTTTTACTTTTTTCTTTTACATCTTGTTATTTGAACATTGGGGACAATGTTCATCTTAAGTGTAAGGGGGGTAAAAATACGATACTTTAGAGAATACAATTACGCTTGATTTTTGTTTGTTTAATAGTAGATGTGTAATAAAACTGAGATAAATACCTGTTAGGGCAATTTTAGTGCCAAATTTAAAATTTTTTACAACATTTAGGAGTGAAACTTTGATCTTAATGAGCGTCTCACGGATAGGAGTTATATGACTAGCACAAAAACCGTACCACTAAAAAAAATTTCCACCCCAAATATGTGAGGTTCGCCCCTAGAATTGGTAGGAAAAGCATTTATGCTATGATGTGTGTACCGGTAGCACTTAGATTCTAGAACTTGCGATAGGACCATTCCAAGGCCACAAGTGTGACTACATTCGTGTAGTTAGATTTACTACATGATAAGAGGCATTAGGATTAACCCATTGTTTTACACCTGTGTTTTTGTTATAATTACATTGGCTACATTGGTCAAGTAATTCTCCCACACCCTTTGCGTTGTACTCATTTTTAGTACACGATACCCCTAGTACACCCCTCAGAGCCTATCTTTTCGTTTCGACCTTTAAGCATTTTACTTAAAGGAAGAATTTGTTACACCCCACTTAAATGTACACCCAAATCGCCTTAGCCTACCTTGTATGCACTCATTTTTAGTGCATTATTGTGACAACATTTGTTTAAACCCCAAGTTAATTATCTAATTGATTACATGGTTGCTAAGTCGAGTCATATCCTTGTACATATTGTTTTGGGACGATTGGGACTCATGGATAAAGTACTAGTGTAATGGAGTAATGGGGAAGAACATCATTTATTACCCCCATATGTGCTAAATATTTTAAAAAGTACTCCAAGTTTTTTTGATTATCTTAATTCGAGTCATTAGAATAGTTATTTGTAAAGTTATGTAAAAGTTCAAGTGTAAGGGGAATGCAACACCCCTTTGATGTATTATTTTGGATGGTAGGGCAAGAGTGTATGAAAAAAAAAAAAAAAAAAAAAAAAAAAAAAAAAAAAAATTTAAGAAAAATACAAAAAAAAATGAGAAAAAGAAAAATAGAAAAAAAAACATACGGACTACCATCCCGTTTCATTTTATGTTTTTGTTATTTTGTTTTTAGCTTAAGATTGAGTCGAGTCTTGGCTTAGCAACATTGTATAGTACATGTAATTAATCAAGATCTTTAACTCGCCACCAGTAAAATATCCCTTATCCAACAAAACCGTGTTTATCATATCCCTACACCTAACGTTATAACCCGTTTAAAAGCCCTCTTTGATAGTTTATCTTAGGTGCTTACGCCTAGTGGAGGAGGTTTTTGATCCTTTCCCAAGCCTATGGTAATCTATTTGCTATGACAGGTAGTGAGAGATATTATCCGTTTTCATTTATGAGATTTATTTTGATGACACTTGAGAGATGTGAGTATCTAAACACTACTTGTGAGGTGCTAGTATGTAATCTCCGTGCTTATTATGATTAAAGTGGAACGACTATTTGTTGTAATTACTTTTATATTAGCATTAAATGACCCCTAACTTGTATTTTGATTAGAATAAAAGCGCATTTGCTTGAGGACAAGCAAATCTCAAGTGTAAGGGTATTTGATGAAGCGAAAAGTGTACCGCTTTTAGGGGGTCATTTAAGCCCTAAATCGTATTTATTTAATCAAATATTGCCCTAAATCGTTCCTTTTGTCATTTTAGGTACTTTGGAGAAGAAATCTGGAAAAGGAAGCATTTTAGACGTTTTTAGAGCATAAAAGTGAAGAAAACGAAAAAGTCTCAAAATTACGCTGGAAAGTACCTTTGACGGCGTCAGGAATTGGTCCAGACGGTGTCATGGCTTGGCAAAAGAGGTGGATGTGAAAATTACTCATGATAAGCCAGAGAATTTTGCATGAAAAATCTGACGGCGTCACCCTTTAATGTGATCAAGGTCGTCACGGCTTAAGCTAAAGAGGGACGGCGTCAAGCACTAATCTGACGGCGTCAAGCCTTGATAAGCCAGAGCGGATTTTGGAGGTCTAAAGAGGGACGGCGTCAGGAAGGCCATCCGGGAACCCTAAAAGCGGCGAGGTGACGGCGTCAGGATCTACAACGTGACGCCGTCAGCCCTTAAACTCTATATATAGTTTTGCAATTTTTTGTCATTAGTGTGGAACTTTGTGTGTAACCTTTTGGGAGGAAACCCTAAGACGATTTTAGCAGCTTTTTCAAGGCTTTTTGCCTTGAGATCTTCCATGTTACATTGAAGATAAGTTATCAATTAATCATTCAATATGTCTATGTGTTGTTTGATTCTATCTTGTTCTTGTCTTTTGTTTAACATGCTAGGCTAGATTTATCTTGTGTTTGCTTAGATCTAATGAAACCTGGCTATTGATTGTTGGTTATTAGTGTGTTATTAATTGTATTGGATGATTGTTCATCTATGTTAGGCTTAAGAAAACTGGCTAACTTCCTATACGGTAACTTGCTTGAACGTCTTAAGAAACATGAACCAATGCGTACTAAGGTTTTTATGGTTGTATTTAATGCATGAGCGAATTCTAGTGATCCCATGTTAGGAGCTTCCTAGCCGGCTCGACATAGGAGTGAAGTAGGAGCTTATAGAGTTGGGGAAGTACGTACGCCACCCCACGATTGGTATTAAGGAATACACCCGTCATCCACATGATTAATACACACTAATCAACCGGTAAAAGATAGTTAGGGAGTAAGGAAATCTAAGTAAACACATTTCTCTCCACATAAGTTTTACCACCTTTTTATTTTCAGTTATTTTATTTTATTTGCATTCGTAGTTATTTGGGTTAGTTGATTAGCAACTAATTCCGCCCACTCTTTCAAACCCGAGATTTTACTTGCTTTCATAAAATTTTAAAAACATAAAAAAGAATCTTCTCTCACCCCTAGACCTATTAGAGTAGTTTTTCAATCCTAACGACACTATTCCCTGTGGAGAACGATCAATCCCCCGTACTTACCACTACACTATAGTACATCGGTCAGGTACACTGCCTGGTGGGGTTGTAAGCCTCTTGAGATCCCTCAAGAGGTAAAACCTGTTGTAAGGTCGCAAGACCACGCATCACTACTCTACATTATCCGCTATGTGTTAGAAGACTAAAGACGGCATGCATTTGATTATCAAAAGACTTCTTCATATTATGGGCGTTCATCCAAAGTCTTCTTCCTATTATGGGTGTTCATCAGAAAGGTTGTCAGATTGGGGGAGAGCACTAATTAGGGGAGAGTGAAAAGCCAGAATTCATCCCTAATTAAATGTGCTCACATTGCTCTTCAGCAAGTCAAGTGATGGCAGCGGAGAAGATTCGGGATGCTGAGGAGTAATGGTTTTTGTTTCGTATCCTTGTATATATTTGCTTCATACAATTTTGTTCATATCTTATACCATTTTGTAAATAGATATATAGAAAACCTGCAAATTGTAAATAGAGAAACGTAAAACCAGAAAAACCATAAAAAGTTGAAAAATAGAAAATTCCAAAAATAGTTTCACCTAGGCATGTCTTCTGTTTATCGATAACATTTACGGACTTAGAAATGTCATTCAATAATGGCACGGGTCTTTAAATGAAGCTCGAGAAGAAGTTAAAATGGATTGTTAAAACATGTCTAAATGGCTTGCTATTACTTTAGATAGCAACCCGCACTTCAAAATGGGGAAAGCACGTCGCCTAAAAGACGGCTATTCCTCCAACTGGGTGATGTTCACCTGGGCATGGATTACTTTATATCCATGTTTCTTCGATTTGATGTACGTTTCAGTGCATCATTTCTTGAAAAAGAAGAGAAATCTTCTTTGTATGCAAATAGTTTTCATTCTATGATTCTTCTGAAAATTATTTGTGAGACACTTGGTGATTATGTGTTGCTTGAAATTCTTTTATACTTGGATTGTGCATAAAATTTGTCACTCAATCAATGACTACAAATCTTTAACTAGAATACGGGTCATTGATTGAGGGGGAGAATGAATTCAAATTTTATATCATCAAACGGGTTTCTTGATTAAATCATAATTCTTAGAAAAGGTTTTGTAGTTAATGGGGTATTAGTTGAAGAGGAAATTGCTAAAATTTATATCAAATGGCCAAATGTGTTAATTGCTAGAAAGTTTAGGGCATTATGTGCAATTTGCTTATAGTTTTCTAGCTTTATGTATCTAGAAGGTTCATTTTTGTTACTTTGGAATCCTCGTTTAATCCCCTAAATACTTTAAAACTCAAAATCTAAAAGAAGTTAGAAAACCCATTGTGTTTGATGTTCTTGAATACTCCACTGACATTTGTATGATCTGAATGAATGAGTTTCAAATGTTGTTTGACTCTTGTTAGTCGATTGCTGCTCAATTGTTGTTGATATTGTGCATATGTTCTCAGGATTCGCTTAGGTATATAGTTATCATGTTAGAATCTTGTCCCTAAGATCCTGAATTGAATGTTGAAATATAAATGAATTGCCATGTTCATGATTGCTATTTGCTCTTCATGCTAGATAGTGGTTTGATGTATTTCCTGATTGTGGTTTGATTATGAGATAAACTTGGTATTATGATGTGGCAAGCTGCTATGTGGTAGCTATTAAGGAATAGTGTATCCGTATGTATGTATATCTGTGTTGATATTCTTATGCA
This sequence comes from Artemisia tridentata subsp. tridentata, assembly GCA_021014915.2. NCBI lineage: Eukaryota > Viridiplantae > Streptophyta > Magnoliopsida > Asterales > Asteraceae > Artemisia > Artemisia tridentata. The sequence goes on along the minus strand of CP139501.1, from coordinate 19,026,039 downwards.
GATTCCATAGCCAATATGAATGTGCCAGTTCCGGCTCTAACCATTTGATCAGATGTTCAAACTCTATTGATTGGCTCAGAATTCACCACGACAACAACATCGGCAGCAACAACAACAACAACACCTTCACCACCACCACCACCTTCACCTCAACAAAGCAGTTCTTATTCTGATCTCGCCAAGAGGAGATCTTCAATACGTGGACATTTTGTTGGTTGATGGATAATCGATGTTGACCACTGACTCACTCAGAAAAGCGGGTGATTACATCATCTGCGCAAAAAGGTCAATATCATTTGTGTCATATTAGTCGACTTGTGCATAATAAGCAGTGAATCTCCCTCTTAGATTAAGGGGGAGCATAGTATGTTCCATTATCAGAAAATATTAAATCGGACACATTTTCTCCCACATTTTCTAACTTATTTAAATCAATTGGGATCACAAATCTCAAATGGTTTGAAATTTTTGATCGGGGGAGAGAATGTGATTTAAATATGAAATCTGATAAAATGTGATGTTTGGACGTAAATGTAAGCTCTCCCATATGTGCTAAACTCTTTCGTATATCGATGCACATATTGAGGGGGAGCAAATGGACAAAAGGATTTGGCATCCTATGTGAGCAAGGCTCAGACTTCACCAATGAATTGACGAAACATATATTGTCATGAATCGAAAGGACATATCCTGGCCGGGTAATAATTTCAAGCTAGTCTAACTAGTGATGTAAGCGTGTCTCGAAAAGGATGTGTCTGAGTAAAGTGTACCGTTTCGAGAAACTTTCTATGGACTTGACCAGGCCGGGTAATAATTTCAAGCTAGTCTAACTAGTGATGTAAGCGTGTCTCGAATCGGTCATGTTCACTGAAAGTGGATCAATTCAAAAAGTGCGAACTCCACCCAACATGTGCAAATTTATAAAACAATCATCCGAGCACATGTTGAGGGGGAGCATTTGAAATATATAAAACTCTCAAAGTGTTAACAAAATGTGTTTTATAATCATGAACACTTTGAGAGATTTTTTTGTGGATTTGGTTAATGGCAACTGTGGAAGAACACCAAAGACCGACCATTTTATTTATTATATTAGAGTTATAAGGATGGTAAGGTTAGGTACTAGTTCCCACGATCCCGCCAGAGCCGGAGGGATCTACCCTGGGACAATCCACTAGTTAGTGTAGAAGTCCTTAGGTATGATTAAAAAGGAGATAAGTGTGATTAAGGGAAGAGTGCCGACTGAGATGGAGCTAGTACTGGAACAAACCCAACAAGGTACTAGTAATGAAGTCTCGGTAAGCGCTGAAGGGGTTGAAGAATGAAAAAGAAATGTAAAGATAAAGGGTGAAAAGAAAGAAGCCCTCCTTACACTTTAGGCAGAAACCGGGTCAATTCATATGCTGTCAGAATCACTTGGTTGATTGCTGACATTGAAGACAAAGTATCATGGACCCAGTGATACGCTGCACAACCCTCCCTAGCCACTCAAGGTCCCTCAAAGGACTCTTGTTTCAATTATCACGGAGTTCAATACATTTCTATCGTCTCTCTCACTCCGAGTTAGATGATATTGAAAAGGTGGCAGTCCTCTCCAGCCTCCGATCACCAAATCAAAACGCACAATAGAGTCTAGAGCCACGAGATGCATAATAATATCTCATAGGAACACGAATTATTTCTACACTGGTTGTTCAACATTAAGGACACCAGTTGTAAACTCATGAGTCCTACGCAGATCTTAGCAATCTGCCAGAACATTTATGAGAGAATTTACAAATGTAATTCTCAATGATTGAATGGAAATTCCTGCCAGGGTCAACATCAAACAGCCCTGAAAGCAGGTCACTTCGGTAATTCCCTGTGGATTACGCTTAGTGATCACGACGGTTCCAAATGGTCTACAGTCGTGGAGTGATCTCCAGCGACTCACCTAATCGTTGATTTACTACGGTAAGATCTTAAAAAACCCTCTTTGGGTTTTCGATTTAGGAACGGTCTTGGTAAGGATTAGAGAGAGTTTTCACACTATGCTGTTAACAATCTCGAAGTCCGAACCTATAAGTACCGGACATTTTATTGCTAACTGTCGTATGCAGGAACATCTGGCGAGTGTAGCTGATTGCTGTTGCAGCTGTTTGCGGTTGTAGCTGATTGATGATGCAGCTGATGCGGTTGTAGCAGATTGCCGAACAAGATGCCAGTCCACCACCACATGTTCACACTACATCATCATTATAATCAAAGAAGTCATGATAAACTAAAAGACCTTCAACACAACTTCTGCAAACTCTGATGCTGAAAGATCATGACACTAAATAGTGTGAGCATGTCGGTTCAAAGAATATCACTTCACATGGAAACATACTGCTGAAAGATGACTTGGAGACAAATGATGGATGATAAACTCGAAGAATTCTCAAAGATCATCCAAGACAACCGATCAGTCATCAAAAGATTACTGCTGAATGCACAAAGTTTCAAAACATTGAAGAATCAAAGACTACGAGCTATGAAGACAAGTTCTGAAGACAGAATGCTAGAATTCAGAATATTATTTCCGGGGTGACCTCCCTTAGGGGGAGATTGTTAGGAATATAAATATTCAGATGAAGGCTCGGTCACCCCGAGTATCTATTTAGCATTTACATAGCTCGTAGGCTTATTTATATTAGCTTAGTACTATTAGTATTATTAGTTTTATTAGATTAGTCATATCTATATTTGTGGAGTGGGTCGGGTCTTTACCCTCTGTCAACTCACTCCACAGCCCACTAGGGGTACCAATATTAGGAACTATATAAACCCCTTCCCACACTTGGGAAGGGTTGGAACTCTTGTCACACTTTTCACACACTAATCTAATTGATACAAGTTTCTCCCAACTCTCTCTCTCTCTCTCTAGTTCATCTCTCTAACTCATCAATGGATCTAATCTTCCATAACCCAAGACCACCCGAATAATCCACACAATCAAGTTGTTTAGATTCTACAAATGACTTGTGATTTTTATAAAATCCAGCTTCTTTATTTTATACTAGTCATGAAGACCCGTGCGTTGCACATGGGCTGTATATAAGTGTTCATAGCGTAATCTTCGGCACTTATTGACCCGTGCGTTGCACACGGGCTCAATCTAAATGTTCATACCGTATTGTTCAACTGAGGCAGTCTGACCCGTACGATGCACACGGGTTGTATAATATTGTTCTTTACGTAATGTTCAGCGTAAACCGTTGAGGTATAAATCTAATGGGGCATCTAGTTGAAAAGTGCATCGCAATTCTTAGCCAAATAGTTTTAAAATAAGTTGAGTTCACTTCGAATTTATCATAACCATTAAGTGTGAAGGCCCAAATCGACATGATCAATTCACGTAGCGTGATAGTTTGATTTCCACAAATACTCGATATTAAGTCTATTCATTCATCTATCTATCTATGTTGAACTCACGTGCATAACTTGAGTATTCATGTTGATAACTTGATATATAGATGATTGATATGATAAATTGTATTGTCAAATTCAATATTTCCGTGCTAAAGTTATAATATTCATAACACTAAAAATATATTACCCTCTCATGTACATACAACTGTATCATTATGCATTCGCCACATTCCATTTGTTGTATCTAATTGTTGATTGTGTAATGTTTGTAAGATGGTGCGGCCAAGTGATCAAATGACCCTTATATATTACAAATGGAATCATGCATACACATCTTTTCCAAGCTAAACAAAATATAACAACTTTGTGAGAGAATAAAAATCATCTCTTTCTAAATTGCTTATTCTCATATTTGAACAAAAAAGTTGAATTGTTTGAATGCAATAATGGTTGTTAGTGCAAGAAGTCTCGTTGGGGAGATTGTTAGTGCAAGCAATCTCGTTTGTTTTGATTGATGACAAACATGTAACTAGATAAATAACGTAAAATGTACAAGTTACTTGTAATCTTATTTTGTCTCAACATACATCCAACACCTCTCGACTTCTCGAGTCCTCATATGATACAACACAGGTTCGTACATGTTTGTTAAGTGGCATTATGATCAAACCCTTAACAAGCCCTCTAGAATGTTTAAAATACAGTTAGGTCATTAAGTATTTTAAAATGTTAATCATTTTACTTATAACCTCATTTTACACCTTTGCATAAACAAGTATTTTTACTTGTACATCATGTTTCCTAAGTTTAATAGGATAAGTACACTTTAGGTGTCAAACTAACATGATACATCTTGATAAATATATATTAGTTAAGCTAGTATATACATACTACATGATCACTAGGATACATGTTACATACATATATACATTTACATTATTTACATTTTAAATCTTAAAATGAAAATATATACATGACATCATGGCATACATCATTTAGAAATCTTGTAGATTTAGAAAGATATTTTGGAAAGATCTTGAAGCAATGTAGTTGACTTTGCAAGATCTTGGTTAGATATGGAAAGATATTTGGAGATTTTTTTGTCAGACATCCGCGGAACCAAATGGCATAAAGGACGGAACCCTCTATTTGGTTCCGCCAAATCCGCGGGTTAAATTTCCTGTTGGCTATAAATAGCAGCCCATTGTTTACCCATTGTCTCACCCACTTAAATACACATTCCCTCTACCCTTTGCATACATTTAGATCAATAGTAAACCATGTAGAAACACACATTAATCACCCATTTCATAATGATCATAATGTTACAAACTTTCATCATGTTGTAAGCATACACTCGTAATGATCCTGTGAAGCAAGCTTAGAGATCGTGAGTCATCATCCATCACAAGCATAGCATACTTCTTGATCCACCAAGAAGTTTAGAAGATCTTAAAGTCATCATCCACCAAAGCATTCCAACATATGAAGATTCAAGGACACTTGACATCCTCAATGATTGAAGACTTCTTATTCAAAAAGTTCATGTAGATTCCACATGCATATATGAAGATCCATCACAACAAGTTTAGGGAGCTTGTGATCTTCATCCATTGAAGACTTCTCATCAATGGAAGTTCATCTAGATTAGGCATTCATATCCATTGGACATTTATGTCATGGATCATTGTAAACATCATTGCATAACAACCTATTCATACTAGAATAGGTGGTTTATGTGTTTGGGCCATAAAACACAAGGTTTCTATTTTGGGCCGTAAAACATAGCGAGAGTGGTTGTACCCTTGTAAAAGAACTAGCGGAAGTGGTTGTACCCTTGTAAAAGAACTCGACATCTAGCTTAGTGTCGGAAAAGGTGTAAGCGACGTTAGGTTGGTTCTACCTCGAACTAGAACCCGGTATTTAGCTTTGTACTGGAAAAAGTGTAAGCGACGATTGTAAGGTTTTCTCCGCCGAGAAGGGAGCTTGTTGATCTAGTGAAGTAACTCTCGAGTTGGGTACTCGGGGAGTGGAGTAGGGCAGACAGGAGCTCCGTGACCGAACCACTATAAATCATCGTGTTCGGTTTGCGCTTTCTTTTACTTACTACTTTACTTTTATGTTTGCTTTATGTGATTGCTTGTGTTGTGATTAGTTGATGATACTTGTGTGACAACATGTTTTAACTTATGCAAGTTATAAACATCTTTCATATTAGAACAAGCTTAAACTGATATTCTATACAACAAGTTTTAAGATTTTAAAATGGTAACGTATTCACCCCCCCCCCTCTACGTTTTCACAATTGGTATCAGAGCCTCGTGGCTCTTATTTTCAAAACAAATGGTTTTTAAAATGGAGTACGATCCATGTATCAAATTACCATTGAAGCGGAATATAATATGAAAAATGTTTCGATTAGTATACTTAGAAATTTTTTTGTTAGATATCACTTTGTATCCAAGCTTGAAGATATCCTTGAAAAATAAAAGAAAATATTTCTTAAAAGGATTGAGTGTCAAATTGTGTGCGTATAGCTAATTTAAGAAAAACACGGGTTTTAAAGGAGCGTTTGGGATAACTATTAATTTAGTTGAAAAATCTCTTCGTAAATGTTTAGATAAGTCACATTAGTAGAAATAATGTTAAATAAATATATTGTAAGTTTACTATCTAATCTAGTAAGTACCACACACTTTCTCTATGTCAAAACACTTGTTTTGTTGAATCTGGTACAGAGACCCGCAAAACCTTTCTCTTCAAAGGACGGAACACTTAAAATGGTTCCGTAAAATCCGTCTGTATGGTATACAGTTTTTGTCCAACTTCAAAAATTCATAACTAATTAACCGTAAGTCCGTAGGAGTCGCACCACCTATCATTTTGAAGGGAATTAAGTCTACTTTCATTTAAAAATAATCATATGTCCTAAATCTAAATTGAAGTAGGTAAAACAAATCAAATACTACAACCTGTTCAAAATATTAAGTTTCATTTTGACACAGTAACTTAAACTTTTGAGTCAGGTAATGTAAGTTGGTATCCTTTGAACATTGATATGATTTATTTTAAAACTAAAGAATTTGGTTTATATAAAGGAAACAAATCAAGCTTGGTATACATCGTCATATTTAAACAAAGTGACGAAAAGTATATTTTTCTGTGCTATGTGACTACTTGTTCTAGTTGTTTACATACATGTTGTTTGCTTATTGATAGGTATGATTGTACTTGTTTATTTGTAATACGTAAGTGTTTTGCCATGATACTTATTTGCTTGTTTATCAATTGCTTGTTTTATGCATAATAGGACATTTGCTAGATATTGTGCAATAAGTTGATAAACTGTGTTTGTTTCACTTATAGACTTAGATATTTTTGTTTGCATATGTTATGTGAAAACCTTGCATAACTTACTTAGGAATGAGAACTAAGTGAAACTAGTTTAGTGTCTTGAAAAGTATTGTCTTGCACAAACTTTAGCTCAAGTGTTAAAATGTGTAAACATGTAGTATCTTTGAAAAAGGTGTTTGGTTCATTTGCTTCTAATCATGATGTTTAATGTATTTGTCTTGTCATAGGATAGAAACTTATTTTTGAATGATCATGTGAACAAACCGTGACAATGCATGACGATAACATTTTGATGTTATCAAGTTTTCGTGTTTAAGCCACTGTTTGGCTTAACATCCATTTATGGTAAGTTATTATCATCAGATTGATCTATGTGCAAACGTGTGTTAGAACCTGTGTTTTTTTGTTTTAATCAATCACAAATAAGTAGTTGCATATGTTTTAGGACAATCTTCGGGAATTGAACGGGTATCGGGGATTTTGACATGTCCTCTGTTAAGAATTTCCATTTGGCGGAAATGGCGGAACCAAATTTATGGTTCCGTCTGTTGAGATCTTTGGCTCCGCCTAAAATCAACTCACGGATTCCGCGGAACCAAAAACTGGGCTCCGCCTTTGTTATAACTTGGTTCCGCCAGAACTAACAGCTAGTTTTTCAAATTTTCGTTTAATCCCTCACTTGAGATCACTCACTTGTATCACTAGGATTATGTTCACTGATGTTCACTCAAATTAGGATTAAGACATCTCACTTGCAACTATAGGATAATCATCTCTAACCATACTTTGAAATTTCACAAAAAGGATCCAAGATACCTTTCTCCGTAAAGGAATCCGGAAATTTGTTCCTTGCAGTCCGTAGACCACTGATCATTTATGATCATTACACACATTCAATGCATCCATCTGTCCTTTACTTGTCCATTAACTTGATTTGTAAATTGACAATTCCCTAACTAATCCAGACTCACTGTTGGCAAAAATATCATAGATCACAAGTTTTACTTATGACTATAGATATTGTCTTGCATCCACATATGTTACCTTACTTGGTTAACATGTCATCCTTCAAGACGATTAAGATTTACATCGAGTCATAACTCACACTTAAGTTATAGATGTATTATCAAGTCTTGCTATCCTTGAATGCTATCAAATCTAAACAAAGTAGGATTGACAACTTAAGTATTTCATCTGAAATATTCAAGTAAATTTGACTTACAATCGTAGTCTTTAAAAGTCACATCCGAAAGAATCAACACTCAAGTATTTTAACAACATATGTTGAAACACTTATCCTATCACCCAAGTACACTTGTACTTTCACCACCACCCCATCACATTCACATCTGTGATATGTCTCAGGCCCTAAGCCTCAAATCACATCACCCACTAGTCGTACCAACCAAAGGATCACAAGAATTAGTCTTTGTTGTCTTCAACATCCATGAAAACCTAAGTACTCCCATAGCACAACAAACCCCTCAACTCCACAATCCTTACCATCATTTGAATCCATTGAGTGTATTGCTCAAAAAGCCCTTTGTCCAAACACTCGTATCAAATCAAGTGTGCGTTAAACAAATTCAACCATACTTTATCACCTATAGGATTAGAACCTTCACCATCAAATGAGCATGATGCTCACATTCAATGTTTATCATTGTTCACTAGGTTTAAGTAGTACAACTGTCACAAGTTATCAAAGTATTGGTAATACTTTGTCATTAAACTTCTGCGTAAGTTTCATTAAACCTTAAATCAATATTTTAACAACATATGTTAAAATACAAATTTCAAAGACAACCTCATCCCAAGTGACAATGAATCTTGAGAAGTATACATAAGAAACTCAAGTGAATTTCTCTTGATCTAGTATATTTAGTATAGGTCTATCCAACTCAAACACTTTGGGTTCATATCTTCATTTAGGAAAATATGATGTTTCAGAAAACATTATTCTTAAATCGTGCGTTTGGTATCTTGTTAAAAAGATAATGCATATCCTATGCATCATTCTCTCCTTGCAACATGAACGGTTGTGTTACAAGAGATTTCATTACACCTCATTGGGTAAATGATCTTAAACAAACATCTAAAAGTTCTATGAACTAGAGCTTCCCCATCATCGTGTCATACTTGTTTTCATAAGCATGATAATCTTACTTGTTGAAAGATACTTTATGTATCTATCTCCTTTCAAGCATATGTCATAACCAAACCTTGGTCAAACCTTGTGCACATCCACATCTCTGGAGCATACACAAGATCTATAAAAGTTGGTAACTTTATTTAGATACTTGTTCCAAAGAATTTTCTTGAGAACGTTCTCAAACACATCTCTTGGTCTGAGACGATCGAATCACTTTCATAACACATACTCAACATAAAAGATGTTATCCATTAGATCATGCTATAACCTTAGATTCCAAACACAAGATTAAAATATGTTAACACATATTCTCGTGTAAAACATGACATTTTCATCACCTTAGTTTTAATAGATATAGTTGAGTCTCATTAAGTCATGTCTTGGTGAATTATCACCTTTTTATACTTCGATGGGCAAAAATAGGAATTCCTATCTTTCAGACATGAGAATGACTACTGGAGAACCTATTGCACTAGAAACTCAATTTAACCTAACGGTTAAATTGCTTCCAGCAGAGAAGTTGGGTATGTGAAATCACCCGTAAAAATGGTCATGTTTAGCCTGAATTGAGCACCGCTAGTTATAGTCTCATATTCATTCTCCAACTTGAAAAATCTTTATTCCTATACTTGCCTAAAGTAAGTATTAAAATAAGATAATTTATCTTGTCTTAGGAATATTAATCATTCAAGTAGTAGATGTGATTTTTCTTAGTAAAATCACTTGCATTACACATATATGTGTTGATTACATGTTATGTGTTTGATGTGTTTAAATGTCTTGACGTTATCATGATAATTATTTGATTGATAATCAAATGTGTAAACCTTCGAAAGGTTTTGTCTACATGCTTGTATATGTTTCATGTTACTAGATGTTAACATGATTTGCATGATACTTGTTATATGATATTTCTCAAGATTAACATGGTTCTTGTTAACTCACGATATGTCATTGTTAATAAATGGTGTTAGATAGTTCCTGTCTTTAGTTGACATTCATTAAGTTTTTTTTTCGTAGGATAGTCTAAATGATGCATGCTTCCTAAATGTTATAATGATTTGCATGAATCTGTAGTCTCATTTCTCTGTCACAATATTTGTTTGCCATGTGTGCATTTTGTCAAAGTGGTTTTGGTATGATGAACATTAGAAGTCATTCTATTTTACACAAAGATCATTGTGTTAATTAATGGGTAAGTATGCTTACGTGACTAAGCCTAACTTCAAAACAATTTCACAATGTAGTATCTTAAACAATGTCATGCTATGATTATTTGTCTTGATGCTATGTGGTGACTTTTAGTCTAGTAGTCAAATATGGTCTTTTGTTTAACATCTTTGTCTTATAAGTTGATAACAAATTATTTGTTATCCTACTTTGTTATGCTTATGTTGCATAATTGATACTTAGATTAGTATTATAATTATGGGATCCTTTCACTTGTATATAGTGTTTAAAGCTAATAGGATTAAGCTTTAGAGGTTTGAAAATTGTGTTTAGGTATCTTTCAATATACCTCTCTCCAAATCGTATTGTTGCTTCCGCTTTCCTAACAACATTTCCATCATCTTTTAGTTAACAAAACACACCTCCCATAAGGAAACCACATACCTCATCATGCGATCATCTCGCATTGATAGAGAAGAGCTACGTAACTTCAAGGATGAAGTTCTTTGTATGCTAACCAACATCAGCAAAAACATTGCTAACATTCATCGTCATTCCTCATTCGATACATCACATATTATGATGGATGTCCACCGATTAAGGGGGAGAGAAATTCATTCACATAATTGTCTTTTCTCATTAAAGAACATGCATGTAGTTATGTTTCTTACATCCCCAAATACCGACATGTAGGTTCAAACCATTCAGTTAAAACCAGTTCACAAAACCAAAAGTTACTCAAACCTTCTTAGCTCAACATCACAGTACATCGTCAAGTGAAAAACACATCATGTGTTTGACAAACCTCTTAAACGAGAAGCATTAAGTCTCATTAGACTTTGACTAGGATTAGTGAAACCAAATCAGTAGCTATAAGTAAATAGACCTTAGCTTGAACCTTCGTTTGATCAAAAACGACAAAATGTGACCAAATCAACTCTGGTCTCATGGCACCCTTCGATAAGAAGGACGGAACCAAAAATTTGGTTCCGCCCAATCCGCGGGTACCTGGTCAGCTTTTAACCATTCAGAAACCAAACAACCTTCTCGTAACCAACGAGTCTAGGATTTTCACCTTAATCTCACAACTTAATTGTCTAGAACATCTTCAGTGTCTAGAACACCATCATAGGATATCATCCTTTTCATTCTTGATACATATCAAGCACGTCATTGTCAGTGCAAACAGAACCATCACTCTCAACACGTTGGTCCAACCAACACTCTCGTCATATGATGTCATTTTCATCCGCATATAGGTGTCTAGTATTTTTAATTGTTGCATTTCTATTCCTAAGTGATCATTGTCGTCACTTCCTTTTATTTCCATTCGAGCATTTAATATGGCACGATTCATCATCTTTGGTAGATGATAATATCATAACCTTAACCATCTTCAATACTCTTATAGCATTTGCTATACATTAGAGTTTCTGAATTCATTGCTTTCATTATAACCACCACCTTCCATCACCTCTTTCACTAATCATCAACCCCATGGATTAGCGAAAAACCTACTTGCATCAACCTTTAGTTATCACTAGTAAACCAACACCAACACTAGCATCACTCACTTTTACTCCACTTCATATCCTCCTCATAGGCATTGTTTTGTAGAATTTTATCATATTATATTCTTGTGATTGTAATTCTTATTAGAAGATTACATACTTTATAACATGGTTTACTAGATAATCACAATATCACAATTGGTATGACATGGTTTGCCAAATAATCATAAGTTCTCTGACTTAAGTTGCTTGTGATTAGATTATTGATATGTTGCATCATATTTTTCTTTGAGATAAAATATATTGCGGTAACCATTTCATTGTAGGTTCATCAACATATACGCTCGATCGTATATAGCATACTCATCTAAGGATGAAGTTTGCATCGATTAAATGTCATCTTTTATTGTAGGTGCTTCTTAACGTCCTCAAACCAGGAGGAATATCTATCAAGCACTATTATTGCATCGTCTATACACTTGGTCGTATATGACACATATGTCTTAAGACATAGTCTCTATTGTGCTAATTTTTGTTTTGTAGGTTTATCTTGACGCTCTAAAGCAAGGGGGAGCTTTCGTCAAGCATTTATAGAATACATCATATACACGCATTGTTGTATATCACATACACTAACCTTTATTTTGTAGGATTCTTCATCCTTGGATCATATACGTTGGTACCCTAGCAACGGGGAGTATTGATTAAGGGGGAGCTACAGTCAAGGGGGAGCATGCTCGCATTCTTAAGAATTCTCATTCTTCGACACACTTTTATGTTTCGACAAAAAAGGAGAAGATAGTCCAACATGGCTTATCCATGTGTATCGTTGGCTATATGCATTTCATTCATCATGCATTTTTCATATATCTTTTTATGTTGCACACCACTAACCTTGATGTAGGTTAAGGATCTAAATTTGATCCATGGATCCGCTAACAACCTAGGGGACGCAACAACCATAGGAGATTGGAGTAGTCTATTTAACTTCACTAGGGATGATGCAAGCTCGCCATTTTGGAGAGAAATCAAGTTAACTCCAAGGACACACCCTTTTTGTTTCGACAAAAGGGGGAGAAAGGTGTAAACGGAGAAAGTAATAGGGGAGAAGAGTATAAACGGAGAAGGTAATGTAAAGGTAGTACGGACACAAGTAACTTTTTGCATTTTACTTTCTATCACGTTTACATATTTTGTCATCATCAAAAAGGGGGAGATTGTTAGTGCAAGCAGTCTCGTTGGGGAAATTGTTAGTGCAAGCAATCTCGTTTATTTTGATTGATGACAAACATGTAACTTGATAAATAACGTAAAATGTACAAGTTACTTGTAATCTTATTTTGTCTCAACATACATCCAACACCTCTCGACTTCTCGAGTCCTCGTATGATAAAACACAGGTTCGTACATGTTTGTTATGTGGCATTATGATCAAACCCTTAACAAACCATTTAGAATGTTTAAAATACAGTTAGGTTATTAAGTATTTTAAAAGGTTAATCATTCTACTTAGAACCTCATTTTGCACCTTTGCATAAACAAGTATTTTTACTTGTACATCATGTTTCCTAAGTTTAATAGGATAAGTACACTTTAGGTGTCAAACTAACATGATACATCTTGATAAATATATATTAGTTAAGCTAGTATATACATACTACATGATCACTAGGATACATGTTACATACATATATACATTTACATTATTTACATTTTAAATCTTAAAATGAAAATATATACATGACATCATGGCATACATCATTTAGAAATCTTGTAGATTTAGAAAGATATTTTGGAAAGATCTTGAAGCAATGTAGTTGACTTTGCAAGATCTTGGTTAGATATGGAAAGATATTTGGAGATTTTTTTGTCAGACATCCGCGGAACCAAATGGCATAAAGGACGGAACCCTCTATTTGGTTCCGCCAAATCCGCGGGTTAAATTTCCTGTTGGCTATAAATAGCAGCCCATTGTTTACCCATTGTCTCACCCACTTGAATACACATTCCCTCTACCCTTTGCATACATTTAGATCAATAGTAAACCATGTAGAAACACACATTAATCACCCATTTCATAATGATCATAATGTTACTAACTTTCATCATGTTGTAAGCATACACTCGTAATGATCCTGTGAAGCAAGCTCAGAGATCGTGGGTCATCATCCATCACAAGCATAGCATACTTTCTGATCCACCAAAAAGGTTAGAAGATCTTGAAGTCATCATCCACCAAAGCATTCCAACATATGAAGATTCAAGGATACTTGACATCCTCAATGATTGAAGACTTCTTATTCAAAAAGTTCATGTAGATTCCACATGCATATATGAAGATCCAACACAACAAGTTTAGGGAGCTTGTGATCTTCATCCATTGAAGACTTCTCATCAATGGAAGTTCATCTAGATTAGGCATTCATATCCATTAGAAATTTATGTCATGGATCATTGTAAACATCATTGCATAACAACCTATTCATACTAGAATAGGTGGTTTATGTGTTTGGGCCATAAAACACAAGGTTTCTATGTTGGGCCATAAAACATAGCGGGAGTGGTTGTTTTCTTGTAAAAGAACTAGCGGGAGTGGTTGTACCCTTGTAAAAGAACTCGACATCTAGCTTAGTGTCGGAAAAGGTGTAAGCGACGTTAGGTTGGTTCTACATCGAACTAGAACCCGGTATTTAGCTTTGTATCGGAAAAAGTGTAAGCGACGATTGTAAGGTTTTCTCCGCCGAGAAGGGAGCTTGTTGATCTAGTGAAGTAACTCTCGAGTTGGGTACTCGGGGAGTGGAGTAGGGCGGAGAGGAGCTCCGTGACCGAACCACTATAAATCATTGTGTTCGGTTTGCGCTTTCTTTTACTTACTACTTTACTTTTATGTTTGCTTTATGTGATTGCTTGTGTTGTGATTAGTTGATGATACTTGTGTGACAACATGTTTTAACTTATGCAAATTATAAACATCTTTCATATTAGAACAAGCTTAAACGGATATTTGATACAACAAGTTTTAAGATTTTAAAACGGTAACGTATTCACCCCCCCCCCCCCCTCTACTTTTTCACAATGGTCATATATAAAGTAATATTAAACAAATCACTTTAAAAAAAATAACATTTTATTGCAGGTACAAAGTCTGTTATCCATTCCTCACAAACACCATTTCCTGTTGCAACTTCCGTGTCAATTTTCTCATTATCAAAGCAAGTCTTATCCTTTTTCATCATTTCAAGTCCTTGTAAGTGACCCAGATGCTTCGCATAACAGTATAAGTAAAGCACATTAGTGTTTATGAATGAACCACATTTATGCTCCCCTTCACTACCAGCTTCTTCCTTCTTTATTATCGTCGATTGCCTCACAATCCACCTGTGAGATTCAAGACCCTGCAGTACATAAAATATTTTGTTGTTTTTAATGCCAAGTTCCATCCTAAGATCATTTTGGGCTATTCCATCTGTTCTCCAGTAGCAAAAAGTATAGCAAGATCAATAACCTTTATACAAATGTGTCCCACATGGGTTGCATTTCAAAGATAAATTTATCTTTATGTAGACACTTGTACTTTAATGACTACACATGATGCCTGGTATTCAAAACTAACTTAAAACAAACTTTGTTTCATTGCTTGAGAGACAACCACTACTCACAATGTGTTTAGTCAAACCCGTTACCTAAAAAACCAACTTTATCTCTTCTATACCCATTCCCACATTGATAAACCCATACACCAAACACATCGCATAAGAATAAGCTCATATAGATAATTACCCAAATACCCCTTAAATAATTATGTTTCTAATGTGGGTTTTCATTTATATGTCTTTCAATGTCATTTTACACTATCACTTTACCACACAAACGTAAATGGACAATTATCCCTTCCTCTGTATAATCTATTTTAAACAACTATTCCTCCACCTTTCATATATAATCAGATCACGATGAATGCCATTCAAAATCCACGCTGGCGAAATCAACAAAAGATATAAAGTTTCCAAATGTTTAAAACATACAGAACCCAAGGAGTAGAAGAAATACCTTCATTAGGAAGTCTTTTCTGGCCGATTTTAGCTTCTCCAATAATTGTCCCCCGCCTGCGGTGATCGTACAGCCCAATCTTTTTTGGCTCAGGCCGAAAACTTTGTAACCATTGACACGCTGTTGGTCACCATCGGTATTTAAAGCAAAATTCGCTGCCCAGCTATGGTTTCTTGTCTAAAAAATGATGCAAAGAGACAAACCTAAATTTAGACTTGGTTTTGTTAGTTGGTATTTAGGATTTCTTATTAGTTATGCTTGCGTGCTTATTAATAAGCAAAAAAGTAGTTTTCCGTAAGTATAATCCAAAAACACCATCTCAAAAAATACTTATTTTTAAGCAAAAAACATAATGAATCCCAAAGATCCCCGTAACATAAACAAAAAATATATATTAAAAGGGTGTTTGTGTTAGCCTACTGATGATTCGGGTACGGTGCTTCACAATTCTACAGAAGCAACGCTGCAAATGAAGATGGAATATCTACTTGCAGATAGCTTGACATGAAAAGTCACCTTAGAACACTAAGAAATAAATTTAACTTATAATTTACAACTGATTTAGCAATGCATAGTTATGCTTACATCTAGCTTGCACAGACTACTTCTTAGATTTGAAAATAGCCATCACAAACGATAGTAATCGGTGCATGAGCTCAAAAGTTTCCACTCAACAAAACCATCATTAGCCTTCATTAAAGTGCACCAAGCACCTCGGTTTCCCAAGACAGTAGCTGGACCATTTGGCAACTTCGTCTCCCTCATCAAAGGCCAAGACTGACCATTCCCAGACCATTACCCCATCAGAAAAATAAAGAAGCTTTAACAATCCTGTCATGAATACAAACGGTGTGTTCATAGTAATCCTATCATGAATACTCTAGATCAAGGTCAGCACAAACCCGTTCCAATGATAGTAGCATTTGTTAAAAACTTTTTAATATGAAATATGGCTCAAACTTCGCGACTAAAAGTTCATAAATACCTTGAAATCTTCAAATCCTGATTGCATAGCGTCTTTTAGAGCAGAAAGACCGGCTTCTATCTGTCATCTTCTAATTAAAAATGAGCAAGTTCTGGTAATTGCGTTGTCCGTTAAGCAAGTTTCATGTTAACCTTTTCTTGTACTCGTTTAACTTAATGATGGCCTGCTGCAAGGATCATTGTTTAGCTTATTACCTTTTCGTCTTTATATAAATATTATTAAACATCAAGAAAGCATTAAAGCATTTAACTTTAACATGGGTCAGAAAAAGAATTATCACTACATGTATATCAAGTCATGTCGTCCAACAATCATCATACACCAAGATTAAGTGTCCTATAAATGAATGATTATTAATTATGAGTTTGAAGCATATCATGTTTGACATAAAAATTTAATTGAGCAACCATGTGTAATGGATCAGACTATATATATGCACACCCGGACGTATGAGAAATAACATCGTGATATCAAGAATGTGAACTCGTGCTTTGTTATAATGATCTATGGATGATAATGAAGTAAAATACTATTTTCATTCACATCTGACTCAAAATCAAAACTGACAAATTTGACCCAACTACATAAGAATGGGTCCATATGAGTTATGTTCTTTTATATGATTAAAACAAAATATTATGTCAACAAATTACTCATTTCTTTACATGCACCCCCACCCCAAAATCTACCCATTTACTGTCAAATATGACAATTGTATGGCATACCTGTGCTAGAATAATAGGGCCTCCTTGAGGTGCAAAAAACTTCTCGGCCTTCATTATGTTTACTATCAATTCAATGTATCTTTCACATGAGTCTGTAGAATTACCACAATTTTTTGTTAATGATTCATGTCACATGGATATAGCTCCATTCACATTATAAACACAATATGCTGAATAAATGTTTCTCAAAACCTGATAATGGTTGAATTCTCCAAAAAGTGTAGGGACGAAAACAATGCAGCGAGAAAAGCTAAGATTAAAAGAAACTTCAAAACTTTCTAAAGATTAAAGCACCACATATTGTGAAAATTTGGAAGATAAAATAATGATCAAACCTAGCATGAGGAGCCATTCCGCTTGCTTCCATACTCATATCCATGTAGTCGTACATGAGTCCCATTATTTCACGTAGCAATTGCTGCAGTATGACTATAAAAAAAACAATGGTACTTCAAGAAAAAATGGTTAATAGATAAAAAGACAAAGAAAGAAACACTAGCCTTCCATGTCCATCGCCATCTAAAGGCGAAGCAAAATCAACCGAATGATTAAATGCACCAGAAACCATAGCAGCTTTTGCAAAATGCTGGCCCCAACAATCTTTCCGTTGCAGGTCTTTTTAGTACCTGAGAATTACGGAACTACAAATTATACAAAACTTACTTAAGCGTATGAGTTTTATAACCTCAAAATATTTATTTTCGTCTATCACAGGCCCACTCCCTAATGCCAAACTCTAATAAGTTAATCAACTAAGTTCCGCATTTCATCACACGAATCCGGAAAAAGAAAACTAACAAAACCCCCCAATTCTCACATAAACCCTAATTTCAAAATCAAAAATTAAATTGAAATAAAAAACCAGAAAACCCACAAAAAGTTTATAGGAAGAAGCCTTACCTCAAAACCCACACAAAGCTTCAGGAAATCGGTATGTGTGTGTTTAATTATAACTGCAGGAAGTGGCAAATGTATGTTTGTGTTGTAACTTCACAATTATGTGCAAAGAGATGGTTGATTTGCCTGGAATTGATTGGACCCAGTCTTGTGTTGTAACTAATCAATGAAGATGGTTGATTTGCCTGCACAATTAAGTCGGCTGATCAATGGAGATGGTTGATTTGCCTGCACAATTAACTCGGCAATGGTTGAGGGCTGCATATTTAACTTTCAATGCGTGAAACATTTATCATCACCACTTTACATTTATAACACTACACAATCTTTTAGTATATAGGATATATATGAATTAGCTTTTAATAAAATTTATAATGTTTTAGGTGATTAAGTTAACATTTGATTTATAAAAATATCCTACACTAAGAACAGTTTTAAAAAATTATTTAATAAAGTCAAAAACTAACAACTACAATTCACACGGAAAAAGACACGATGGGTATGTTTGGCAAAAGTAACTGTTATTAGAACTGGAGATGATGCTGAAGATGGTGATGGAGAGGGAGATTATAAAAAGAGATTATTTTTATAAGCTACATGAAGTAACCTTTGATTTTCAGAGATTATGGAAGATTATTTTTTTTTATAATCTCTTATAAGTTATGTCTGCCAAACAAATATTATTTTTTAAGTAGCTTATTTTTTTTTAAAAATAAGCATAATCTCTCCACAATCCTTCATAATCTGCTGCGCCAAACACACCCGATAGGAGCTGAACTAAAAGTTAGTATAACACACTCTTGCATGGATATATATATATATATATATATATATGCAAGAGCAATACTACAAAAAAAAAATAAAAAATAAAAAAATAAAAAATAAAACATTCATAAAATTAGATGTCAATGAGTGATTGGTGTGTTTTGCTATAATTTCTCTTTTTTTTCTCTGATTAAGCCAATCACTCTATGACATCTCATTTTGTGAATCATTTTGTGAATTTTTTTTTAGTGTAACATTCCTCATGTATACAATTAATGTTGAATGCTTTGTAAAATCTTTCGCTAGCTAGTTGTTTTAATAAAATTAATTGGTGGTCGAAAAAGAAAACACACGGTTACAACATTTTGGTTACACCCTATTTTTCGAGCTATCTACGTGCCGATCAGCACAAACATTCATCCATACAATTATTGGTTTTTACATATATTTCTAGTTCTATTAGACCGTCGGGTGTGGCAACGTCAGAATGGCGCCATTCACACGTGGACAGGCCAACAGCACCACCCCTACTCTCGATGCCTTTCACGGCGTGTGTAAACCGACGTAGCTCCAAATGCATTTTTCAAAAGTTTTTTTCCCGTTTGTGGTACAACGGCTAGATAAAGACCACTTTTTCAAAAAAAAAAAAAAAAAAAAAAAAAAAAAAAAAAAAAAAAAAAAAAAAAAAAAAAAAAAAACACAACCATTTTTCACACTATATAAACCCCTATATACAATATTTTTAATTACGCATAATTAATTTCAATTCCAATTTTATTTCTTTAAACACAAACTAATATTTTACTTCCATTTTCACTTTTTAAAAAAATGTCTAAACAACTTAACGATCCGTTGTTCAACAATCTTGTCGGTATGTCGCAACAATCATCCTCGCCAACCCACCTACACCTTCGTCCGGACACTCAATATCTTCCTCACAACATCCCACCTTCCTCTGTTTGGTAGCCAGTACTCTATGCCGCCATATACCCCCGAACAACTATTTCATCAACAACAACTATTTCAACAACAACAACTACTTAACCAATAATTTCAAAATCACAACAAAATCCACCACAATTCCAACCATCACAAAAAACACAAACGATGCCACCATTACAAGAAACCACGTCTCGCGAATAATGGACATGGAGAAAAGGAAAAAGAGACACAAAAAGTACCACAATCGACATACCTGACACAACTGATGGACCGACACGACCTCATAGCCGTTGGACGCCAGAGGAGGAAACGTTATTAGCCGTGTGTTATGTTGACATTTTCAAGGATAACAAACTCGGAAATGACCAAAAGGACGAATATTGAGACGACACGTCAAGTGGAATTCGACCGACCCCTTTGATCTAGTTGAGATCTAACCGAACATGCCGAACTATTCGGCGATGATGTGAGACCACGTTCCCTGGTAAAACATGTCCCTCGAAAAATACCAAATCGGAAACCACGTCAAGCATCGCGGGAAGTAACTCGCCGGATTTTGGAGATACTTTACAAAATGAGTTTAGACTCAAACGAGAAGCCGCTCAATCGGCGTATGAGGTGGCGAAGGAAAAAGACTGGACAATAATGCGGTTAGAAGAAATGAGGTTTCTCGGCATTAGCACCTAGGATATGTCAGAGGAGGATGCTTACATGATAAACATGCAAAAAGAAGAAATCCGCCGAAAATATAGAATGAACCGCAATTAGTCGTCTTTGTTAATTTTTTTTGTATTTTTTAAATTTTCATATATTTTTTAATATGCGTATGTTTTTTTTTTTTTTTTGTTTTTGTATTTTTATTAGAATGAATGAAAAATTAGTTGGTTTGGAAAAATGAAATAGAAAATAAAATTGTTTGTCTCAAAAAGTGGAAATAGCTTAAGTTATTAGTGAAGGAGTATTTTGATATGTGAATATGAAATTTGAAATGCTGAGATGATGGTGAGGTGACAAACGGCTCAAGCTACCAGACCCATGCTCTTAGACTAATGCTAATGGCGACAATCATTCTCAGTGGTCACCCCTGCCATCTTAGCGCCAACTCAGTTTTCTCTTTCTAAGACCACTGTACTCGTAATAAGGCGACCGCAAGCACAACAAAAAACATACCAAAATAAATAAATTAACAAAAACTCACACACACAAACACTTTTATTTTATCGATCGCCTGACCGACTACCTATGCAGTTCGAAAGGGGGACGCAGTCGGTAAGAGTCAGGCTAATGGAGGGACGCGATCGGAGTCGGTTGGGTCTTTGTTGTTGTCGCTATTACCATTGGTCTTTAGACATGTTATTGATACACCTTGTAGGTATCCTGTTTCTTTCTAGTTATAAACCATACAAGGATCCCTAATGTCATAATCGGCTCTAGAATAGTTATTTTCTAGAATAATAATAAATAGTGCTAGTAATAAAAAGATCGAGTGACGGGTGCCAGTAGGTCATGTATCACAAACTGGACTTTTTAATTCATTTCTAGATGGATTTTCCTTATTTGAAAGTAAATAAATTCTAGAAGTTTGAACTTATTGTTCAACGCATGTTGCTACTTTTTGGTAAACTAAATGCTTATTAAAAAATAATAATAATAATAATAATAATAATAATAATAATAAACGGGTCGTGTGGTGATTGAGGCTGCACAATGTAAATGGGTCAAGTATGAGGCTAAGTGCGTAGGTATGGGATATGGGTTCCTCCCTTTCTCTTTCTCTTCTTTTGGGGAACTTGAAAAAGACGCCGTGACTTTATTGAAGCATATTCGAAAGTTTTCTATGACTCAAGACATTGGAGCACGTGCTGCTGCTCATATTTTTAGCAGGATTAGCTTTTATATAGCTAGAGGAGTGGGACACTCTTGCTGATATTTGCTCTCGGACAGGGATCTCGGCTCGCAAAGAGGTTGACATTGGCCTTTGTGGAGAAAGAGATCAAAGCTTACGCCCAGCTGATGTATTGCTCTATTTTTGGGATGGTGGGCAGGATGTGTGTGTCGATTTGACAGGGTCGTCTCCTTTGACGCAATCAGGAATGATCGATTTTGTGCCAGGACGAGTAGTGGTTGAAGCAGCACAGCGCAAGCGTGTCAAATATGAGAGCAAATGTGCCGACATTGGATATGGGTTTCTTCCCTTTTCATTCTCTTCCTTGGGGGAACTTGGGGAGGATGCAGCAACCCTACTGAAACGGATCTGAAGGTTCTCCGTAACTCAAGACATCGGATCGCGAGCCGCTGCTCATATTTTTAATAGGATTAGCTTTGCAATAGCTAGAGAAGTGGGATCCCAGTTAGTATCTCGGCTCCCTTCTAATTTCTTGTAAATCCTATTTTCTTCTAATGAAGTGACGTTTTATAAAAAATAAAATAAAATAAAAAAAAAAAATAAAAAAAATAATAATAATAATAATACTCCCTCCGTCTTAATTTATTTGTCAGGAGAGAGAAAACACAAAGTTTAATAAAAGTGGGACCACTTTAATTTTCAACCACTAAAATGGAATATTCCTCCACTAGATTCTATAATTTTTACTAAATAAGGAAAGTGGACAATTAATTTGAGACATTAATAACAGAAAATATGGACAATTAAATTGAGACGGAGTGAGTAATAAATTATAGTTATATGTTTCCTACCGAAAAACAATGCATTCACATCACATGTACAAAAATAGGACCATTGCAAAGAAGATACATTTAACAGGAACCTCAAATGGGACCCAAAACATGCTGACTTCTCTCTTAAGTTTCGTACAATTCCAGCAAATACTTTTTGGTCATGATATTTTTAATTGGAATCGGTTATTGGTACTCTGAAATTGATTCTCGCACCTAGACGCGCACAGAACGGTTAACCGGATCTGTTTGACGACGGGTCAAACCCAAACCGGTTCGAGTCAACGCCCATCCCAAACCGATCCGGCCGGTTAACCGGTTAGGTTACAAACCGGGTCCGGGGAGAAAAAAACACAACCGGTTGAAAACGGTTTGGGTTCGGTTAGTAACCGTTTTTTTTTTTTCGTCGTTTATACAAAGTAACTGAAGAAGACGTCCACGGACTCGCCTATATGATGCCTGACGTCTGACAGGTGGAGCATCGAAATCATGCTGAGCAAAGGTGTACAACTGAGCTGGTGATGAACGGTGTGCTGTGGTAGATCTGTGTAGATACGGCGAGGTAGATGGAGTGGTGTGTACAGGCTGAACTGGAATAGATGGCTGAGCAGCAACACGAATAACCTCCATCAGTGGGTCATCCATGAACGGAACTGGCTGCTGTGTCTGAGAAGTGAATCCATCAATATCCACCTCGGAGTGTGTGCCGAATGGGAGAGACATGGTCTGTGACAAATATAGTGCGACACGTATAAGTATATAGAAATTACTTATATCATATATGCTTAGTATAATATACTCATATAGCATGCCAAAAACACTTAATCAAATAAGGCAAACAATGCTCAAATCAAATAAGCAACTAATGCTCAAATCATAGCAAGCTAAACTGGCAGGCATCCGGCGGTCATGATGGAAAGTTTTTCAAAATCGGTTATAGTTTGAGGTTTTTATAAACCACGTTCTCTATAACCTAGGCTCTGAATACCAATCTGTAACACCCCCAAAATCACAATATTCGCGGAAGCATACACTTTGGGGTGCTACGTGGTTGATAATCATCACACAAGATATAGTGAACGGATTAAAAATCCGTTTTAAAATATATTACATAAGTCAAGTCATGTAGCGATACATAAAAACCATTTCAGATGAAAATGAAGCCCATTTAAACAAAAGGTCCAGTTGTCAGAGTAAACGCATTAAAAACATTTCCATCATTTATTGTGACCGACGCCATGCACTGCACCCGGCTAAACGCACCTCAGTTTCCTGAGAAAAACATGCTAAAAGTCAGCTAACGCTGGTGAGTTCATAGGTTTAAATAAATAGCACACATGGACCAATAGCAATATCATAAAAAAATTAGCAGATACACACTATCCGTAATGCAAACACTAAGCCTCATCCTACCGAAACTAAGACAATGCAGCACGACTAGCGTTAGCAAATAAATAAGGGTGCCCGCGAGTGTTAATCCCTAGACACCCGGCTAAAAACCCGAATGGTATACGTTCGCCTTGGCTATGCCGAGCCAACCGAACGGGGACGTCACTCCCAATAGATCTATTTATAACAACCGGCTTCCCATCAGGAATTAACGGCAGATGATAGTGGGCACAAAATGGGATTCAGCAAACTTAGGTTTCTGCATACTAGTGTGATCTTAAAAGCAACTTCAATTCTGGTCCATGAAAACAGTTTTGCATATTTCTCACCCCAAGCTTATAAAACCAAAAATAGTATAAAAATATGGGGCTATAAACTCACCTTTCAAATACAGCAATTCAGCAATCAATAAAAATAATGCAACCGCGCCGATCAGCACCCTAAATTAGTACGGTAAGTCTTAGCAAATCATTCGTGGTTCAAGTGTCTTTATTTTATTTGAAAAGTTTTACGTTTGACCTGTGCTCGTGTATTTCTTGCTTGCTGTGTGGTAAAATGTATTTCGAAACGATTTATTATTGTAACTCTTGGGGGTAGCTCATGGTGAAAGTGCATGATGGGAATACGTAACGGAACATCCGTGCTAGTATTCGCGATTTAAATGTGCAAGTGTCATATATATATATATATATATATATATATATATATATATATATATATATATATATATATATATATATATATATATATATATATATATATATATATATATCTTAAGTTAATTTCTCATATATTTAATTAATGGAGATTAATTAAATAGCTTTGAAGAATGGTTAACATAACGTAGTTAGTGAAAAACTATTATATTTAGAAACGTTGTTTAGTACTTTTGTTGCAACATTTATTATAAGGAAAACAAGTTTGTTAAGTAATTTCATAAAGTTTACTTAAATTGTGGATTTTCTCAAAATACTCTAAGTGTTGGATTTTTAGAAAATTTGGGCATGACCCGTTCGTTTATACAGCGTTTTCATTTATCTCACGTGTTGCAAACTTTACTCAAATACTTCGCTAACTAGTTATAAGTGCAAAATACTTTAGTGATATATGTTAAGTGTCGTGAATATATATATTCGTCGTTATATTGTTCGTTATCTTAACTTTTAAGTAATAACACTAAATTTCGACACGAAGTCAATATTCTTCAAAAAGTCAACAAAAGTCAATTTCAATGTCATTTTAGGAAAAATGTCAATTTTTACCCTTTCGGAGACTAAGCGTCTCAAAACAAGTCCAAAAATAGTTATCGTTATATTTATCGTTTCGTTAAACATTTTTAACTTCGGCGAGTCGGAAATATTCTAAAAATCAAATTTATCATTTTTCTTTGTAAATTGGGCCGAACTATCAAAATAAGCCCAATTACCATTTTTGACTCAAAACACATTTTTAGTTATAACGTATATATCGATACGTTACTAAAAATCATTTTACTCGTTCAATACATCCGTTTGGTCAAAAAGTCAAACTTTCAAAATTTCATATGGGCTTCGGCCCAACAGTAAAGTCGTGGGCTTTTTGGCCCAAAAAGCCATTTAGTCCAACTTGTATTTATTTGGTACTTATTAGTTATTTTTAGTTACCAAATACACTTTATACTTATCAAATAATCTCTAATAATTAAGCTACTTAATCAAAAGTCAAACTTTGACTTTTCTACTGTTCAT
This sequence comes from Artemisia tridentata subsp. tridentata, assembly GCA_021014915.2. Classification (NCBI taxonomy): domain Eukaryota; kingdom Viridiplantae; phylum Streptophyta; class Magnoliopsida; order Asterales; family Asteraceae; genus Artemisia; species Artemisia tridentata. The sequence continues at coordinate 19,000,306 of CP139501.1, read as the reverse complement.
TCAAACCATTTAATGCATCTCAACTTATTTTCACCTTTTAACTAATTATTTTTAGTAACTTATAACTTATTAAATAAGCCAAACTAATTAAACACTTTACTATATTTTTCCACCATTTCACCATTTGAGCCAAAATTTTATGTTTTTCAAAACCCCAATAATCTTATATTTTTAACACTAGTCGAACCATGTATGTGCTCAAAAGTTCAATATGGTGCTTAAATTAGTGTAAAAACCGTAACTAGTGTTTGTATCCTCGAACTAGCACCATATGCAACAATATTTACCACACAAGCAAGAAATCTACTAATTAACTCATATTCATCCAAAAATGTCGAGCACTATAAACTCTAGATCAAACCATAGCTTAAATCATATTATCAAAACATATACATTTAACACTTTTAAACATCACTATGCACCAAATGGACAAGAGATTAACAAATTTAGAAAAGTTTTGAGAATCCTTACAATGCTCTTAAGGTGGTACGTGGGATAGGAGAACAAGGAACACCCAAAACTTTGCTAGTTTAACCCAAATCCAACTCCAATTTACCCAAAACCTTTAGCAAACACTTGTGATCTTGATCTTTTGTAGAGAGAATTTTGTTTGAATGATGTTTGTGTGTGTATAGTTAGGCGTACAATATGGCTAGAAAAAGGGATGATCATGTTTAATTTGGGAAGTATTAAGTGATAAGGTCTAGAAAATCCAAAAGCATATTACTAATTTTGGCAAAAGCTAGATTGCATTTAAGATAAGCCTTAAAGTTGTCCCATGTGGGTTTGTGTGGCACCATAGGGCCGGTTTTGGTTTAATTAGGGGAGGGCAAAATTAGTTTTTATCCCGCTTTGGTGTATTGTGTGTCGGTTTGAGCTTAAAAGTTACCGTAAAGTCCCGGTTTGACCTTTTTGGACCCGATAACGTAAAATAAAGTTTTTAACCACGTTTTTGTCAGAAATATAATAAAATGTCATTACTGACTCAAAAACATATTTATTTGACCTTTACCATGTGTATTGTGCTGTCGGTACGCGCGTGCAGTTATTTTTCAGAAAAATGCGAGAAAGCTCTCAGTAAATTATAATACTTGTCAGTAACTATCAGAAATGTGATTATTTAACTTTACTGACAAAAATAAACTTTTCTGCAGTGACTGTAAGCTACAGTATGCTGGGACAGCTCCCGAAAATGCTTAAAATTACTCAAAAACATGCAAATGCGCGCAGTAATGCTTAACTTAAAAATAATTAATACTCATATAATATTAATTAGCAACGTGAAAATTACCATTTGTCACAGTCTCCCCATCTAATCGGGAAATCCGTCCCGGATTTCAATTGACGCCACTCTTGGTTTTCGGAAAAAGATGAGGGTATTTTCGTTTGATCTCGTCCCTCTCGCTCCCAGGTGTATTCGGGGCCTCTACGTGAGTTCCATCGGACCTTCACAATTGGGATACGACTCTGCTTTAGTCGTTTCACTTCCCGGTCCATGATTTCAATCGGTTCTTCAATAAAATTTAACCTCTCATCAAGCTGGATTTCATCCAAAGGAATAACTGCGCTTTCATCGGATAAACACTTCTTCAAATTACTGACGTGAAAAACGTCATGCACAGCACTGAGCTCAGACGGCAGTTCGAGTCGGTAGGCTACCGGCCCGATCTTGTCAAGGACTTCAAAAGGTCCTATATAGCGAGGGTTCAATTTTCCACGCTTGCCAAATCTGATCACGCCTTTCCATGGCGAGACCTTCAACATTACTTTATCTCCCACTTGAAACTCAAGGGGTTTTCGCCTCTTATCAGCATAGCTCTTCTGACGGACACGAGCCGCCTGCATTCGGTTCTTAATCTGTACAATCTTTTCAGTAGTCTCATGGACTAGCTCTGGCCCCGGTAAGTTGGCTTTCTCCAACTTCTGCCCAACAAATTGGTGATCTGCACTTACGTCCATAAAGTGCTTCATACGGTGCAGCTTTTATGCTGGTGTGATAGCTGTTGTTATAGGAGAATTCGACTAAAGGCAAATGCCTGTCCCAGCCGTTTCCGAAATCAATTACACAGGCTCTTAACATGTCCTCTAATGTCTGAATGGTTCTTTCACTCTGACCATCCGTTTGGGGATGATATGCCGTACTCATATCGAGTTTAGTTCCCAATGCATCCTGAAGCGACTTCCAAAAATTTGACGTGAATCGACTGTCTCGATCAGAGATAATAGAAACAGGCACACCATGCCTTGCAACAATTTCCTTAACATATAAACGCGCGAGTTTATCCATTTCAATTTTCTCCGCTATAGGAAGAAAATGCACTGATTTTGTGAGACGGTCAACGATTACCCAAATCGTGTCATAACCATTCGATGTCCTAGGCAATTTCGTTATAAAATCCATAGTAATGCGCTCCCATTTTCATTCCGGAATCTCAGGTTGAACAAGCAGACCGGACGGTCTTTGGTGTTTTGCCTTAACCTTCGAGCACGTTAAGCACTTGCTGACATACTCTGCTATATCGGCCTTCATGTTTGGCCACCAATACAACTTTTTCAGGTCTAAATACATCTTGTCAGATCCTGGGTGAATGGAGTACTTGGACTTATGGGATTCGTGCATAATAAAATCACGAATTCCTCCATACAATGGAATCCAATACCTGTCTCCATAACGCAAAATCCCATCGGATCTTCTTACTAATCCATTCTCAAGTTCTGGCATTCTGTGAATCTTTTCACTAGGTTGGTTTTCATCTTTGAGTGCTTCATCCTGAGCCTCAAGAATTTTTGCTGAAAGCGGCGAATTAATCGTCATCCCTAACGATCTAACCCTAAGAGGTTTGATCCGTTCTTTTCTGCTAAGGGCGTCGGCAACAACATTTGCCTTGCCTGGGTGATAACGGATTTCACAATCATAGTCGCAAAGCAATTCCAACCATCGGCGCTGTCTCATGTTCAGCTCCTTCTGGTTCAATATATGCTGTAGACTCTTGTGATCAGTATACACTACGCACTTAGTTCCATAAAGGCAGTGTCTCCAAATTCTCAGTGCAAACACGACTGATCCTAATTCTAGGTCGTGAGTTGTGTAGTTTTTCTCATGGGTTTTCAGCTGTCGAGAAGCGTATGCTATTACCTTCTCTCTTTGCATCAACACGGCTCCCAAACCTTTGTGTGATGCGTCACAATACACAACAAAATCTTCGCTACCCTCGGGTAAAGCTAAAATAGGCGCACTACACAACTTTTCCTTAAGGAGTAGAAAAGCTTCTTCCTCATCATTTCCCCAGTCGTATTTCACATTCTTTTGAGTCAATTTCGTCAACGGTTTAGCTATCTTAGAGAAACCTTCTATAAACCTTCTGTAATAACCGGCAAGTCCTAAAAATTGTCGGATTTTCGTCGACGTTGTGGGCGTTGCCCAATCCTTAATGGCCTCAATCTTAGCAAGATCTACGTAAATTTCTTGTTTATCGATCACATGACCAAGAAATTGCACGGTCGATATCCAAAATTCACACTTCGAAAACTTAGCATATAACTCTTCCTTTTTCAATAATTCCAGAATTAGCTTGAGATGTTTCTCATGCTCTTGCTCATTCTTGGAATATATCAAGATATCGTCAATGAACACTATCACAAATTTGTCCAAATACGGCTTACACACACGATTCATGAGATCCATGAATACTGCTGGTGCATTTGTCAAGCCGAATGGCATAACTTGAAATTCATAATGGCCATATCGGGTTCGGAATGCGGTCTTCGGGATATCCTCTTCCCGGACTCGAAGTTGGTGATAACCCGATCTCAAGTCTATCTTAGAATAAACCGATGATCCCTGCAACTGATCAAACAAATCGTCTATCCTCGGGAGTGGGTATCTATTCTTAATGGTTAGCTTATTCAGTTCCCGATAGTCTATACACATCCTGAAGGATCCATCCTTCTTCTTAACAAACAAATCAGGAGCTCCCCAAGGCGATGAACTCGGTCTAATGAAACCTTTTCCAGATAATTCAGCTAATTGATCTGACAATTCTTGTAATTCCGTAGGTGCTAAACGATAGGGTGCTCGCGCTACAGGCGCGGCTCCTGGCACTAATTCGATGTGGAATTCGATTTGTCTGGCCGGTGGAAGTCCCGGTAAGTCTTCTGGAAAGACCTCTGGAAAATCCCTTACGATTGGCACATGTAGGGTATTCACAATGCATGAATCACTATTATGAGGCTTGTATGGATCGAATAAGTAAGATTTCTAGAGAGAAGTGGGAGCCTTTTAGAGAGAGAAAGAAACTAGTGTAATATTAGATTGAAAAGGTCCAACCCTTCCCATGTGTGGGAAGGGGTATTTATACTATTACATAATACGTCCCTAGTGGACTGTGGAGCGAGCTGACAGTGGGTAAAGACCCGACCCACTCCACAATACTAATTAATAACTAAGCTACTAATAATATTACTAATAATCCTATGAGCTATGATGATCTAATAAGTACTCGGGGTGACCGAGTCTTCTGCTGAATATTCATATTCCTAACAATCTCCCCCTAAGGGAGGTCACCCCAGAAGTAATGTTCTGAAATTCAGCACTTCTTCCTTGGATCTTGACATCATAGCTCGTACTCATTGAATCTTCAATGTCATAGATTGCTGTGCAAACGTCAGTGATCTGAAGATGACTTCTCTTTTGTCTTGGATGAACTTTGAATAATCTCTGAACGTCTCATCCCACTTGAGTCTCCAAGTCATCTTTCAGTAGTAATACTCCATGTGATGAAATATACTTAGAGCCGACATGCTCACATGATATGGGGTCATGATCTTCAGCATCAGAGTTAGTAGAAGCTGTGTTGAAGGTCTTTTAGGGTGATCATGACTTCTTTGATGATGATGTAGTGTGAACATGTGGTGATGGATTGGCATCTTTTCTGCAACCAGCTACAACTACAACCAGCTACAGCATTCCACTGCTACAATCGCCAGAAGTTCCTGCATATGACAGTTAGCAATAATTCGACCGGTACTTACAAGTTTGGACTTCGAGATAGTCAACAGCATATTGTGAAAACTCTCCCTAATCCTTACCAAGACCGTTCCTAATCGAAAACTCACAGAGAGCTTTTTAAGATTTTACCGTAGTAAATCAGCGATTAGGTGAGTCACTGGAGATCACTCCACGACTGTAGACCGGTTGAAACCGCCGCGACCACTAAGCGTAATCCACGAGGAATTACCGAAGTGACCTGCATACAGGGCTGTTTGATGTTGACCCTGGCAGGAATTTCCATTCAATCATTGAGAATTACATTTGTAAATTCCCTCATAAATGTTCTGGCAAATTGCTAAGATCTGCGTAGGACTCTTAAGATTACAACTGGTGTCCTTAATGTTGAACACCCAGTGTAGAAATAATTTGTGTCCCTATGAGATCTTATTATGCATCTCGTGGCTCTAGACTCTATTGTGCGTTTTGATTTGGTGATCGGAGGCTGGAGAGGACTGCCACCTTTTCAATATCATCTAACTCGGAGTGAGAGAGACGATAGGAATGTATTGAACTCCGTGACAATTGAAACAAGAATCCTTTGAGGGACCTTGAGTGGCTAGGGAGGGTTGTGCAGCGTATCACTGGGTCCATGATACTTTGTCTTCAATGCCAGCAATCAACTAAGTGATTCTGACAGCATATGTATTGACCCGGTTTCTGCCTAAGTTGTAAGGAGGGCTATTTCTTTTCACCCTTTCTCTTTACAATTCTTTTTCATTCTTCAACCCCTTCAGTGCTTACCAAGACTTCATAACTAACACCTTGTTGGGTTTGTTCCAGTGTTAGCTCCATCTCAGTCGGCACTATTCCCTTATGCACATTTCTCCTTTTTAATCATACCTAAGGACTTCTACACTAACTAGTGGATTGTCCCTGGGTAGATCCCTCCGGCTCTGGCGGGATCGTGGGAACTTGAGCCTAACCTAACCATCCTTATAACTCCATGCATTAATTAAAATGGTCGGTCTTTGGTATTCATCCACAATTGCCAAACCAAATCTTTGAAAAATCTCTCAAAGTGTTCATGATTCTGAAACACATTTTTGCAAACACTTGAGAGTTTTATATTTTTCAAATGCTCCCCCTCAACATGTGCTCGAGTGATAGTTTTATAAATTTGCACATGTTAGGAAGAGCTTGCACTTTTTGAATTGATCCACTTTCAGTGAACATGACCGATTCGAGACACGCTTACATCACTGGTTAGACCAGCTTGAAATTATTACCCGTCCTGGTCAAGTCCATAGAAAGTTTCTCGAAACGGTACACTCTACTCAGATACATCTTTTTCGAGACACGTTTACATCACTGGTTAGACCAGCTTGAAATTATTACCCGGCCAAGACGTATCCTTTCGATTGATGACAATTCAAGTTTCGTCAATTCTTAGGTGAGTTCTGAGCCTTGTTCACACAAGATGCCATAATCCTTTGTTTTGTAAAACCATTTGCTCCCCCTCAATATATGCATTGATATAAGAAAGATTTTCGTACATATGGAGGAGCTTGCTTTTATGACCAAAACATTTTGCTCCCCCTCAATATGTGCCTTGATATGCAAAATGGTTTAGCACATACGGGAGAGCTTACATTAATTTCCAAATCATCACATTTTATCAGAATTTCCTATTTAAATCACATTCTCTCCCCCGATCAAAAATTTCAAACCATTTGAGATTTGTGATCCCAATTGATTTAAATACGTTTAGAAACATTTGGGAGAAAATGTGGCAGGTTTAAATGTATTCTGATTTTGAAGCATACTATGCTTCCTCATAAATTAACGAGAGAGTATTACTTGTCAATATACACAGATCACACATAGAGTATTACATGATTATAGGAAATTACATTGTAACATTACAAGAGCCCAACAAAAGACTAATATCACTATAGAGACCACTTGTGGAGCGAATCAGCTCATGTCGTTCTTTCCATCAATCTGTAATCTCCTTCACGAACTCTACCCCCAACGAAGCTTTCCAGGTTGCGAAAGATCCTTCTTGTTTTCAGTCTGCGCTCTATGGCTTTCATAAACTCTTTGCTTCTTTGTACATCCAGATCTGTCCAGAACTGAGTCTTCAATTGTGGGTTGTGAGGATTTAGCTTGAAGTATTTAATCCTGAAATCCAGTGCTTCATCGATCATCCTCAGGGTACCATCGCTGAATTTATGAATCTCACTGAATTGCATCATCATAGGAGTCCCATGTTGGTCAGTGAACTTGACAGCTCTTGGAGATTCGGTTACTTTAAAGTCGTGAATGTACTCGAGACCCTCACGTTCCCAATACGGCTTAGTGAGATTGAGTTTGGTCTGATAGCTCTCTATCCCTAGTTGAAAATCACTCACCCTTTGCCTGATAACAAGACCCCGGATCCATAAGTTAACAGCAGCAGCAAGCGCCTTCTTGTCGCGAGGTGGAAGATGATTCAGGTGCCCTTGAAGATTCAGAAGGAAGAGATCCTCGAAGTCACTCGGAGATAGATATTTGAAGTCGCTTTCAGAAATGATATACTCCTTCTGATCAGCACGACGAAGCACTATCCTTTTAAGATACTCATACCCATACATTGGGTGAATATCAACTTTGATGACACTTAAGATTCTTAGATGTGAGCGTATACCCCGACGACTTCCCTCTCCTGCGTGCCTTTCAATGTAAAATCGTTTCTTGTGGAACCACCAATGTGTGACCCCATAAGATGCAGCAATATCAAACTTGTATTCTTCATCTGACCATACTTGATCAGGCACCATTTGTTCTAGCCCAATGTCAGGGTAGTAAGCTGCCTTCATCTTGGAAATGGATAATGCCTGACGATCACCATTATTCCCAAACCTGAGATAACTCAGATCGTTGTTAAAGAAGAGATCTGCTTGAAGGTTCCTCTGACCTGGTGGACCATCAAAGGGAAGAGGTCGGTTGACGTCGTAGGAAAGGATCCGGTCATCAACTTGATCAGTAAATAGTCTATGACATTCTTCCATTTGATATTGAAGATGAATCACATCAGGATGAAACACTTTGACGATTTCATATGCAGGACCTTCCAAATCTTGGGGAGTGAGATTTGTGATGCCTTTCTTTTTACAGAACCAACTAATAAATGCCCCCATGTCTTTAGTTTTCGCCAGTAGTGAGTTCTCTGGAGGTGGGTTGTGTTGTGATGCAATGGTAGCTGCCCAATTGTTTTCAGGAACACTTGTGACTGATGATGGAATAGACCAATCTGTTTCAGGAACTGGTTCTCGTTCTTCTTCAGGTACAGGTTTCACCCAAGATTCCCTGTCTTCCTTGGTGAAGCGTTTACTAGTGGGGTTGTAGTCATCCGATGTATCTGTGCGTAAGAATTCCAACCACCATTTTTGATTAGGATCAACTGTTGGGATATTGGTGTTTGCAGAGACATCTTCTTCATCAGTTTGAGTAGACAAATCATCTGCAACCGATTCCTCATTCATGACAAAATCCTCAGGAGCTGGCGAGAACGAGGGCTTGTATCTGTCATCAACAGTGGTCCACGCAAGCGAGCCTGCCTTTGAAACACCCTTAGATGTGCTTGGGCCAGAAGAAGTAGTGGTTTGATCTTTACCACCAGAAGATTCAGTTGGATGATGATGAGCTTGAGCTTGGGTGGATTCTGAAGTTCCTGACATCTTTACTGCTCCAGATCCACCAGCAGGTGGAGGAGGTGGAGGAGGATGTGGTGGAGAACCAGGGGGCGTACTGGGTTTAGCTTGTCTTCTTTTCTTCTTCTTCCGTTGTTCTTCAAGCTCAGCCATGAGGAAATCCTGATTATCACGACTCATCGATTTTTCCAAGGCTTCATAAAGCCGTTGATGATCTTCGTGGCCTTGATACTGACCACATTCAAACATTCGATCATAGAGGATTGATTTCATATCAGTAGTAGGAAGATCTCTGAATCGTGTCTTCATAGGGGCTTCCATTGCCCATCTGACTGCTTCCTCTACCTGATCATTCACAGCTTGAGCCACCTTTTGATCTATATTAAGCTTTTCCACCTCAAGTAGTCTCTGCTCATAATTATTCATCTTTCGTGACATGTCATCAATGAGCTTTGTGGCGGCAGTAAGTTGGGATGCTAAGTTAGATGGTACTTCTGGAGGGATGGGTGTTGCTGGTGTTGCTTCTGGTGAGGGATCTACTATGATGGTTGCTATTGTGGACACTGGAATTGTCATAGATTTAATACCAGACATGTCTTGTTTGATTGGTACGGACACCATTGACTCTACTTCCTTATCATCATGTGGTATGTTAGTCTCTGTGGTGTTGTCGTTGGCTTTATCCAGAATGAACTGATCACCATAGTTGAAGTCAGTGTCAATGTTCTTCAGAGACGATAGAGTGCCAGTAGACCATGTTGGTTCATTCAGGTGAGTTTGCTCATCCTCCTTCATTTTCAGATTCTCATGAATCCCCGGGTATGTAGAAGCCACGAATTCTTCATGTTGTATCTCTTGTGGAGGTTCTGTAGTGGTTGTTGTTATCTGATCATGAGCTTCCTTGACGATGTTATCAGACTCAGCTTCTTTCTGAACTTTCTCATCTTGACTCTCACCTTGATCTTGTGGATCTTTAATTTCAGTATGTGTGACCTTCACCTCCTCCTTCTTTTCTTTAATAACGTTACCAGACTCAGCTTCCTTATGAACTTCCTCTTCTTGACTCTCACTTTGATCTTGTGGATCCTTTACTTCTGTATGTGCGATCTTCATTTCCACCTTCTTTTCCTTGTACAACTGTTCATCGCTTTCTGTATCACTGGAATCTTGAGCAACTTCTAAGCTTGGTGATTCTTCTTGATGTCCTTCTGAGAGGTCAAGTTCTCTAGATGATCCCTGCTCACGTTTCCTGAGCACAAATCGTGTGGTTGTCTTGGATGCCGGAGATGATATGGTAAGAAGAGTCTTAGCAGCTTGTACCACTGTAGCTACTCCTTTACCTTTGCCCTCTACTGCAGGTAATGGTTTACTGCTCTCAACAACGGGTTCTCTAAGGACAACTCCTTTTGTAGCACTCTTCGTTGATTCAGCGTGTTCTTTAGCACTCAGCTCCAAGGCTTGTAGTAAATCCGGATCTTCTTCATCTCTTAGACTTAGTTCAGGAATCACCATCTCTTCATCATCATCTCGACCTTTTGTCTTGATTTTCTTAGATTTCACCTTCTTGCTTGAAGCCTTCCTTTTGATTTTCTTATATTTCTTAGATCCCTCAATTTCTGTGGGTGCATCCTTTCTTTTCTTTGATTTCGATTTAGATTGGGTTTGTTTGATGGATTTCTGGGTTTCTGGTTCAGAGGTTTCGACTTCACTTCTTACCTTCTTAGAGAGAGACTTTTGATATCCCTCTACTTTGCTCAGATATTCCTTATAATAGGAAGCTTGACGAATGTTATCTGAAATAAGAGGCTCAGGAATAAGCTTTCCAAAGACTTCTTGTTTGGCCCCTTTAGCAGCCCATTTGAGATTTCCCAGAACAAATTCTTCAGAGGACAAATGGAGAGGAGAATCAGTTCTAGGATGGAACTTGTGACGAGAGTAGAGATGATGGATTATCATTTTAGTGAATCTGATGCTAGGAATTAACATCTTCCTCACTGTCTTCCTGCTGGCCAGATTAGATTCCAGTTTTGCTTTGTCTTCTTGGAAGGTGTGAATGGAGTGAACGAATTCTTCCCAGATCCTTTCAGCGAAATCTATGTTGGAACGTTTTATGATTCCCCATAGAATTTGAAGCACTGGAGCCCTAGGTCTTTCGTAAGCAGAAGTCTTCCCAGTAAGACATAAATTGAGAATGGTGGCGAATGTCCTCCATGGTTGATACATTTCACTGGTGACTACCGTTGATACCTTGAGGACGGTTGATGGATAACCCAGATCATTAACGAAGTGGACGAGAGCCTCGGATGTCGGAGGTTGGGTAAAGGGTTTATCAATGACAGCAGGTGATATTTGAAGAGCCTCTCTGATGGTGTCTGATGTCAGCTCGTACCATTGTTCATCTAACTGACAGTGGTAATTACCAGTATCTTTGTTGAGTTCAATCGTATTCCAAAACTGTTGAATGTATATAGACGGAACTGTTGCACGTGCAGTGAATGCTCTGAAGAAGTTGGTCTCCTTTAAGATATCAACAGATATCTTGTAAATGGGATTGGGTTGAGGTCTTGTCTCATCGACATAACAGTTGCTCCTTCCAATAGGGATCCATTTGTTCTTAGGAAGTATTTGTTCATCTGTACGAACAGGTGTTGGAACTGCAGGGTTTGGTTCTGAGGAAGTAGTGATCCCTGTATCTGTCATTGTATCTACACACACATTCACAGGACGAAAGTATGACTATGCAAGTTAGATGGGGAATCAATCCTTGAGGTTGGCACAGAGACTATGTGTACATAACAAAAGACTACAGTATATCAAGCAACACCCAATTGTGAGAGACCCAAAAGGCAGCAACCATCATTCACATTGTAAAGTATTAACTGCACAGCTGCATTTGTAAGCATGTAGACAAACGAATAGACATGGCATGACATTACAGACAAATTGCATCCTTAATCATAGACAAACCGCATTAATGATCAATCAGACAAACCGCATTCATGACAGATTAGACAAACCGCGTTTGAGATTGATTAGACAAACAACGTTCGTGATTGTTTAGACAAACCGCGTTAGTGATTGTTTGGACAAACCGCGTTCGTGATTAGTTAGACAAACCGCGTAAGTGATTAATCTAACAAACCGCGTTCGTGGTGAAACAGACAAACCGCGTTCGTGATGAAACAGACAAACCGCGTTCGTGACTAAACAGACAAACCGCGTCTGTGACAAAATAGACAAACCGCGTCTGAGACTAATCAAACAAACCGCGTCTGAGACAAAACAGACAAACCGCGTCTGTGACTAAACAGACAAGCCGCGTCTGTGACTAAACAGACAAGCCGCGTCTGTGACTAAACAGACAAGCCGCGTCTGTGATTAAGCGGACAAATCATTATCCATAGTAGCACAAACAAACCGCATCCATGATGAATAGACAAACAGCATTCAAACATATTCACACAAATAGCATCGATGAACTAACCTTAAAGCAACCTACACCCTAGATCATGTGGAGAGTATTAATTACAGATTTCACATTATGCAAACACCTCATAATACGCCAAACACTTCACAAATGAATCACATAATCCCATTCAGTGTTTACTCTCTACACATTGCAAACAATTGACATATGCCAAACAAACCGCATCGACGAATAAAACACCACTAAATCGATAATTCATTCATTACCATACGATTGTATAAACATACAACAACAACAACATGAGCTTACAACAATCAACCCCATCATGGTCCAGATTCATTCTAACTTAACCCATCAATCAATCGACTTGACAAATCTAGCCTTAAAGGAGCAAACAATCGACTTAACACTTTATCACCTCAGATTTCTCATCTGATTACTGAGAAAAGAAATTCATTCTATCCTAGAGGCTTACTAATCGAAACCTGATTGAACGAATCCTAGACCCAAGAATGATTTTGACTTTTGGAGTCAAACATCATTCGACAAATCACACTAATCCTACACACAGGATGACAGATGAAGCAATCAAAGCATGTAACACTTATCATTACATATAAGAATGAAAAACCCATCAATCAAAACAAGAAACAACAAACACACCTTAGATCGAGAGATGAGCCGTACGAATCAACCTAGAAAAACCATGTAAAACATTTAGAATCTAGGAAAGATACAAGTAACGACCTACTGATATGGGTGAGGGTCGATAGTTACCTAGGAAGAATCTCGAGGGATGGATTAAAATAGCGATCGTGAGTTTGGTAAGAAAGAGAGGTTTGTTCGGTTAGATATTGGAGGAGAGAGAGTGGTGATGGACAAACCGCATGCGTTTTGATTCTTAAGTGTCCTTACCTATCATTAACTTAACTTTAATGACACTTTAGGTCCCTGACTTTGTACAAGTTTGACAAACCGCATAAGTTACAATACAAACAACTTAAGCTTAACCTTAATGGCATTCTAGGTCCCTGTCTTTGTACAACTTTGACAAACCGCATAGGTCACAGTTCTAACAACTTGCTCCTAATGACACTTTTGGTCCCTGTCTTTGTACAAGTTTCACACTCTACTCCTAACTCTCCTCTTTTTACTAAATGACACATGTGGTCCCTGACTTTCCAATCAATGTACCTTCTACCACACATAGGCATCCCAATCAGATATGACACACTAAATCCCGAAGGACTTAATAATAGCTCAGTCAGATGCCATAGATTCAGAGATTACACAATGACTATTCAAAGACACGTTTAAATTGCTATTGTTCTCCCCCTCAATCAATGACTGCACTTCTGTAGAGAGATTCAGACATTGATTGAACAGCAATTTATCACTTGGTGAGATCAACTGAGAGAGTCTTTAGGCCAACAAAAATCACCAGTACGAATGAACATGAATATGAAGTAATCCATGCTCAGGTGAACATCACCTTGTGGGAGGGACAGCCGTCTTTTTGGCGACGTGCTTTCCCCAAAATGAAGCGCAGGTTGCTATCTAAAGTAATAGCAAGTCACAGAGACATGATTTACTTATTAGGATCTACTCCTGTTCGAGCTTCATTTAAAACCCCGTGTCATTATTGAATGACATTTCTAGGGTCGTAAATGTTATCGATATCCAGAAGACATGCCTCTCTTAATTCAAGAACACATAATACTATATATATACAAGGAACATGTACCTAGAAAATAGGAGAAACTATATACACCAAGAAAAAGGATACTTGAGATTTTCTTTGTAACATCTGTACGAGTTTTGAACTGAATTGTTCAAAAATCATTGTCCCCGTACATTACCGGTGAGTTTTCCGAGCCTCCTCTGTGGGAGTTGATGTCCCCTTTGGTAGCCACACCTTGAGTTTTTTTATGATGCATTCTGTGAGAGTAGCTGCACGCGGAAACCGTCTCCCTGCACTATCATAAATATTTTGTATGCATGTATATTGGTTAGTGACTATGGGGTCCTGTCTCTGTGATTTCTTGCAACCATTCTTAGAAGCATTTGCCGTGTCAGTAGGTACCCACTGACGACCGACTTGCTTAAAGATTCTACCAGTTGGCAACCATCTTAGACACGCTCTAAATATGCTCTGTTTCTGAGGCACCTTAGTGTTTTTACGATAGAAGGTTTCTTGTTTTACATCACTAGATCTATTAGGCTTCCTAGGGTGCTTCATTGATTTTAGAGGCCTGTGGTGATTGTTTGTCGAAGTAGAGGATGCAACGATATGAACATTAACTTCCTTTGTTATTGTCATGTGAGACTTATCCTGAACGTGACTCTTCGCTAATGTTCCCTTATGTCTCGGTTGTGAAGTGACTGATTTTGGCAAACTCTTAGTCTCACCAACTTGGGGGGCACACCTTGGAGAAGGTGTTCCCAAGACTGATGGTTTGACATACTTAAGATTCGCCCTGTACTTGGCCGACTTCTTTGAGTTATTCCTACGAGAAGCTAATGAGAAATTTTTCCCAAGGTTTTGTTCAGCTTGTAACTCAACGGTGTTTGAGTCATGTGAGGTTTCATCTTCATTGACCTTTTCTTGCAAGTCACTTATTTTGGTCCTTAACATGTTAATAGTCGCGTTCTTTGCCACCAGCTGATCTTTCAACTCATTTATCATGAAAAATTCCCGAAAATCAGGTAATTCCGGATTTTTTGATGGAAGGTTAATTTGGAACTTTTCTTTTAATTGTTGCATTGAAATTTCAAGATCAACACAATGTTTTTCCAGTTTTGAAAATCCTTTTAAAAGTTCATTGTAAACCTCTTTTTCAATCATATCATGTGATTTGAAAGACTCAGTCGTAGGCAGAGAACTCGACGAATTATCATGTACAAGTTCATTAGAAACAATATTATCTAGATAAGACAGATGTACCACAGTAGACCGTGCTTGGTGATTTTCAGATTCTTGAGATTTCTTCTCACATTTTGAGAGGTCACTTCCTGTGCTAACACTATCATCCTTCTTGTCTGATTTTGTTCCATTCCTACCCTGCTGACCTTTTTCCTCAATGAACCCATAGACATCCCTTATCCGCAGTAGCAGTGTCGTTTTGTACATTTCTATTTCAAACCCAGTATATTTAGCGAAACACTCTTTAGTCACTTGACAGTCACAATAATAGTCCCCAGTGTATTGAGAGTTGATGAACATTTGGAATTGATTGTTGATCACATTGAGAGCGTCTCTGGATTTACTTTCAGAATGTTCTTCCTTGACCAGCTCTTGTTCTAGTTGATCCAGATATAATGTCAACCTGACTGTGAAATCGCTAATTTCCTGACCAAAGAGTGAAGCAAATGCCCGTCTGTACCCCATCACATATTCAGAGTTACCGAACAAAGCCTTAATGTGTGATAGAAGTGAACGGAAGCATGCTACTTGACTTTCCTTATCATTAGCCAACTGCCTATCCTCAAGGCATTCATACATGTGTGACTGCGAGTGTGACACATCAGTTCCAGCAGAATCAGTATCAGTTGTTTCTGTTAGAGATGTGTAGTCATAGTTCCCATGATCCTTAATATCATCGTACAGTTTGAGAACCTCCGATATGATGGAGTCTGAGTTAGTTGTCATAGAGAATACAAGATTATACTGATCTTGTGATTTAACCGAGAAATCGAATCTTTCGCGGGAATTTCTAAAAATCACCAAGACACAAACCGCCTAGACAAACCGCGTAGACACAAACCGCGTATGTGCCTAAGAGACAAACCGAGTTCACACCGGATATACAAACCGCGTTGACACAAACCGCGTGTGCGCCTTAGAGACAAACCGAGTTCACACCGAAGATACAAACCGCGTTGACACAAACCGCGTATGCGCCAAAGAGACAAACCGAGTTCACACCAAAGATACAAACCGCGTTGACACAAACCGCGTGTGCGCCTTAGAGACAAACCGAGTTCACACCAAAGATACAAACCGTGTTGACACAAACCGCGTATGCGCCAAATAGACAAACCGAGTTCACACCGGATATACAAACCGCGTTGACACAAACCGCGTGTGCGCCTTAGAGACAAACCGAGTTCACACCAAAGATACAAACCGCGTTGACACAAACCGCGTACGCACCTTAGAGACAAACCGCGTTGGCACAAACTACCAAACCTGTCACTTTCAATGCAGTTTGTCCTTTTGCCTAAACTAGTAAAGAAGACAAACCGCGTAACCGATGTACCACAAACCGCGTTCAAGATCGTCCCAACTACACAAACCGCATTCAAGAACACTTCCACACAAAAAACCACGAATTGCTCCAAAATCACCACACGGTTCTTAGATCTGTGAATCCAAACACCAAATACCACTCTAATACTAATCTTAATCTAGAAAGTACAAAGTAAAACAACTTCTAATCACTAAACAAAGTACAAAATGAGATTTATGCTACAAAACAAACCGAATCCAAAAAAAACTTAAAACTACAAATCGAACCAACAAGAAAACCTCAAGAACTACACAAATACGTGAATATCAACTCTCATGGACCTAACCATGGCTCTTGATACCAATTGTAGGGTATTCACAATGCATGAATCACTATTATGAGGCTTGTATGGATCGAATAAGTAAGATTTCTAGAGAGAAGTGGGAGCCTTTTAGAGAGAGAAAGAAACTAGTGTAATATTAGATTGAAAAGGTCCAACCCTTCCCATGTGTGGGAAGGGGTATTTATACTATTACATAATACGTCCCTAGTGGACTGTGGAGCGAGCTGACAGTGGGTAAAGACCCGACCCACTCCACAATACTAATTAATAATTAAGCTACTAATAATATTACTAATAATCCTATGAGCTATGATGATCTAATAAGTACTCGGGGTGACCGAGTCTTCTGCTGAATATTCATATTCCTAACAGCACATCTTCCAACTTTTTCTCTCCAGGTTCCTTTTCTTTCTTTTCCGTGATATGAGCTAAAAAGAGATAACATCCCTTCTCGATGTACTTCTGCACCTTCGTACACGAGATGATTGACAATCTTGACGAACGCGCATGATCAGAACGGTCACCTTCAACAATCAGAACTTCGTTCCCATAGGGAACTCTAACAATTTTCTCATCACAAATGATGACGGCATGATATTTCGATAACCAATCCATTCCTATGATGACGTCAAAACTACCTAATTCCACTGGCATCAGATCAATGTTGAAAGGACGATTCAACAAGTTTAGAGTGCAACCCCTGATGATGGTACCTACTCTTTCTAGGTTTTCGTTTGCTAATTCTACGTCGAAGGCATTATCTAAGGTGGTCGGGGCTATGTCAAGTAAAGGACTAAAATTGGTTGATACAAAACTTCTATCTGCTCTCGTATCGAAAAGTACTGAAGCATAACGATTATTTAAGAGAAATGTACCCGTCACCACGTTCGGGTCGTCCTGTGCTTCTCTTCGGCCTACAGCATAAACTCTTCCACGAGCTCTTCCTTCATTTCCCTGATTCCCATTGTTAATCATTGCCACTTGGTTTCCTGGTCTACCACCATTTCCTTGGTTTCGGGGCTTATTGCACTCATTCCGATAATGACCTTTTTCACCACACCCGAAGCAGGTGACATCCGCCTTACGATTGTAGGCTGGTGCTACTTGTGCTGTGGCTAGTGGTCTTGATCTGCAGTTCTTTGCTATTTGTCCTATCCTCTGGCAGTTGTTACACCTCACAGTGCACTGTCCCCTGTGATGTAACTTACAGCGGTTACAAAAAGGCGTATTCTTATCATAACCCTTCTTGTCTCCTGAACCAATTGCATAAACCTTGCCTCCATTCTGCTTTTTGTTTTGAGAGCTGTTGTTGTTACCCTTAGAGTGATCTTTCCACTTCCTTTTGTGGTCAGTACTCTTCTCTGGAATATCCTCCAGTTCCTGATCCATTAACTTGTTTGCCGTCTCCATGGTCTCATGAAGATCTACAGCTCTCGAGGTAATCACATCGCCTCTTATGGATTTCGGCAAACCACCGATATACCTTTCAATCAATCTGGCTTCCGTCCAAACCATTTCTGGACATAGCAAAGCCAACTCCTGGAATCTCTGGTTGTAAGCAGCGATGTTGTTGTTTTGCACCTTCAAATTCCAAAACTCAATTTCTAACTTCTTAATCTCATTTCGTGGGCAATACTTCCTAATCACTAGTTCCTTAAAATCTTCCCAAAGCATGGCATAAGCAACCTCCATATTAGCAGACTTCATGTAGTTGTTCCACCAGGTCAAAGTGGAATCCATGAAAGTGAATGACGCAAACTTAACCTAGTCATTCTCATGACATCCACTGATATGAAATACGGTCTCAAGCATCTCAATCCATCTAGTCAAACCAACGGCTCCTTCTGTTCCTCCAAATCCTCCAACCATGATTTTTCAGAACTCAGCATAAGTACAACCTCGGTTGTTGGTTACTGGTCTAGATGTTCCGGTGTTGGTGGTCGAATTGGTCACAGCTGCGAGAGCGGCTGCCACACGGTCAGCAACAAGTTGATCTAGTGTGGCTTGATTCATTGCTGGTGTAGCAGTTGCGGCCCTAGTTGGTGCCTCTTCCTCTGCTGTTTGAACCGGTGTGTTAGCAGGTCGTCCTCGTGTGACTCTGATCGGGGCAGTGGGTTCAACAGTCCTTCCCCTCACTGACCTTGTCTGAATGGGTGTGTTAGCGGGTTGTCCTCGTGTGGCTCTGGTTGACTTTCGTTTTGGTGCCATTTATCTGCATCACAAAAGATGGCGATAAATGAGATCTTTGGTTAAAGGAAAATAAGTTATACGGATACGTGAATAGCGAAAACAAAATACAAGAATAAAGTCAACCATAGAGGAGCAACGAAAGAAGGAAAGAAAAGTATAAATCGGATAGAAAGACTAAGCTTGTTATATATATCGAAAGATGAAGGTTCACAAAATTACAAGCTCGTCAATAGATAGTTCTAAGATACTACGGAGATACTATTAGTCCTAGGAATACATCATCACTACTACGAATCTAGGAATACATCATTACTACTACTATTCTAGGAATACATCATCACTACTACTACATCTAGGAATACATCATCACTGCTACTACATCTAGGAATACATCATCACTGCTACTACATCTAGTGGTCGGTCCTAGCAATGCGTAGCTCCTCAAATGCTCAGGTCAATCCTCCAATGGTGGTCTCTAGCTGGGCTACACGGTCTCTAAGCTCCTGGTTCTCCCTCATCACTGAACCAATGATAATCTCAGCGGTCACAATCCTCTGCCACTGAGTACGATCGATTCCTCTAGCTCGTCGCAACATACCCTGAATCCTTTGCTGGCCTCTACCTAAACCAATGGCCCTAAAGTCCAAACCTCTAAGCTCTCTACCATGTAACCTCTCTAAAGCATCCAATCTAGCCCTCAATCCAATCTAGCCCTCAATCCAATCATCACTCAACGGTCAGAATACAACTCTTCAAACAAAACACAAGCTGCCTGATCAATAGTCCCAATCCGCCTCTCCACAGTCTGAATACGCTCAGACTGCTCCAATCTCCCAAGCTGATCAGAATGAACATCAAGTAAGCTCGCCTGGTTCGTCAACTGAATCCAGATCTGATCCATCTCAGTAAGCTCAGGCTCTGTAAGTGGGGAACCTACTGGTGAAGGGAGTGGAGTAGGCATCGGAGATGGTGGTATAAAAGAAGGAGATGACGGTGTGTACTCTGGGCTAGCTGCACGTACACCCGTGCCAACATCACAAGCAATGTCTAACCACTGACTATCATCCAAACCCTGCATCTGTGCATCTCTCGAGCTCTGTCCAACCTCAAACAATCCCTGAACATCCTTCATAATACCCTTGCCATCCCTCGACATCATAACCTGATCTACATCCATAGGAGTATCCCTATCCCTATCATCCTCTAAACCCATAGAAGTGTGCTCAACAGGTGCAGTCACAGTAGGAGTAGGCTCATCCTGAACCTGCTCTGGATCCTCCACTGGATCCTCATCCTCATCAAAATAAGTCTCCACTGATCTACTACGTCTCTGACTAGGTGGGGAATCATCTGGAGATAACATAGGTGACTGAGGTGGTGAATCAGCAGGAGTACCCATATAACCATAACGGGTCCTACTACGAGATGAAGTCAATACTGAAGATAACTAAAGACGACGTCCATGGACTCGCCTATATGATGCCCGACGTCTGACAGGTGGAGCATCGAAATCATGCTGAGCAAAGGTGTACAACTGAGCTGGTGATGAACGGTGTGCTGTGGTAGATCTGTGTAGATACGGCGAGGTAGATGGAGTGGTGTGTACAGGCTGAACTGGAATAGATGGCTGAGCAGCAACACGAATAACCTCCATCAGTGGGTCATCCATGAACGGAACTGGCTGCTGTGTCTGAGAAGTGAATCCATCAATATCCACCTCGGAGTGTGTGCCAAATGGGAGAGACATGGTCTGTGACAAATATAGTGCGACACGTATAAGTATATAGAAATTACTTATATCATATATGCTTAGTATAATATACTCATATAGCATGCCAAAAAAACTTAATCAAATAAGGCAAACAATGCTCAAATCAAATAAGCAACTAATGCTCAAATCATAGCAAGCTAAACTGGCAGGCATCCGACGGTCATGATGGAAAGTTTTTCAAAATCGGTTATAGTTTGAGGTTTTTATAAACCACGTTCTCTATAACCTAGGCTCTGAATACCAATCTGTAACACCCCCAAAATCACAATATTCGCGGAAGCATACACTTTGGGGTGCTACGTGGTTGATAATCATCACACAAGATATAGTGAACGGATTAAAAATCCGTTTTAAAATATATTACATAAGTCAAGTCATGTAGCGATACATAAAAACCATTTCAGATGAAAATGAAGCCCATTTAAACAAAAGGTCCAGTTGTCAGAGTAAACGCATTAAAAACATTTCCATCATTTATTGTGACCGACGCCATGCACTGCACCCGGCTAAACGCACCTCAGTTTCCTGAGAAAAACATGCTAAAAGTCAGCTAACGCTGGTGAGTTCATAGGTTTAAATAAATAACACACATGGACCAATAGCAATATCATAAAACAAATCAGCAGATACACACTATCCGTAATGCAAACACTAAGCCTCATCCTACCGAAACTAAGACAATGCAGCACGACTAGCGTTAGCAAATAAATAAGGGTGCCCGCGAGTGTTAATCCCTAGACACCCGGCTAAAAACCCGAATGGTATACGTTCGCCTTGGCTATGCCGAGCCAACCGAACGGGGACGTCACTCCCAATAGATCTATTTATAACAACCGGCTTCCCATCAGGAATTAACGGCAGATGATAGTGGGCACAAAATGGGATTCAGCAAACTTAGGTTTCTGCATACTAGTGTGATCTTAAAAGCAACTTCAATTCTGGTCCATGAAAACAGTTTTGCATGTTTCTCACCCCAAGCTTATAAAACCAAAAATCGTATAAAAATATGGGGCTATAAACTCACCTTTCAAATACAGCAATTCAGCAATCAATCAAAATAATGCAACCGCGCCGATCAGCACCCTAAATTAGTACGGTAAGTCTTAGCAAATCATTCGTGGTTCAAGTGTCTTTATTTTATTTGAAAAGTTTTACGTTTGACCTGTGCTCGTGTATTTCTTGCTTGCTGTGTGGTAAAATGTATTTCGAAACGATTTATTATTGTAACTCTTGGGGGTAGCTCATGGTGAAAGTGCATGGTGGGAATACGTAACGGAACATCCGTGCTAGTATTCGCGATTTAAATGTGCAAGTGTCATATATATATATATATATATATATATATATATATATATATATATATATATATATATATATATATATATATATATATATATATATATATATATAATATATCTTAAGTTAATTTCTCATATATTTAATTAATGGAGATTAATTAAATAGCTTTGAAGAATGGTTAACATAACGCAGTTAGTGAAAAACTATTATATTTAGAAACGTTGTTTAGTACTTTTGTTGCAACATTTATTATAAGGAAAACAAGTTTGTTAAGTAATTTCATAAAGTTTACTTAAATTGTGGATTTTCTCAAAATACTCTAAGTGTTGGATTTTTAGAAAATTTGGGCATGACCCGTTCGTTTATACAGCGTTTCCATTTATCTCACGTGTTGCAAACTTTACTCAAATACTTCGCTAACTAGTTATAAGTGCAAAATAATTTAGTGATATATGTTAAGTGTCGTGAATATATATATATATTCGTCGTTATATTGTTCGTTATCTTAACTTTTAAGTAATAACACTAAATTTCGACACGAAGTCAATATTCTTCAAAAAGTCAACAAAAGTCAATTTCAATGTCATTTTAGGAAAAATGTCAATTTTTACCCTTTCGGAGACTAAGCGTCTCACAACAAGTCCAAAAATAGTTATCGTTATATTTATCGTTTCGTTAAACATTTTTAACTTCGGCGAGTCGGAAATATTCTAAAAATCAAATTTATCATTTTTCTTTGTAAATTGGGCCGAACTATCAAAATAAGCCCAATTACCATTTTTGACCCAAAACACATTTTTAGTTATAACGTATATATCGATACGTTACTAAAGATCATTTTACTCGTTCAATACATCCGTTTGGTCAAAAAGTCAAACTTTCAAAATTTCATATGGGCTTCGGCCCAACAGTAAAGTCTTGGGCTTTTTGGCCCAAAAAGCCATTTAGTCAAACTTGTATTTATTTGGTACTTATTAGTTATTTTTAGTTACCAAATACACTTTATACTTATCAAATAATCTCTAATAATTAAGCTACTTAATCAAAAGTCAAACTTTGACTTTTCTACTGTTCATTCGAACCATTTAATGCATCTCAACTTATTTTCACCTTTTAACTAATTATTTTTAGTAACTTATAACTTATTAAATAAGCCAAACTAATTAAACACTTTACTATATTTTTCCACCATTTCACCATTTGAGCCAAAATTTTATGTTTTTCAAAACCCCAATAATCTTATATTTTTAACACTAGTCGAACCATGTATGTGCTCAAAAGTTCAATATGGTGCTTAAATTAGTGTAAAAACCGTAACTAGTGTTTGTATCCTCAAACTAGCACTATATGCAACAATATTTACCACACAAGCAAGAAATCTACTAATTAACTCATATTCATCCAAAAATGTCGAGCACTATAAACTCTAGATCAAACCATAGCTTAAATCATATTATCAAAACATATACATTTAACACTTTTAAACATCACTATGCACCAAATGGACAAGAGATTAACAAATTTAGAAAAGTTTTGAGAATCCTTACAATGCTCTTAAGGTGGTACGTGGGATAGGAGAACAAGGAACACCCAAAACTTTGCTAGTTTAACCCAAATCCAACTCCAATTTACCCAAAACCTTTAGCAAACACTTGTGATCTTGATCTTTTGTAGAGAGAATTTTGTTTGAATGATGTTTGTGTGTGTATTGTTAGGCGTACAATATGGCTAGAAAAAGGGATGATCATGTTTAATTTGGGAAGTATTAAGTGATAAGGTCTAGAAAATCCAAAAGCATATTACTAATTTTGGCAAAAGCTAGATTGCATTTAAGATAAGCCTTAAAGTTGTCCCATGTGGGTTTGTGTGGCACCATAGGGCCGGTTTTGGTTTAATTAGGGGAGGGCAAAATTAGTTTTTATCCCGCTTTGGTGTATTGTGTGTCGGTTTGAGCTTAAAAGTTACCGTAAAGTCCCGGTTTGACGTTTTTGGACCCGATAACGTAAAATAAAGTTTTTAACCTAAAAATAAAGCTTTTAAAAATTATAATACTTGTCAGTAACTATCAGAAATGTGATAATTTAACTTTACTGACAAAAATAAACTTTTCTGCAGTGACTGTAAGCTACAGTATGCTGGGACAGCTCCCGAAAATGCTTAAAATTACTCAGAAACATGCAAATGCGCACAGTAATGCTTAACTTAAAAATAATTAATACTCATATAATATTAATTAGCAACGTGAAAATGCGCGCAGTAATGCTTTCCAAAACGTCAAAACATCAAAGTTTTCATGTTGTTCGGCCGAAATATGTGAGATAAAATCGGTTCCGGTATATCTTGCATATTCATTGTTTGTGAAACGATCACTCTTTGCCCGTTTGTTGGGATTTTCTCTTAACTTTTGTAGCAAGCCTTGTATCGGATTCCCTCTATGCGACGACCTCGATGATGAAGAAGTTGCACTCACAGAAGGAGTTGGGTTACCATATTTTTCAAAATAATACTCCCATAAACCTTCAAAAGAATTGTTAAAAGCCGCTTTTGCATCTTTACCAAAGTTCGCATTATTCGCGAATAACCCCAAATCAGTTGTAATCGAGTCGATAAGTAACTCTACCCCGCATACATTTTAACATTAATTTAATGCGGCCGCACAAGTAATTACCGGTGGCAAAGTTTCAAAATATTTAATAAGCTTTTCTTTCATTGGTGAAACCATATTTGTATATATACCACCATTTAATTCAAATGAGGCCAAAGTTGAACACATGTAGTATAGTTGCTCGAGTACCAAATGAGATGTTGGATAATAAACTCCGGATAATTTTTTGTGGCGTTGAAAAAAACTTCAAGTAATCGGGTTAGTTTTTCAATAGTATCCCAATGGTCGACCAAAAATGTAGCACACCTACCCTTTTTCGACAACATGTCATGAAAATATTGTAAAGTCACATTTTGTTGTATACCACTTAGGAACATAAGATAAGTGGAATTCCATCTTGTATCAATATCTAAATTAGGTGACAGCCAATGTTTTCCCGCATCAACACACATCCGAACGTAGTTATTATATCTTTTAGTACCCTTTTTAAAAATATCGTATAACATTCGTTTAAAACAATCTTTCATTTAACGCATTATGGGATCGGCTAATCCCGCTTGCACAACCAAGTTAATGATGTGTGCAACACATCGAGAATGATAAAAATCGCCATTTAAAGGTGGCTCGTATTTCATTTTTAGTCTACCCATTGCATTTGCGTTGTTACTAGCATTATCTAATGTAACTGAAAGAATTTTTTCTTGCAAGTGAAATTTACGAAACACTTTTCTCAACAATTTGAATAAAGCAATTCCCATGTGAGGAACCGGAAAGTCTTCAAATGCTATGACTCGCTTCATTATTTGCCAACTTTCAGGATCAACCCAATGTGTGGTAACACAAAGGTACGAAAATAGCGAATTATGAGGAGCGGACCAAACATCCGTTGTTATATTAACACAAGCATTTAAATTTTAAAAAAGAAAACCATCTTTTAATTCTTGTTTAGCCGTTTTCCACATTTTCATAGCATCGCGTTTTATATATATATAAACATTCAAGTTGCATCCTTAAATTCAATCTTCTCTTCTTTGCAACTTGCATTTTGTTACACCTCGTGCCCGCTTAGACCAAAAACTAAAACTTTTTACGTGGAAATGCTTGACTTTTACGGACATCTGGTTACTCTTTTGACCACTGACAAAAGTCTATAAATATTCAGAGCTTGAGACTATTTTTAAATGAAACTAGACTCAATTACCTTCAAAACAATAGGTGGCACGACCCGTGACGACTTACAGATCAAAAGATATGATTTTTCAAAGATTACCAAAAATATTACCGAGACGTCCAACCGATCGGATGGCTCTCCAACCGAATCGGTTGGGGACTGCTGATCAGACAAAATCACGTTTAGGTCCGTAACTTGCAAACCTGACCTCGAAACTTCTGATATGTGTCTAAAAACACATATAATTTACCTGGTTTAAACCCACATAAACGTCCAAAAACACACAAATGTTATAAATATCATCAAAAATGTGTTTTTATGTGTTACAGGAACAAAAAGACTGAAAACAAATGAAAAACGAACAAAGTTTGCTTAATTGTCACTTTCAGTCCCTGGAGTTTCACAAATTGGCAAATCTAGTCCCTGGTTATTAAAAACTTGTAAAATATCATAAAAGGTCCTTGGAGATTCACAAGTTGTCAAATTAAATCCTTTAAAGTTAAAAATAACAAAATGGCAACTTTGGTCCCCCAAGTTTCAAAACTGTCAAAAATGGTCCTTAAGGTTTTAAAATTGGAAAACTATCAAAAGTAAACCTTGTACTATTCATTTATGGCATAATTGGTCCTTGTGATATCTATGGGGAATTTACAGGTTCAGCCCTTCAAGTTTCAAAGAATTACAATATTGGTCCCTATGATTATTTAGTTTACTAAATCCGGATCAAACTTATCCCCATTAAATCCAAATAACCCAAATAACCAACCCAGCCTATCCACTATCCCTTACCCATAACCCAAGCCCAAACACAAACAAGCCCAACTACTTATCTGAGTTTAAAAACTCAGTCAAACCAAACGTTGACCCGTCTCTCTAAACCACCATTGGCGCCAATACCAGACACTCACCCCCCACCTCACCCAAAACCACTACCCAGTCATCCCCCCTCCTCCTACACTCCACCTAACACATCCAAAACCAATTAATGTATCCCTCCCACTCTCCACTAACCAAATCAGAAGAAATAGTCAAAATCCACTTTTCCCGCCAACTTTCCAAGTGGACGAACAAGATCAAATTAGAGCAATTGGATGGTGTGGAAGTGATCAGTGATGTCGACAGAGATTATCCCAGATGTTTTTAGTATTAATAGGACTGTGTAATAGAAAGAAAAGTAAGTAGTTAGTTTTTAGCTAAATCGTATTTTTATTTCAGTTAATGTAATTTTGTAATTCCAAGTTATTAGTTGTAATTCAAGTTTAATTCAGTTGTAATATTCCAATTTCAATATACTTTGTATTGGAAATCAGTGTTGTTTAAATTTTATGATCACTGCTAATCTAATTAAGTTCAAATTCCATCCACAAGCTCACATAAGCTCCAAAGTACCCTGTTATAAGTTTATTGAAGCTTTATATAGTTTCTTGTAAACTTATATAGTATAATTCAGTCTTAACTTCAAGTTATGCCAAAAGTCAAAGAAAGTCAAATATAAGCCAAAAATAAGCAGTTTGGAAAAGAGAAGCTTGGAGCAGGGTATATTCTGGATTGCCCTTGGTTTAGTGCTTCTTGGGAAGCTATAAGAAGGTTCTTTGGTCCTTTGTTCTTGGTTCTTAGCTAGAGTGCAAATTTGTAAGAAATTTCCATTTCTCTTAATCCACTGTACAAGTGCTTATTCATGTTCTTATTAGTGTTTTCAGTAGTATTGATGTTAATTAAGTTAGGATAAGTCAATTTGATAATTAGTTTAAGTCTGTGATATCATTTTTCACTTTTTCAGTTTAATAAACCAAAAATAGTTATAAGTAGTTAAGCTTAATTTAGTGCTTATTTATGTGTTAAAACCTGCTCAGTATCATCTATATAAGTCATTCATTAGTTAAACTTCAATATTGTAGCTTATTTCCACCAAGTTCAGTTCAAAAATCACCTCAGCAGTCCCATAAGGACTGTTTGGTTCAGTCAGTTCACAAGCCAAAAGCCCTTCATTACCGTAGCTTGACCATTTGGTCAAGTTCAACCTGGCTTATTTTGGCCCTCATAAGCTTTTCAGGGTCCATATAAGCTCATTAGGTAGATTTAGAAGTTTTACATTGTCCTTTTGATTTTCAGTCAAAAATAAGCTCAAACAAGCCTATATAAGCCCTAAGCTTATTAAGCCTGTTACTTTGGTCTTTTTGTGTTCCATTTAGTCCATTGATCAAACCCACCAAATCCTAGACTCACTGCACAAGTGTGCACCAAAGTGCATAGCACTTCAGTCCACATACTGCATCAGCAGTCTTTGTGGTTTTTGCAGACTTTGTAGAATTTTTATCTCACTCATCACAAGCTCCCACAAGCTAATTTTCTGGATTACAAAACTCACCCAGCTTGTGTGTATTTAGAATTTTTTACAAGATTTTTAGATCTCCTTTAAGCCACTAAAATCAGAATTGAAAATGGGCAATTTTGCCCTGTGCAGGGCACATCAGCAGACCAAAATAAGCCTTGGCTTATTTTGAGCTTTTGTGGCTTATTCACCTAGCATTTCTTGGTTCCTTTAGATCACTTGCAAGTATCTCTGTTCATTTCATCCTTGTTCCATAAGCTTTAAGCTCACTTTCAAGCTTTTAGCTCATCAAGCTCAAAAGCTTGACTGTTAAGCTTTTTAGTAGCCATCTGCTTATTTTTTAGGTTTCAAATTTTTTGTCTTCATTAAAGTTCCTTCTTTTCAGTAGTTAAACAAGTTTGTAGTTTATAGTTTTTGATAAAAACCACTTTTTATAAAGTGATAGCTTCTATTTAAGAAGCTTGAGCTTTTTAGCTTATTTTTCTGCTTTTTACTTAAGCACTTTCTGATTTTATATTTTTCATAAGTTTCTGTCACCATAGGATAATTATAAAAAAAAGTTTCATATTTTTCTGAGTTTGTTTAGTATTTATTAGAATTAAAAATAATTAAAAAAAATATTTAAAATAGTAATTAAATCATAATAAATAGAATATTAATCAGAAAAATACAATTCCAATTTTCATAATTTTCTTTTATCATTTGTAATCTAGGAAAAATATAAAAATATTTTTAGGTCTTAAAAAAATCAAAAATAGAAATATAGTGATAGCTTCTATTTAATAGAATTTATCTTTTTAAATTTTAATTAAGTAATTTTCATTTTTATAATTTTCTTATCTTTTTATTACCTTAAAGTATTTATAGAAAAATTTTCAGATTTTTCTTTGATCTTTTAGTATTTATTAGAATTTTAATTAGTTTAAATAATTATTAAATAGTTTTTAATTAATAATAATTAATTAATAAGTTAAATAAATAATTTTCTTTTTTCAATAATTTTCTTTTATTATTAGGGTTGTAAAAATATAAATTTCATATCCGTAGGCTTTTTATTTCTTAAAACTCACTTTTTATTTCGTACGTTTACGTTTATTTAAATTTAAACGTACGTCTTTTAGTTTTAAACGTTTTTAAGTAATTTGGTTTCCAGTTCTTGTTTATATAGCTTGTTTAAAGCTATTTTCTTATCTCATTAGTGTAATCAAAATCATAATCCCTTTTCTGTTCAATAACACTTGATCACGATCCGTTTTTAAACACAATTTCGCATCTCGCTGGGACTTAAACGACCCGGGGATAAAACTATACTCCTTGGATTATTGCATTGTGTTCTTGATTGGTTTGACTTTGTTTGACCACATCCGTGGTTGATTTAAGTTGACTGTTTCGGAGCCGATCAAATTTTGGCGCCGCTGCCGGGGAGGTGTGCTGCGTGTTAAACGTTTTGCAGTATCGTGTCTTTGAACCCCAATCTGTGAATATCTTCTCTCTCTTGTATATTTATCATACATAAAGCAAAACGCTTGTGAAGTTAACTCATTTAACGGATCAAGCACCAAAAATATCGTATTCCTATTCCCCATAAAACCATATAAAAAACAAAAATATTTTCTTTTCTTTTCTATATATAATATCATATAAAAAAATAAAAAACATCAAAAATATTTTCCATTTTCTTTGTTAAATAATAAACAAACAATAAAAATTAACCATCGAGAACCAAGACTGAGCACTACCTAACTGGGGGTGCGGCCATAATAAGTTCCCAAACCTAAGATAAAAACTTGCCTTTGTATCACTTGCGAATATCGGCTCACCTTTAATTGATAAACAAACTCTAACGGAGGTTCTAGGATAGTCTGACATTAAATTGTCGGACTGAAAGAAGCGGGTTTTTAAGGAGCGTAACTGCCCACCTTTGCTTCTCCGCCACTCTGTGCGTTTGTCAGTTAGAGAGCTACCGTACGCCTGTTGATTATTGGTTTAAGTTCACTTGTGTTTTTTCTCGATCTTGATTTTAATTGATAAATTTTGTTTTCATCTTAACTTTTCATAAATAAATAAAATCCAAAAAGAATCTTCTTACCCTTTTTTCTGAGTTTCCTCCACTATAAAGGATTCTTAGACTCGTCTTAGTGCATGCGCACTCGTTCTTCAAGGTCATCAAGCCCTCTCCGTGAGCTTGGAAACATACCTCGAAGGCGCCGTAGACGTTCTGCTCCATCAGTCGTATCTGAGGAACGTACTGATTCTGTCGTCATGGCAGATTTGCCGATGAATGAGCTTCTCCAGGCACCCATCGAGGGTTATGGAGATGCCATTGTTGTTCCAGCTATTGTAGCTGAGAGTTTTGAGCTCAAAACCGGGTTACTGAATCTTGTAACCTGATGCGCGTGATGTGTCGTTGCGGTTTAGCAGTTTTAATGCCTACTCAAGTTTTAAATTTATATTTAGCCGACTTATCAATAACACACACACTTAACGAGCAGTGTACCCGGTCAGTATGAAGATAATGGTAAGTAGAGTGTCGATCACTAAGAGTGGAACGTATTATCTAGTTATTCTAATCAGTATTTTAATATCCTAACGCAAGGGGGTTTCAGCCTGAGAGACTGGCACAGTTTGTTTGCAAGTAAATGATAAAATAAACCAATAGGCACGAATCAGCAAGTAGCACACACGTACACAGATAGATACTCGAGACAATAAGAGGGCTGTCCTTATGATTAAGTAGATTGTCACTTGTTTTATTGATAGCTTTATATGAAGTGTATGTAATTAACCCTTTCTCGTTGGTCCTATTCTTATCGGCGAGTAAACCCTTAATGATTACTTATGTCTAAAAGTTATTCCTAAGTGATCAATTTAGAAACAACCGTGGGAGCCACATCTTGTCCCGCAGTCGGATGCCCGCAAGCCACTAATAAACACAGAGGTTATCAATGCACTAATAAGTAGTAACCAAAGACATCAACATATAAACTTTAATTGATGGGAAAGCAAGTATTAAAGGGAGTGCAATCTTTCGTTGTCACATTACACAAGCCACCAATCCTGATGAATTAAAGTTTGCTAACACAATAAAACAAAACTACTTAATGAATTAAATACATGCAGCACCTTCTTACAGCTCTTGTATCTTCGATTTGGGTGTGTCTTGTGCTGCCTCCTTGACTGAATTCGTCCTTTTGCTCTGCTGTCCGAACTTCGGTTTTAGGGTTTCGAACTCTTAAATTCGTCTGGTCTACGGGGTATTTATAGTTTCTGTCTGAGGGAAGATGCGGCGCATCTACTTAAGTAGATGCGGCGTATGTACTTAACTTCGCGTGGGGTCCAAGATTATAATATTCAGGAATATTCGTACACCGCCAGAAGATGCGGCGTAACTCTTGATTAGATGCGGCGCATGTCCTCTTGTATCTTGGATCGTATCTGGTGATATCTTGATAGAGATGCGGCGCATGTCGAGAGTGAGATGCGGCGCATCTGGAGCAGAATTGACTTGATCTTGTCCATGTCAGTAGACTTCCACTTTATGCACGTTTTGCTCCATTATTAGTCCATAATCGCTAAGTTTCACCAAATGCTTGTTTTTACCTGAGAATTACAAAAGTAAACAATTAAGTATCAATCCTCATACATAATATAGTAAAACAAGTCAAATTAATAGGATAAATGATAGTAATAAAATGTACTTATTTGAGTTCATCAAATATCCCCCCACTTGAACTTTACTTGTCCCCAAGTAAACCTTAGAATTTCATTTATGAAAATGTATCCTAAAAGATGTTAGGATTTATTTTTATATTTAAGCATGTATTCGTTTATTTCATAATCACACAACTAAACACTTAACGAATTAGAAGTAAAATAAAATAAGTCGATAAAAGCAAATCTAATCGTTTAACTGTCCAGTCGCGACGAATATTCTATCATAAGCTTGGCAAGTATACACATCTCCACCACTAAAGCTAAGGAATAACAAGTCTAAAGCGGTAAAAAGGGTTTTTAGGCTAAAGGGTTAATTATTCTTTTTTTACACTATCGATCTCAAATTCCAGAAAAGGCGACAAAATCACAAATACATGATCGAATCCACGAACACGATACTTGCAATTGCTCAAATCCTTAACTCGAATAGGCTAAAGATAGGTCCAAACTTCAACAATAATAATATATCAAAAAGGGCGACAAAATCATAAATACATAGCCGAATCCACGACTACGATACTTAAGATTGCTCAAATCCCTAATCTCAATAAATCAAAGGTTCGGTTGGATAAAGAACAATACAGGGTATGGATAATATTTGGGATATAAATTGGTGTAAAAATAAAAATAAACAAAACAAAACAAATAAATTAAAATCCTAAGTGTGGTTAATCACTATCCCAACCATCCCATGAATAAGACTCATATCATTGAATAACTCACGCTTTAACACTTGAAACACACGCTTTTGGTAGACACGAATTATACTCAACAAAATCTTAATCAAAGAATAAACCTTAATCGGCATTCCCATAACTGCCAATTCCCATTCAATCCATAAATATAGTATAACAAATAGTGGTGATATCGACCACTTACATAACTCTACATCGTTGGCTTAAAATAAACATCCAACTCTTTTTTCTTTCTTTTTCTTTTCTCATTTTTTCGATTTTTCTTTTTTTTTTTTTTTTTTTTTTTTTTTTTTTTTTTTTTTTTTTTTTTTGAAACATAAACATAGATGTGTAAAATTTCACCACATCACTACAACTTTCTTTCCGGATAATTTTTTTTCATACTTTTCATACTTTCAGAAATAACGGTAATAGTGAAAGTAGTAAACACACGAAAAATAAACTCAAAAATATACAATATTTACTTTCACTCCAATTTGCATTGTGCAATTTCCCGACCTAACCAAAGATAATGAATTACGCACGCGAACACAGGTAATGTAAGGAAACACACTCTGCCTATAGCAATTAACCAACCACGGATTCTAATCTACAGGGTAGGCTAAGGTTTAAGGTGTAACGAAACATTTTAAACATAGGTGTAAGAAACGAAAGGAATGGCTCTGAGGGTTTTTCTAGGGGTATCTTACTCTAAAAATGAGAGTAACAAAAGGGTTTTATACGGGGGTTAACTAACCAGTGTAGTTAGCTAATAACACATAACATATAAAGGCTATTTGGTGTAATCCTAGAATTTTACCAAGTTAGACAAGTCATTCCAATTATATAAATAATACTCATTATGGTGGTCTCGAATAGTATACAAGCCAAGTTCTAAAGTTTACAAGTCACCGGCACACTCATAGATTTGTGAATTTTGGAAAAATCACAATTTTTGAAAATAACGTCATGTGTGCAGTTATGCAACTTAGATCTTAAACAAAAACATGCTAAAAATTTTTTAAGTTTGATATATTAAGCACATTTTAAGCATAATTTTTGAAAAAGTAGGACAAGTAATTGTTAAGTGTTCTAATTCTCCTATCCCCCCACTTAAGTTAAACAACGTCCTCGTTGTTTGTATAAAAGGTTAAAAACTGGAAAATAAAAGAATTAGAACAAGAAAAACTCCCCTGAGATTTGCTCGGTATGATCCTCCATTAGTATAAGAGCAAAAATCATCTTCCATGTGAATTAGAACGTTAAAACTTCATACTTGATGTATCCACAGGAAATCCAGGAAACTATAATACCACCAACACTTTAAAACACACCTAAGATAAGAAAGGTTCAACTTGCATAACACATTAGTAGTTAGATAAAAATAAAACTTAAAAATTAAAACTGAAAATCATCAGGTCAGTCGATGCGCCGTATCTTATTGAAGAAGATACGCCGTATCGAGCCTGGAATAAATACGGATCAGAATAAAGATGCGCCGCATCCTTAACCAGGGATGCGCCGCATTAAAATAAACTGATAAAAAGTTTTAAAGTCGAAAAATAAAAATGCAGAAAAAATAAAATAAGATATGACCATTGCAGAGGATGCGTCGCATCTCAGGACTGAGATGCGCCGTATCTTCGTGCGGCCTGGACTGACTATAAAACAAAGTAAAGGATAGGATGCGTCGCATCTGTTTAGGCAGATACGGCGCATGTAGTTACCAAACAGACTGTTAACAGTCTGTTGCAAAAATGGCACGTTCCACGTTTTAATCTCATACGTCCTCTCGTTCTCTCATGCTGAACTTAATGCCAGTCTTCGTCAAACACAACAGGAAATATAAACTGAAACATTTAAACATAAACATAAGAATAGCGATTAGTACAATCCAAAAATTAATAATAATGTACGGGGAAACGTGTCCATAATGAAAATGCAAAGAGTGGTCAAGCCATGGGCTGGTCAGGAGTCACGTCATCTGATTGGGCTCCTGAAGTGCTAGCTCCGTCTGTCCTGGGGCGAACCCTGCGCTCGTATCTGATAATCCTTCTGACATAAGCACCGTCTGGGAGGTTGTGGCTGACCCCATTAAGAGCCATCAACCTACTGACACCGTCGACCAACCAACTCGTATCTCTTCTCACTCCAGCGAGTTCAACTCTCTGCGCCTCCAGAGCCTCCCTCAATGACCTAACCTCCAGCTCCACTCTCTCGACTCTCTGTCCAATATTGCGGGGAGCTGGTGCTGGTGCATGTACCTCCTCCTGAGCAGGAGCAGCAGCCGGGGCTGCCTGAGCATCCCCCTGCTCTGGCTCAGCAGGCCTAGGTGGTCCAAGTGGTGCCCAGAAGTACCCATCTATCATCTCTTCACATATCCCAAGCCTAGTCGCAAGATAGTCCGCATCCATACTAGGTAATCTAGCAACATCAACTGGAAGATCACCGGGAATCTCATCACCTAATATCCCAAAGTGCCTAGCAAGACGAGAGACAAAATGGCCCCCAGTCATCTGGCTCCTACCATCTCTCCCTGGAGCAACTCTGTGTAAATAATGTGCTAAGAAGTGAGGGATGTTCACCACAGCTCCCCCATCCATGCTCCGCAAGAGAAAAAGATCCAAAGTAGTTACCTTCTCAGGGGATTGTCCCCTCCCGGCAATAGTCAGGGCAATCAGGCGATGACAAAGCCTCCTCATCGGCTCTCTAATCAGTGTATATGAGGGAGTGGTGGAGGTAGAATCACCTCCAGATGAAATCTCGACCCAATAATCTCCCAACTCCCCACGATCTGAAACAACTCTCAAACTGTTAGCCCAATAATCAGTAAAACCAGGAGATGCCATCTCTGCTGTAGTATGCAACCCAAGAGCGAGTATAAACTGCCCCATAGACATCCTTCTCTCAAAACCACCCAATCTGAATACTAGAGTGTCAAATGTGTCGAGACCGAGATCAGTCTCCCTATAGTGTAAAGTGCAGAAAAACTCCAACATCAAAACCTTAATTAACGGTTCCTCTATTCTAAACAACCTTTCCCAGGCGTAGGACCTGAATAAAATCTGCCCCTCCCCATCTTTGTATATCATTTCCAACCTAGTTCTCAACCTTTCAGCAGCGTTACCATCGTCAATATTGTTGATGCTGTCAAAATTCAAAACCGGAACACTGAATACTTTCCTCTGATAAAACTTTCTGAGCTTAGTCATATAATCATCAATAGCACCCTGTGCTAGCCCCATCGTTTCAAAGCGAAGCCACGGGTGTCTACGTGCAGGTTCAGGTAACGCCATCTGCAATAAACATTCAAAGTCAGTAAACAGTCTGCAAGTAAGGTAGATACGGCGCATTGATTAAATCAATGCGGCGTATCTGTATAAAGTATAAGAGATGCGGTGCAAGACAACAGATACGGCGTATTGAGATGCGTCGTATCTAGATTAATCAATACGGCGTATCTAAAATTTTATCAATTTTGAAATAGGTCGTTACGCCGCATTAATCAACCCAGATGCGCCGCATCTAAAAGCATATCAGTATAAAATAAAGGGGCAGGCACGTTTATCGAGAATCCGTATCCGTGACGTAAACTACCACTAAATATCACAGTATTATATACTCTTTATATCAGTTCAAATATCGCATTCCACCACTTACTAATTCGCCTTCCCGCTAGATATTCAAAATCAAACCCAAAACCTAAATTTTCGTTCGATTCAAGTAGTGTCAAATTCGATGTCTTATTCTAAAATTAACTTAGGGGAAATAATTAATGCCAAGTTCTAATCATATCCCTATATCGTTTAAGCGCGAATCGATTCAATCCTATAAACCCTAATTTTCGTATTAATCAAAATTGAATCGAAATGTAACAATTACCTTAGTATTTGTGATTAGGAGAAGGATTAATGCTCGGATTAAAGGCGGATTAAAGAAAGATGATCGGATTTTGAGTATAATTTTAGTGCGTGTTCTTAACTGTGTGTATTTATGCGGCGTATTCCCGTCGTATTTATAAGGCGACACGATGCGCCGTATCATAAAATTGGGATGCGCCGTATCTAGTTAATTCCGTTGACTAGTCAATAAGTCCTAGTTGGTCAGGGATACGGCGCTTTGGATATTTAGATCCGCCGTATCTCTATGTTAGTCAACGAAATTTAAATGAAGAACGTACCTTGGCCTCCGCAACACAGTTCCTTATACATCAAATTTGGGTAAAAACGGCACACCATATAGATGAATTCAAAATAAGAGTGATAGGCATAAACGTTTCATTAATAATCGTAATCTTATTGTTTAGTGGATAAGGATTTATTCCGAGGTTAGGAACAAATATCGTTTTTGAGCATACAAAATTAAGATTACGAATTGAATCAGACGTATAATAAGGATAATAAAACTGAGATCATAGTGTAGAGAACTTTCCTTTGTGCAGTTGAATCATCGTAGAGTTTACCTGGGATTCTATTTCAAGAATTAAAGAAGTTCAATGTTACCAGTACTGAGTTTTCCTCCACTCTTCCCGTCTTATGTTCGGTCACTTCAGCTAGCGTCTCTTGGTTTGGTTCACAATGTAATCCTTCTTGGTGATGCTTGAGTCATCATTTATCCTGAAAATAAACAACTTGCACACGAGAGTAGCGGACCGATCAAGGTAAATATCAAAAATCAACTATATTTATCAAATTATATTCGTCGTATTAACAAAAGTTAATGCGCCGTATTTTCGTTACGTTTAAAAATAAAAGATTTTTGATTCAGTAAGATGCGCCGTATCGACAGAGATCGATACGCCGTATCTGTTTAATAATTCGCAAACTGTTTTTAATTAAAATAATAGATACGCCGTATCTTCAAAAGAAGATGCGTCGTATGGCGTTAACGTTTTAGAAAAATTTTTATCAAAAACAGATACGCCGTATCTGCAAAAGCAGATGCGTCGTATTACTTTATCGCTTAGAAAAATTTTCTTATTAAAAACAGATACGCCGTATCTTGGGGAAAAGATGCGTCGTATCGAATTAATTAAACGCGTTGTATATAAAAAAATTAAACGCAATACGCCGTATCTGAGAGATCAGATGCGCCGTATCGTTTGATTTAGCACAGTACAACGATAGCAGAACACACAAAAAACGAAAAATAAAACAAAAATAAAACACACGAACAAAAACAAATAAAAGCAAAAATA
The DNA here is from genome assembly GCA_021014915.2 of Artemisia tridentata subsp. tridentata. Taxonomy (NCBI): domain Eukaryota; kingdom Viridiplantae; phylum Streptophyta; class Magnoliopsida; order Asterales; family Asteraceae; genus Artemisia; species Artemisia tridentata. The sequence continues at coordinate 18,962,672 of CP139501.1, read as the reverse complement.
AAAGAAAACAAATAGCACACAATACAACAATTATGCAAAATAGTACAATGATGCAATTAATCTAATAAAAAGAAAAACCTAATTAAAATACTAATCAAATTAACAGATAATAACAATTCACTCCCCGGCAACGGCGCCAAAAACTTGATGCGCGTGATGTGTCGTTGCGGTTTAGCAGTTTTAATGCCTACTCAAGTTTTAAATTTATATTTAGCCGACTTATCAATAACACACACACTTAACGAGCAGTGTACCCGGTCAGTATGAAGATAATGGTAAGTAGAGTGTCGATCACTAAGAGTGGAACGTATTATCTAGTTATTCTAATCAGTATTTTAATATCCTAACGCAAGGGGGTTTCAGCCTGAGAGACTGGCACAGTTTGTTTGCAAGTAAATGATAAAATAAACCAATAGGCACGAATCAGCAAGTAGCACACACGTACACAGATAGATACTCGAGACAATAAGAGGGCTGTCCTTATGATTAAGTAGATTGTCACTTGTTTTATTGATAGCTTTATATGAAGTGTATGTAATTAACCCTTTCTCGTTGGTCCTATTCTTATCGGCGAGTAAACCCTTAATGATTACTTATGTCTAAAAGTTATTCCTAAGTGATCAATTTAGAAACAACCGTGGGAGCCACATCTTGTCCCGCAGTCGGATGCCCGCAAGCCACTAATAAACACAGAGGTTATCAATGCACTAATAAGTAGTAACCAAAGACATCAACATATAAACTTTAATTGATGGGAAAGCAAGTATTAAAGGGAGTGCAATCTTTCGTTGTCACATTACACAAGCCACCAATCCTGATGAATTAAAGTTTGCTAACACAATAAAACAAAACTACTTAATGAATTAAATACATGCAGCACCTTCTTACAGCTCTTGTATCTTCGATTTGGGTGTGTCTTGTGCTGCCTCCTTGACTGAATTCGTCCTTTTGCTCTGCTGTCCGAACTTCGGTTTTAGGGTTTCGAACTCTTAAATTCGTCTGGTCTACGGGGTATTTATAGTTTCTGTCTGAGGGAAGATGCGGCGCATCTACTTAAGTAGATGCGGCGTATGTACTTAACTTCGCGTGGGGTCCAAGATTATAATATTCAGGAATATTCGTACACCGCCAGAAGATGCGGCGTAACTCTTGATTAGATGCGGCGCATGTCCTCTTGTATCTTGGATCGTATCTGGTGATATCTTGATAGAGATGCGGCGCATGTCGAGAGTGAGATGCGGCGCATCTGGAGCAGAATTGACTTGATCTTGTCCATGTCAGTAGACTTCCACTTTATGCACGTTTTGCTCCATTATTAGTCCATAATCGCTAAGTTTCACCAAATGCTTGTTTTTACCTGAGAATTACAAAAGTAAACAATTAAGTATCAATCCTCATACATAATATAGTAAAACAAGTCAAATTAATAGGATAAATGATAGTAATAAAATGTACTTATTTGAGTTCATCATAACCTCTAGCCAATTCTACGGTTTTGACAGGGATGATCCTCATGCTCACATTCGATGGTTTAACAAGATTACATCTACCATCAAATACAAAAACATCCCGTCTAGCTCAATCAAACTTCTTCTATTCCCATTTTCTCTCGAGGGACAAGCCCGGATATGGCTTGAAAAACAACCCCCTCGTTCAATTGAGACATGGGAGGACTTAGTTACAAAGTTTGTGAACGAATTTTTTCCACCGTCTAGAACGACAAGTCTTAAAAATGAAATCATCAAATTTACATAAAGATTTGATGAATCGTTTAGTGACGCGTGGGATCGTTTCAAAGAATTGCTTCGTAAATTTCCTCATCATGGTTTTACCGAGTTGATGCAAATCGACACTTTCTATAATGGAGTGAGCCAATCTGACCAAGATTCTCTCAATGCCTCCTCAGGAGGTAACTTTTTGAGCAGAACTGTCAAAGAAGCTTTAGCGATTATTGAAAATAAGTCTAAGGTCCGTACTGCACGAACAAAGCCATATCATTCTCAGGCTAGTGCCGGTCCTTCTACTTCATCTCCCGTGAGTACTTCTAGCACCGATGCTAAGATTGACAAACTCACGGATGCTATTCAAGCTTTGGTTCTCTCAAGCCAAAAGAAAGTCACTTTCACACAAACTCCTTCACATGCTGAAGTGAAGAAAGTGGAAGTCTGTGTTACTTGTGGTGGCCCTCACGCATACTACGACTGTACTGCCACCGATGGTAGTCCTTTTGAAGTTAATGCTGTAGCCGGTACTTCAAATCAAGGAGGTAATCAATACCGTCCTCAAATGGAACCATACCGAGCTAGCACCTACCAAGGACCACCCGGTTTTAATCAGAACCAGAATTTGCAAAACCAGAACCAAAATCAACCTCGAATGAACCAAGGTTATCAAAACCAAGGGAATTTCAATTCTGGACAAAATCAAGGTTTCCAACATCAAGGAAACTTTAACCGAAACAATTCCAACCAGGGAAATCATTTTCAGGGAAATGGTAATCCAAATCAAGGGAATTTTCAGCATCAAGGTTATAATCAAAATAACCGAATGCAAAATTTCCCTAATCAACATCAAGCCATTCCAGCCCAACATCCATCATCTGATGAGTTATTGAGGCAGTTCATGAAAGCTCAAGAGGACACAAACAGGTTGTTGGTCAGCCAGATCTCTGAGATTAAAAAATCTTTAAATGATCAACCTTCGGGCTCAGGAAAACTTCCGAGCAACACGATCGTCAACCCGAAGGGCGATGCTAAGGCGATCACAACCCGAAGTGGTGTTTCATATGAGGGACCCACTGTTTCCACTACCACTTCTTCTTCTTTCCCCAAGGTAGTGGGAAGTGAGCCTGAGGTGACTAAGGACCAGGTACTTCCTACTAATAACGGAGGTACCAAAAATGTCCAACCTCAAATTGTCCCGAAACCCAAGACTAAACCTCAAGTTGTCTTTGAACATCCTGAAACCCCGGTTGAAGACCCTAAATCCAAAACTTCTATTCCCTACCCATCACGTTTAAATGAGCAAAAGCTCCGCGAAAAAGCTAGTCAACAAATGGATAAATTCTTCCAAATTTTTCAAGAATTACACTTTGACATAAGCTTTGCGGACGCTATCATTCTGATGCCCAAGTTTGCATCCACAATCAAACACTTGTTAAGCAACAAGGAAAAACTGTTTGAAATGGCAAAGACTCCATTAAATGAGAACTGCTCAGCAGTTATCTTGAAAAAGCTTCCCGAGAAGCTTGGAGATCCTGGAAGGTTTCTACTACCTTGTGTCTTTCCAGGAATGGTTGAATGCTATGCCTTGGCCGATCTTGGTGCAAGCATCAACCTGATGCCTAAATCAGTATGGAAGAAACTTTCTCTTCCTGAACTTACTCCTACCTGCATGACTCTTGAGCTTGCAGATCGTTCAATATCTCGTCCGCTTGGCATTGCTGAGGACGTATTTGTGAAAGTAGGAAAGTTCCATTTTCCAGCTGACTTTGTGGTTGTTGATTTCGATGCTGATCCTAGGGTTTCTCTCATTCTTGGAAGAGGATTCCTAAGAACGGGCCGTGCTCTCATAGATGTATTTGAGCATGAAATCACATTACGTGTGGGTCATGAAGCTGTTACCTTTAACCTCGATCAAACTTCGAGGTACTCCTCAAATTATGATTCTGAATCGGTTAACCGAATCGATGTCATTGATATTGTTTCAGAGGAGTATTCTCAAGAGTTTCTTGGTTATTCTCATAATTCTGTGAGTGGGGATACCACCACATCTTCTTTACCTGGCATTTCCGACTCTTCCCCTTCTCTCACTCCGTTTGAGGGAAGTGATTTCAATTTGGAAGAGATCGATGATTTTCTCAAGTGTGATGCATTCCTAGAGGGGATTGATGACGCTGAGATTGATCTGGAGGGAGATATTCTTCTTCTTGAGACATTGTTAAATCAGGACAATTCTCCTCCACTCCCTCCCGTTGAACTTCATAATGAGGAAATTAGATCAGTCGAGAAAACTGATGAATTTCCTGAGGTCGAACTCAAAGACTTACCGCCTCATCTTGAGTACGCATTCTTGGAGGGTGATGATAAATTACCCGTCATTATTGCTAAAGATTTAAGTAATGAGGAAAAGACTGCTCTAATAAAGGTCTTAAAGTCACACAAGCAAGCAATTGCTTGGAAACTCTCCGATATAAAGGGTATTGACCCTGAATTTTGTACTCACAAGATTTTGATGGAGGATGACTTTAAACCAGCAGTCCAACATCAAAGAAGGGTGAATCCTAAAATCCACGATGTTATCAAACAAGAAGTTCTCAAACTACTTGATGCAGGATTGATTTATCCCATCTCTGATAGTCCTTGGGTTAGTCCCATTCACTGTGTTCCAAAAAAGGGTGGCATGACTGTTGTCACAAATGATGAAAATGAGTTGATTCCAACTCGATTGGTTACGGGGTGGCGTGTTTGCATTGACTATCGTAAGTTAAATGATGCCACCCGTAAAGACCATTTTCCTCTACCTTTTATGGATCAGATGCTTGAGAGATTAGCAGGGAACGAGTAATATTGTTTCCTTGATGGTTTCTCGGGTTACTTTCAAATTCCCATTGATCCACAAGATCAAGAAAAGACTACCTTCACATGCCCTTATGGAACCTTTGCTTATAAACGTATGCCTTTCGGCTTATGTAATGCTCCAGGCACATTCCAGAGGTGTATGATGGCTATATTTACCGACATGATCGGTAAAACAATGGAGGTCTTTATGGATGACTTTTCGGTCATTGGGGATTCATTCCAAGCATGTCTCTCCAATTTAGAAAACATGTTGAAAAGGTGTAAAGACACCAATCTTTGTCTAAATTGGGAGAAGAGTCATTTTTATGGTCAGAGAGGGCATTGTCCTCGGCCATAAGATATCAAAGAACGGGATTGAGGTTGACAAAGCTAAAGTTGATGTCATTGGTAAATTACCTCATCCCACTACCGTCAAAGGTATTAGGAGTTTTCTGGGTCATGCCGGTTTCTATCGTAGATTCATACAAGATTTTTCTAAAATCGCCCGGCCTATGACTCATCTCCTTGAAAAGGATGCTCCTTTTATCTTCTCACCCGAGTGCATCAAAGCTTTTGACATATTAAAGAAAAAGCTTACTGAGGCACCCATTCTAGTTGCCCCCGACTGGGATTTTCCCTTTGAGCTCATGTGCGATGCAAGTGACTTTGCAATCGGTGCAGTCCTGGGGCAACGAAAAGCAAAACATTTTCAGCCTATTCACTACGCAAGTAAAACCATGACTGAAGCTCAAACTCATTACACCACTACAGAAAAAGAATTATTGGCTGTGGTGTATGCCTTTGAGAAGTTTCGGCCATATTTGATCCTGACAAAATGTGTAGTGTATACGGATCACTCGGCTCTCAAATATCTCTTTGCAAAACAAGATGCAAAGCCGAGATTACTCCGTTGGGTTCTCCTCCTGCAAGAATTTGATATCATTATACGTGATAAAAAAGGAGCTGAGAACCTTGCTGCTGATCATCTATCCCGATTAGAGAACCCACACCAAGATGTTTTCGAGAAAAAGGAAATAAATGAAACATTTCCTCTCGAAACACTCAATGCGGTTACTTTTCGAGGAGATTCTACTACCCCATGGTTTGCCGACTTTGCAAATTACCATGCGGGTAACTTCATAGTGAAAGGGATGTCGACCCAACAGAAGAATAAATTCTTCAAAGATGTTAAACATTACTTCTGGGACGACCCCTACTTGTTCAAAATCTGTGCGGATCAAGTCATTCGGCGGTGTGTTTATGGACAGGAAGCTTTTGACATTCTCAAAGCTTGCCATGCTGGACCCACGGGGGGCCATCATAGTCCAAACTACACCGCCAAAAAGGTGTTTGACTCCGGGTTTTATTGGCCCACAATCTATAAGGATGCCCAAGAACTCATAAAAACTTGTGAAGCTTGTCAGCGTCACGGAAATATTTCACAACGAAATGAAATGCCACAAAATGCAATTCAAGTCTGTGAAATATTTGATGTCTGGGGCATTGACTTTATGGGGCCATTTCCATCATCTCGAGGAAACAAATACATTCTCGTGGCTATTGACTATTTGTCAAAATGGGTTGAAGCAAAAGCTTTACCCACTAATGATGCCCGAGTTGTTGTAAAATTCCTGAAAGCTCTTTTTGCCCGTTTTGGAACCCCACGTGCTATAATCAGTGATCGTGGTACGCATTTCTGTAATGACAAATTTGATAAAGTCATGCAAAAGTATGGTGTAACTCATCATCTTTCCACTGCGTATCACCCACAAACAAGTGGGCAAGTTGAAGTTTCAAATCGGGGGATTAAAAGAATCTTAGAAAGGACTGTAGGAGAAAATCGTGCATCCTGGTCGGATAAATTGGATGATGCACTATGGGCCTTTCGTACAGCTTACAAAACACCCATCGGGTGTACACCTTACAAGCTTGTGTATGGAAAGGCATGTCATCTTCCGATTGAATTAGAGCACAAAGCCTACCGGGCCTTGAAACATGCTAACTTTGACCTTCAAACTGCGGGTGATCACCGAAAAGTTCAAATGAATGAATTAAATGAACTGCGTGATCAATCTTACGAGAACTCTTTAATTTATAAAGAAAAGACAAAGAAGATTCATGACTCTAAAATTAAGAACCGCGTTTTCAACATCGGTGATCGAGTCCTTCTTTTCAATTCAAGATTGAAGATTTTCTCGGGAAAACTCAAATCCCGTTGGTCTGGTCCATTCACTGTTACAAAAGTTTATCCATATGGTACCGTTGAGTTATCTCAAAATGACGGACCAAATTTCAAAGTGAATGGTCATCGGTTAAAACACTACTTTGGAGAGGACATACCATTCATGGTTGTCCCGGATCTTCAAACTTTCCCCATGAACCAATGAATGCGGGGATCGAGTCAAGCTAGTGACTCGGTTATCAAAAACATTAGCAAAACATGGGTTCTCACCCATGTCTCTGTTTTCTTTCTTTTTTCTACTACCTAGTGTGGGGGAGATGGTCTCTTCCACTTACTTCCCCGTAGACTTTTAAATTGCTTTTTCTCCCGGGCTGTTCAGGAACACTTTATTACAGTTGGCCGTTCACAAGCGGTTAGCTAGCGTGATAAACCTGACTGTTCGGGAGAAATCAAATTAATTCGGGGTCGAGTCAAGCTAGTGACTCGGTGATAAAAAACATTAGCCCGCACCATATGGGTTTTCACCCATATTTCTGACTTCTTTCTATTTTCTACCACCCTAAGTGTGGGGGAGATGCCCCACAGGTTGTATATATTGTATATAAGTTCTCAAGTTGTTGAAAAAAAAAAAAAAAAAAAAAAAAAAAAAAAAAAAAAAAAAAAAAAAAAAAGAGGGAATTTGCATGCCTTAACGGCTTAAATGCAAATTAAATAAAAATAAAATAAATATGTATATAAAAATAACGGCTATTCAGTATTTCCCTTTTACGTTCTAAGTGTTGGTTTAACAGCCGGTTCTTTGAATATTGAGGGCAATATTCAGTTCTAAGTGTGGGGGGGAAATTCTAGCGAATTTTATCAAATGTATCATCTAGCACCCCCATTTTAGCCAAAATTTTAAAAAAAAAATTTCTCACTTAGAACTCAGAAAATGGTTATCAGTCCGCCATGTCTAACCCACATAAGGATTGGCTAATCCCGGAGCAAACGGCTCTGGGTAAAGATATATCAAATCCGTTTATGGCTTGCAATTTGCCAAAAATTGTGTGGTTCTCGACTCACCATATCTTTAATTAGTGAAGAGTTGGCTAGCCCGCAAGTTTATGGCTTGTGGTAAAGGCTTTGGAATACCATAATTGGTAATCAGCTCACCAAAGATAATAGTTGTAATTTATCTGAGAGCTGGCTAGTCCAGAAGCAAACGGCTTCTGGTAAAGACAAATCAAAACCGTTGACAGCTGGTGATTTGCTCAAAATCACATGGTTATCAGTGTACCATAGTTCTTACTTGAACTGAAACATTTGGCTACTCCAGAGGTGATGGCTTCTGGTAAAGAGATACATCCATTAAAAACTTCATAAAAGATTGCTAGGGACTACCAATAGTTTAGTGTGGGGGATTTGATATGTGTCTAAAAACACATATAATTTACCTGGTTTAAACCCACATAAACGTCCAAAAACACACAAATGTTATAAATATCATCAAAAATGTGTTTTTATGTGTTACAGGAACAAAAAGACTGAAAACAAATGAAAAACGAACAAAGTTTGCTTAATTGTCACTTTCAGTCCCTGGAGTTTCACAAATTGGCAAATCTAGTCCCTGGTTATTAAAAACTTGTAAAATATCATAAAAGGTCCTTGGAGATTCACAAGTTGTCAAATTAAATCCTTTAAAGTTAAAAATAACAAAATGGCAACTTTGGTCCCCCAAGTTTCAAAACTGTCAAAAATGGTCCTTAAGGTTTTAAAATTGGAAAACTATCAAAAGTAAACCTTGTACTATTCATTTATGGCATAATTGGTCCTTGTGATATCTATGGGGAATTTACAGGTTCAGCCCTTCAAGTTTCAAAGAATTACAATATTGGTCCCTATGATTATTTAGTTTACTAAATCCGGATCAAACTTATCCCCATTAAATCCAAATAACCCAAATAACCAACCCAGCCTATCCACTATCCCTTACCCATAACCCAAGCCCAAACACAAACAAGCCCAACTACTTATCTGAGTTTAAAAACTCAGTCAAACCAAACGTTGACCCGTCTCTCTAAACCACCATTGGCGCCAATACCAGACACTCACCCCCCACCTCACCCAAAACCACTACCCAGTCATCCCCCCTCCTCCTACACTCCACCTAACACATCCAAAACCAATTAATGTATCCCTCCCACTCCCCACTAACCAAATCAGAAGAAATAGTCAAAATCCACTTTTCCCGCCAACTTTCCAAGTGGATGAACAAGATCAAATTAGAGCAATTGGATGGTGTGGAAGTGATCAGTGATGTCGACAGAGATTATCCCAGATGTTTTTAGTATTAATAGGACTGTGTAATAGAAAGAAAAGTAAGTAGTTAGTTTTTAGCTAAATCGTATTTTTATTTCAGTTAATGTAATTTTGTAATTCCAAGTTATTAGTTGTAATTCAAGTTTAATTCAGTTGTAATATTCCAATTTCAATATACTTTGTATTGGAAATCAGTGTTGTTTAAATTTTATGATCACTGCTAATCTAATTAAGTTCAAATTCCATCCACAAGCTCACATAAGCTCCAAAGTACCCTGTTATAAGTTTATTGAAGCTTTATATAGTTTCTTGTAAACTTATATAGTATAATTCAGTCTTAACTTCAAGTTATGCCAAAAGTCAAAGAAAGTCAAATATAAGCCAAAAATAAGCAGTTTGGAAAAGAGAAGCTTGGAGCAGGGTATATTCTGGATTGCCCTTGGTTTAGTGCTTCTTGGGAAGCTATAAGAAGGTTCTTTGGTCCTTTGTTCTTGGTTCTTAGCTAGAGTGCAAATTTGTAAGAAATTTCCATTTCTCTTAATCCACTGTACAAGTGCTTATTCATGTTCTTATTAGTGTTTTCAGTAGTATTGATGTTAATTAAGTTAGGATAAGTCAATTTGATAATTAGTTTAAGTCTGTGATATCATTTTTCACTTTTTCAGTTTAATAAACCAAAAATAGCTATAAGTAGTTAAGCTTAATTTAGTGCTTATTTATGTGTTAAAACCTGCTCAGTATCATCTATATAAGTCATTCATTAGTTAAACTTCAATATTGTAGCTTATTTCCACCAAGTTCAGTTCAAAAATCACCTCAGCAGTCCCATAAGGACTGTTTGGTTCAGTCAGTTCACAAGCCAAAAGCCCTTCATTACCGTAGCTTGACCATTTGGTCAAGTTCAACCTGGCTTATTTTGGTCCTCATAAGCTGTTTCAGGGTCCATATAAGCTCATTAGGTAGATTTAGAAGTTTTACATTGTCCTTTTGATTTTCAGTCAAAAATAAGCTCAAACAAGCCTATATAAGCCCTAAGCTTATTAAGCCTGTTACTTTGGTCTTTTTGTGTTCCATTTAGTCCATTGATCAAACCCACCAAATCCTAGACTCACTGCACAAGTGTGCACCAAAGTGCATAGCACTTCAGTCCACATACTGCATCAACAGTCTTTGTGGTTTTTGCAGACTTTGTAGAATTTTTATCTCACTCATCACAAGCTCCCACAAGCTAATTTTCTGGATTACAAAACTCACCCAGCTTGTGTGTATTTAGAATTTTTTACAAGATTTTTAGATCTCCTTTAAGCCACTAAAATCAGAATTGAAAATGGGCAATTTTGCCCTGTGCAGGGCACATCAGCAGACCAAAATAAGCCTTGGCTTATTTTGAGCTTTTGTGGCTTATTCACCTAGCATTTCTTGGTTCCTTTAGATCACTTGCAAGTATCTCTGTTCATTTCATCCTTGTTCCATAAGCTTTAAGCTCACTTTCAAGCTTTTAGCTCATCAAGCTCAAAAGCTTGACTGTTAAGCTTTTTAGTAGCCATCTGCTTATTTTTTAGGTTTCAAATTTTTTGTCTTCATTAAAGTTCCTTCTTTTCAGTAGTTAAACAAGTTTGTAGTTTATAGTTTTTGATAAAAACCACTTTTTATAAAGTGATAGCTTCTATTTAAGAAGCTTGAGCTTTTTAGCTTATTTTTCTGCTTTTTACTTAAGCACTTTCTGATTTTATATTTTTCATAAGTTTCTGTCACCATAGGATAATTATAGAAAAAGTTTCATAATTTTCTGAGTTTGTTTAGTATTTATTAGAATTAAAAATAATTAAAAAAATATTTAAAATAGTAATTAAATCATAATAAATAGAATATTAATCAGAAAAATACAATTCCAATTTTCATAATTTTCTTTTATCATTTGTAATCTAGGAAAAATATAAAAATATTTTTAGGTCTTAAAAAAATCAAAAATAGAAATATAGTGATAGCTTCTATTTAATAGAATTTATCTTTTTAAATTTTAATTAAGTAATTTTCATTTTTATAATTTTCTTATCTTTTTATTACCTTAAAGTATTTATAGAAAAATTTTCAGATTTTTCTTTGATCTTTTAGTATTTATTAGAATTTTAATTAGTTTAAATAATTATTAAATAGTTTTTAATTAATAATAATTAATTAATAAGTTAAATAAATAATTTTCTTTTTTCAATAATTTTCTTTTATTATTAGGGTTGTAAAAATATAAATTTCATATCCGTAGGCTTTTTATTTCTTAAAACTCACTTTTTATTTCGTACGTTTACGTTTATTTAAATTTAAACGTACGTCTTTTAGTTTTAAACGTTTTTAAGTAATTTGGTTTCCAGTTCTTGTTTATATAGCTTGTTTAAAGCTATTTTCTTATCTCATTAGTGTAATCAAAATCATAATCCCTTTTCTGTTCAATAACACTTGATCACGATCCGTTTTTAAACACAATTTCGCATCTCGCTGGGACTTAAACGACCCGGGGATAAAACTATACTCCTTGGATTATTGCATTGTGTTCTTGATTGGTTTGACTTTGTTTGACCACATCCGTGGTTGATTTAAGTTGACTGTTTCGGAGCCGATCAACTTCACCAAACTTTCCAGAGTCATTTAGTACACCATTTGGCTCATTTTCATACTAAAACATTTACCGCTTGACTCCCCGAAATGGTACTTTACAAATTAGACACATTAAACCCATTTTGACCCATTTTCACTACATACAACCCATACGACTTCCGTATTACATCAAACTTGGCCAAATTCCTTAAATTAACATAATAAACATGTTCCAATGACACTTGACCCGTTTACAACTCAAAAGGGGTACTTTTACACATAATCCAAACGCCCCTTTAACTTTATGCATAAACACATAAACTACACTTTAACACACCAATTGACTACCAAATCGTTTGGACGACCTTAACATACAACTTGCCATACGGCTACACTTTACCAACCCATAAAAGACCAACGGGGGTACAAACTTACACATGAGCCCGGTATTCTACCTAGGCTCCTACACATACTACCTTAATCTCGCATATCCAAATCCTTAATCATTACATCCAAGCCGTCCATATAAACATGCCAACCTACAAAACAGTTAGACAACTAAACCGTAAGCACAAAGGCTTAGTAAGTAAAACGACCATAACATATCATTATACTTCAAACCACACATAAGCATCATATACATAAAACACTTACTTTACGGCTTACTACCCAAATCTTATCTAACACATAACATCAACATATTCCATAGCATCAACGCATCACATAAGCCACATTCATGGCATCACATAAGCATATTCCAAGTCCATATACTTGACACCAAACATACATAATACACATGTGTTAGAAATCCATATAACACATGTTACTATCATTTTACTTACCTTAATCCAAGCTAAATAATAACAAGAACATCATCATCATCATCACAATCTTGTGGTGGTGGTGGTGGTTGATGATTTTGAGCGGGTGCAGCGGAACGTTGTTGTGATGCATTTGTCGAAGTTCCACCATAGTATTCATCAAACATAAACTCGAAGAAATTTTCCAGTTCTTGTTCTGTAGGTTTTTCAGTGTTAGTTGACCGAGCTGCTTGAGGTACGAGTCCTGAACTAATATGTCCAGAAGTCTGAACGTTTGGTGCGGGTCCTAATCAGTTATGATTAGAAGCCATCGGGTTAAGCGCGGGTTTTAAAGCGAGTCTCTCAGAAGCCACTTGTATATATATATATATATAATGGGTATCACAAGTCTATATGTACGCGCATGTTATAATTGTTTATCATTGGAAGCATATGTGTATCAAATATGAAAGTAATTCTTTATTAATGTTTATTATTCGTTTCTATGTTGTCACACATCCTGCAAAGTTCAATAAATAACGAAAAAAATGCATGTGATTTGATGATCCATCAATGATCAATTAATGAATTTAATAAAAACACATTTGGGGTGGCTCGTTAATTTACCACAAAAAGTATGCCGTTTTGTTATACAAATTACGTCAACTAGTGCCATTAGTTCTCATGTTAATTACAATAATGTCATCCATCTAATAACATTTAAATCTCATATACAATCTTGATCTAACGGTGCACAAGTGTGCTTATTTTATCTATTTTAAGCTTTAACACCACAATAACGTTCTCATATATATATATATATATATATATATATATATATATATATATATATATATATATATTATATATATATATATATATTACAATATGCATGCATATAAACATTCAAGTTGCATCCTTAAAGTCAATCTTCTCTTCTTTGCAACTTGCGATTAATCTGTTACAAATAAACAAATCCCGGCCATTCATTCAATTATTCCTTACCATGCCTCTTTGTCCTAATAGCAAAGCTTTCATGGCACAACCAATAATGCATACTAACAACCCTCAACGTGAAACATTCCATAAATTCTTCGAACGTTGGATCAGCGAACAAACTTCATACTTGGAAGAGCTTGTAACGGCTGCTAGGAACCACAACACTAATGAACACGACGACGCGGTTTTAGTTCCATTACTAGAAAGAGTTGTACGACATTACGAGCAATATTACCAAGCTAAATCCAAATGGGAAGAACAAGATGCAATTTCCATGCTTACTCCTACATGGAGAAGCAAGTTAGAGGATGCGTTTTTATGGATTGGAGGGTGGCGTCCCACGTTAGCTATTCATTTGGTGTATTCAAAATCAGGTATTCAGTTTGAGGAAAAAATCGGAGATCTCATTCGTGGATTAACGACTGGAGATCTAGGTGATCTTGGACATGATCAGATAGTACGAATAGATGAGTTGCAAGATAAAATAATTCATGAAGAACGAGTGTTAACTGAAAAAATGGCGAAACAGCAAGAAACTGTTGCGGATAAGTCCATGATCGAGCTTTCAAACGCGGTTTCAGAAATGATTAGGAATGAGAATGGTGGCGTTGGCAATGAGGAAAAGATTGAATCAACGTTGGACTCGAAGAAGGATGGTTTGGAGGAATTGTTACATATGGCGGATGAATTGAGGTTGGAGACGTTGAAGGCCGTCATTGAAATATTGACGCCGATACAGACAGTGTACTTTTTGATCGCTGCGGCCGAGCTTCATCTAAGGCTTCATGATTGGGGACAGAAAAGGGATGTCAACGGAGCGGAAAATGTTACGAAGTGAGGTGCGTAACCACCCTAGTGGTGTGCAACTTCCTCCATGATACATGTCATGATACGCGTTACTAGTATGGCATAATTGAGAAGATATAGCATTACTCGATTATTCCAATTCCAACCGGTACTATCTTTTTTTCGTGCTTTATGTTAAAGATGTTAAATAAAGGGCTAATTATTTAGAAATGTGTCTAACTTGTCATTTTTTTTCTTGTTACGTGTAGTAATCTTTAGTTTTTGATATTAAAACACAAACCTTTCCAATTTCGACCTTTATGTGTTTTTGTGATCATCTGTTTATGTAAAATGACTATTTTACACATCGAAATTTGAAAAAAGTAATTGTAGAATTGTTCAAAATATACATAAAAGTCGAAATTTGAGAAGTTTGTGTTTTAATAGCAAAAAAAAAAAAAAAAAAGAAAAAAAAGAATAACAAAAAAAAAAAAAAAAAAAAAAAAAAAAATGAATACATTGAATAACAAAGTATAAGTTAGATGTATTTCCTAATGATCTATTGTAGAACTTAAATAAACGGTGCATCGGATAGACTTCGTTCTATTTTTTATTCGTTCAACTACGAAAAAGTGGTCGATCTTGTGGCATTTTCTGAATCTTATTTTATTGAATCAGTGAAATTTTAATATTATTATACTACTATTTTGTTCATTTTGAGCAACTTGAATGCTTATAGTCTTTAAATCATATTATTACTAGTTACGTTATATACTGGTTATTTATGCAAAATTGACTGATCTTTACCCTATCCATCATCATCCATGCATATTGTGTTGTCATAGCTCAAAGCATTGTCAAGTTTTCAAAGCCAAATTGGTCATGAACACGATCTAGACCAATAGACCATATGGATAAAGCTCCACCCTGAAAGCTCGATTGATTTCTAAAATGTTCAGTTAGGAGTGTATGTAGTCGTTTTCAGAACAATCTCGCTTTGCCCGATCAAAGATGCATAGTTTTTTTGTAACAAGGATGTATTGTTAGGGCTGTAAATGAACCGCACGAACACAAACGGAGCCTTGTTCATGTTCGTTCGTTTAATTTTAAACGAACACGAATGCTTAAACAAACGAATTTTCTTGTTCATGTTCGTTTATTAAGAAAATAAGTTTTTCATATTCATTCATTAATACACTAAACGAACGCTAAACGAACACAAATGATTGAACATAAATAAACATAGACTGATGGGGAACACTCCCTATGGGAGGGTCCAAATAACTTGCCATATTAATTAACAAAAGTGGCGGCTAGTTGCTTTATTTTGCAAATGATATCTTCTATGTCGACTGATGGGGCCCTTCTTTTTCTGTGTCGACCTCTCCTTTCTTTTTTGTTGTCGAATGATTCCAAATTGTGTGAAAAAAATGGGATGGGGCCGGCTGCTATTGTTTGTGAATGATATATATTCCCCTTCTCTGTGTCGCATTGACTAGCAATAACATGTCTTATAATAATCAAATCAATTAATTTTATAATTACTCAAATGAAAAATTATGGGTCCAAATTATTTTTAACATACGACCGTCTTAATCCCTATACTAATTAGGCTCGGCACAATCGTTGACTCGTAATAATATGTCTCAGAATAATTCAATCAAATAATTATACTAAAACATTAAAATAAAATAAAGGATATGCATTAAAATCAAATGAATTAATGTTTGACAAATAAAATAAAATCCGTAAACATGATCAAACCAAATATATCTTTTACCGGGAGGGATTACTAAAAGGTTTAGTCAGACATCACGATCATAGACATCGTCTCCATTCCGTCTTGTATACTGCTTCTTTTGTTTTGCCTACTGTATGGGACGAAACTAATTAGGATTGTGTTATACAAACCCTCCCTATATTGTCACATCAGGGGGGTTTGGTCAAACCGTACAACCCGCGATGCACACCGTACAAAGCGACGATACATGCAATGTTTGAAAACACTCCCTATGGGAGGGTCCAAATAACTTGCCCCATTAATTAACAAAAGTGGAGGCTAGTTGCTTTATTTTGCAAATGATATCTTCTATGTCGACTGATGGGGCCCTTCGTTTTCTGTGTCGGCCTCTCCTTTCTTTTGTATTGTCGAATGATTCCAAATTGTGTGAAAAAAATAGGATTGGGCCGGCTGCTATTGCTTGTGAATGATATATATTCCCCTTCTCTGTGTCGCATGTGGTCCCCTTTTTTTCTTCTATTTCTTCTCGTGCACACCAAAAACCCAATAGGCCAAAAGCCTTTTTCTTTTCCTCTTGTTCTCGTCCAACAACACCAGGCCAAAACAAGTCCATGGGCCTTTTGCATCAACTAAAACGGAACTAGAACGAAAAAGAATGCAACAACGTCCAAATCTCTCATGTCATTATCTTAAACTTGTAATATTGCAATTTTAGCTCCTTTGTGTGCATAGCCTACATAATCATAAAACACCCTCAAAGTACATGTATAACGACGAATAACAATGCAACAATGCGTAATTAACATGCTATGAGGTGTATGTAAAATACACCGATCAATGGAGTATTTGGATTTGTGGGATTCGTGCATGATCAAATCACGAATTCCTCCGTATAGCGGGATCCAACTTATGTCCCCATAACACAAAACTCCATCGGATCTCTTTACGAAGCCATTCTCACTCTCTGGCATTCCGTAAATCTTCTCACGCGGTCAGTTCTCTTCCTTGAGTGCCTCGACCTGAGCCTCAAGAATTTTCGCTGGAAGCGGTGAACTGATCGTCATTCCTAACGATCTGACTCTGAGAGGTTTGGTCCGCTCTTTTCTGCTTTGGGCATCGGCAACTACATTTGCCTTGCCTGGGTGATAACGGATCTCATAATCTTAGTCACTGAGCAATTCCAACCGTCGGCGTTGTCTCATGTTCAGCTCCTCTGGTTCAAGATGTGTTGTAGGCTTTTGTGGTCGGTGTACACCACGCACTTTGTGCCATAGAGGTAGTGCCTCCAGATTCTAAGTGCAAATACAACTGAGCCTAACTCTAGGTCATGGGTCGCGTAGTTCTTCTCATGGGTTTTCAGTTGTCAAGAAGCATATGCTATCACCTTCTCTCTCTGCATTAACACGGCTCCTAAACCTTTGTGTGAAGCGTAGTAATAAACAACAAAGTCTTCACTAACTTCAGGTAAGGCCAAAATAGGTGCACTACACAACTTTTCCTTAAGGAGTTGAAAAGCTTCTTCCTCCTTATCTCCCCAGTCATATTTCACATTCTTCTGTGTCAGTTTAGTTAAAGGCTTAGCTATCTTGGAGAAACGTTCGATAAATCTTCGGTAATAACCGGTAAGTCCTAAGAATTGGCATTTTTCGGTGGGTGTTGTGGGTGTCGCCCAATCCTTTATTGACTCGATCTTTGCGGGATCCACGTGAATGCCTTGACTATCGATCACGTGGCCCAGAAACTGCATAGTTGATATCCAGAATTCACACTTCGAAAACTTGGCATATAACTCCTCCTTCTTCAATAATTCTAGGATTAGCTGGAGGTGCTCCTCGTGCTCTTTCTCATTCTTAGAGTATATCAGGATGTCGTCAATGAACACGATCACGAATTTATCCAAGTATGGCTTACACACTCGATTCATGAGGTCCATGAATACGGCTGTTGCGTTAGTTAGGCCGAATGGCATAACTTGGAATTCATAATGGCCATATCGGGTTCTGAATGCAATCTTCGGGATATCCTCTTCCCGGACTCGGAGTTGATGATATCCTGATCTCAGGTCAATCTTGGAGTAAACGGATGAACCTTGTAGTTGATCGAATAGGTCGTCGATTCTTGGGAGTGGGTATCGATTCTTGATGGTTAGCTTATTCAGCTCTCGATAGTCGATACACATCCTGAAGGATCCATCCTTCTTCTTAACAAACAGGACCGGAGCTCCCCAAGGCGAAGAACTCGGTCTGATAAAACCTTCCCTGATAGTTCAGCCAACTGATCAGACAACTCTTGTAACTCCGTTGGTGCTAACCGATAGGGTGCTCACGCTACAGGCGCGGCTCCTGGCACCAAATTGATTTGAAATACGATCTGTCTGACTGGCGGGAGTCCAGGTAGGTCTTCTGTTAAAAATTTCGGGAAATCTCTCACAATTGGCACGTCTTCCAATCGTTTCTCTTCGGGCTCCTTCTCTTTCTTCTCAGTAACATGAGCTAGAAAGAGGTGGCATCCTTTCTCGATACACTTCTGCACCTTCGTACACGAGATGATGTTCAATCTTGACGAGCGTGCACGATCGCTCCGATCTCCTTCTATCATCAGAAACTCGTTCCCGTAGGGTACTCTGACGATCTTTTCATCACAGATGATGACGGCATGGTATTTCGATAGCCAATCCATCCCTATGATGACGTCAAAACTACCCAACTCTACTGGCATGAGATCGATGTTGAATGGGTGGTTTAAAAAGTTTAGAGTGCAACCTCTTATAATGGTATCTACCCTTTCTAAATTCCCGTTAGCTAATTCTACGTCAAAGACGTTGTCTAAGGTGGTTGGAGCCATATCAATTAAGGAACTAAAAGCAGTCGACACAAAACTTCTATCTGCTCCCGTATCAAATAATATTGATGCATAACGATTATTTAAAAGAAACGTACCCGTCACCACGTTCGGGTCTTCCTGGGCTTCCCTTCTGCCCACAGCATAAACTCTCCCACGGGCTCCTCCTCCATTGCCCTAGTTCCCATTGTTAACAGCTGCTCCCTGGTTACCATGACCACTACCGTTTCCCTGATTCCTGGGTTTATTGCACTCATTACAGTAATGACCCTTCTCACCACATCCATAGCAGGTGACTTTCACCCTACGGTTGTTGGGTGGTGCTGCTTGAGCGGTGGCTATGGGTCTGGACCTGCAATTCTTGGCCAAATGTCCCACTCTCAGGCAGTTGTGACACTTAACCGTGCACTGTCCTTTGTGGTGTAGCTTACAACGGTTGCACAGAGGTGCATTCCTATCATACCCCTTACTCTCACTTGAACCTGCTGTGTAAGCTTTTGCCACTTCCTGCCTTTTGTTTTGAGAGTTACTGTTGTTACCTTTTGAGTGGTCTTCCCACTTCCTCTTGGTGTCAGTACTCTTTTCTGGGACATCCTCCAATTCCTGATCCATCAACTTGTTGGCTATTTCCATGGTCTCATGGAGATCTGCAGCCCTTAAGGTAATCACATCTCCTTTTATGGACTTTGGCAAACCTCCGACATACCTCTCAAGCAATCGCGTTTCAGTCTGAACCATTTCAGGACATAGCAAAGCCAGTTCCTGGAATCTCTGGTTGTAAGCGGCCATGTTGTTATTCTGCACCTTCAAGTTCCAAAACTATATCTCCAACTTCTTGACCTCATTCCGTGGGCAATACTTCCTGAGCACTAACTCCTTGAAGTCATCCCACGGCATAGCATAAGCAACATCCATGTTGGCAGACTTCATGTAGTTGTTCCACCAGGTCAAAGCGGCAACCATGAAAGTGAAAGATGCATATTTGACCATGTCGTCATCGTTACAACCAGTGATACGAAACACGGTTTCCAGGTTTTCAATCCACCTAGTCAGGCCAACGGCTCCCTCTGTCCCTCCGAAACCTCCAACCATGATCTTTCAGAATTCAGAGTAAGTGCAGCCACGGCTGTTGGTCACTGGCCTTGACGTTCCGGTGTTGGTGGTTGAGTTGTTTGCGGCTGCGAGTGCGGCGGCCACACAATCATTGACAAGCTGATCTAGCGTTGCTTGGTTCACCACAGGCGGGTTTGCCGCGACCCTGGTTGGGGTGGCGTTCTCAGCATTTCTGCCTTGCGCGGCTCTTACCAGGGTGGTATTTTCAGTAGTCCAGCCTCACGCAGCCCTTGCTAGGGCAGGTGTGTCAGCAGTTCGTCCTCGTGTGACTCTGGTTGACTTTCGCTTGGGTGCCATTTATCTGCATCACAAGAAGATAACGATAAATGAGATCTCGATTATAGAGTGAAAGTGTCACATGAGTATACGAATATCACAGACAGAATGCAAGAATAAAGTCAACCACATAGGAAACGAACAATCGAAATAGATAAACCAAGCTTGTTATATGTATATATTGAATAGAATAAAGGTACACAAAATTACTAGCAAAGCTAATAGTCCATCACTAACTGATAACTCATTAGTTTAGTGGAATACATCATCTACTAGAAACTAATCTTAGCTCGGTCACGGTCAAGGCATAACTGCTCGAATGATGCAGTCATTCCTCTTATGGCAGCCTCCAAATGATCCATACGGTGTCTCAGCTCCTGGTTCTCTCTCATCACAACACCGATCGTATACTTAGCAGTCATGATCCTCTGCCACTGAGCGCGATCAGTACCTCGAGCTCTCCTCAACATCCCAAGAATCCTGGTCTGGCCTCTGCCCAAACCAATAGCCCTAAAGTCCAAAGCCCTGAGCTCCCTACCGTGTGACCTCTCCATTGCCTCTAATCTGGCTCTCAGGCCAATCATCTCACGTCTGTCTGCAAACATCTCCTCAAACAATACGCATGCAGCTCTGTCAACTGTCCCAATCCGCCTCTCAACAATTTGAATGCGGTCAGGCTGCTCTAACTTCTCAATCTGATCTGTGTGCACATCGAGCAAACTAGCATGGTTCGCCAGCTGGATCCATACTTGCTCCATGACAGTAGGCTCCTCATCCTCAGCCGGTGAGGCTGGTGGAAGCGAATAAACCACTGGTGATGGAAGCGGAGAAGGTATCGGAGATGGAGGTGGCACGAACGAAGGAGATGATGGAGTGTACTCTGGACTAGCAGCACGCACACCCGTTATGGTATCACAAGTAATGTCAATCCACTGGGTATCACTCAAATCCTGTATCTGGGCAGCCTTGGAGCTCTGCCCTACCTCAAATACCCCCTGTACATCCTCCATGATGCCCTTGCCATCTCGTGGCATCATCACCTGATCTAGATCCATCGGTACCCCTCTGTCCCTGTCAACACATGCACAAACAGGAGCGTGCTCGACGGGTGCTGTCACTACTGGTGTGGGCTCTACCTGAACCTGTACTGGATCCTCCACTGGATCCTCATCCTCATTAGAGTAAGACTGAATAGACCTCCGTAATCTCTGACGGGGAGGGGAATGATCTGGAGATGACATAGGTGACTGAGATGATGGTGAAGCAAAGGTACCCGTGTAACCATAACGGGTTCTCTTGAGTGGTGAGGATAGCACATATGATAGCTGGATGCGACGTCCACGGACTCTCCTATAAGAAGCACGACGTCTGGTGGATGGGGTAGTCTGAGTATGCTGTGTGAGGGTGTAAAGCTGAGCTGGAGATGAACGGTGAGTTGTGGCATAGCGGGGTAGGTATGGTGAGGTAGATGCTGGAGTAGTATGTGTAGGCTGAGCAGCTGCTCTGACAACCTCCATCAACGGGTCATCCGAAAATGGAACTGGTCGTCGAAGCGGGGAAGTGTGTCCAGCAGCGAGTACCTCATCACGAACATCGGAAGGAAGAGACATGGTCTGTGACAAATATGGTGTGGCATGTGTAAGTATATCGAAAATACTGTAGGTCACTAATATCTCAAACACACACACGATATGAAAGCTAAAATACGTACAACTACTAAATAGTAAGCTACGATTTAGAAGATAAGTAAATAAGCAATAAGAGAAGAGAATAAGATGAGAATTAGAGAGAATGGGAGGCTTTCACTATTCGAATGATTAAGCAACAAGGCTTTCGCCACTTACATGAAAAACCAACAATTACAATGCATCCCATGCCTTCTATTTATAGGCGATGGGAAGGGAATGATGCTAAGAATATTCCTTAGCATATTTCTAGAAGAATTTAACTAAGATGGCCGGTCCATGGACTACTAATGGACCGAACCATAATTACAAACAATATAGTCCAAAATAAGCAACATCTATCGCATTTGATCAAGACTTGAATATTACAAAACGTGTTTCTAACAATCTCCCCCTAAGTCTTGATCATCAATGTTGCTCGACGTCATCTTTGCTTCTTCGGCTTCTGAAGTCTTTATAATCTTTGTTTCTTTGTTCTTGTATAATGATGATATGATGTTGTCTCGATCTGCCAATCTCCAACGTCTTCTCGTCTTCTCCATCATGCTCATATGTCTTTGACTTGTTTATCTGCAACGTGTTCTCACTTTTCAATCTTATACTTGCGAAAGGTTGAGGTGCTTGAACTTTTGACTTTACTATATCATATGTTGAACTTTTGTAGTTTCTGAGTCTTTGAGAGAACATTTCTTCAAGTTATAAGCATGATGGAGTCTTGATGGTCGAACTCCAGATCCTCAGCAGCATCAGCACGAACCAACCGGAACTTATAGGTTCAGACTTGAAATCATCAACAGCATAGTGTGAAGACTTTCTCAAATCCTAACCCAGGCCGTTCTGAACCGGATTCCCCCGAAAGGGATAACACGGACACACCGAAGTGCACCCACGATTCAGTGAGTCGCTGGAGATCACCCCACGACTGTAGACCGTTTGGAGCAAACACTAAGCGTAACCCACAAGGAGTTACCGAAGTGACCTGCTGTCAGAGTTGTTTGATGTTGTTCTGGCAGGATTTCCATTCAATCATTGATAATCACAAATTGTGACTTCTCTCATGAATGTTCTCGGCAGATTGCTAAGATCTACGAAGGACACTTTCCTAAGTTACAACTGATGCCCATGATGTAGAACACCAGAGTAATTCTAAGTGTACCTAAGAGATCTTTTATGAATCTCATGGCTCTAGACTCAATTAGTGCACATTTATTTGGTCGTCGGAGGTGTGGAGCAGATTGCCTCCTTTTCAATATCAACACTCTCGTAATGAAAGGTCGATAGATTATGAAGGGTTCTCCGTGTGAATGAAACAAATGTCTTTTGAGAGACACTTGAGTGGCTTAGAAGGTTTATTAATGCGTCACTGGGTCCATGACGTCTTTAGTCTTCAATACCGGTGATGCTCATCAACCAGTAGATTATGAATTGAACCCGGTGTCTGCCCTAAGGTTGAACAAATGGAGGGCTATTTCTTTTCACCCTTTTCTTTGCTTTTCTTTTTAATTCTTCAACCCCTTCTTTCTCCTTTCATTCATTTTCTCCTTTTTATTATCATACCTAGGACTTTCTAGTTCTAAACTATTGGTATTGTCCTTGGGTAGATCCCTCCGGCTCTGGCGGATCATAGGACGGTTTTTCCCTAACCTTAGTCACCTTATAACTCCATGACTATCCTAATGATGCCATAAAACCAAACCCATTGAAAATCTCTCAAAGTGTCGATAATTTGTAAAGACATTTTGTTGACACCTTGAGAGTTTGATGATTTTCAGAAAGACTCCCCCTTAACATGTGCGCATAAGTAATAAATTTGAAATTTGCACATGCCGGAAAGAGTTGGCACTTTTGAATTGATTGACTTTCAATGAACCTGATCGTTGCGAGACACGCTTACATCACCAGTTAAACTGGCTTGAAATTATTACCCGTCCAGATCAGATTCAAAGATTATCGCTCGAAATCGGTACATTCTACTCAGACACGTCCTTTGCGAGACATGCTTACATCACCAGATAAACTGGCTTGAAATTATTACCCGTCCGGGACATGTCCTTTCGACTACTGACTTTTCCTATCGTCAATTCGAGGGTCAATTCTGAGTTTGAGCACAAGAGATTCCAGCAAATGAGACTCCATATTTTAATCATCTTTTACTTCTCCCCTCAAAAATAGCATACTCATGATGTTTTTGAAAAACGTTTATGATTAAAATATGCTGTTTTTGAGTTTTAGGGAAGAATTTCAAGAACATTTGTATTTCTCTGAACAAAGATTATATTTTCAAATACTCCCCCTTAACAAGGGAATACTTGTCCTTATGAGCAGAATGTTTGAAAAAACTTTAGAAAACATTCTGGTTTTAGTTCTGCTCATAAGTAAGAAGCTTTCGCTCCTTTTTCAAGATTGAGGCACTGAGGCGTACCTCAGGGTCCTTTCTTTGAGGGTCGGGTTATACACTGTTATGTGTGCACAAGCCGTAATGCACAGGCCAATATGGAGAGAATAATGATATAAGAATTATGTAATATGGGAATATATTCTTACATCAACCGCCTTTGCCAAAAGTTGAGAATACTGGGTCAGTCCGCTGAAATAGTCTGATAGCGAAAGGTGGACGACCCCCAACATAACTTTCTAACCTCCTCATCTGATCACGATGATACAACCTTTCTTCAATCTTCCGAACAAACTCCTTAACTTGTCGCACCTCCTTAGAATTCCATCTTCTTGATTTTCCTAACGCTGAATCTCGAACCCTATTAGCTAACCCATCACGAACACTCTTTAAGGTATCGTCACAGAACTTATGAATTTCATTGAATGCCATGAAACGGTGGAAATCCGTTGTACTTCTGTAAACGAACCCAAAGACCGGACTATGTAGCATGGTGTATTGAGGGTCCTTTTTGCTGTTGAGTAGGAATTGCGGTTCAACAAGGTTTAGCTTCGTCTGATAACTTTCGACACCTAGCTGGAGATCCTCTACTCGTTCTTTGATGATTGTTCTCCTGATGTAGTGACATAGAGAGGTACTGAGTGCATATCGAAGCTCGTTTGTCAGATGTTGCAGTTTGCCTTGGACTTTCATCAGGTACATGTCTTCGATATCATTCAGGTTCAAATCAGGAAGATCAGCCTCAGAGAATTTGTAGAGATTGTTGTCAATTCTTTTTACCGTGATCTCTTCGAGAAATATATAATCACACCTTCTGGATCCGCTCACATTGATGACGGCCACTATTTTGAGATCACTGTAAACTGGTTCCCGTGATTTCTGTAGAGCAAGTTTGTACTTGTACCAGCTTTGTCGTTTCGGATACCAGTGATGAATCCCCAACTCTGCATCACGATCATATTTCACGAGATCTTTAACAAACAGATGTCTGTTAATAGCTTCTTCCTCAATAGCTGACTGTGTATAGTGAGCAGCTGGTGTGAAAGTAATTGACGTAGCATACTTTGTCTTCCCTTGTGCTCCGTTCTTGAGAAGTTCCAGATCGTTGTTGAAGAAAGCTTGGAAGGGAATTTCTGAGTGGTGAGATCTTCGTATCACGGGAAGCGGCTTAGTCCAATCAGTGATGTAAGGACGGTTCTTTCCAACTCCCCTGACTACGTCTGGATTAGCCCAGTCAAAGTCACTTGACATTGCGCGTGCAATGTTTTCAAGATGATATTCAAGTTCGGCTGCACTGTTGGATTTATCTTTCAGAAGAATGAAGGCATCGTTCTTGATCCGTCGAAGTTCCCGTTTGGTCATCTTCTTTATGTTAAGACTTCTTTTGATCTCTTGAGTAACAGCAAACGTGCTGTCTTCAACTCGGGAAGCTTCTTCAGTCGGAACCTGAGCACTTGCCAGATGATCAAACCATTCATTCCCTAGCTCATCCTTATCATTATCAAGCCAGGTGACAACAGCTGGTTCATTAGATGACTTCTTGCTGCGTGATGACTTGGATTTGGAGGGCTTTGGTTTTGGTGGTGACGGTGGTGAATGCGGTTGATCGTCTTGCGGCTGAAATTCTACATCTTCAGCCGTGAAATGCTCATATTGATGTTCGGTTTCATTAGGACCAGATGATTGATGTTTTGGAGGTAGAGATGATGTTGTTTTTCCAGTTGGCTCCTGAATATGAATTCCAGACCCGCTTTTGTGTTTCTTATGTTCGGGGTTAGGGTCCTGATCTTCCTCGTCATCCTCTCGAATACGTTTCCCTTTGTCAGCAGCTTCCTTGCACGATTTCTTCTCAATGTGTGCTTGAAGAGCCGCGATCAGGTTGATTTCTTCTTGAGAAGGAGAGGTGATTTCAAAGAGTCTGTCGAGTAGCACAAGCTCGATTTCTTCAGTGGTGAGATCTTGAAGCGGTTTGGATTGGGAAGAAGATGAGACGGCTTCTTTGATTTTGTCTTCAAGTTGTGAATCAATGTGCTCATTTATATTTTGCTGAAGATCAGGAAAAAATTGCTTGACAAAATGCCTGGTCTTACGTGTGATATGATCTTTGATATTAAAACCAAGGAATTCATCTATCTTCTTCTTACTTTCCTGCATCTCTTCCACTTGCTGAGACAAATTCTTGACTAAACTTTCCATTTCAGCCAATTTTGTTGTTTCTTGTTTGTCTCTTTGTGCTTGTGCTCTCTTTACTGCTTGTTTAAGTTTCTTTGCTGCAGGAGACACAACTTCAACTTTTGTGACATGGACAATTCTTCTTTTACTCTTTCCTTTGTAAGCCTTTTGAATATTCTCAGAAATAGCTGCTTTGGTACATTATGTCTTCCCAAATGAGAGCAGCAAAGTCAATTGGTTCCTGGTTCACAAATCCCCATAAGACTTGAAGATGAGAAAGTCTTGGATGCTCAAACCTACTATCTCTTCCAGATATGGAATGGGTTATAATGAAGAAGATAGTCCTCCAGGGTTGAGGAATGTATCTAGCATTGACTTTGGAGATTGTGGTTAATGGTGTATCTGGTTGAACATCATAACCAATGTCTACCAGGAATTGCATGATTTCAGACTCTGAAGGTGTCGGGTGGAATTGATTAGAAGTTTCAGGTGCATCTGGAAGTTTTAAGGCTTTACGGAGTGTGGCAGGTGTGACTCTGATTTTCTTACGATCCAGTGTACAAGTGAAATACTTGTCATCATTGCTTCTTGTGAAGGTATCCCAGAGTTGATGAATGTATAGTTCTGGGATGGTGTCCGAGCTATCAAGAATATCCCTGCACTTATGTACTTTGAGAATCTCCACTGCAATCTGGCAACTTGAGTCAGAGCACTTGATTTTGTCCAGTTCAACACGTGAATTGTTCTTTCCAATTTCCAGAGTATACCCGTGAGGAAAGACTTCATCTTTGGTGAGAGCAGGAAGAGGTTGTTGTTGTGAAGTTGCCATTGATGTGTTTCTGAATCAACAATCATATTCGAATATACAGAATGCATGTTTGTTAGAAATTGTTAGCTTTTAGAAACAACACATGGCACCCTATTGCATTTATGATTGGTTGTTTCATGCTTGGTCAAAGAATTTATCAAGAGTTAGCCAAATTCTATAAAATTTGATTAATTTCAATAAGTATAAAAAGATATAACTAAGGAAATTGATCAAATTCTATATCAGATCACAACTGCGATAATTATGTCAACTGCGATAATTATGTCAACTGCGATAATTACGTCAACTGCGATAATTATCCAATCAAGATAAGTATCCCAATCAAGATAAGTATCCCAACTGCGATATTTATCCAACTGCGATAATCATCCCAACTGCGATAATTATCCAACTGCGATAATCATCCCAACTGCGATAATTATGTCAATCAAGATAAGTATCCAACTGCGATAATTATCCCAACTGCGATAATTATCCCAACTGAGATAATTTTGGCCAACTTCGATAAACTCTTGTACAAGAGTTTACGATGATATTGTCGATGAACAGTTACTCAGATCTTATCGTGATTCATTATAACTTATGATTTATATCCACAGATTATCACAAACAACTTTTATGACTATTTTGAGCATTCTGGCTAAGTTATAACACAAACGAACCACAAAAACGCAAAAAATCAAACTGCTCGAGTTCGTGTTCTTCATAAACCCTTAAACTTAATAATTTCACTTAATGTGTTTCTGGGTACAATCCAAGCATGCCATTGATCAATTAAACATCAAATAACAACTTTCCAATAAACAAATTACACAATAACGCATAAACAAAGTTTTCCCCAAATTGACGCTTAAACCCTAAAATCCAATTAGAACACTTTGTAGTTACTGGGAGTAATTAAGCATGCAATATAGGTTTATAAACAATGTATAAGCATTATCGTACAATAGTTTTCAACAGAAACACTCTTAATCATAAATCCCCAATTTTACGCAAAACCCTAGAACTAAACATTACAATTCTGATCGTTCTAGCCGTTGGATCATGATTATGTTCAAAACCATCTTTAATAATAACATGTTAAGCATAAGAACACTCACAAAATTCAAAGATCTTGATCGGATATGCAGAATGAATGACAGCCGTTGATGATGGTGGGTGGGTGGTATTGAATACGGTAGGTGAATATGACAGACTAATAACTGCGGTGAATTAATGTTTTGACTTTTTATATCTTTTAGCTACTTTGCAGTATTAGCAACTTAAGTCCCTTAACCTTAATAACTGTGAAATCCTAGTCCTAAACCACCATCATGCAAACACTAAGTCTCATTTTTGACATTTAAGGCACACAACTTTTCTTATCTTAAAATCTTATCACCTAAACTTGTGAAGCAACAACATTCTGAAAGCATGCAAGTACAATTTTAAAAAATTGTGGTAAAAATTATCTCCCCCTCAACACGTGTTCAAAAATAATTTGAGACATTGTAAAATAAACAACGTGTTGGATAAGGGATTGTACTTGCATTTTTTTTTTTATATATATTTACAAAGATAGTTTGGAGATGTTTGACTTTGTTAATTGTTTTTAAGAAACTTTTCCAAATCATTTGGCGTCAAACATCTCATACCAATCCGGTGAACCAGATCCACAAATCTTGCATGAGGCAAGGCTTTTGTGAACAGATCCGCCAGTTGGTGTTCAGTTCCCACAAAATATAATTCAACAGTACCCTTTTCCACGTGTTCCTTGATAAAATGGTACCGAAGATCAATATGCTTTGATTTGGAATGCTGCACGGTGTTGCATGAAATAGCGATGGCACTCTTGGAATCACAGTACATCGGAATCTTGTTGAATATGTATCCGTAGTCCATCAGTTGTGATCTCATCCAGATGACTTGAGCACAACAGGCAGACATGGCTACATATTCAGATTCTGTTGAAGACAGTGAGGTGCAGTCTTGTTTCTTTGATTGCCAAGAGACGAGCTTGTCACCCAAGAATTGAACTCCCCCTGATGTACTCTTGCGTGTGTCTAAGCATCCTGCATGGTCAGCATCTGAAAATGCAACAAGTTCAAACCCATAATCCTTTGGATACCAGATTCCCAAATTAATGATTCCCTTTATGTATCTAAGGATTCTTTTAACGGCTGACAGATGCCGTTCAGTCAGTCTAGACTGATATCGGGAGCATAGATATGTGGCAAATACAACATCCGGTCTGCTAGCCGTGAGATACATGATCGAGCCAATCATACTACGATACTTCGTAGGATCAATGCGTGTCCCATGTATGTCAGCATCTAGCTTTGGGGATGAGGAGGACATTGGGGTATTATAGGTGTCATAGCTGATCATACCATGCTTTTTCAGGATTTCCTGAGCATATTTTGACTGACTTAGAAATATACCACGGGGTGACTGATGAACTTGCAATCCTAGAAAGAATTTAAGTTCACCCATCATAGACATCTCAAAGTTTTGTTTCATCAGTTTAGAAAAAGCGTTTGAATATTTTTTATTGGTTGAACCAAAAATAATATCATCCACATAAATTTGAACAATGAGAATGTCTTCCCCGTGTGTTTGTATAAATAAAGTCAGGTCAACAGTTCCAATGGTAAAATGATTAGCAAGGAGAAATGCAGACAGTTTATCGTACCACGCCCTCGGGGCTTGTTTAAGGCCGTATAGGGCTTTCTTAAGCCGATATACATGGTTTGGATGATCTGGGTCCACGAAGCCTTCTGTTTGTGACACGTACACCTCTTCTCAGAGTTTTCCATTGAGAAATGTCGACTTCACGTCCATCTGATAGACTGTGATGTTCTTGTGGGCTGCATATGCCAGAAACATTCGAACTGCCTCAATCCGAGCCACTGGAGCAAACGATTCCTCGAAGTCAATTCCCTCTTATTGGCTATACCCTTTTGCTACCAGTCGATACTTGTTACGAATCACTGTACAATCTGCATCCAGCTTGTTCTTCCAAATCCATTTCAATTCAACAATATAAACTCCCTCTGGTCTTTCAACTAATTCCCAAACTTCCAAACGTTTGAATTGTTCCAGCTCTTCTTGCATGGATTCAATCCAGTTGTCGTATGTAAGGGCTTCTTTGATGTTTTTCGGTTCAGATTGACAGACAGTGAGTGCATACATGCAGTGTTCACTATCTGAGTGAAGTTTTTGTCTTGTGATGACTGGATTGTTAGGATTTCCAATTATATTTACCAAAGGATGATCTCTTGTCCATTTGTGGGTGGAAGGAAAATGTTGAATGTTGTTTTGATGAGATGACGGGTCCATGTTGCTCGAGGATGACTCTCCTATTTCTGGAATGGTTGGTGGTGGAGCAAATGGATTGAAAAATGCATTCCCGTCATAATCAGAAGGTGTGGGAACTTGGTTAGAAGTGGGGGAAGAATCTTCAACTGCAGGTGGAGGTGTTTGATCCATAGGTGATGAAGGTTCAGGTTGCGGTGCATCGTTATCAACTGCTGTAGAAGTAGTTGCAGATTGATCAAGTGCTTAATGTGGGACTTGTTGAGCAGCGGAACTGGTGGAAGCATCTGATGCACTATTAACACGAACTTCATCAAACATTGGTGCTAATAAATCTTCTAGATCTTTCCTGTTAAAGGGTAAAGGTGCAGCCGAAGATTCAGGGAAGTTTAGACGGTTATGTTCAGGTTCTAAGCGGTCTTGCTCAGAAGCCATATCCGTGAGTTCATCAAAATTGGCGTGTATAGTCTCTTGAATTTCCCCGGTCTAACGATTCCAAATTCTATATCCCTTAGAATTCTCACAGTAGCCAACGAATATCCCGATGTCTGCTTTAGCCTTAAGTTTACCAAGATCATCTCTATCATTTTTCGGGTAACACAGTGCTCCAAAAACATGAAAGTAGTTGATATTTGGTTTTCTGCCTTGTATAAGCTCATATGGAGTTTTGTTGTGTCGTCTATTGATCATGCCGCGGTTCTGAGTGTAACATGCAGTATTAACAGCTTCAGCCCAAAGGTAATCTGGGAATTGAGCATTGATCAACATTGTTCTAGCTGCTTCCACAAGCGTACGGTTTCGTCTTTCAACTACACCATTCTGTTCGGGAGTGCGAGCAATTGAATATTGATGAACAATCCCATGCTTCTCAGTGTATTCTCGAAGGGTTTGATTCTTAAATTCAGTGCCGTTGTCTGTTCGAATAATCCTGACGGTGTTACAGACTTGAACTTGAATCTTTGTGAGAAACGTGATGACCATTGAAGGAACTTGATCTTTTGTCCGAAGAAAGTAGACCCATGTCCATCGTGAGTAGTCATCAACTATTACCAAAATGTACCTTTTCCCGTTAATAGTTTAAACCCGCATTGGACCACACAAATCCATATGTAGCAGCTGGAGGACATGATCTGTGCTGTGTTCTGTTTTGGGAGGAAAGTGAGCACGGTGACTTTTCCCTTGTTCACATGCAGAACACAAATGATCTTTGGCATATCTGAATTTGGGTAACCCGTCAACCAATTTATGTCTTGCAAGGTCAGTCATGGTTTTGAAATTGAGATGAGACAATCTTTTATGCCATAACCAAGCCTTTGTGGGATTAGCTTTGGAGAGTAAACAGATAGGAGATGAAGCTGTCATGCCTTCAAAGGATATGGTGTATAGACTGGTTCCGGGTCTTCCTTTCATCAAATCATTTCCTTGAAGATCACGAATGAAGCAAGTCTTCTCCCTAAATGCTACTTCTAAATCTCCATCACAGAATTGTCCCACTGAGAATAAATTGTGACCAAGGCCTTCAACATAGTATACACGACTGATCTCGATGTTCCCATTAACATAATCTCCATAGCCCATTATTGTTGCGAAGTGATCATTCCCGAACCTGACCGTTCTGATGAACTTTGCGATAAAGTTTGTGAGAAGCTTGAGGTTGCAGGTCATGTGTTGGGAACACCCGCTATCAACAATCCATAGGACAATTTGAATCACCTGCATCACAAACATTGGAAACAGGTGGAGAATTGATAACGGTTGGACCCGTTGGGTTAGAAACACAAGATTTAATTATTTTAGGAACCCATTTAAAGCTTGCAGTGTTTTGTAACCAACGTTGCCATGTCCAACTAGTCTCAGCCTTTTTCCTTATGAATGCACTAGGTGATTTGGTTGTCTTAGGTTTGGCTATGGGTGTTTCAACGGTTTGCTCAGAAACAACTAGTGGTGGTTTCCCTAAAATGGACTTGTCAACAGTTTTGAGCCTAGAGGAAGAGCCTCTAGTTCGTTTCTTTTTCCGTTTCAACAGAGTTTTAGCAATGCAATTTTGATGATCACCAGATAATATACTAGCACGACAAACAATACAACTAGCATCAATCAGAACATCAACATTATCATTCATACATTCAACATTTGTTACATCATTCCTAGAATTAGACTTGGCTAAGGTCGATTCTATTCCTGACATTACATCTGTGTTATTCAAACTACTTTCTTTAACTTCTGAAGACTTAGATGATCCATTCCTAGACTTTCTGACTCTACTCTTCTGTTGTTTCTTGGGAGTCTTGGAACTGCTAGCCTTAGAGATAGTATCTAGTCCTGTGGAAGTAGAAATGTTTGCATTAGTGGTTGAGTCGGATGCTTGGGTAATTGCTTTGTCTACTACATACATCCCTGGGGCAATCTTATGAACATTTGCCTTGCCTTTGTCTAAAACTCTGATTTTCTTCTTCAGATCAACAATGATGTGTTGGAATTCTTGATTTTGTGAATCTAATTTTCTGTTGAGGCGGACTGCGTCATTTCTGTTTTGAAGAATTTCATCCAGTTCCTTTTCATTTTCAAACAGTTTAAGTCTTAAGAAAGCCTTTGTTTCCTTGTGATTATCAGGAACATGACTGTTTTGAAATGATAAAGATCCTATGAGATTTTGAAATTTTAGTTCAAATTCTGCACTTTGATTTTGACACCAATCAAGCCTTTTTTGAAGAGTAAAAACTTTGTTTTCCACATCATTGTTGATTTGTCGAAGATCCTCATTCTCTTTGACCAAATTTTCTATCTCCATTTGCAACATCTCAACTTTTACAGCATGATCTTTCACAAGTAATTCATTGCATGACTCATAAAGCGAATTCATAATCACAGAAACAACGTCATAACACAAAACTTTTTCTAAGAGTCGATCATTTTCTTTTGCTAAAAATTTCTTTTGAAGTTTTTGACATTGAACCTTGTCATCTTTAGCTTTGAAAATGTTTTTCATAGATGCTACTTCCGTGTATAACTCATCTTCCCATTTTATTGCGCATTTCTTCAGATTTCTGACATGAGGAAGAATTTTCTTTTGAAGAATCTATTTCTTTTCTTTTTGAACAGGAGAAAGAAAAGAAGAGACAGGAATTTGAGAACTAAACTCAATTTCATTCTCCAAACGAGAAATGTCGTCCATAAATGTATGAAAATATCAAAGAACCCGACATTTTTGAGGCATTTGTGGATCAACAAGATCCTCTGTCAAACAATCTTTGAATTGTGCAGCAGTTGTGGGGACCGAAGTTATAGACGAAGGAGCATTTATGTTTGTGTATGTTAACGTTTGTTCTGGATGGTCCTTAGGAGGGACAAATGATTTGCTCAAATGAGGTCGTGCATTATAATCATAATGTACTCTTGAAAACTCTTTTTGTGAATTTGATCGACCCTCAATCTTGTGTGCAAGAAAATCAGTTTCTTCATCAATAGAATACATAACAACACGTTGAAAGGTATCATCTAACAAAAATGTTGCATTGTATAACTTAGGATTGTCTTTGAGTGCTATGTGTAAATTACGGGGTTTGTCACTTCCAAGTGCAAAACTTACTCCTTTAGGACTCGGTTTCACAGTTAGTTTTTGAATTTGTGTTACAGAATTACCCGTTTTATACACAACATTTTGAAATTCTTTGAGTTTGGTTTCCAAATCCAGAATTTCCTCAAGATATGAGTCAACACGTTTCCTAGTGGCTTGCTTTTCTTCAAGAAGATCCTGCTGAGATGTTGAAAGTTCTGATTGAGTTTTTAACAACTCAGAAGTTAAAGCATCAATTTGTTTTTTGAATTCAAATTGATCCTTTTCTTTCTGAGAGAGAAGCTCAGCTTTGGCAACGGTTAGCTCACGAACTTGACTTTCTAAATTTTGAACTTTTACGTACTCTTGTTGGAAAGCAATTTCAAAACCTTTTTCACGTTTATCTTGTTTTAGATATCCCGAAAGTTGTAGTTTATAGCACTCATTGTCCTTCGTTAACAATGCAATCTTTTCTTTCAGATTTTTATTGATTTCATTGCATTTTTCAATTTGTGATTGGGTGGTCATTAACAAGGCCTGAGGCTCTGTGATGATGTACCCTCCTAACGGGTCGAAGGACTCCCCTTTGAGCCTGTAGAAAACCCTCCCTTCGGAGGCCCAGGTTAATCTTCTAACACGTTTCATTGGCGTAAAACCATTCGCCTGCGAACTGGTTACCATGTGGGAATCCGCCAATCGAAGCCCTAAGCCCTTCGGGGTATTCCTGACGAAGGGACTAGCACGAAGGACCATCTTGACCTGGTCAAACCCACGTCTCCTCTATCCTTTGGCTTTCCCGCCAAAACAGAGATCGTGGGCTACAAAGCCCTAGCGGTTACCACTTTCCATGGGACGCCCCCATGATCTCCGAACAATGTGCAACCGCCCACTATGTCCTATTTCTCCCCTATAAATAGCATAGTCGGGCCAAAAACTAAGTAAGTTAACTTCACTCTCTAAATTTATGACCTACATTACCATTACACATACTTACTCGCACGCCGGAGGTGGTTCGCAGAGTCCAACCCCTGCGCAATCACTTAACGTAGTGTCTTCGTATTTCTTATTTTCAGGTTAGGAACAAGCTTGGCGCAATCTCAACACCCCATTATTCCTTTGATCACCATCGAAGGCTTGGTTGGCAATTATTTGTTCAATCAGTGGCGCCATCCGTGGGACCGCTACAATTGGTCTCGTTAATTCCGAGCTTATAACCTACCAACTAATCTCACTATTATTCCGGCATGGATCAAGGAAGAGAAGATACTCCCCCACCGGGTTTCTCTACCTTAACACCAATACCAACCGACGACCCTAACAACCTTCCCCCAATAACCGCCTCCACCTTCACAACACGTTCTCACCCAGAAATCACAACCAACAATCATGCTTCGACATCAGCCAACCCAGAACCTGTCATTAGCCCAGCCTTTGTCGAAGCCAACCACGAAGTGTTGGAAACCCTTTTAAGGGCTCGTAACAGACAAGTCAGGAATGCTGAGGTGCGAAGGGAGTTGGAATACTCGAGTGATGAGTATGATGAAGAAATGGAGATGGAACTTAGGCCTCCGACCCAAGGACCAACCCTATCGGCCTTAAGAATTGGGTCTCCAATTGGTCGAAGGCTAAGCAAAAGGTTTGTTGGTTTCGAAGGAGTCCCCGAGAGGTCTCCGACAAGAAGAGAAGGGGCGGTTACCAAAGGCTCTAACGGTAGGAGCCAGCTTAGGGAAGAAAGGGGGGTGACTTTGCCTCCCTTGCTAGCAGCTCATCTTGGAAGGACTGAAGCTGGGGTTCCGTTGCAGCCTTCTCACGCATCAGGCGTAGAAGGCAATCCGTCTACAATTAATATGGGAGGAAATCTTCCTCCCAATGGTATGTACCCCTCGTTCCAAACTCAGTCTTATCCTCAAAATTTATATCCTCCAGTAAATGGACAGCCTAATAACCCAAGCTTCCCCCAAAAGTATGGGAGCATGCCCTTCGGCCATCCTATGGCGTACCCTCCGTACGCCATGGGAAACAGTTACCCGTTTGCCATGAATACACCTTATCAGTCCTACCCAGGCCAGACTCCTATGGGAATGCCCCCAAACAGCAATCCATACAATACTGTCCCCATGTATGCACCACCTTATAATTGTCTATATTCAGACCCTATGGGTTCAGCTACACCTTTTGTTAGATGGATAGAAGATTACCCATTGCCTGATGGGTTAAAAATGCCTTCACATGTCGAGACTTATGATGGGAAGGGGGATCCGGACAATTTCTTACACTTGTTCGAAGGGGCTATCAAGATGCAAAAGTGGGTTATGCCGGTGGCCTGTCATATGTTTACATACACCCTACGGGATTCTGCTCTTATTTGGTGGAATGGGCAAAAGCCCGGTAGCATCGTCAACCTTGATGATCTCAAAGCCAAGTTCCGGTCACACTTCAGTCAGCAAAAGAAGTTCACAAGGACTCATTTAACGGTGCACAACATCAAACAAAAAGATAACGCACTACTAGAAAAAAGGCCTTTAATGACGCGCATTGCGTGTCATAAAAGGGGTCAGATGACGCGCTTTTTGGTGTCATTGATCGACCCGTCATAAAGCTTTATGACACGCATTTCGCGCGTCATAAATTTATGACACGCTTTTATGACACCCTTTTACGACAAACTTTTATGACACTATTTTATGACCCCTTTTTTGCGTGTCATGGTTCAAATTTTTTTTTTTAAAAAAAAATTATAAAATTAATAATATCCCCACATTAAATAACAGATAATCTCATAATACAAATAAATACACAAATAGCAAAAAAGCGCATTTCGTATATATCAAAACAATGCGTTTCATACAACTTGCAAGAAATATATCCGTATGAACTTTAAATGGTTATATAAAACTTGCAAGAAATATATCAGTGAACGTACAACTCTATCAAATTCTAACATAAAGCATCTTTTGACATCATCTTTAGTAGGCTTGCAGCCACATCTATCTCTTCGTGAAGTCAAGTCAGTATAAGCAAAGCTTACGAGAGCTATATAATAACAGATAGTATTAGTCCATGAGCAGACCATAAGTAATTAACTTCATATAAGCAGACTAAGGAAACTCACTTTTTAAGTACTTTCCGGTATCCGGAAATGTCTTCAATACCTGTAAACAATGAGAAACTATTTTATCAGACACTGTTAAACAGAGCAAGACAGCATGTATAGAAATTGATAGCATACAACGTTGACCAGAAAGAATATAAAACAAAGGAGAACATCACAATTTTTCCTAATTGCCACATATATGTAACTGGACACATACTCACAACCTACCTCAGATATTTTAGTTTCTTCCGCAAATATAATAGACACTTCCGCATGACATATGATGTATTTCACTGCACTGGCACCTGAAGAAAAGTTGCTGTGTGTCATGTTACTTGGTTCTGATGGTAGCATTGAGAATACTAATAAAACACATGATTTTTCAGATCAACTACAGATTCAGTTATCAAAAATTGCTAACGCAGCTTCATATACTTTGTCCAACATATTGGAGGTACTATTTCTCAACATTATGACTCGATGCTGGACTTTGCTACCTTAAACAGGGAAAGAAATGCACAATACATGTCCGTTGCTACATAAAATTAATCCTCCGAGGTTAACCTTTTGCATTACTAACAGAGACAGGACATATTTTTTCAGAAGTGCAAAATATACACTAGTCACCAATGATCATAATTATCAGTATATTATAAATGGTTTTAATAAGTTGGATGATACAAATAAAACATACCTAAAGTGTCGTATAAAGGGACACAATGAAGGCCATATGCATTGCAAGCCTGCAGATGATTTAATGCAATCAATTAATCATCCTTGCAGAAAAAAACACTTCACAATATCAAATGTAAGATGGATTACAAATCACTATTGCAGAAATATGAAGGTCACTAACAAGAACATATAAGTTGTATGATGTCATAATAGTTACCTGCATGCTTACGACCCATTTTGTGCAATTTACACCATATATTCCACATCGTGACCCCTGAACATAAACAACACTAATTGTAAGATGATATGCCTAATTATAATAAAACGTTAACTGATATTGAGCCAAACGGTAATGCGTTGAGCAGAAACTGGTACCAAAGATTTCCTAACATTAACTACTTACTTTGTTAATTCCACGACTGCAGATAGAATCTCCAACCTTCAATACGGTATCATATACTTCCTTATAACTTAACCACACATATTTACCGGCCTGAATAAATCACAAGCCAATCGATAAGATTAAATTCTGATAAAAAAATAATCATAGAAATTATGTACATTAACAAGACTAATAAATCACAAGCCAATCGATAAGATTAATACCTTGCCATTATGTACTTATAAGCTTACTGAAAATTGAATAAGCTAATAAGCTCATTTTTGTGTAGCTTATGAGCTAATAAGCTCATAAGCAGTTAGCAATGAGCTAATTGGCTTATTAAATTTTCAATAAGCTCATAAGTACATCAAACAAGCTAAAACAAACGCCCCTTTATTCAAGTCCTTAATTTTAAGCTTCAAAAATAAGCAATCCTAAAACCCTAAAACAGTGATAAGAAAATTATCAAACAAATATTGAGATTCTCACAACATAAGCTTGACTGACAACAATGAACAACAAGACCCAAATCCAG
The DNA here is from genome assembly GCA_021014915.2 of Artemisia tridentata subsp. tridentata. Taxonomy (NCBI): domain Eukaryota; kingdom Viridiplantae; phylum Streptophyta; class Magnoliopsida; order Asterales; family Asteraceae; genus Artemisia; species Artemisia tridentata. Next base: position 18,923,868 of record CP139501.1, on the reverse strand, counting down.
TAATTCAAACCCGATCGAAATAACAACAATAACCACTTAACAATAAACATACAATAATATTCAAGAAGAATGATGGGAATCAAGTGAGATCTTATCGAAAGTCGACCAAAAACGAAAGTACACAATAGTAAATCCACCAAGCCGAATCCAACAGGAACCACCAAGAACTATTTTGATTGTGTCGAGTGTGGTATCTCCCCTGTGGATCGGTGGGGATTAAAAAAGAGAAGAAATAGTTACTTTGACTCTTTCTTTTGTTGAATCAGTTGTGGTGCTACTCTCTTTGAGGAAAAGTAGCCATCTTCTTCAATTTCCAAGCTAAACCCGTGACCGAGGTGAAACTGACGATGGTGATGGATCGATTGCCTTCTCTTTCTTTATCTTGTTTGACTAAACGAAGATGGTGACTGCTCAGATTTATCAAAGAAAAGGGGTGGGCGTGGTTTTTCAAGTTTGAAAGAGATATATCTGTGAGAAATGTGAGAAAGATAGAATGTGGGGGCGGGGTATAGGAGATAGGGTTAGGAGAAGTGATTTGAATTTTTTTGGGTAAATTAAACTTGCCGCCTGAAAAAGTGTCGTCTGTTTTAGGGATGACATGCAAATGTAAGTGTATTCCGCGTTAGAGGACGTTTTTTCATGACACTAAAAATTGCCTGTCATCTAGCCTTCAGATTGTACAATTTATGACAGTTTTTTTATGACACACATTTTTGCATGTCATTATCGTGCGTGTGTCATAATTTTGGTGTCATTAAAGGCTATTTTTCTAGTAGTGACGAAAGCACCAGGGCCTTCGTTACTAGGTACACCGATGAGACTTTACAAATTTTGGGTCTTCATGAAGAGCAGCGTATCTCTGGTTTCGTACATGGCCTTCGGAATCGGAGTTTGGTGGAATTCTTGTCCACTGACCTTCCGACAACTTACAAGGGGTTGACCGAAAAGACATATACTTGGATTGAAGCAAAAGAGGTGTCCACTAACGGAGCTCCGATAGATAAAGATAGCAACAACAAGTTTTCGAAGCATTCTTCGTGGGAGGGGTCCAAGAACAAGAACAAGAACAGAGATAGGTTTTCTCCGTACAACAAAGGCCCCAACCATGGTTTGTTAAGCAGTCTAACGAAGTCTCCAAAGGAAATACTTGCTACGGAGAGGGCAGCCAAAGCCTTCGAGGCGCCTCCCCGTATGACAAGTAAGGGCAAAAACAGGGATACCAGCAAATACTGTCACTTCCACGAAGACAATGGCCATGATACGAACAGTTGCAGGGAACTAAAGAAACAAATTGAAGAGGCCGTAAGATCTGGGCAATTGGCACACCTGGTAAAAGGAATCAAGAAAGGCAAAGAAAAGATGACTGACACTCAAATGGCCAAAGATACTAACCCTACCGAAGCCCCCATACTAATGATACATCGAAACGAAACCACTTCGAAAAGGAAGGTACCAGAGCCGGAAGCAAACGAGGTAAGGGAAATAACGTTTTCCCCTATCGCAGGCAGGATCCCTTCGAATGATCCGGTGGTTATCAAAGTCCTAATCTTTAGCCAAGAAATAAGGGGAGCTTACATGGACTGCGGAAGCCCTTGCGAAGTCATATATGAACATTGCTTTCGAAAGCTTTCGCCTGCGGTCAGGTCTCAAAGGGTTGACTCAAAGATGCCTTTAGTAGGGTTTTCTGGCGAACGCTCGTGGCCTCTAGGAGAAGTTCCGCTGGAAATAACAATCGGAGAAGGCAGGATTGCAAGGACAGAAACCCTCATGTTTACTATCGTAAGGTCCAATTCTCCTTACAACTTGTTGATAGGGAGGACCGCCATGCAAAAGATGGGTATAGTAGTCTCCACTATACATGCAGCGGTGAAATTTCACACACCCAACGGAATAGGGACGGTATTTTCTGAGCACAGCCTGAAGGATAGCAAGAAAAAAAGGGAAGGTTCTAAAAAACCTCCGAATGATGTTATTAGGAGTGCGGATGTCGAAGAAGATACCGTCACAAAAAAGCATCATGCAAAACGAAGAGTGGTAGGCGAAGAGCGATCTCCAAATAGTTCCACAACAGACTTGAAGAAGCCACACAAAGCCGAGGGGAAGGTCCTCGGAGGGACACATTCTAGGAACACCAGAACTCCTCAGGCACCGATGACTGATGACAAGCTCTACGACAAGGAATATCGACTCAAGAGGTTCAAACCCATTAAGTCAACGAAGCAAGGAGTCAAAGCCAACCCTTCGAAGTTCAAAGCAGCTATTGACCTACCAGCTCTAAGATCATTGAAAAGACGTGATAGTCCAAGCTCCATCAAGAGTCAGACATCCGCAGAAGTCCTCAACGAAACGCCTTCCGGACACAGCCAAAATGGAGAAACTCCCCCAACAGCAACGGAGGGATAGAAATTATACACTAACGGAGCCTCAAGCTCCGATGGTTTCGGAACAGGTTTAATCCTAATTAATCCGGAGGGAAAGGAGTACAGTTATGCACTACGTTTTGAATTCAAGGCCACAAAAAATGAAACAGAGTACGAAGCCTTGCTGGCTGGCCTTCGACTCGTGAAGGGCATGGGGGTTCATGACCTCTCCACCTTCGTAGGCTCACTTTCAGTCACTAGGCAAATCAAGGGTTCTTACAGAGCAAGGCAGCCAATAATCAAGGAATACTTGAACGAAGTTAAGAAGCTCCTTCAGGGTTTCGAACGACACAAAGTGACAAATGTCCACATGAGCCGAAACAAAAAGGTGGAGGCCCTAATCAAATTAGCATCGACTGCTTTCGCTCATCTACCCAGCGAGGTTTTAGTGGAAGTATTGGCCACCAGGTCAATTGCACGAAGTGAAACCTTTGATGAAGGCTCCAGCTGGATAGCACCAATAAAAACGTACTTGATAAGCGGCATTTTGCCCGATAATTCAAAGTCGGCACGAAGAATCAAATTCAAAAGTCCCCAGTACAGGCTCATAGGCAATAATCTCTACAAAAGGCGTCTTTCATCTCCTTGGCTTCGTTGTGTCGAATTAAAACAGGCTTCGAACATTCTCTACAATGCTCATGAAGAATTTTGTGGAAGACACACAAGCCCTAGAGACATCGCCTCGAAGGTAACAAAATGGGGTTATTACTGGCCATCCGTACTAGAAGATGCAAGGGAAGCAATCAGAACATGCATGGTATGTCAGACACACTCCAAAGCCCCGAAACCATTAGAGTATGATGCGACATCTAGCATGACAGTAAGGCCCTTCGGTCAATGGGGAGTCAGCATAATCGGACCCCTACCATTAGCTCCCGGAGGGGTACAATTCTTGGTCATAGCCATCGATCATTTCACCAAGTGGGTCGAGGCCAAGCCGTTGACATCAACAAAAGGAAAAGATGTGGAAGAGTTCATGTGGGAGCATATAATTTTCAGATTTGGAATCCCACAAGTTATCACCTCTTATGAAGGGCCACACTTTGTCGAAGGAGTATTCCCTTCTTTCTGCAAAAGCCTGAATGTGAAGCAAAGGTTCGTTTGTGTTGACAAGGATATTGTCACCGAAATCGAGATGAAGCTAGGGCAATATCAGCATAAGTGGGCAGACAAACTTCCCAAAGCCTTGAGGGCATATAGGAAGTTGTCCTTCGAATAAAAGCTAACAAAACCAAGTGAAAGAGCCCAGCGTCAAAGGAGAATTAATGTGGCAAAAAGACATAGAAGCTCGAAGGGCAGAAGCAAACAATGTCGTGAACAAGTTTGGACATGACGCCAACTCTCGTAAGTCTTACATATAAGAACTTACCTTTCTTTAAAAAGCACTTAGTTGTTTTCAATTTCATGTAACGCAGTCTTCTCACATGGGAAAGAAGCATTAATGGTAGGTGTCTAGTGTTCATTTCTTCAAATGATGTAATCCTCCCTACCCACTTAATGATATAACATGTTTCCCTCAAAATCTCTTGTTTCGTTTTATACAACATAGATTTGTTCAGCCAAGTACTTTACAAGTTTCAATGTCGAAGGATGAAGCAAGGCACATGTCTTGTATAACATTAACATCCATTACAATTCACATTAACTTTCCTATGAAGTCTTAGGGTATTAAAAGCCCTCTGTAACTTAAGGATTAAGACGGAGTGGGTCGCGACCCTCTGTCGCAGTCAAATTATACGATTGCATAAAATCTTGGTCCAAAATACACACAATAAGGTTATAACCTTAGGTTGTATGTTTACGTTCTTGTAATGAGCGTAAGAGAAGATAAGCATGGCATCAAAAAAGGAGAGTATTCCTCCAAATTAAGATTCATAAAGACTACGCACAGGCGTAGCTATCATCAAAAGAGATAATTGTTTAAAGTTATGGGACGAAGCCCAGACAAACTATTCCAACAGGCATACACCTGATAAAAGCACGATAAATTGTCTTAAACAAAGGCACCAGCCTTTAAACATAACCAAATTGTTTTAAAGGGTACACGCCACCCTTACAGACTAAATTACTGCCAACATGGCAGCCTTCATTTGTTGATAGAAGAGTTTGGGTCTTCCAGATGAGTCGCAGACTTGGGTTTCTCAGACAAGGTTCTTTTAGTTGGAGACGGAGGCTGTATGCTCTTGGGTTTTTTAGAAAGGAGATCTTCGATGGAGGCTGAAGGATCTTTGGTTGCTTCGGCAAGAAAGGGGTACACGGCCGTGGTGAATGCGTTACCAGCTTCATCATACTCCCGAACGGAATTCGGACGATAGTATGGCACCTCCGACAGCACAACTGGTTTCTTGGTTTCGGCAATCTCCTCCAAAGTTGTGCATTTGCCATGAAATATGGCTGCATTCACTAGCTTACCCACAACCTCCCCCACCTCATCGCTATGATATAATTCCATAGCAACGTAGGGAACAACCTTCGATACAACCTCAGCCCTATCTTTTCTCAAACTTTGGCATTCGAGTTTCAACTTATCAACCTCTTGACAACGCTTAGCATCCTGCTCCACTAGTCTGGCCCTCTCAGTCTCCAACCCAGTACACTTAGACTCCAGGGCACTCACCTGGTTTTCATAACCAACAACCTTAGCTTCCTCCAGTTTTAGCCTACCACACTCAGCCTGCGATTCTTTAAGCTATTTCTCAAGACCATCAATCTTGTCTCGAAGAGCCTCATACCTTGGATGTTTCTCAAAGTTCTCCATGGCTTCGTCACACCTCTTCTCCAACTCAGCATAATTTTTCTCCCTTTCTTTCTCTCTGGCAACAACAGCAGCAACCTCCTCCTTCGCTTCCTTGACTTTGTTAAGCAACCCTCTGGTGCGAAAGCTAAGATGGCTGTCCAGCATCGCTTGCCTGATATAACTCTTGTCATTGAGATCGCAAAGTTTCTCAATGGACATCTCATTCATTTTACTCCTCCATGAGGCAGGAGTGACATTCTCAACAAGCAAGCGGCAGGAGAGAGCGTTGGGCAGTTCCTTCGTATCTGGCAAACCTAAAAAAAAAAAAAAAAAAAAAAAAAAAGCGATATAAGCCAAATACGCAGTATTTCGGAAAGGAAGGGAGACTTGAAGAATTTTTCACTTACCCGGGATGTCATCTTCATCAACCATTGTATCTGGTGCATACATAATGGCTTTCCCACGAGCTTTTTCTGTCTTTTGTTTGATATTCTCGATGAGGGTGTAGGAACATTGGGTTTTCTTTTGGGAGCAGTCTTTGCAACCTTGGCACTAGTACCTTTCCTTGTTCTCACTCTATCAGCAATGCCGGAGGACCCTACGATCCTGAGCTGATCACCTCCGGAAGGGGTATCATCAGAGTCACCAACATCCTCCACCAGCTGGGGGGCTTCCTCAGTACCAAGGGGTTTGATTGGGGGGAGCGCAGCAAGAGGCTTGGGTGGAGAGACATCAACATCATTATTATTGACAGAGATGGAAGGAGATCCCACTCCGTAACTTGTATCCTGAGGATCCCTTGGCATAAAGCTAACTTCCTTGGCACCTCCGGCCACAACAAAATTACGGAAAGCCATTTCTGCACAGACAAAGGAGAAGAGATGAATATCAGCAGGTAAGTTATTTATTTATGAAATAAGAAATTATACATACTTTTTCCTTCACAAATTATTTCAGGAAGCAATGGAGACTCTTCCCAACTCTTAGCAATGCCAGCCATGAATAAGATGGGCTCAGGAAACGTTTGTATGTCCACTGGATGACGTGCAAGACGTTGGTACATAAGGTCACTTCTCACCTCATAAGGTAACGGGTCATTGTATCGTTTCTCATCAAACCTATTCCCTTCGGCCAACAACTCAGGGTAATCGGAGGGTATGATGGTGCTCTCAATATAAAAAAATTGACCTTTCCAATTTCGAATATTCGAAAAAGGTTTAGTCAATAGGTGTGGGACATCATACTCACTCCTTTTTGCAATAGTTACCCAATCTCCACCAGGGTAGAGATTAACAAAGCCTCTAAGCACAGTCAATGAGGGCTCAAAACCATACGCTTTGCACATTACAATATAGGTTGTCAACTTGGCTAAACCGAATGGATTAAACCTTGAAATGTGCAACTTGTAATATTGCAAAAATTCCAAAATAAGAGGGTGGATGGGAATCCTAAAGTTTGATTGCGTAAACGCATGCACATAGAAACCTACAAACCCTTTTGGAGCATCAAAAATACTTTGCTTTTTACTGGGAAGCATGATTTTATGTTCCGAGGGTATGCAGTAATCATTCAGAAAATCAGACAATGCTTGTTTCGACAAGGTGCAAGTTTGTTCTTTAATTATTCGTTTTGCAGCCATACTCATAAATAAAGTAAGGAGAGCAAAGAAAAATGGCAGAATTTTACCTTTTAGATTCCAATGGAAGCACAATGACACAGAATTGTGTATATTTTGGGCGGAGGTAAAAGTGTTCTAGGGTTTAACGTATCGAAGATTAAATACTCATGAAATCTTTGATCATAACCGAACACGTGTACATTTTCTTTACTATCTAAGCGGATTTCAAATGGATGCTAAATTTGAAATGACGTTTTACGATTACCGAAGAAATGGCAATTAAGGGTTTGCAAGTGGACGGATAATGATGGTTTACATTTAATGCGGAATTCAGTTAGATGCTTTCCCTTTTATTTTTGAAATAAGAAGGATAGAGTACATATTTCTTTTTAGAGTCGAATGCAATTTATACTCGTACGTATATATCACTTTCGACTGGGGGGCTTGATGATGTACCCTCCTAACGGGTCGAAGGACTCCCCTTCGAGCCTGTAGAAAGCCCTCCCTTCGGAGGCCAGGTTAACCTTCTAATACGTTTCATTGGCGTAAAACCATTCGCCTGCGAACTGGTTACCATGTGGGAATCCGCCAATCGAAGCCCTAAGCCCTTCGGGGTATTCCTGACGAAGGGACTAGCACGAAGGACCATCCTGACCTGGTCAAACCCACGTCTCCTCTATCCCTTGGCTTTCCCGCCAAAACAGAGATCGTGGGCTACAAAGCCCTAGCGGTTACCACTTTCCATGGGACGCCCCCATGATCTCCGAACAATGTGCAACCGCCCACTATGTCCTATTTCTCCCCTATAAATAGCATAGTTGGGCCAAAAACTAAGTAAGTTAACTTCACTCTCTAAATTTACGACCTACATTACCATTACACATACTTACTCGCACGCCGGAGGTGGTTCGCAGGGTCCAACCCCTGCGCAATCACTTAACGTAGTGTCTTCGTATTTCTTATTTTCAGGTTAGGAACAAGCTTGGCGCAATCTCAACACCCCATTATTCCTTTGATCACCATCGAAGGCTTGGTTGGCAATTATTTGTTCAATCACTCTGAATCTTGATCAGTTAAAGGATCATTTTGTTCAAGATGATCCAAATTTTCATCGTCAATCGAATCATCAAATGAAACGACGGTTTTATCATCATCAAATGATACAACAGTGTTTATTTGATCATCTGATGGAGATGAGAATGATGAATTATGTTGAACAGAATTGTCATTTGTAGATGAAGATGCAGATGGTGAAGCAATTTCATGTATAAGACATTGTGGATCAGGTACCTGAGATAGACCATCGGTGTCATAGACCGGGCCTGTCTCGGACATGTTCATCTCTTGCATGTTTGCCATGAGCATTACTGCAGCATTTGCCTCAAGATCTTCCATCTCATCATCAGATGCAGCATTTGCCATGAAGCTTTGCTCATTTTGTGTCACCATTCCTGCTGCCTTTTCATCTTTAAGAGCCATCAGAAGAGCTTTCTTGTGATATGCACTGCCCATAGTACGAGGCTTTGGACATGCATTTGCCATGTGACCATTCCCACCATAGTTGTAGCATGTGATTGAAGTATTTGCAATGCCTTTCTGTGCATTCCCAGTCATCTGATTTCTGCTCTGAGTATTCCCCACACTGTTCCTATTACCCCCTGCTGAATTGAACCTATTCCCTCCTGACTGAAACCTCTGAGACCCGTAGTTTCCACTGTTTCCTGAACCATATCTGCCCGAAGACCGATTCTGAATTTCCACTCTGCCATCATTAATAACAGCTTGATTCCTGGTGTTGGAAGATGAACGAAGACGGTTGTTGGATTTGGTGAACTTGCCAAATGCCTTAGCAATTAATCCAAATGCTTCATTAAGAGAGTTGAATGCATCCTCCTCTTCATCATAATCAGCGTTTGAGTACAACATGGAATCTGAGTTGTTATATGGAACCATTTGATTATCAGAGTATTGTGATGGTGCTTCATATGGGATGATTTGGTTAGAAGGTTGTGGTGGAAAACTTGGTTGGAAAGATGATTGACTAAATTCCTGGTTTGGTAGTGGAAAGTTGGATTGAGCAATGAGAGCAAGTGAGTTAGGGGTTGGTGCTGGGATGAAACCGCCTCGTGCTGCAACTTCCTTATCTACCTCAGATTGATGTTGTTTCAGAAAGTCATACATTAGTCCATACTTGACCTCACCAATCTTCTTAGTTTGCCTGACAAATGTTGCATATTTCTGCCATTCTGGTCCAAGGCAACCCAGAAATTTTGAATTGATAGCAATCTTAGGTAACTTGATGTCATGACGATCGAGGTCATTTACAACATTTGTGAAACGGTGGTAGTATGATTCAATTTTCTCCCCTGGTTCCATGATGAAATTGTTATATTCCATGTAAAGCTTTGACTCAAGGTCTTCTTGATTTAACTCAGTCCCTTCCATGAGAAGATGCACATGTTCTCACATGTCTTTGGCAGTCTTTTGAGCATCAATACTTCGGTAAATAGGATTAGGAATCCCCTGAAGTATGTAAGACATTGCCAATTGATTTGCCTCTTGTTGCCGTGTTTGTTCATTTGTGTAGTTAGCGACAGCAATGGGAGTTGATGTTTCATCTCTTTCTGTAGTTCCTGGAACAACATTTACTGGAAGTGGAAAGGGTCCTTCTTCAATGGCTTGCTTAAGATATTTCCCATGGGGTTTACGGAGTTCAATGAATCTGAGAAATCTACTAGCCCACTGCACATAGTTACCAGGTGTCAGCATAGGTGGAGTGTCCTGATTCCCAGCTTCATGTCGGGATTGCTGACTGCTGATTGCCTCACACATCTTGTTAAACCAATGTGGCTCTTTGGAGTAGGATGGATTGTTCAGCATTTGATTCTGTTGCATGATTTGTTGTGGGGATACTTGTGGTGGAGAGAGAAACTGATGCTGTTGCACGAATGCTTGTTGTTGTTGATACTGAGGATGAAATTGCTGTTGTTGAGGATATTGCTGTAGCTGATAGTAGTAATTGAAGTGAGGTGGTTGAGACATATCTGGATCTTAAAGATAATTAAGATATGTGTTGATGAGTTATGTTAAGTTGGTTTGGAAATCAGAAGATTTTGTTCAACTGCGATAAGTACTGTTCACTGAAGTGCGATAAGTACAGTTCACCAAATGCGATAAGTACAGTTCACCAAGTGCGATAAGTACAGTTCACCAAATGCGATAAGTACAGTTCACCAAGTGCGATAAGCTTCAATAGCGATATCGATAGTAGAAAATGCGATAAAATATCAAACTGCGATAAGATAAGATAGCAAACTGCGATAATTTATGGCAATTGCGATAGTTTTATCTCAATTCCAAGTTCGATAATTCTCAACTCTTGTACAAGAGAAGAGAAGCAACCAAGTCGAAGTATTTTCACTTTCTTATACAAGAAAGTACAATACTGAGTCCCAATGCCGATAACTGAAGATCTGCCAAATGCGATGAAACCCTAACTTATCTTGATTCGAACTGCGATAAAACCCTAACTTATCTTGATTCAAAATGCGATAAACCCTTAGTTGTCGAAGTTCACTCAGAAACCAAAAATTTCACTTTTCATCAACTTTTCCAATTCGCTAATAATACGGATTACACCAAATCGTCCAAATAACCAATAAACCCGATTGTTTTTGACTTGAAACGATTAGTAATCAAAAGATTTGATGAAGATTTTTTGACTGAAACGATTAGTAATCACAAGATTTGATGAAGATTAAGCTCGTTAACGTAGAAAATATGAAATTCGATGAAGATTTGTGAAATTTTAACGAAATCAAAGCTACTTTTTCAACACGAACAAGAGTTTAACGTTAAGATTTGAACGAAAAACTTATGAAATCTATAAAACCAACGTAGTTAACAATTCTAATGACTCAAAAACACGATCCTAATTATCCCTTGGCGTATGATACCACTTGTAGGTCACTAATATCTCAAACACACACACGATATGAAAGCTAAAATACGTACAACTACTAAATATTAAGCTACGATTTAGAAGATAAGTAAATAAGCAATAAGAGAAGAGAATAAGATGAGAATTAGAGAGAATGGGAGGCTTTCACTATTCGAATGATTAAGCAACAAGGCTTTCGCCACTTACATGAAAAACCAACAATTACAATGCATCCCATGCCTTCTATTTATAGGCGATGGGAAGGGAATGATGCTAAGGATATTCCTTAGCATATTTCTAGAAGAATTTAACTAAGATGGCCGGTCCATGGACTACTAATGGACCGGACCATAATTACAAACAATATAGTCCAAAATAAGCAACATCTATCGCATTTGATCAAGACTTGAATATTACAAAACGTGTTTCTAACAAATACTTATATATGTTAAGTAAAATACTCAAACAACATAGTATAACACTTAATCATATAAGGCAAATAGCGATCAAATCATGGCAAATGAGGCAGGCATGAATCTAGCGGTCATAAGGAAATGTTTTTCATAAATTGGTTATAGTTTAGGGTTTATATATACCTAGTTCTCTATAACCTAGGCTCTGAATACCAATCTGTAACACCCCCAAAATCTGGATTTGCGGAAGCATACATGTTTGGGTGCTACTAAATCGGTAATCACAACACAAAGATATAGAGAACGGATTAAAAATCCGTTTTAAATATAGTTTACATTTCCAAAGTTAAATGTCATACATCAAGTTCAATTTAAATAAAACAAGGCCCATTTAACATGACTGTCCCAAATCAGAGTTTAACGCATGTGTAAAAACATTTCTAGTAATTATGACCGATGCCATGCCCTGCCTTCAATGAATACATTCTCAGACACCTGAGAAAAACATGCTAAAAGTCAGCTAACACTGGTGAGTTCATAGGTTTAAAGTAAATAAGCACATATGGACCATAGCAAATAATTCAGCAAACACACTCTAACTGTATGCTAACACTAAGCTCATCCAACCCAAACTAGACAAAAAATATGCCTAACCGGCATAGCAAACAAGGGTGCCCGCGAGTGTTAATCCCCAGACACTCGACAAAATTCTGACATGGTATACGTTCGCGTTGACCTGTCGGGCCAACCGAACGGGGGAGTCACCCCCAATAGATCTATTTATATCATACGCGTTTCCCAACAGGAATTGACGGTTGATGATAGTGGGCGCAATGGGATTCAAACATACTTAGGTTATCCGCATACTAGTGTGTAAAAACAAAGTTCAATTTAGTCCATGAAAACAGTTTTGCATGTTTCTCACCCCAAGGTTTATAAAAACAATTAGTATAAAAGTGGGGCTATAAACTCACCTTAATAATAGCAATCTGCTAGTCAACAAATAACACAGTGCAACTGCTTCGACACGCGACAATGCTTGAATAATTCGAGAGGTATAGAGACCAAAAAGACTCCAATTTGTACCAAATTTACCCACAATACGTTCCGATTAACCCAAAACACTTGAAAGTACAACCCGATTAGCTCAAACTTCAAATGATTTTTGTAGATCTTGAATTTTGTTGTTGGTCGTGAGTTTTGGAAGAGAGAAAATGATCTAGGAAGGTTTTGAGGATAAAATGTATGTGTATTTTACTAGGTGGTGTATTTAGGGTATAAAAACAAAACCATTATGTGTCATAATCCACTAAGTGATATTTAGGATAAGTTTTCTTGTCTCCTTGTGGGGAGTTGGGCGGCAAACGACACCAAGGGGGGGGGGGGGAAGGAAAGAAATTTTGTTCCTCGTTGGTGTATCGTGTGTCGGTGTGAGCTTAAATGTTACCGTAAAGTCCCGGTTTGACGTTTTTAGACACGTATACGTAAAATAAAGTTTTTATTAATGTTTTCGTCAAAATAATAATAAAATATTATTATTTGCTTAAAAATGCATCTATTTGACTGCTACAATTATATACTGCAGTGTCGGTTCGCGTATGGTGTTGTTTTTCAGTAAATATGAGAAAGCTTCTCGGTTAAATACGAAACTTGTCAGTAACTATCAGAAATAGAAATGTTTACGCTTACTGACAAAAATAGACTTTTTCAGCAGTGACTGTAAGCTACAGTATGCGGGACAGCTCCCCAAAAATGTTCAGAAATGCTTAGAAACATGCCGTTACGCATAGAAATGCTCGGTTTAAAAATAATAAATTAATACTTATTATTAACTTAAAGTGTGAAAATTACCATTTGTCACAGATACAATCATCCTCCGCGGCCATGGGCTAGTCTGCGAGCATACTACGGAAGCATTGCTGAGATGATCTGCGTGCGCCTTTGTAAGTCCGGATCGCACGTTGCTTGTAGTTTGGGCTTCGGTGGCGTCCAGTATATTTGTTTGTCTGTTTTATTGGGCCGGGGCCCAAATGTGTAAATACAGTCCAGGCCCAATAGGCCTGCTATCTGTATTATACTTCATCAAGTCCCCCCAGTCTAGTGCGTTCATTGCATGCGTTCTTGTTGGTAGCATACGGTGAATGCTACTAGACTAAGGTTCCGTTGCATTTCCGCTCCGTAGTTGACTGCTTCTCTACGAAGTTTCTTTGCATTTAGTAGGTGAGGTTGTGGTGAACGTGGATCGTTTTTGGCCATTCACCTTCTGACTGATTTGACCAAGTGGACCCTTTGTCTTACTCTTGTCCTCGTCTTTTACTTTTGAACCCCACCATTGACTGAACCGTTTTTATCGCGTGTCATCATCTTGAATTAAATATACCATGGGTATAAATACTCGATTAGGTTTCTACTATTCCACTTTTTCCTCTTCCTCATTTTCTTCCATTTGTAGGTTCTTCAAGCTTTTTTAGGCTATCGCATTTTTCTCTAAAAGACTTCTGAGTTTTCAGGTTAGATCTCGATACTTTGCTTCCATCATGGGTACTATTATAAATGTTAAATCACGTCTTTCTCAGGGACCACTTAATGATTTTTGTAGGAAGTTTTACATTCCCCCAGAGGTTCGCCCAACATTACCTAACCCAAGCCAAACCGTACACGAGCATCCTTCTGGAAAGGTTGGTGTTTATATCTTGTTTTTTTGAGTATGCTAACTTTTGATTACCTCAAAAATTGGAACAACTGCTTTTCCGGGTTGATGTCTTTTTTTTTGACAATAATGGAATGGGTGGGTATGCATTATTTATTTGCTTAGCTTCTGAATTTTCTATTAACTGCTTATTTTGCTTACGCAGGAATGGATGTGTATGCATTCATTAAAGTTCCAAATCCTACCCAAGTGACGGTTGCTAGGAGGAAGCAATTGGAAGGTGAACCGAAATTGTTGGAAAATACTATTGGACGGATGGTTCCCCTTTCCCCTGTTGTTCCTGTCCGTAATGAGTTGGATGCTAGCGTTGATGGGCCGTCTCTTGATGTTAGATGTGTACGTCAACATAATTCTGCTTCTGTTGGTGACGGTACGGAACCGGATGGTCCTGGTACCGATGGTGGCAATGGTGCCGGGATCAAAGTGGCCACGTTAGCTGAAAATGTTGAGCCGGAGGGTTTTGTTATGAGGTTTAAGCCAAGAGAGAGAGAAGAGGATGTTCCTGCTAGTGAGTCTTCCCATCCTGCTAAAAGATTAAGGAGGGATCACGGAGCTTCTGACAAGCCTTCTACTGACGGCAAGTCTATAGCTGCCATCAAGCGGTTATTGGCTAATAGCTTTGGCAATGTTGAATTTGGTGTTGGTGTTTTGCTAACCCAACCTTTTATTACTTCCTCTATATCCGCTACTCCGGAGCAAGATTCCATTGATGGTTCTAACCTCCGCACTATCCATCCTACCGAATGGTTTGTCATCTCTTCAGATTCTTCTAATTAATCTAGTACCTCTGCTGCTGATGTGGAGGTTGACACTTTTGTTAGGTGCAGTACCCTAGTGGTGACAGCGACCACTACTGCTAGATTTAATCATTGTGCGATGTGCCCATAGAACATTTGATAATTCTTCCATCCAATTCTTACTTCTTTCTTCTAATCGAGCTTTGATCCGTTCTCCGAGGCTTCGATTTGCTCTTTCTACTTGTCCATTAGATTGTGGATGTTTAACGGAAGCAAAGTGTTGCTTGATGCATAATTTTTCACACCAGTCTTTGAATGGGTTGTCTTGGAATTGTTTTCCATTATCAGATATGATTTCTCCTGGGAGTCCAAACCTGCATACTATGTTATCCCATACAAATATCTTTATCAGGTTACCTGTGATAGTCGCAAATGGCTTTGCTTCTATCCACTTTGTGAAGTAGTCAATGGCTACTATTAAGAATTTGACTTTGCCTGGACCTTCTAGGACGGGTCCGGCTATGTCAATGCCCCACTTGTAGAATGGCCATGGAGAAGTAATTGGGGTTAGTTTCTCTTATGGATTTCTTGAAACAGGTTTGTGCACTTTACAATCTTGGCATGCCATTATCAGGTTCCTTGCGTCTTTGTGCATAGTGGGCCAGTAGTATCCTGTTCGCAAGGCTTTAGCTACTACAGATCTTGTACATGCGTGCATGCTACAAGATCCCTCATGAATTTCCCTTAGCACGTAGTTTTCTTGATGTGGTCCGACACATCGCAACCATGGTCTAAGGAAGGATTTCTTGTAAAGAATCCCATTGATAACGGCGAACCCTGCAACTTTTGTTTGAACGCTCTTGCTCTCTTAGGTTCTCCAGGCAGTGCTTCTTTTGTTAAATACTCATAAATTGGAGTCATCCATGTATCTCCTTCTTATTCCACTACTGCCAATACTTATGTTTCTTCTATTGATTTTTGCTTCAATTCTTCCACCAGTACTTGTTTACTTAAGTATGCAAAGGTAGTGGACGCCATTTTGCTCAAGGCGTCAACTTTTTTATTTTCGCTCCGGGGAATTTGTTTGATTGAAAACATTCTAAAGCCTCTCACAAGTGCTCTTACCTTTTCTATGTATTGGATCATACCTTCCTCCTTTGCTACGTATGATCCATTGACTTGATTAACCACACCGTGAATCCACATTTGCTTGGAGGATCTCGACACCCATTTGTTCTGCTATTCTCAGCCTTGCTATTAAAGCTTCGTATTCTGCTTCGTTGTTGGTTGCTTCGAAACTGAACCTTAAAGCATAGGTGAACTCCATCCCTTCCGGATTGGTGAGTATCAACCCAGCTCCGGAACCATCTATGCGAGATGATCCGTCCGTGAAAAAGGTCCATGGTTCTGGGAGTTTTTCTTCTTCTTTCATTATCTCGTTCGTGGATTCGTCCTCCGGACGCTCTTCTACGAAGTCTGCCAAGATCTGCCCTTTGACTGACACCCTTGGTCTGTATTGTATATCATATCCTCCCAGCTCTATACTCCATTTTTGTAGTCTTTCTGCTATTTCAGGTTTTGACAATGTCTGCTTAATTGGTTGATCAGTGATCACTATTATAGTATGTGCTTGGAAATATCTCTTTAAACGTTTGCTAGCGTGCACTAGAGCCAGTACTAGTTTTTCCATAGGAGTGTAGTTAATCTCCGGGCCTCTTAAGGCACGACTTACAAAGTAGATTGGTATTTGCTTAGCTTCCCTTTCCATCTTTAGCACTGCACTCACTGCTTCTTTTGCTGCCGCAAGGTAGATAATGAGTTCTTCTCCTTCCTTTGGTGCTATTAACGTTGGGAGATCTGCTATTATCTTCTTCATTTGCTTAAACGCCTCCTCCGCTTCCACGGTCCACTGGAAATTGCTCTTTTTTGTTCATTTTTTAAGTGTATTGAAGAAGGGTAACAATTTCTCCGTTGATTTACCGAGGAATCTGTTTAGGCTTGCTAACTTTTCGTTTAGCTTTTGTACATCTTTTAGACATTTAGGAGACGGGAGGTTTAGAACGGCTTCTGCTTTATCCGGAAAAGCTTTTATGCCTTTAGTGTTGACAGTGTAACCCAAGAATGTTCCTTCCTCCATACCAAAAGTACATTTCTTAGGGTTTAGCTTCATGTTTATCTTTCTTAAGGTTCTGAATGTCTCCTCAACATATCTAATTATCTCATCTTCCTTACGGCTTTTTATTACCAAATCATCCAAATACACCTCCAAATTTCTGCCAATTTGCATGTTGAAAGCTTTATCTACCAGCCGCTGATACGTTGCTCCTGCGTTTTTGAGTCCGAACGGCATTTTTTAGTAGCAAAATATCCCCTGATTTGTGATGAACACTGTCTTCTCTTCATCATCTTTTGCCATTTGGATCTGATGATAACCCTTATATGCGTCCAGAAAGCATTTGAAAGCATTTGAAGGGATATCTGCAGAGGGATTCCACCTTCCAGTCTATTTCTGGTAGCGGATAACAGTCTTGTGGACATGCCTTGTTTAGATCCTTGAAGTCTACGCACATTCTCTAACTGTCGTCATGCTTTTTTACCATTATTGTATTGGCCAGCCAACTGTGATAGTGTACTTCTTTCATGATGCCGGCCTCAACAAGTTTCTCAACTTCTTCTTGTATTGCCTTACTTCTTTCTTGTGTCTGGCCTCGTTTCTTCTGTCTAACAGGAGGGCACCCTTCACGCACATTTAGATGATGTTCTGCTATGTGTCGCGAAACACCGATCATGTCCGCTGGGCACCAGGCAAACATGTCCAGGTTGTCCCTAAGCAGGTTACATAATTTTTTCCGACCTCCCTCTGTTAAGGTAGATCCTATGGCCACCGTCTACTCAGGGTGTTCTGGGTGAATCGCAACTTTGATTCGTTCCTCTATTGTCCTGTTGTCGGCGGGAGGTTGCCCCTCTGGTCCGGAGATCATTGTGCATTCGAGCGGGATGATCCTGTTGCTATGAAGCGTGAGTACTCCTCCTTCCACCAGGAATTTTAGCATGCCATGAGCTGTTGATGGGACCGCTTTTATTTTCTGGACGCCAGGTCGTCCAATGATCCCATTATAAGGTTATTGCGACCTTACTACCACGAAATTCATCCATGCAAAAGTTGAGTGTTCTTCGTCTCCTATTTTTACCAGCAGTGTTATCTGTCCTATTGGCCATATGACTTCACCGCTGAACCCAATAAGAGGAGCCGTTGGCCGGGACCATTTGGCTTCTTATCCCTGGCCGGAGCCGTTTAAAACAGTGCTCATACAATATTTTCGAAGCTGATCCTCCATCCACATACATGCGATGTATGCAGTGGCCTCCGACTTCCGCTTCAATAATCATTGGGCCTTTGGTTCCTTCATCACTCTCTAGGGCTGGGAATGAGATCTCTGGATCAGGAGAGAAGCTTTGCGTCATTTTTTTTTCTAGCTACTCTTTGCCAAGTTTGCACCATTAGGATTGTTGGGGCCTTATCTTTTCTGGATGTTTCCACTTTTTTGGCTGTTTTTTACTGGTCTTTCCCATTATTTTGCTTCAGCTCCTTGATTACATGTGACAGTTTTCCATTCTTGAGCAATTCCTCTATTTGCCTCTTTAAGTGCATACATTCATCCGTGCTGTGTCCCACTTCACCATGGAATTCACAAAATTTATTGTTGTTCCTTTTTTCAATCGGAGTTGTAATCGGAGGTGGGGATTTGAACTTTGCCATTTCCAGAGCTAAAATTTCCTTTGGGGATTTAGAGAGGAGGGTGAATCTATCTTTCTTTCTTTCCATTCTTTAATGGCTCTTAAATCCCTTTTCCGAAAATTTTGTTTTTGACCTCCCTCCTGTTGCTTCCATGGCGGAAGTGATTTCTTCCGTTCCTGATTTTCGGCCGCTAATTCTCCCCTGAGGAAGGACGTAGTTACCCTCATCATTTCATCCAGAGACTTCGGAATGTTGTCATGCAAATGCTTGATTAACTCTGGGTTGGATATTTCGTGCATGAATCCTGAAATTTTCAGGACTTCTGGTGCTCCTTTCACGTGTCTACTTTCTTCCTTAAACCTTCGCACTAAGTCTTCCCTGGATTATCCTTCCCTCTGTTTAATATGATGGAGCTCTACCGGATCCTTAATACATTTCTTTTGCTGAAGGTAATTGGCTAGGAATGCCTCTTTCAAGTCGTCATAGCTATCTATGGATTCCGATGGGAGATCATCAAACCAAACCCTAGCGAATCCCGTTAATGTGGAATTGAACATGTGGCACCAGGTTGGCATGGCCCAACGTTCTACTTTGGCTGCCGACTGAAAGATCTTAATATGGTCTTCCGGGTCTTCACTTCCATTATACGTCTTGACATTAGTTGGCATGCGAGTTCTTTTTGGCAAGTTAAAGTAGCAGATGCGAGGAGTGAACGGATCAGTTTTCTTACATACTCATGGCTGCACTAGGTCATCATCTTTAATGCTTGATCTTTGCCTTTTCGACCTTGACCTCTTATGTATGCCGCCTCGCTCCTCCTTTTCGGATAGGTCATCCCTCTGTCGGGAGGATGCCTCGTGGCTATAATGCCTTCCGGAGTCTCGAGAACAAAAACTCTGATAGCAGCTTTCTTCTCTTCCTCCACTACTATAGTAAGACTGTCGCGGGGAATCCTGTGTGTATACGGATACTCTCCCGTCTCTATCTCCCAGGTTATTGAACACACCTTTTTCCAATCTTTTAAACACCGTCTTCTTTTTCGGACCTCTCCCCCTTGGTGACCTTGACCGGCCGCTCCTCGGGTCAGGACTTTCGTATACGCTTCGGAGTCGTTTTGCTTCGATTTTCTTTCTGAGATCTTTTCTTCTGTTAGGTGTTCCAGATTCAGAATGCTGCGACGTTTCTTCAAAGGTAAGGCGAGCTTTTATTCCTTTGAGCTTTTCCTGCTGTATCTTCTCTTGTTGAACTTTCTCAACTATGATTGGCAGTATCTGCTGGTAGTGCTTGTCACAGTATTCTTGTATAGCTGTGTTAGGCGCAGGCCTACCTTGATCTTCCAGTGTTGTTTGCTTCTCCTTTCCTACCGTATTCCGCACGACGGACGTAGGTACATAAAGGGCTTGGCCTGAATGAGTGCTCATGGTGAATATTTTCAAGAACGCAGTTGTGCACTGGGTCCCACAGATGGCGCCAACTTGTTAGTGGAAAAAGTGTGATAGGTATGGATTTGGGTTATGATTGTATATCGGACCGTTAGAACGAGTTGCTGATGGGCTAAGCTTGCACTAATCCAAGTAATGAAATGATTCCCTGCACAAACGAAGGTAAAAGGTTAGCCTTACCGTGGGGACGGACCCCACGATTAAGCTCCGGTGTGAGAGTAAGTAACCATGCTTGTCAGATAAATATGTATGTATTGGGATGCGTGAGAAAGTCATACCTCGCAAATGTGTTGAAAGGTTGCCTTTTATAGGCGAGCTAAATACTAGGGTTTCCTAGTATTTCGGTTATTGTTGTTAGTTGCCAGAGTGGGACCCTTGTCGGGCAAGGGTCCGTAACTTAATCGTGATTGCGGATACAGATCATCCTCCGCGGCCATGGGCTGGTCCACGAGCATACTACGGAAGCATTGCTCAGATGATCTACGTGCGTCTTTGTAAGTCCGGACCGCAACTTGCTTGTTGTTTGGGCTTCGATGGCGTCCAGTGTATTTGTTTGTTTGTTCTGTTGGTCCGGGGCCCAAATGTGTATAATACAGTCCAGGCCCAATAGGCTTGCTATCTATATTATACGTCATCATTGAGGTTTTGGTTTTGTCTGATTGAAATAGAAAAGCATTTCCATTGTGGGCTCTGAATAAACATGATGTTATGCTCGATGTTGGTTCATTTTAACTTCTGACGGTTCATCTCATTAATCAGCTTGTTGAAACGAATATAAGAATCTTCTTTCATTGGGTTTTTCTCTAGAAGCCATGTGGTTCCAAAGAGTGATAGTTTGTTGAGTCTGTTGTCCAACTTGAGCACCTTGCATCTCCCTTTCCAATGCTTTCCACAAACCATAATCAGTGACATTGCTGTCAATAGAGTCATATATCTCATCACCCAACCCTTGCAGCAATAGATGCTTTGCACGAATATCAGCTTCATACTATAGTAATTCTGTTGGATTCAAGTCTTCTTCCTCTTGAAGTCTTGTTTGTGTAGCAGCGGGTGGTGAGTATCATAATCATCTTGAATTTCAATTTCTTTCATGACATACTGTCCATCATAGATTGAGTTGAGTAAAAACTTACGTTCCTTGAAACCCTTAACATGAATAATGAAACATGGAGACAACTGAGCATAGTGTTCTCTGTGCAACATAGGAGGTCTTGTATCCGAACCAGAAGTCAATGCATCTCTAGAACCCGACATTGTGATTAATTGAACTTGATTAAAGATGTTTGATATGAAAAATGATTAAGTGTAAGTAGTAATTATGGCATCTCGTGATGAATCTCGTGAATGTTGGTCTCAGTAAAATGCAATCTCGTGAGTGAATGTATCTCGTGAAGTAAGTATCTCGTGAAAATAAGTTAAGTGATAACTTTCGTGACAACAAGAATCACACAAACAAAGTATCGTGATCAAAATGAATTAAGTATAAGTCTTGGTGAGTACCAATCTCATAACAAACCTCGTGACAAAATAATATAAGTAACGCAACCTCTTGATCAACTTTGTAGAAAGATTAAAATTAACCTTGTGATATTGTTGTAAGAACAGTCTCGTTAGGAACATCGTAACACAAAAAAATACCAACCTCGTAACCAATTGCAATAACCAATCTCGTGATCAACAAGTCTCGTGAATCACCACAAAAATAACAACCTCGTAAGAATATAGTAACAAAGTCTCGTTACAACAGTATAGGAACAGGTCTTGTAACAATGAAAGTAAGAGCCTCGTATCTTGACTATTGTAACAATTCTCGTAACCTCAAGTCTTGTAACACAAACCTGTGAACTATTAAAGAATCTTCTTCGTTACTAGACAGTAGTAACAAGTCTCGTAACAAGTATCTCGTAACAAGTCTCGTAGCCTAGGTCTCGTAACACAAGTCTCGTGAAGAAAATGAATAAAACCCAATCTCATAACAAGTAATGAGAAGTAAGTCTCGTAACTAATAACGAACAATGAGTCTCGTAAGAAGTAATGAAGCACAAGTCTCGTGAACTTAAGTAATGAAGAGTAACTAAAGTCCCGTGAAAAAATAAAGTCTCGTGAAGAAAACTACAAAAACACAAGTCTCGTTACCAATAGAACAATACTAGTCTCATGATAAAGATCTCGAAACACCTTATCCGATTTGAATGTCACAAGATTTATCAAAGAAGAATGTCACAAGGTCACATAAAATACCACAAAACACAAACATAAATTGTCAAAAACTTGAAATCTAACCACAAGACTCAAATTGTAAACCGATAGAAAGTTAACATAGTCACTAGGAAGCTTTAGAAACAATCAAACACAAATTTGAGCCGTTAAATCTTGTAAACCTTTAATTCCTATTTGTAAGGGTTTTTAAGACAAAAAAAACGTGAGATTTTGGCTAAAAACCGTGAGAAATGCTAACTAACGAGGATTTAAAGCAACAAAAGACTACTACTATCTCTTAATTTTTCATACCCTTGATCTTGATACCAAATGTTGTCCTATAATCAAGCTTAAATATGATTAATACGGAGAGATAAAGTAGAGTGATCACACATAGTTTTAGAGAGAGAGAAATGGAATGTCTCGTGAGAATACAATATGGTGTCACACCTCATTGTGTGTGAGAGGGAGGGTATTTATACCCAAAGTGTACATGAGTCTCGTGAGTACACATTGTCACGAGACTTGGAACCAAACGAGTAATCAACATACATAATCACCTACCAAACCATACCTTATACTAATACATGATTACATATAAGACCTTACATAATAGTTTACATTTTTCTTGTCCTAACAAGAAAGATCGATCCACGTAGAATAGAAGAAATAAGAAGGTGATTCCGTGTAGGCAACATACAACATATTGTGGTTGAAGCTTACATCTTGAAGAAATAAGTAAGTCTTCTATAAACACCCTTCTTATGTATTTAGATTAGGTTTATATTCTTGATTAAGAGATCTTGATATTAAGGTTTAGTCTGCATGGCATTTGTCTGTTTGTTATCCGATGCGCATGTTTTATGGGTCATGTGGGTGACCACTAATTAATACTCTACAGAAAATTCTCTCTAATGACTAGTCTGTAAGCACTATTCAGACCTTTTCGGCTCTTAATTTCTTTAAATGTCAAAGACGGTGCTGTTTGTTTTTGTAAAAAAAGTCTGAAAACCTCTGAAATCTGATTCGGTCAGAGGTTTTCAGACTTAAGAGTGTTTGTTTTTCGTTCAGATTCAGAGAAAAAAACATATGAAAAAACTCTGATTCGGTCAGATCTTTGCATATGTCTGAAAACATCTGATAAAAACTCTGATTCGGTCGCTTATCTAACTAGTAGAAAAGTAGGATGCCCAGACTTTGCACCAGCTTCAACAATGAATTTTCCGATGTAACCCGTTCCTCCAATGATCAAAATCTTACTCTTTTCGGCCATTTTCTTACGTGTTCGACGGTGGTTGAAAAATGAACAGTTGGTAAAAGAAGATGGTGGGAAAAGGGATAACAAAAAAATGGTGGGAAAAGGGTGTGGAAGAAGATGGTAGAAAAATGAACAGATGATAATTTGTGGAAGAAGAAGATGGTGGGAGGTGTGGAAGAAGAAGATGGTGGGAAAAGGGATAACAAAAAAATCTGATAACGTGTGGGGGTGGGGTGTGGGGATAAGGGTAGGTTATTTTATTTGTTTTTAAGTTTTTAGTGTATTGAGTGTACCTCGTGTCCCGTTTAATCAAGGTTAATTTGTAAACTAAAGATATTCAGACATTTTTTAAAAACAAACAGTCTAAAATAATTCAGATTCAGACTTTTGGACCACTAATTCAGATTCAGACATGGTATTCAGATTCAGACATAAAATGTCTGAATAAACAAACGCCACCTTTTCGGCTCTTAATTTCTTTAAATGTCAAAGACGATTCCATTTACCATCAACTTTTTTGGAATCTTGTTTTGTTTAGAGTGCTTGTGCAATGACATCGTTTTTGAGCTGTAAAAGGACTCTTCTTGCGAGAGCCTACTCTGTCAAATAATCCTTCCTAGTAGGCGTGAGAGAGATATGTGACCAAGAACCCTTGCCATGCAATTGGCGCGACAAGATGCGAGCAAAGAGCTAATGATTGTCATGTAAATGTCTCTCTCTCTCTTTAAATTCTCCCTCTCTTATTTACTAGATATTTATAATAAACGATTTTCATCTTTGTAATAGCTCTTGATTGTTTACGATGTTTATTAGCATCCTTTTGTAATAGATCTCGATTATTAACGATGTGAATAACTTCAATGGTGTGATATTTACTAGCTATCTAAGTTAATTATGTGTACAAACTTAACCGTTAAATACACTTAATAATCATATTTAGGGGGTGCTTGGTTGGGGGTAAAGGGGGTGGTTAATGGGAAAAGAAATGAATAACGATGCTTGGTATGGAGGGGGTAATATAATGATTACCCAGTATTGGGTAATCAACCATTATAGAGTAAATTGGGGGGTAAGGTAATGATTACCCACCATCGCCCATTCCTTTGCATTCCTTTACCCTTTCTCTTTCCCTTTCCTTTGCATTCCCCTCTACTGAACCAAGCGGCCCTTAATAATCATATTTGTGGTCAAAATTACAAGCTCTGTTAGACTGAACAGAGTGGGGCGAACCCACCCCTGGGTCGCCGCCGGTTCGCTGCCATGTCGCGGAGCACACCACCCTACCAGGCGATCCCAGCCAAAAAAACCCCCTCGGCGATCCATACAAGTCGCCGGGTAAGTCTCTCTCACTCTCTTACTTTTTCACTCCTCAACCAATCACATGAATCCATTTGTCGGAAGTCGCCGCATCGAAGTAGATAGCCTCCACTCCCCCATTTTTAAGGTGGCTACCCAACATGTGACTAGACGCCACATGGCGCAAGTCGCCCACGTCGGGATAGCCCCATTCCTCTCAGCCCTGTTAGCGTTTCTTTTTTAATCTGAGTATGAAAATTGACAAGATAATACTTATTGGACAAATGTGGCTATAAGTAGATGACGGTCAAATCTCAAAATCTTTTTACATCGCACACATATTGACGCTTGTCTATCTTTAGAACCTAAAACACAAGTATTAGGAGAAAAATGATGTCGATCAGTCTAGACATCACATATATATCTAAAGCTAATCACGCGATAGATACGATTAATGGAATTTTGACACACCCTCCCATATGGAGTGTATCCAATCATTGAATGCATCGCTGGCTTGTACGGTGTGTATCGCGAGTTGTACGGTTTGACCAAACCCTCCCTGATATGACAACATAGGGAGTGTATGTATAACACATCCCCATGTGAATATAGGGTTGTGTTATACAAACCTTTCATATATTGTCACATCAAAGGGGTTTGGTCAAACCGTACAACCCGTCCTTATATTGTCACATCAAATGGGTTTGGTCAAACCGTACAACCCGTGATGCACACCGTATAAACAGAAGATGCGTACAATGATTGAAAACCTCCCTATAGGAGGGTCCAAATAACTTGCCCCATGAATATATTTGAAGCTAATCACGCGACAGGTATTACTCGCATCACATCGCTTTATATAACCCTTGCGATATACATCGATATTGTTGCAGTCCCTTACAATATGCAAAAAATGCATCATGCAAATATATATGTCTTGGTTCCATAGGTTGTTTGTCGTATTCTAGGTCATGATCACTATACGCCAACTTAAGGTTGTATTACTACTATGCGCGTCTAGAAGATGAAGTGAGGAGGAAGTGAGGAGGAAAATTTTGACCTCTTTGAAGTATATGGCTTGTGTTAAGTCTAATGACATGAAAATGTTAAGACACCATCTTCACGAAATTTATAGTCCATTTCGGTGACGCATATGCCGGTAGCGTCATTATTCTAAAGGATATCTTAGAATGCAATAAACTAGATTTTTAACTATGTTTTTCTTTTATAGGTAGTATGGTGTCTTAGGATGTAATAATTATGTATTAATGAAGTTTTACTTTTGTTATGATAAACATGTGTATTGTAATAATCGTAAAAGTACCATATCAAATACAATGGATTACATCGCAAGAATCATAAATTAATTAAAATACAACACGTTAAATCAATACATCAAAATTACATCGTTTGAAGCGTAAAGATACAAAATATTGTGGTATGATAGCGAACAAGGATGGTCATTGTTTGAAAGCAAGATCAGCGTTTGCCATTGATTATTACGATGGTATGTCTGAAGTGGTCGCTCTAGTTGACCCTTAGGTGGCTTTCATCACCGAAACTTCATGGCATGAAGCAATGAGAGCTTATAGTGAGGTGGTTGAGTGACTGATCAACTTGACGCGAAGTGGTAAGGGCCTTAACATGTGATTCAGCGAAAATATTATGTCGACCTAGCATCACATCTATCCAAGAATGCATCATGATATGAATATTTTTTCAACTTATCCGTATTTCGTCCGAAAAAATTTATATTTATTAAGTCGGCCCCCCCGAATTAGAAGACCCTAATATAACGATAGGACAAAAAATGTAGAGACAAAGATCACGTTCAGGAGGTCGGGGAAACTCGAAATAATTGTTAAACATGGTAGAATTAGTTTATTGAATGCGGGAGGTGTGTATGTTTTCTAGAGAGAGAAAGTAAAGAAAACATACACACCTCAAAGTAGCCTGAGAATCCCACCTTCCTAGTTGTGACTAGGAAGGTATTTATTACAACAATACAAGTCTAACTTAGCCCTATTGTCTAAACTAGCCCTTGTACTTAAATGCTATTGCAATTCCCGACTATAACAAAACTTTAAAGGCTAACAATCTCTCCCCAAAGTGATGTTATACGGGAATTGCTTACAACGTTCCCTACAAGTAAAATTCAATACAAAACATGAGAATGGTCTTCAAACTACATTACTTCGTTCAGCTTGCAGAATCTTCTCAACTGCCATTTCTTTACTTGCAGACGAACCATGTGAGCAAATCTAATTAGGGATCAATTATGACTTTTTCACTCTCCCCTAATTAGTGCTCTCCCCCCAAACTGACAACCTTTCTGATGATTGCCATGAATTTGAAGAAGTCTTTTGATAATTAACTGCATTCAGCCTTTAGTCTTCTAACACGCAGCGGAAAATTAAGAACAAACTGTAGACTCGACCTTCTTCAAATTTGTCCATTCGGGGGAATATAGTATCAACATCTTCATCTCACTAAATGCATCCCAGTTATCTTTCATATGAGAAAACAGTCTGTAACGTACACATGAAATGATAAAACCAAGGTAACAAGTTGACCCATATCGTTGGTCACAGGTAACTTGTTGGATGATTTTTCTCCCCCGAAGTTGAAACTGTAGCACCAGAATCAATTAAGATCCGAAAATGCACTTTTCTTTCTCCAGGATAGTTCCATCATCACGGGTTTTTACATATTTCTCTCCCCTGCTGGTTACAATTTATCGGAATCAGCATACTAATGTGTACGTGAAGTATGTACTGGAAGCATCTTTTTCATTAAACATATAGCCCGTGAGAAGATGTAGATAGACCCAATCTACTAATAATACCAACTAAAATGTCTAACTCTTTATCAACCCCCTGTATCAAAAACAACGGCTGTTTGTAGTGACTACTGATAGAGAAAACCCACTACGACGAACTTGAGACTGAAGTAAAATCACCCAGACTTGTGACTTAAACTTGCACGATAGTGTGACTAAGAACCTATACTGAGCACTACAACGTAACTCCTTAAAGCATAGGTCGTTTCATATACCCATCCATCCTTCCTTAACTGTATATGAACCTCTCTTGAATTATCCACATCTTTGTGTGACATTGAGTACTACAACATATCTCCTTTAAGTGTTAGTTAACTAGGTCTCCGTCCATCCACCCCTTGACCTATGAAAACTAGATAACGCAAGACTTAATCACTACTCCCATGAGTGCCCAAACAAGGATCTCGAAGAATCATGCATCCAACCAACCCCGATGTCTTCAAGATACTAAGTACACGTACCCGTGATATTCCACTTCAACTTCAAATAAGTAATAATGAATCATCCTTGTAGTCGCAGTTGATAACATTTAGCCATTGTCAATTGATTGTGAATCTTGATCAGGGTCTTTTAAGCTATACGTGGTGATGTTGAAGGTGTAGGCCAATAATATCTGTTAATACAAATAGCGTCTCAAAAACGTTATCTATATTCTTTGATCTTTCATTAGTTTTGTTAATGACAAATAAAAGGAATATCTTTTAGCAAATAATAAATACTAGCTTAAGTCTCTTAAGTACACATTTTACACTTCACATAATAACCAAGAATTACAAGTTTGCTTATTTAGTAACTTGTTTCTTTAAAAGGAAACTTTAATTCTAAAATCATTCCATGACATCATTGCATACATCACATACAATATCTTTGATATATCTTGTTTAGATTTGCAAGATACATAGTTGACATTTGAGGATCTTGGATGATTTGGTAAGATATGGTAAGAGACAACTAAACCTTAGTTGTCACATCCCACGGATCCAAATCCAATGAAGGACGGATCCCTTGTGAGGGATCCGTGGGATCCGTGAGCTGAAGATCAGCTTGCCTATAAATAGCAAGCTGATCATTTGGCTTTCTCATCACTCATATAGCTTTAACACACATATTCATTCAGTACATATCTTACTAACATCATTCATAGTTGCATTTCACTTTGATCTTTCATTTTGTAGAAAAGAGATCAAGCAGTCAAGGATCTACAGAACCGTAATCCTTTAGTTGCATTACTGTGTGATATTGTAGTTTGTTTCACACATCATATCTATCATTTGTAATCAGTGAGTGTGGTTAGTGCTTTAGTCCTTAAAGCACAAAGAGTGTAGGGAGTAGTTGTACCCGTGTAAAGAACTCGACATCTAGCTTAGTGTCGGTAAAGTAAATAGGCGACGTCAGGTTGGTTCTACCTTGTGAAAGAACCCGGTGTTTAGCTTAGTACCGAAAAAGGAAGTAAGCGACGTGTAAAGGTTTTCTCCGCCTAGAAAAGGAGTTTGTTTCTTAGTGAAAGATAAACTCTCGAGTAGGAAACTCGGGGAGTGGAGTAGGGCAAGTAAGAGAGTCCTTGTAGCCGAACCACTATAAACAACAGTGTCGTGTGGTTTGATCTTTCCTCTCTTTATCTTTTGTTTACATTGTGTGATTATTTATTTGTGATTGTTTCCTTTGAAATTAACATATAGTAAGAAAGCAAATAAAACTTGAAAAACGGTAAAAACTATTCAACCCCCCTTCTAGTTTTCCACAATTGGCATCAAGAGCTACGTTACTTAAGATCTTTAAAATATATTGTATTTTAAAACTTAAAACGATCCATGGATTTTGAAAACTTTAAAGAAGGGCAATCTATGCAGAGACCACCTCTATTTGAACTAAACTGTTTTATTTATTGGAAAAATCGCTTTGAGACTTATGTAAAGTCAAAGGACATAGATCTATGGTATATTATAGTTGATGGTGATTACAAACCTATTAGTAATAATATTTCGGGTGGTCGGGATGAAGGAGCTTCTCTTACTCGTCACAGTGATGAGCAAAAGAAACTAATTGCCAAAAATAATGAAGCCAAAATGATGCTTTATAATGCCTTACCTAAGAAAGAATATGAAAGAGTTTTTATGTGTAAAACGGCTAAGGATATTTGGCAATCTCTTATTATCACACATCAAGGGAACTCACAAGTAAAAGATAACAAAATTGATCTTCTTGTCCAACAATACGAACAATTTGTTATCTCTGAAGATGAGACCATTGATAGTGCGTTTGCTAAGTTCAATACTATTATTACATCACTTAAAGCACTTGATGAATCTTTTTCTAGTAAGAATTTTGTCAGGAAATTTCTAAGAGCACTCCATCCGAAATGGAGAGCAAAGGTGACAGCTATTGAAGAATCTAAAGATCTCTCAAGCATGACACTGGATGAGCTCATAGGAAACCTAAAAGTTCACGAAATGATTATGGAAAAAGACTCGGAAATTGTCAAAGGCAAAAAGGAGAAGATTAAGTCTATTGCCTTGAAAGCTAAAGTCGAGTCAAGTGATGATGATGAGTCTTGTTCAAACAGTGATGATGAAGAGTATGCCATGGCCGTGAGGGATTTCAAGAAATTCTTCAGGAGACGAGGAAAGTTTGTAAAACCACCTCGTGATGAAAAGAAATCCTCTCGGAAAGATCGTGATGATAAGAAAGGTAAGGTTGATAGGAAATGCTATAGGTGTGGTGACTCCAGTCACTTAATAGGAGAATGTCCAAAGCCTCCAAAGACCAAGTCTCAAAGAGCCTTCGTTAGTGGAGCTTGGAGCGATAGTGAAGGAGATGATGATGATGAGCCTAAGAACAACGAAATGGCACTTATGGCTAATGACACAGAAGAGGTACATTCTGATTCATACTCCTCTATAGATGACGAAACCTTAGAAGTAGAATATAACAAACTGTGTGACGTTACTTTAAAAATCATAAACAAAAACAAGTTTTTGAAAACAAAGACAACACTTTTAGAAAATGAAGTATTTTGGCTTAAAGAAAAAGCAATACGAATTGAAAAAGGTAAAGATAGTAAAGAAACGTGTGTGTCTTGTCAAGAACTAAAACTTGAATTAGAAACCTTAAGAACCACACAGGAAGATTTGATCAAACAAAATTCAAAGTTTAAAAGGTTTGATAAAAACATAAGTTGTGCAGATGAAATAATGAAAATGCAAAAGCTACCTCATGATAAAACAGGACTAGGCTTTATGAAACTAGGAACCTTAAGTGATTATAAGGAACAGACTGTGAATAAAACTGATTCAACCAAGTTGGACACTCACGGATCCGACGGATCCAAAAATTTGGATCCGCCAAGTGTATCCAAAGGATCCGCGAGTACAGAAGTTGAACAGAAGGTTCACAAAGTCGACCGTTCCGAGTTTGTTAAAGTTACTAAGAAACCTAACAGTAGTATAACCAATAATAAACATAAACCAGCAGTATCTTTAGGAAGAGGACAAGCTAGAAATGAATATAGAGTTAAAACGGATCAACAGAGACCTCAAATGAGTTTTCCCAAACACCCCTTTCCAAAGAGTATAGTTAATCCACAACATACTTATCAAAATAATTGGAACCAAAACATACCTAGAAACTTTTATGGTCCTAGTTATATGTCATGGAACAATTGTCCACCATTTACATACATAAACCATGATAATGTCATGTTTAACCCAAACGGACCCATGAGATATTGGGGACCAAATGCTTGAGTCTTTTATGAACTTAGGTATGCTTGAAAGTTGATCTTGAACCTGATGAGTGGATCAAAGATAGTGGGTGCTCAAGACACATGACGGGAAACAAAAATCTTTTCTCAACCTATCAAGTGTATGACGGAGGTAATGTCACATTCGGTAGCAAGCTTAAAAGTAAAATCATCGAAAAATGTACAATCTCTCATGACTCTCTATCTATTGATGATGTAGCTCATGTAGATAATTTAGGATTTAATTTACTTAGTATAAGTCAATTGTGCCGCAAAAAATATAACGTGCTTTTCAGTGAAAATGGAAGTAAAATACTTAAAGATGGCATAACCGTAGGAAAAGGTGTTTTAAAGAATAATGTCTATGTTATGAAATTAGATAAAACACATAAAGATAAGTTATGTCTTACCTCCTTGGACGAAAACTCAACTCTATGGCATCGACGCTTAGGTCATGCTAATATGAGGCTTATTCAATCTTTGTCATCCAAAGAACTCGTTAGGAACCTACCCAAGTTGAAATATGACCAACACTTTTGTGATGCTTGCAAAATTGGGAAACAAGTACATAATAGCCATAAGGCTAAAAACATGGTATCTACATCTAGATGCCTAGAATTATTACATATGGATTTGTTTGGCCCGTCGGCTATACAAAGTTATGGAGGAAATTTTTACACTTTAGTCATAGTAGATGATTACTCTAGATATACATGGACAAAGTTTTTGAAAACTAAAAATGAGGCATTCGACAAATTTGAAATTCTAAGCAAGAAAATTCAAAATCAAATAGGAAGTAATATAGTATCTATTAGAACTGACCATGGTCGAGAATTTGACAATGAAATTCAATTTGGAAATTTTTGTGATAATAATGGAATAACTCATAATTTCTCAGCTCCTCGTACACCTCAATCTAATGGTGTAGTAGAATGTAAAAATAGAACAATTCAAGAAATGAGTAGAACTATGTTAAATGAACAAAACATACCACAAAAGTTTTGGTGTCACGCTGTAGATACTTCTACATATATCCTAAATAGAGTTTTAATTAGACAATTTTTAAATAAAAATCCTTATGAAATTTATCGAGGCAAAAAGCCTACATTAGGATATTTTAGAGTTTTTGGAAGTAAGTGCTTCATTTTAAACACAAAGGATTATCTCACTAAGTTCGACCCAAAGTCGTATGAAGGTGTATTTCTTGGGTACTCACAAAACAGTAAAGCATACATTGTATTAAACAAGGAAACATCAAGAGTCGAGGAATCGTTGAACGTAACATTCAATGAAAGTCCACCTCCCTCTAAGACATCACCTTTGGTAGATGATGACTTAGTTGAAAGTCAAATGGTTAATGATATAGAAAACATTGAAAATGACAATGAACCCGTAAAAGGAGAAATAGTCAATATTAAAGAAACTAAAAGTCATCCATTAGAAAACGTCATAGGAAAACTTAATGAAAGAACATTAAGATCCAAAGCTCAAAATGAAAGTAATTATTTTTGTTTTATTTCAACTATTGAACCTAAAAATATAGACGAGGCAATAAAAGATGAATCTTGGGTAATTGCTATGCAAGAAGAACTTAATCAATTTATTAGAAATGATGTTTGGACATTGGTCCCTCCACCTAAAAACCAAACCATAATAGGCACCAAATGGGTCTTTAGAAATAAAATGGATGAAAAAGGTAGTATATCTAGAAATAAAGCTAGGCTAGTAGCTCAAGGTTACAATCAACAAGAAGGTATAGATTACGATGAAACCTTTGCACCCGTAGCTAGACTTGAGTCTATTAGAATATTACTTGCATATGCATGTGCACATGATTTTAAGTTATTTCAAATGGATGTCAAAAGTGCTTTCTTAAATGGTCTTATAAATGAAGAAGTATATGTTGCACAACCTCCCGGCTTTGCCGACTTTGAAAAACCAAATTATGTTTTCAAACTTAAGAAAGCTTTATACGGACTTAAGTAAGCACCAAAGGCTTGGTATGATCGACTTAAGACTTTCCTAGTTGACCATAAGTATACCATGGGACTAGTAGATAATACTCTCTTCACCAAGAAAAAGGGATCACATATTATCATAGTCCAAATATATGTGGATGACATTATATTCGGTTCAACTTGTCAAGAGTTATGCGACTATTTCTCAAAAATCATGCATGACGAGTTTGAAATGAGTATGATGGGGGAACTAAACTTTTTCTTAGGTCTCCAAATTAAACAATTAGAAGATGGGATATTCTTCAACCAATCAAAGTATATCAAAGATATGCTTAAGAAGTTTGGTCTTGAAGACTCAAAACCCATGAGAACACCCATGTCCTCCGAAACCAAACTTACTAAGGATGAAGAAAATGAATCCGTAGATAGCACTAAATATAGAGGAATGATTGGTAGTTTACTCTATCTTACAGCTAGTAGGCCTGACATTATGTTTAGTGTTTGTCTATGTGCACGTTTTCAAGAAGATCCAAAAACGTCCCATCTTGAAGCCGTTAAAAGAATATTTAGGTACATCAAAGGTACTACACACTTAGGATTATGGTATCCCAAAGGAATGGGTGTAGAAACCATAGTGTATACTGACTCAGATCACGCAGGTGATTATGTTGATAGGAAAAGTACTAGCGGTATTTGTACTTTTGTAGGATATTGTCTAACATCATGGTTCGCTAAGAAACAAACTGCCCTCGCAATCTCAACAACAGAGGCAGAGTATGTGTCTGCAGGAAAGGCGTGTCAACAAGCACTGTAGATGAAACAAGCTCTCGTCGACTATGAAATTGAACTCAACAACATTCCCATTCTTTGCGACAACAAAGGTGCTATCGATCTAAGCAAAAATCCAGTCCAACACGCTAGAACCAAACATATTGAAATACGCCATCACTTCCTTCGCGACAATGTACAGAAGGGAATCATCTCAATTGAGAAAGTTTCCTCAGAGGACAACATTGCCGATATTCTCACAAAACCACTTAAACGAGAACCTTTCAACTATCTTAGACTTGGATTAGGATTAATGGAACCTAGTGATTAGGTGAAACATAAGTATAAACATTAGTTTAGCCACACACGACACTAAACCAAAACATGTGTTCTGATCCGCGGATCCAATCGACAACAAGGACGGATCCTTTGTTTTGGATCCGCCGGATCCGTCGCATGCTGAGTTCAGTTTATTATTAAATAAACAAGAACAACTACTATTCATTCCTCACTCCAAAACATATCACCTTACTATACTCGACACACACTTAATCTCCATCACCATTTAGACCATTTTCTTCCACAAATTTGTGCTTCTAACATCACTGTAAGTATTCTTATCATATTTATACTCCTGATCTGCGTCTAGGATTTCCATTTCATGCACAAAACCAAAACTTGGGGTATATGCATAATTCTTGAAAAATCATGAAGCATATTTATTGCATTATACTTAAAAACATGTTTTTCTTAGTTAGGAATTGCATCTCATAGCACATTGTCTTAATTTAACAAAAACCCCATGAAAATTTTTTACTAAAATCTTCTAACGACTAGGTAAAATGATCTTTTTGAACATTGTCCATACAAATGCAAAAACGTTATCTTTTAGACTTCACTTGCATAATGTCTCTTGAATGCTAAAGGGAATACATAATTAATATGTATTTTCGGGTACATTCAACCGTAGCTACATTAAAATAGGAGCGTTTGGGTTATCTCTCGTTTATAAACAAAACTTGCATAAACTAATTTTTCTTGCATCAAAAGGAGTCGAGATAACCGCACCTCCACATTGTCCCCGTGTAGGCACACACTAGGAATTTTACACTTACTTTGATCATTTTAACTAAAACTATGTAACTTTTGTACTTAGGAAAATCATGCCTCCCGCAACCAACTACGATCACAAAAGAACCGTTAACTACTTACCCGATGTCCACAAAACCAAAGGTCTAACCAATGCCCAAATCGAAATTTTCAAAGCCTTAGAGAAAAAGTATGTCCATGAGGGTAGAGTCGTAGATTCATCGTTCTATGAAGGAACACAACTTAGGGAACAATTAGCCGCAATTCGATTTGATTCTCTTTTAGATATAGATGAACCAATTGTTCCTAGGTTCATACTTGAGTTCTATGCTAGTGTAGGTCTTAGTTCGAGTGACCAAGGTTACTTAAGTCTTCATTTTACTCTAAATGGAAATCTTGTCAACATCCCTCTTGATCAATTTGGTGAGGTCTTAGGAATTCCAAACCAAGGGACATGTCTTTACTCGGACAAATGGTCCTTAACAATCTTAGAATCCAATCTCGATAGGACGGCACCATATGTCACTCCTCTCGAATCAAAAGAAGTGATTAGGGAACATCTCTTCATTCCTAAGAACAACCCCACAAGAATGTATCGTGGTCGTGAAGTTGCTAGAGATCCATTTGCAATGGAGCTAAATGAACTCAAACCCGAATTCAAGAAAATGGAAGATGTCTTAAGGGCTAATGTGATGTGCACCATAGGAAACCGTGATCACATCAATGCTTGTTTGTGTCATATGATGTACAACATCTCTACTCGTCAACCCTTCAATCTTGCTTATTATGTTGCCAAAAGAATGTGTGACATTCCGGTTCAAAGCAAGATTGCAATGCCTTATGGTATGCTCTTAACCCGACTCTATAGAGCCTTTGCACCCGCTCGTCCAAATCATTTAGGCTTTATTCCAGATTACAATGAAATTGAACATACCTTCGTTCCTTTGAGCGACTTTAGGGTTAGTGTTGATAAGGGCAAACGTCCTCGTGTGCCAACATCATCCTCATCATCTTCAATGAGTGAAGATGATGGTTTGCCAAACTCTAGGATTCCTCCACCCGAATACTTGAGCCATCTTCCTCCAATTCAAAATGAATCCGCTGAATATCGAAACATCGAAGGAATGGTGAAGAATCTTGGTCGTTGGATGATGAAATTGCACAAGGGGATGAAGAAGTTGAAGAAAAAGCTTACATGATGGAGTGTTTGGTTTTGAACAATGTTGGATATTGTGATGTTAAACTTCTATGTGTCTCGAATTTATCTAATAATACTTGTTGTGTATGTGTAATAACTAACATTTGCAGGTAGATAACCATCATGGTTATCAATTTTCCGGGTTATAGCCTATGTTTGGCATAACACCTAAAACGGTAAGTTTCTAAGAACGGATTAAACTATGTGCAATCATGTGTTAATGTTATCATATTTAGTTGTTTTGCTATACATATTAGATGTTAAGTAAGGTCTAGGTGAATTTTCGGGTTTTCGTCGAAAAACGAGAAATATGACATATGTTCTGTTTAGTTTTTAAGTTTTAGGCATACGGATCCGGCGGATCCCAAAACAGGGCTCCGCCAAGGCTTATCGTTGGATCCTCCATCCGCCAACTTGCGGATTCGGCGGATCCCTGAATAAGGTTCCGCCTTTGAATCAACTTGGATCCGCAGCTTTCCCAGTAAAATTATAAAACTTTTTCGACTTATCCCGATTCTTAAATCTTAGTATTTAGTATCATTTAGGATTCATTCTCTGATCATAATTCATCTTAGAATCATTTAGGAATTCTTAGAAACTTAGGAACAAAATTTCCCACCAAAATTTAAATTTTTGAATTTTAGGTGTGAGTTACCAAACTGATACAAAGAAGGAACCCTTTTTAGGGATCCGTCAAATCCGTGGAAATATCAAATCATCAGATTTTCCACTATCTCCTTGTATTAACTGCAAATCCACAACACATTACTCAACCAAAGCTCAATGGATTGACTTCCTTGATATGACCTGCACAAATTTTTGTTCCAAATCATTAGAAACCAACATTCTCTATTGGATTCACATCAAATCCAAACACACAGACTCACAAACCTTCTGTCTATAAATTAGCACTTTAGGATCTTCAATTTACATCACAACCATCTCTTCTCCTGTACATTTTAGCTATCATACTTCACCTAAAAGTCTCAATGACAAAATCACACAACTCCTCTACATCCAAGCCACTAAAACGAACAGCCCGTATGAGTGTGAAACCTTGTTGTTTCATCAACATTCACAACTCATCCTCTGAAGAATCATCACCACTTAACATATCCTCACCCATTGCTAGTGAAAACTTCCTTACTTTGTCCACTCCAACTCCCTCACATGTAGTCATAAAAACACCACCTCCTACCATCACTCCTGTAGCAACCACACCACCACCCGCTCCCGCTCCCGCTCCATCACAGTCTGAGAAGTCTGCCTCATCACCATCCTCACCAAAACTCCAACCCATGGAACTATTTAGGACACCACCAACATCTCCACAACCATATCTTGAAGAGTTAGAAGATCTTCCACCTACATCAACCAATCCTCCACCAATAAGTCTTGAAAACTTAGAACCTATGCTATTTCATCCTCTCCATCCGGAGATTCATGGTCCTCTATACCGAGAAGCACCACAACCTCGTCCACAAATACCACCACTATCACCAACTTCAACACTCATTGCCATTGATGAAGCAATGTGGAGCAACATTCCTCAAACACAAGAGGAGATAAGTGCGGAGTTAACACAACTCTATACTCTCTCGGGTATGGTTGACCATCGCCTTCATGAAGCAATGGACATTCAAAACATCCTTATGAACTCCCTCCAAACACCACAACAACCATCAAACAACAACAACAACCAACCACCATCACCACCACCACCACCACAAAACTTGGAGCCTAGTCTTCCTCCCGGCTTCTCAAGTCATGATTGCGCACATTGTGAGAGAACGGCTCACTTGGCCCAAAGGACCAACATCTTGGTCCATGAGCTTCAAAATGAGATGAGGTTCATCTTGAACCATGTTCTTGAACGTTTAAACGCAATCTCTCATCCTCCTCAATAGGAGATTTCTAGACTAGTTGTTAGGACCTTTTAAATTGTTGCTTTAGGACTTTTTATTTTCTTTCTAGGATGTCTTTTTATTGTACTTGTAACATCATTTCATCATTGTGACTTTTGTCACAAAATTTTCAATATCTATGAATGTGATGTTTTATGCTTATGAGTGATCAACATATTGCATATTATCATTATCATTATGAACTAACATCATATTATACCTTCATTATGCTTGCTTTAGGTAAAAATAATGATCAGACACTTAGTTTGACTTTTAAAAGTCAAAACATATTGAAAGGCTTGTCTGGAGGAATACTTCACAAGCATTTTACTTCTTCATTGAAGTCATTCATTACTAACACTTCATTTGCAGCATATCATACCCTTCATAGTATACGTTGGTACTCGAGAAGTGAGGAGTATACATCAAGGGGGAGCATCTCATAAGCATTTCATATACTAACCGTTTATTTTGTAGATTCATGCATTATTTCCTTGATTACTCCATCTAGGGGGAGTATAAAACAAGGGGGAGCTTTAAAGTTCTCAAAATCGCATTCCGCTACGCTACTCTTTTTGTTTCGACAAAAAGGGGGAGAAAGGACTAAGTTTGCATTAACTGTGATTCATCACAGTACATACATTTTTACAAAACTTTTCGTTAATAAACAAACTTAATATATATTTTTAAGAAATCATGCTATATTTATTCTCTTGCTCAAAAATATACCTTATGTTTTGTCATCAACAAAAAGGGGGAGATTGTTAATACAAATAGCGTCTCAAAAACGTTATCTATATTCTTTGATCTTTCATTAGTTTTGTTAATGACAAATAAAAAGAATATCTTTTAGCAAATAATAAATACTAGCTTAAGTCTCTTAAGTACACATTTTACACTTCACATAATAACCAAGAATTACAAGTTTGCTTATTTAGTAACTTGTTTCCTTAAAAGGAAACTTTAATTCTAAAATCATTCCATGACATCATTGCATACATCACATACAATATCTTTGATATATCTTGTTTAGATTTGCAAGATACATAGTTGACATTTGAGGATCTTGGATGATTTGGTAAGATATGGTAAGAGACAACTAAACCTTAGCTGTCACATCCCACGGATCCAAATCCAATGAAGGACGGATCCCTTGTGAGGGATCCGTGGGATCCGTGAGCTGAAGATCAGCTTGCCTATAAATAGCAAGCTGATCATTTGGCTTTCTCATCACTCATATAGCTTTAACACACATATTCATTCAGTACATATCTTACTAACATCATTCATAGTTGCATTTCACTTTGATCTTTCATTTTGTAGAAAAGAGATCAAGCATTCAAGGATCTACAGAACCGTAATCCTTTAGTTGCATTACTGTGTGATATTGTAGTTTGTTTCACACATCATATCTATCATTTGTAATCAGTGAGTGTGGTTAGTGCTTTAGTCCTTAAAGCACAAAGAGTGTAGGGAGTAGTTGTACCCGTGTAAAGAACTCGACATCTAGCTTAGTGTCGGTAAAGTAAATAGGCGACGTCAGGTTGGTTCTACCTTGTGAAAGAACCCGGTGTTTAGCTTAGTACCGGAAAAGGAAGTAAGCGACGTGTAAAGGTTTTCTCCGCCTAGAAAAGGAGTTTGTTTCTTAGTGAAAGATAAACTCTCGAGTAGGAAACTCGGGGAGTGGAGTAGGGCAAGGAAGAGAGTCCTTGTAGCCGAACCACTATAAACAACAGTGTCGTGTGGTTTGATCTTTCCTCTCTTTATCTTTTGTTTACATTGTGTGATTATTTATTTGTGATTGTTTCCTTTGAAATTAACATATAGTAACAAAGCAAATAAAACTTGAAAAACGGTAAAAACTATTCAACCCCCCTTCTAGTTTTCCACAATATCATTTGTGATTTTGGTGTGAAATATGCCATATAATGCAATTTTAAGGATACTGGAAAGATTTGAGTTTGAAAAAATTTTACGCCAAATTTCACCGAAAAAATTAGAATTTTGACCTAAATATTTGAATTTTGGGCCAAAATTTTGAACGTTTAGTCCCCTGTAAAAATTAAATTTTACTCAAATTTTTCCGGAAAAAAACTCCTTTTTTTTTTTCTTTTTTTTTTTTTTTTTTTTTTGGAATTGCGATAGAGTTGACTGCAGAAAACCAATTGCGAAAACCAATTGCGAAAGCCAATTGTGATAACCAATTGCGATAACCAATTGCGATAGTCTTTGACTTTTTCGACCCTCCAATAATTGAGATCCAACCACTCTTATCTGAATTCTTATACAAGAATTTCAATGCAGTAGTAGTTCGATGAAGATCCCAAAAGCAAGTCACTAACAATCTTTGAATCCTTTTTTTTTCTCGATCAAAACACCTCAAAAATCCATAAAAACTTATAAAGATCGAACTTTGATCGCCTTTTTTACTTATCCACTATATTTCGATACACGATCTAACCTTTTAACGCTATAACACAAGATTTTTGAAGATAGGATTCGATGAAAAACTACCACAAACTCGGCTGATGAACAGTAACCGAGATAAAACACACCATAAATCACATTTTATTACCTCAAAAACACCACGATTCGCCCCTAGTTAGCTCTGATGCCAATTGTAAAGACCAAGATCACGTTCAGGAGGTCGGGAAAACTCGAAATAATGGTTAAACATGGTAGAATTAGTTTATTGAATAGGGGAGGTGTTTATGTTTTCTAAAGAAAGAAAGTAAAAAAAACACACACCTCAAAGTAACCCGAGAATCCCACCTTTCTAGTTGTGACTAGGAAGGTATTTATTACAACAATACAAGTCTAACTTAGCCTTATTGTCTAAACTAGCTCTTGTACTTAAATGCTATTGCAATTCCCGACTATAACAAAACTTTAAAGGCTAACAAAAAAATTTCCGGCCCCCTTCACTAAATACTTCAAGATCCGCCACTGCTGACCACTTCTATAAGAATGTTACACCGAAACCACAGTATCGTAGTAAAAAACATGTCGTTTAGGTGGTAAAAAGACGGTTTTACTGTCTCATAATAATTAATCACTGACCCCCAAACTTTCAAGACAGTAGTTATGTTTTGAATTTATTTATCTTCATTCTAATCAAAAGATTTATTCATATCATGCACTACAAAAAGTTAACGGTGATGGTGGTGGAGGATGGTACAAGGATGCAAGTCATGCAACGATATAATCCGTGATTTAACTTATAAGTAGAGTACATGGAACTGAACTACCGATTAAAAAAAGACAACTCTCAGAGTCTCAGTAGAAACTCTTCATAGCTCGTCTTTGCCTGATTCTGTTGTAGTTGTTTGGGAGGTCTCGTCCTCGCGATTCTTTTGAATGAACTCGATGATATCCTCCTTTGTTCTGTTGCCTTCATATGGCACCACCTTGCCGCTTGAAGATCTGAAGTATAGTGTTGGGTAACCTTGAACTTCAAAGGCATCACTTGGAATGTCGTTGTTTGATCCGTCCTGATATATCAGATATAATGCAAGAGTATTAGCAGACAAGAAGGCAAACACCAACACATTTCCTTCAAGTTAAAAATAAACATATTTCCAAGCAAACAAGAGGTAAAAAAGAATATAAAAATTATAGGCTAGACTGATTTGTTTTTTGTAGGGTCGGACGCACATACTAGCTATGTGCACATACTGACTACGTACTTTAGGCTAATTCTCATTTTAGGCTACGCACCTTTCGTTCTTTAAACAAACAACATACTTTCATTTTTGTCCATATCTACCGTACCAGAGAGACCCAGAGTCATGACAACTTGTTGATATTTGGTGTACAATGTGTACAACTGGAATAGTGATACTGGGTTCTGTATAATACTAATGTGTGCATCTAACGTTTAACTGTATCATGTTGTTATGATGATTTGATACCGAGTTACATTAGGACCATATATACGACAACTTCATCGGGCATCACTTTAGCATTTAAACATGGTTAAATTGAAATAAAAGTAAGAACTTACAAATTTTGCGATCATGACATTAGCATCGTTTTCAAGTGAAACAGCAACTTCGTCCAAGATTGGAGCAAGTTTCTTGCAGTGTCCACACCATGGTGCGTAGATCTCTAGTAGAACTGTGAAACAACAGGTCCAAACAATAAGCATAGGATAGAAAAAGACATGTAAGCCAGGTCATACAGAGTCTTACTTATCATATAACAATTTAGCATACGATCAGAAAGTAAAACAAACGAGCATAGACAAAATCTTACTGTTCTTTTTGGATTCCAAAACCATGTCTTTAAGGCTGTTAGCAACCACCACTTTCACAGGCTCGTCATTGGTTTCAGGAATAGGCTCTGACTTGATAAATGGCTTCACGTTACCGTCCTGCAGAAATCAAGAAATTATCAGTTTATAGTATACATACAGTATCATCAAATAAAAGTCTCTAATTTGAGAATTGAGATAAGTAATGGGTTGAATAGCGCCAAAAATGTATTCTACGCTTACAACCTCAAAAACCATTTTATTATAAAAATGATATTATTTAATAAATAGTTTTGATAACCATATTTATAAAATTTGAAACGGACAACAAATCACTGATGGGTCAATGCGGTCCAAATGGACTGGCAGTAAAAAAAATTACCCGTTTAGACTGATTATCAACCTGCCACACCCACCCATTTTGCCACCTTTAGTTTTTCTCATTGTTGGTTATTTGACAATACAAATTAAGAATAGCTTAAGTAATATATATTGGTGTAATAATAATTTACAGTAAGACTTGAAGCAGAGTAGCCTTAATGGGCCAACAATTGGCACATAAATCAAAGATGATCAAAGTAATAGTTGGAAATACTTTAAATCATCACAAATTGCTCATGGAGAACTCCGTATGTGGAAAGGGTATAAGGTTTAACATACCACGTAGTCCTTCAACCAGGGAGCCATTTGATCACTTTGAACATTTGAGTTGATAAACTTCAAACCTTTACTGTCTTGCACAATTAGAACAGGTGATTGGTCCTCCTTTAAGCCAAAATACTGCACATCCAGATTGACAGGAAATTCAGGATGCGAAACAAAGTTAGAAAGAAAGATGAAATATGATTAACACAATTACCTGCAAAGCAGCTTGACTAGCTTTAACATCACCCAAGAGGAAATTTAATCCCTTTCCTTTGTATACGCCAGCAACATCAGTGTATTTTGACTTGTAAGCATCAATTTGCTCATGCTCAAAATCCAGAAACAGCATAGCCTAAGCAGAAAAAGAACGTAAAAAAATGTTGCTAAGTAACATAAAATCTTGTAGAAAAGAGTCAATGTCAACTTAGTGCGCTATCCTGAACACTTTCCTAAAACTTCAATTTTGTATTAGAAATAATTTATATTGGAGCAAGCTCTGCCACAGTGACTACACCAACAGAACCAAGTTATCTGTTAGAATTTAAAGATTGTAAGCGATTTTGAGTCAAATAGTCTCCCTGCAATGTAAGGGTATGTAACATTGTAATGTGTTGCTGAAAAAATGATACCTCTAGCCCATGGGCGCTAGGAAAATTGTACGTGTGAACAAATAATAAATTTTATAATCATGATTTGGTTTAGTATTGCTGGACAACCTGTCTTTTTAAGATAAAATAACATAGGTAAGTGCAGTCAAACAGTTGTCTTGAAGTAAAATAAGACATATACCTTTGTGTTGGGACTTTCGAAGTACTTGATTAGGAATGGTTGGTTGGCTGGGCTTTGGTCAAAGAGTGTCACTAGAGGAATGCTAGAGTCTTCAATGAACTTCTCCAAAGCATCAACTTCAAATTTCTGAAAGCTCACAAAGAGAGCGTTTTAACAATTTTTTTTATAAAACACATGTTTACAACTATAGCGTTCCTTGTATAAGAAAATCATTGATGACTGACAATACCTCGAAATCAACAACCAGTTCATCAAATGGCTTTAGCAACCTAACGGTTGGGGTGGTCACTGG
The DNA here is from genome assembly GCA_021014915.2 of Artemisia tridentata subsp. tridentata. NCBI lineage: Eukaryota > Viridiplantae > Streptophyta > Magnoliopsida > Asterales > Asteraceae > Artemisia > Artemisia tridentata. Next base: position 18,879,886 of record CP139501.1, on the reverse strand, counting down.
TGATCCGCGGGGAAGGAGTTCAGAGTTTGAAGTGTGACCAAAGTCGTAGTCCGATCTAAGCTTGTCAGCTAAGATGGTGAAGTTCTCGTATTCTTCTCCGGAGAATGTGGGGAAAATTCCTACCTGAAATGACGAAGCAAACATTAATGGGCTTACTGATTAGAGCAAACAAATCAAAGGTTATTCAGAAAAAAGGGCTTCAAAAGCTTACCACAAAGACCTTCTTGTCGTCAATAAGGCTGCCGGCGTCTTCTGGAGTTTTAATCTCAAACGATGCGGGACCAACTTGTTTCTTTAAGAATTCGACAATACCATCAGCCTCACGGGGACCTTTGTAGTCTTGAACAACTTCACCTCCGTTTTTGAAGATCTTGAGTGTAGGGAAACCTTGAATCCCAAACTGTTGTGCAAGTCCTTTGTTTTCTTCAGCATTGGCGTCAACCTTTGCTAGAGCAACTGGAGGATCGTGGCTTGCCAACACAGATGCAGCCTTCTCATACTGCACGTAAAGAATACAATTGAAACTCATTAGTATTAGCTTATTTCGTTTCTAACAAGAATGAATCTTTATAAGTTGACAAGATATATACCTCTGGAGCGAGACTTTTACAGTGACCACACCTGATAGAAAAAACAGCATACAGATTAAAGATGTTAGCAATGCTTTATTTAGAAAGTCCAATTGATAAACAAGGTGTTATTTAGAAAGTCTAATTGATAAACAAGGTGTTATTTATAAAGTTTAATACTGATTATTTAAAGCATAAAACGCTGCCGAATATAAGTATCAAGGGATAATGGCCTATAAATGTATCTTTACTTGTCACCCTATCCTTTTATAGGTATCGAATTAAATTTTTGCTATTCTATGTACCCAACTTGCATTTTGCGTCACTTGTGACATTTTTGCCCCTCCCGGGTAATAGGAGTGTCAATAAATTGAAAGGCAAAAAGAGTAGCAAAATACACACAAGTGACGTAAAATAAGCAAATTGGGTGCATAGAATAGAAAAAATAAAATAAAAAATAAATAAATAAATAAATAAAAAATAATAATTAATTAATTCATATAAAAGGATAGGATGACAAATAAGATAATTATCCCAAGTATCAAATACATTTTACTAGAACACAGAGACAAACCAAACAGCTAAAATATGTTGAAGCATTTTGCTAACTATAGTTATCACATCGCCAATATAATCTCTCAAATCATTCATTAAACGCCAATTTCCTACGAAAATTAACAAAATGCAATAATTTATTCAAAAACTATTGACAACATATAATATAGCCGGCTTATGGCTTATTTGGTTTGGGCTTATGTTTAATAAGCTCACTTTTTGTGGCTTATTTTGAAACCTCCCCGCTTATATAAGTTCATTATGTCATAATGAAATTATATAAACCAAAAAGTGTTAAAAAAAAAGCCACAAAAAGTGAGCTTATCAAACATAAGCTCAAAACCAAATAAGCCATAAGGCGGCCATATAAGCCGAAACAAACACCCCCGAAATTCAGAAATTAAGATGATATTAATCTTTTAAAATTTCAATCATTGGGTGTATTTCGTGACTATTCTGCCATGTAAAATGACCATTTTACCCTTCAAAATTTGAAAGTTCAATTAAAAAAAATAGTTGGCTTGACACAATCACACAAAGTGTCTAAGTTTGATGATTTTTTTGTCATTTTCCCTTTAAAGTAAGAAGTATGAAATAGTCCTACTTTAGAATTCAAAGAGAGATCCAGATCAGTCAAAACCGAATTATATTGACTTTGAATCTAACCTTTTTTTATAAAGTAACATTAAAACAAAATATTTAAATTAAAAAAAAAAAAAAAAAAAAAAAAAAAAATGTTCTTAAATAACTTGAACAATTGAACACTTGAACTGGATACTTATTTGATTAATCTTACATTTTACAAAGTTTCCCCTAGATATATATATCATCATATAGAAACTTAGATATATCATCATATATAAACTCATATATAAACTTATTAGATAAAAAGAGCAAGGTTGGATCAAGTGGTTCACCCCTGCCTCTGGAGACAGAGGTCAAAGGTTCGATCCTCACCCCTTGCAAGGCCTAGGTCGCTTAGGTACAGGTCCTTGCCTCTGGAGAAGATGGTATTGGGACCCATAACCCGTATTAGACGGAGTTACCTTACTTTACTTTTTTATATATAAACTTAGATCTACTACATATAAAATAAAAAAGAAGAAGAAAAGAGAAAAAATAATACCAAGGAGCATAGAATTCAACGACGATGAACTTATGCTTGGCAACAGTCTCCGTAAAATTAGTATGATCCAAAGTCAACACATATTCTTTTTCACCTTCTTCACTGGCCAAACAACAGATCCAAGACAAACCAAACAAACAAAACAAGACCAGAAAAACCCTAGTCGACATTACCAGTTTTACTTTCTTTTTTTTTTTTTTTTTTTTTTTAAACAAACAAAAAAGAGTCACGAGTTTATGTGGCGAGTGTTTTTGGCGTGAATAAATAGGTGTGGTGGTGAGATGAACGGTACGGTGTCGTTTTATGTGGAAATGAGAATTTTTGGCTTGTGACGTGGGATTGTGTTTTTGGGCCAATGAGGGGTTTGGAGTGACAAAATTGGTCTACGGCGTCGTTTTGGTTTGTGGAATTTTGTTTATGAAATTGTTTAAGTTCTAGATCTAGTTTAATTACAACTTCTGACTTTTTTTTTTTTTTTTTTTTTTTTTTTTTTTTTTTTTTTTTTTTTTAAATGTTTACTTCCATTACAAACATCTAGATGCGTGTCATCACCACTTCGATAAGCTTGAGTCATTGTTAGGAAGAGCACTTCCGATAAACCTTAACTTTCACCATGTTAAGGTGTGTTAACCATTGAAAGGAGGTGCGTTAACCCCTTAACGCCGAGTTAAGGTATGATTTTTTGTGTGTTAAGGTTTAACACGGTGTGTTAACTATTGGACCTTGGTGTGTTAAGGTGCGTTAAGGTTTAATACAGTGTGTTAACCATTGGAATTTGGTGTGTTAACCAATGTTCGTCTAAAGATAAGCTAACTAATGACTAATTATCTTTCAAACATTAACTGATGTCTCAAAAGTATACTTTTGATCAACAATATGCTTCAATCATCATCATATTTGATATTTATCAATGTATATCAATTATCACCATTAAAATCTTGTTCATCATTTACTATCTGTCATCATCAGCATCATCTCAATTATCAGTTATTCCATTATCATAAATCATTTTTAGATTATTTGCAAAAAAAAAATGAACCCACACAACATAAACATGAGTTTAAAGGTAGAATTTTGAATTAATTATGTTAAAGGTCGTTGTCAATATTGAATTCTAATATCTTGAAAATGATTTGTAACATAAAAAAATGATTTAACCATTCGTAGCATTGATTTTGATGAAATTAGGTTTTGGATCTGAAAATGATGGAGTAAGAGAGATAAAATATGAATAGATATGGTGAAAAGATGAAAAAAGCAACCTCATTAGTAATGAACGGTTGAGATAACTTTTTACACTTTTTATTATTTATCATCCTTTTTATTAGATCATATTTCTTATTAGTAAAGTATATAATTTAAGACTAAGCATAATGGTCACCTTCCACCTCAGCACCATATCACCACTCTCCTCACCTTCATCCAATGGCCACCACTCCCCTCACCTTTTAAACCATTTTTTAACAAATTTAATCAAAAACTAAATTAAACTTTTATTCATAATTTAAAAACATTACATTAATAATTAGAAACTTAAACATACAAAATTAAAAACGTAAACTAATATTGTTAATTCCACTTCGCCTTGATCGCCTCATTCATCTGATGCACCCTTTGGAGGTGGAGTCCACTCAAGTGCTCAATAGAGCTCATGTATAAGAGTTTGTCTTTTTGTCGTTGTTCATATTCTTTGTTGGCCAACATTCGTTCCTTTATTTCAATCTTCTATTGTTGCATTTCTATCACCCTCTTTTTGATCTCCAAAAATGCAGGGCGGTCTTCTTTCTTCATTGAAGAAATGCCTCGTTTTCTTTTGCATATCCGCTGACCATCAACCTAGCTAACGCTTCGTCAGTGTCAGCTTCTGCAGATGATGCCGATAATGTCGTCGCTTTCTTCTCCGCTCTAACTTCCTGCATCTCCTTTTCTTCCTCATCTCAATCCTCCACATTCACATTAAAACTACCCTCTCATGACTTCACTTTATTGAACGAACTAGACCCCGATAACTTGTATCTCTTGTACTTTTCTTGTCTTTCTTGTTATATTTTGTAAGTTCCACATCCTTCCATTTGGAACAATCTTTTATAATTTCCCACACATGAAAAAGTGTAAACGGTACTCCATATTTAGCATGATATTCCTCAAATGCCCATTTGGTGTAATCATCATCTCAGGCTCCACTCTCTGCCACCCTTTGCATGACGTTATCATACAGTCTAAAAAATTAAGCCACTTAGGACGCAAAGTCTTCCATTCCTCGTTTAACGAATCGTTGGTTCAAGTATTGGTTACCTTCAATTTTTCTCAAGGTATTCTAAAACCCCAATCCAAAACCGATCCTCCCTTCTCGCATTACCAATGACGTTATCTTTAGATATACGCACCCAACCTTTGCACAAGGCCACTTCTTTTTCAGGCTTCCATGGAATATATTGAGCCCCGTCGACATTTCTAAGCATCCTCTTTTGGCATCTTTTTAATAGCTTCTTCTTTGGGGTTGTGACTTCTTTGAATTCCTCCTCGACATCAACGTTATTAGGCATAGATAATTCAAATTGAGGTGAGTAAATTGGAGTATCATGAAAATTAAATGGATGAATGGGAGACATAAGTAGAGGTTGAGGTTGTGACGAAGATCCGACAATATTTTGTTGTAAACAACCGCCAATATTTGGATCGTATTGTGGGTATTTTGGGTTTCTGTATTGTGGGTATTGTTGTGGAGCGATGATGGGTTTGGTATTGTTGGTTCCCGTAAACAAAGGATGGGGCTCGAAAGTTTATCGGTGGAGTAGGACCGAGACAGAAATTTGAATTAGGTGTTTTGGCGTTTTGTTGTCGACGTTTTGGGGTTTTAGTTTTGAGAGTGTTTTGTTGAGATATTTTGTAAATAATGAGAGTATAAGAGAATGGGAGTAAATAAAATGAGAAGTTGTGTTTAAAAATGTTGAAGTTTGAGGGTATTTATGGGTATAAAATGGTATAGTGTAATTAAAAAAAATGAATACAAGTATCCATTATTGGGGGGGGACAAAATTGCACAATGCCCGAGTGGTGAGGAGCCTCACCCTTCGTCCCACTTTTTATGCTTCTCGAGCGTGAAGATGGAATGCCAGAATAGGGTAGCGCGTGACTGATATCAATCAAAGGTGACTGGTCACCCTCATTGTGACCAGCCTAATTAAGAAGGTTTATTGGCAACTACTAAGTTTGACATACATTAAGTCAAGTCAATAAGATTGAATTTGTTGATGATTTAAGTTTCATCATTTATATTTATGTATTTTTAACTTACTAGAGACCAAAAAAGGCAGTTCAAGTTAAGTTCATAGACGAGTTTGGAGTTGCAGAGTACACACTCGTTTTAGCTAGCTTGATATCGTCACGACAAATAACAGGGGTTAAGGGGCAACGCATCTTGCAGGGTTTGTTTCTAATAATACACAACATGTTATAAGATATGTCTGGAAGTGTCCTTTTTTCTGATAATACATGACGTCTTACGCAAAAAAAATGAAGATTCGTCTAAAAATGACCAAAAGAGACATAATGTAACACCCCGTGAACGACACGTCATAAAATCATTGAAATTTGAACTTTTACGTGGAAACGACCCAACTTTAACAGACATTTTGTTACTCTTTTAACTATTAACAAAAATCTATAAATATTCAGACCTTTAGACTATTTTTAAATGAAACTAGACTCAATTACCTTCGAGATGACGGGTGGCACGACCTCTAACGACTTACGGATTAAAAGATATGATTTTTGGAAAATCGACTAAAATGTGCTTAGACGACCTGTGTACCATACGCCTTTACACCCAAGGTCCAGAAGGGCGTATGGTCTGTACTCAGAAACTGTGAAAATGCATTTTTAGGCAGAAGGCCTTATGCCAGCCCATAAGGGCGTATGACCTGTAACTCAGAAACTAAGAAAACCACTTTTAATTGTAGAAGGCCTTATGTCCAGGCACGGAAGGCCTTATGCTCCCATTTCCAGATTCTACCAAAAACACAACTCTTAGCAACTTACTCTAATTTCCGGAAAGACGACTTCCAAGACTCGAAACTTAATGAAACCTTCTAGAAATCTTTAATATAACATAATACATCATTTTCATAACCATTCGACCCGTTTGACCCCAAAATGGGTGGAAATACACCTTAAACCAAACACCCCTTTAACCCATTTCATACACTTTAACCGTTACTAATACATTCCAATTCGACATACTTTAGACCTTGACATCCATAATACTTTGACGACCATAACATAAACTATGACACTAGATTAACCAACATATAAACCATTAAAAGACTCTCGGGGGTACAACGTTGACTTTGAGCTCGGTATTCTACCTAAGCTTCTAAATACCTTATAACCTTCTAACATCCGCACATTCATTCCTTAAGCTTTAATCCAAGAAATACTTTCTTGCCATGAGCACCTACAAAACATTAACATCTATAACGGCAAGCTTTCGCTTAGTAAGTAATTGGCTATTACATGATTAATACTTCCATCATCACATATGCATCATGAATACATCACTATAACACATAACTATAACACTCATAAACACATAAGGCATTCAACACATATTGAGATGAACGGTACGGTGTCGTTTTATGTGGAAATGAGAATTTTTGGCTTGTGACGTGGGATTGTGTTTTTGGGCCAATGAGGGGTTTGGAGTGACAAAATTGGTCTACGGCGTCGTTTTGGTTTGTGGAATTTTGTTTATGAAATTGTTTAAGTTCTAGATCTAGTTTAATTACAACTTCTGACTTTTTTTATTTTTTCTTTTTTTTTTTTTTTTTTTTTTTTTTTTGAAAGCAAGGAGGATGTATTAGAGAATGTTTACTTCCATTACAAACATCTAGATGCGTGTCATCATCACTTCGATAAGCTTGAGTCATTAAGAGACGAGTTATGATAGTGTTAGAAAGCGTGTGAATGCATATAAAGGCTATGTTTGGCGTGGAGATTTTTTGAATTTTTATGGGCGATAATCGGTGAGCAATGAGCTTTTTTATTTTTATTGTTCGTTTGGCAAAGGAGCGGTGAGCTTTGCGATTTTTTAGGAATGCTCATTTTTTCAATGTTTCTTTAAGAAGTTGTGAGTGGTGGGCTGTAAGTTGTGGCTACTGCTCACAGCTACTGCTCACCACTCACTGCTCACAGCTCACTGCTACTGCTACCGCTACCAAACACTCCCAAAGTGTAAAAAGCACAAATAAATACTAATATATCATGCGTTTTTTCAATCATTTTTCTCTTTTTAGTCTGTGAATATCCTTTAAGTTTATCTCATGCACCCACCTTCTTTCTCGTTTTTTCTTTTTCTAATTTCACAATCTACATCATGTGATTTTCTACTTTTCCAAATTTGGCTCACAAAATCAAGTGTTGTTCACCAAAACGTGAAAAGATAAAGAGATGAACACCAATGATGGTGATAAACAACAAAAAGATGAACAACAACTTGTTGATGAACAACAACAAATTGATGACGAACCTGATACTTTCAAGAAAACAAAATGAAGTTCACCAAGTAATTGATGTTTGTAACATCCAGTAATTTTTCAAACTATTTTTACTAGCCAAATATTTATTTTTGCATCACCTTAGCAGTTGAACCTTTTCTGAACTTATTTGAACTTGAGAAACGCGAGATATCTTGAGAAACGTGAACCTTAGTCCCTTATTATGTCAGCACAACCTAGAAAACGCGAAACGAATCGAATTTGCCAAATAAAATTGATTTCGAGAAAGTTATGCATATTTATACTCGTTTTTATCAGAAAAATTATTTCGAGAACAATGGCGCAAGTTTCATAATTTTTTGAGTCCGTTTGGTACGTCGAATGGGTCTCACAGTGATTATGGCAAAAGTTTTACCAAATTGACAACTATTACCCCCGCCCTGAACTTACACCGCACACCCCTATACTTTTATTTGCCCATGTTTAGTCCCTGATTGGGTATAAAAGCCAAAATATTTATTTTTTATTCATTTCTACACACACACACACCTCACATATCTCTCTCTCTGATGCGTGGTTTTGCGACCTTACAACAGGTTTTACCTCTCGAGGGATCTCAAGAGGCTTACAACCCCACCAGGCAGTGTACCTGACCGATGTAGTATAGTGTAGTGGTAAGTACGGGGGATTGATCGTTTTCCACAGGGAATAGTGTTCGTTAGGTATGAAAAACTACTCTAATTAGGTCTAAGGGTGAAGGAAGATTCTTTTTGTATTTTTATATTTTTATGAAAGCAAGTAAAATCTCGGGTTTGAATGAGTGGGCGGAATTAGTTGCTAGTCAACTAACCCAAATAACTACAATTGCAAAGAAAATAAAATAACTGAAAATGAAAAGGTTGTGAAACTTATGTGGAGAGAAATGTGTTTACTTAGATTTCCTTACTCCCTAACTATCTTTTACCGGTTGATTAGTGTGTATTAATTGCGTGGATGACGGGTGTATTCCTTAATACCAATCGTGGGGTGGCGTACGTACTTCCCCAACTCTACAAGCTCCTACTTCACTCCTATGTCGAGCCGGCTAGGAAGCTCCTAACATGGGATCACTAGAATTCGCTCATGCATTAAATACAACCATAAAAACCTAGTACGCATTGGTTCATGTTTCTTAAGACGTTCAAGCAAATTACCGTATAGGAGGTTAGCCAGTTTTCTTAAGCCTAACATCGATAGACAATCATTCAATACAATTAATAACACACTAATAACCGATAATCAATAGTTAGGTTTCATTAGATCTAAGCAAACACAAGATAAATCTAGCCTAGCATGTTAATCAAAAGACAAGAACAAGATATAATCAAACAACACATAGACATATTGATTGATTAAATGAATACTTATCTTCAATTAAACATGGGAGATCCAAGGGTATGAAAACCCTTAAAAATGGCAGAAATTCGTCTTAGGGTTTCTCCTCACAAAGTTGCACACTAATGACAAAAAATTGCAAAACTATATATAGAGTTTAAGGGCTGACGGCGTCACATTGTAGATCTTGACGCCGTCACCTCGCCGTGTCTAGGGTTCCCGGATGGCCTTCTTGACGCCGTCCCTCTTTAGTGCTCCAAAATCCGCTCTGGCCTATCAAGGCTTGACGCCGTCAGAAATGGGGTTGACGCCGTCCCTCTTTAACTTAAACCGTGTCCCTCTTTAACTTAAACCGTGATGGCCTTGATCACCTTAAAGGGTGACGCCGTCAGAATTTACATTGCAAAACTCCCTGGCTTATCATGTGTATTTTTCATATCCACCTCTTTTTGCCAAGCCGTGACGCCGTCTAGAACAATCCCTGACGCCGTCAAAGGTACTTTTCCAGCCGATTTTGAGATTTTGTCGTTTTCTTCACTTTTATGCTCCAAAAACGTCCAAAATGCTTCCTTTTCCAGATTTCTTCTCCAAAGTACCTAAAATGACAAAAGGAACGATTTAGGGCAATATTTGATCAAATAAATACGATTTAGGGCTTAAATAACCCCTAAAAGCGGTAGACTTTTCGCTTCATCACTCTCTCTCTCTCTCTTTCTCTCCCCCCCCCCCCCGTCCGGTCACCTTCTCCGGCAACCGCCGTCGCCGCCAACAACCACCGTCACCGAAAAAAAATTCGGCGAACCATTTTATCACCCCAAAACGTAGATCAGGTCTCCCTGATCATATCTCGAGAAGTTAAATCCCCACGGAAGCCATTTGACCATAGTTTGAAGCACCACAGCCTCCACCACCGTCACGCCACCACCCACCACCGATCCTCCACCTTCTTACCCCCACCTTTCGGTAACTCACGCGCTCTATATTTCTTTTCTATTTTAAATCTGAAACCCTAAAAACCCTAAATCTTTTATTCGAACGTTTTATTAAATAAAACATGTTAAGACCTTTTAAATCAAATAAAAATCGTGTGGATCTACTTTGTTTTCGCCGTGAAACCCTCGACTCAGTCCGATTTGGGTGACTCACCGAGTCAACTCGTGTTGACTCGGGTGAGTTGTTTATTCTTGTTTTATTTACTTCCTGTTCTAATTTATTATTTATTGTTGTAGCTTGGATTTGGAATCATTGATGGTCTCGAGTTGGTCCATGGTGGATTGCAGGCGAGAGCCCTATGGCTTGTGTGATGTTTAACCGTGACTCACTGAGTCACGACGTGGTCTAGGTTTAGGATTAGAGATAGGATTTGAGGCAGTGAATGATTGTGTTGTATTTGTTGGATTATTGTTGCGTTTAGGTTAGATTTGTGGTGTTTGGTTTGGATATTGGATGGGTTATGATATTGATTGTAGTAGACGAGAGCCTTTGGCTCGAGTAGGTTCGAGCCGTGACTCAAATGAGTCACGGCATTGCCTAATGATTGTGTCGTGTTGAAGTTTGGATTTGGTTTGGTTTGATGATTGGTCCGAGAGCTCCAAGGCTCGAAGTAAGGTAGGACGGCCAAGGTTTGTGGTAATTTGGTCAAGTTTGGTTATAGCCGCGTGACTGGCTAAGGGTGTGGTTAGTTTAGATGTCAAGTGGTATAAGCCATGACCCAAGAGGGCCACGACTAGTCGGGAATGAGTCTAGTCGAGACTCAAGTGAGTCTCGGCCGTGTAAGACTCGAGGTTAGAAAACCTCGGGTTAGTGTCGAGTCGGTTTGGACTTGGATAAGTCCTAAATGGTTAAGTGTTAATGACTTTGGGCCCGAAAGCCCAAAGAAAGCCCAATAGAGTGTGAGTTGAGTATTGGGCCAAAGCCCAATACACATGGGCCATAATATCTTTTATTTTATTATTTTGTGATTTATTTATTATTCGTTATCGATATGGTGTTTCAGTTAATTATTGGAAAACATGAGATATAATTTGGACATTGGACTTGGTTACTTATTATTTCCTATGCTTGGATGAAAATTGGACATTATTGGATTTTAGGCATTAGCCAATGAGCTTATGGACAATTTTGGTAAATGAGACGGAAGAGTATGTTAGACTCATATGAGCTTAACATATTTGGACCCAAACATACACAAAATGGCCGATAAACTTAACAACTAATATATACGCGAATGATAGAGTCCAATTATATATATTTAACTTGTAAAATAAGGCAATAAAACTTATATTCAAGAGTCGTAACGACCTGGAAATGCTTTATAAACGGGCGCATCATGCCCAAATTTCGATAAAACCTTTTATAATTTAACCTTAGTAACTAACATAAAGGCCTAAGCAACATATTACAAAATATGACTGATACTTGATAATCTATAAAGTGTTCCCAACAATCTTCCCCTAAGTATTGGTCATCAAGGCTGCTTGACGTCTTCTTTGCTTCATTGGCTTCGACGTCTTTCGTATCTTTGTTCTTTTGTTCTTGTGTTATGTGATATGGTAATGTCTTGATCTGCCTTCCACCAACGTTCTTTAATCACGATGTCTTTACGTCTTTTCCACCATGCTCATACTTCTTTTGACTTTTGATCTTCATACTTCAAGTAGTTCTCACTTCTTTTAGCTTCAATCTTTGACTTTTGAACTTTTGTTATGCCTTAGTCTTCGTGAGAACTTTTCTTCGTGATATTTGCATGAGCATGATGGAAATGGTGGTGGTGGAACTCCTGGTCTCCATGATTACCTGCAATTTAAAAGGTTAGCAACAAATCATCCGGCACTTACAGGTTCGGACTTCGAGATCGTCAACAACATAGTGTGAAGACTTTCTCTAATCCTTGCCAAGGCCGTTCCTAAACCGGATGCCCCCTAGAGAGCTAACACAGATACATCGAAGTGTATCAACGATTCAGGTGAGCCGCTGAAGTATACCAAAGTATCACTTCATGACTGTAGACCATTTGGAACCACCTCGAACACTAAGCGTAATCCACAAGGGATTACCGAAGTGACCTGCTGTCAGGGCTGTTTGATGTTGACCCTGGCAGAAATTTTGTAACACCCCCAAATCAGATCACAGCGGAAATAATATATGGGGTGCTACGTAATTAGATCACAACACAAGTAATAGAGAACGGATTATCTAATCCGTTTTAAAAGCTTCATTAATTAAAACATAAGTTTTACATAATTATGAAATGCTAAAAACAATGCCCATAATAGTTATTAGTTGTCCCATAGTACAAAAACTCTGGTCATGAGTGTTATGTGTACACTCCAAAAGTGTGCCTATGCCCCTGCCACGCACTGTCTTGCATCATCATATATCAACAACTAAACACCTGAGAAAAACATGTTAAAAGTCAGCTAAAAGCTGGTGAGTTCATAAGTTTACATAAAGCAGTAAAGTTGGACCAGTAACTTCATGAGTTAACATTACAAAGTGCGTAATGTTATACGAAAGGCTATTACGCTGCGCTAAGTTCCATGTTACCGAAGCTACGATAGTGTGCATGCGATGAGTGCATGTAATTACATGGGACGAGTCCATGTAATAATAAAGCCCGGCAAGTGTTCTATCCCTAGTCACTTGTAATTCGACATGGTATACATTCGTTTGTCCTATCCGGACTGTTGAATCCCAACACGGATGGAGGTGTCACCCTCAATAGATCTATTTATATCACTCGTGCTTCCCAGCAGGAATTAACGGTACATGAGCATGGGCATAAATTTGGGATACAGTACTTAGGCCAGCAGGTAATAGTTTTATCAAACAAAAGCATTGTTTAAATAGTCCATAAATGTAAGCATGTTTCTCACCCCAAGTAGTTTAAAATGAGTATTAAAGAGTAATAGTGGGGCTATGACTCACCTTGAGTGTAACTGGCAAAGGTGAAATGTGAAATCAAATGTATTATGGGAACGGCTCCAATACACGACCTGAATAATAGTGAAGTCTGTGATTTTTACAGTTTTGGCTCAATACGAATAATGAGTGTGAAAATGAGTAACGGATAACGATTTGGATTGTGATGTAAGTGAATGATATGTTTAAAGTGCTTAAAGTTCAAAAATAATATTATATATAATATTATCTTGTTTTTATGTTTTTGAATCCATGATTATCGTTTCCTCGAAAGTCGTCGAACAATACTTTAGGTTTATTCGTTAAAACTCGTTATATAAATATAAACGTTGCGAAATTAAATACATTGAACGAAATGTAAAAATGCATGTGATTAAATGAAAATGTGTAAAACATGAAATGGAAATGAATATGAATTACTGTTACGGTTTGGTCCTTGAATTTATACAGAATTTACATTTTCCACCCTAACAGATTAACTTTTGCACCATTAGTCCTCAGTTAGCATCTTATTACATTTTTAGTCCCAAAAGGCCAAATGTTACATTTTAAGCCTTATGTTTACTATTTTAACAATTTCTACCCTTAGTTTACTGAAATGGCAGTTTAGAACATAAGTATGTGAGATTTACACTTTTAACCCGATATGACATATATTTTGCAAAACAAGTCCAAATTTCACAAAAATGATGTAATTAGTTTTCCGAAAGTTGCAACACCTTTATAAAGTTTATTTAAGTCTTAATAAACTGCTTATTTGCTAAAATAGCTTATTTTCTGCTTAATGGGCTTTTAACGAGTTAAACAAAGGCCCGTTAAGAGATATTGATCCAATTGGTGTTCGAATGTTTTGGGCCTAGTTTTGGGCTGATTTTATGGTCTTAAAAATGTTACCAAACAGCTTATAACTACTGCTTATCGCAATTGCTTATTGGGTTTAAAAGCCCAATCGAGAAAACAAAGGATTTAGATTTTGGTTCGATTAGTGATTGATTTAGGATTTAAAATGGACTTTTTAGAGCTTATGAGATAAGCTTATTTGTACAGCTTGTTTGATGAGCTTATGAAGAATTAGGGTGAGTAATAAAAATGATATGTCATGTGTACGAAATTGATTATAAAGGTCCATTCCTTAGTCGATAAATCAATATGCTCAATATGTAAAAATGACACATATAAGTTATATGGAATATACGATTCAACATAAGATATAAATGGGTCTCGAAATGCAATAAAACGAATATGTAAGTGTCGAATGAAATTAGTACTCGTTATTTAGCTAGCCATCCATAAAGGAGGTCAAATATGTAACGAAAAATAAATACGAGGAACGTAAATAATGCATACAAAGTGAATATACGATCGAGTAATGTATATAACAATGCATGCGATACTAGAAACCATTAGGAATGAATGAAAGTGAGTTTTAAGAGTTTACCAAACCAAAGAGGTAGTGAGTTACACATTTAACGTGGATTAGAACACAAATGGATTTCAAGGATGATCAAAAACGGCTCGAGAACAAGGAACAAGGTATACGACTTGAAAAATGGATTAGAATGGCACGACAAGGCCTCCTGCTTCCTGGGTACTCTTGGAAGTAGCAATCACTTAGAAGGAATGTGAGAAAATGTGTTTAAGAGTGAATGAGAAAGGGTGTGTATGTATGTCGATATATATATATGCATGTATGTATGTTTATATTGTTTTAAATTAGAGAAACTTGTGGAGATTAGATTCTCATTAGGATTTTAGATAAGAATGAGGGAATACTACTCAAGTATGTAGTCATTAGGAAGGAAGGATTATGCATAGTTCGGTTATAGAGTAAGTTGTGCATTTATATGTATCGTATGACATATGCAAAGGGTCCAAAATACATTGTAACGTGTCCAATGTGTAGGGAATGATGAGGAATAATCTTAGGAACTCAAATTAGACTAGAAATTAATATATGCTTAGGAGAAAACAAGTTTAAATCGAGTTTGGTTAATATGGGTTAATATCGAATGAATTTGTAATATTGTCGAGAGTGGTTTACTTTGGGTCTTGTTCTATGACCAAACATTTGAAATATAATGTAAGACTCGACATCCTGATTCTTTGATGTATGGAGATTCGAGTGGTGCAAAATATAGCATAGGTTTAGTGTCGAATTCAAAAGATATCGAGGTAAAGCTTTGGTGTTCTAAACCGAGTGAAATAAATGAGATATGGAAATTGGGTTGGACTTTGAATAGTAACGGGCTTAAATTTTGGGCCAGGAATATTATAAAGATCCGTTTGGTTTATAATTAGTGTAAATGATTTTTGGGGTCCGTGTGTGAGCTCGTTCCAAGGTATTGTGAATCATGTATCAACGTGTTTGAGTTATCGTAGTGTAATAACAAAATAAAATGAGATAACCTCTCATTTTTAAGGTAAAATCATTAATAGATGTCAGAAAATAAATATACTGCATTTTCTGATAAAGTAATCATTATTATTAAAATTGGAAAATGACCATTTGTCACAAATTTCCACTCAATCACTGAGAATCACAATTGTGAGTTCCCTCATGAATGTTCTTGGCAGATTACTAAGATCTGCGAATGACTCTTGTAATTTATAACTGGCGTCCATAATGTTGAACAACCAGTGTAGAAATGTTAAGTGTTCCTAATAGATCTTTTGTTGTATCTCGTGGTTCTAGACTCGATTAAGTGCTTATTGGTTTTAGTCGTCGGAGGCATGGAGCAGATTGCCTCCTTTTCAATATCAACTCATCTCGGAATGAGAGGTCGATAGATAATGAAGGGTTTTCCGTGAGAAATGAAACAAGTGTCTTTTGAGAGACACTTGAGTGGCTAGAAGGTTTAGTGCAGTGCGTCACTGGGTCCATGACGGCTTAATCTTCAATACTGGTGTTACCGTAGTAACAACCAGTAGCATATGTATTGAACCCGGTTTCTGCCCTAAGGTTGATCATATGGAGGACTATTTCTTTTCACCCTTTTTATTTACTTTTTCTTTTTAATTCTTCAACCCCTTCTTTCTCCTTTCATTTCTTTACTCCTTTTTTCATCATACCTAGGACTTTCTAGTTCTAAACTATTGGTATTGTCCTTGGGTAGATCCCTCCGGCTCTGGCGGATCATAGGATGGTTTCCTAACCTTAGTCACCTTATATCTCCATGACTATCCTATGTTTTCCATAAAACCAATCATTTGAAAATTTCTCAAAGTGTTTATGAATGTAAATCTTATATAGTTTACACTTTGAGAGTGTTTTACATTTTTCAGAAATACTGCCCCTTAACATGTGCTCATAAGTGTTTAAAGTAAATTTGCACATGTCGGGTAGAGTCATCACTTTTAGAATTGATTGATTTTCAGTGAATATGACCGTTGCGAGACACGTTTACATCACTGGATGAACCAGCTTGAAATTATTACCCGTCCAGGTCATATTCAAAGAAGAATCTCTCGAAATCGGTACACTCTACTCAGACAAGTCCTTTGCGAGACACGTTTACATCACTGGATAAACCAGTTTGAAATTATTACCCATCCAGGACATCTCTTTTCGATTACTGACATTTGATATTCGTCAATTCGAGGGTACACTCTGAGTCAAGCTCATGCGAGATTTCATCATATCAATTACCATATTTTAATCACATACTTATTCTTCCCCTCAAAAATAGCATATTCATGTTGTTCTTGGTAAACTTTTGATTAAAATATGCTTTTTGAGGTTTACGGGAAAAATTTCAAGAACTTTTGTGTTATGAACAAAGATAGTTGTTTCAAGTACTCCCCCTTAACAAGGGAATACTTGTTCTTTTGAGCAGAATTATGAAAAATTTAGAAAATTCTGGTTAATTCTACTAAAAAATAAGAAGCTTTCACTCCTTATCTTAGGATTGAGGCACTGAAGCGTACCTTAGGGTCTTTTCTTTACAAGTACGGGTTGTGCACTGTTATATGTGCACAAGCCATAATCATATATAAACAATTAATGAATGATGACAAAAAGTGACAATGATACCATTGGTTTTACTCTGGACGGCGGAAAGTGAGAATATTCAGATCTCTAGCTCGTCCACCCACATAACTCTTCATTCTTTTTATCTGCACCCGATGCTTAAGCCGATGTTCAATTCGTGCCAAGAACTTTACCGCTTGCTTCACATCGCTCTTTTTCCATGTCATGTGCCTCAGCCAACCCTGCTTCCTTCCTTGTATGTGATTCTCCAGAATGTGATCAAGATCAGCCCTAACTTGGATCAAAGTTTCATCGCTAAACTTGTGAATGTCTTGATAGCCCATGAACTTTGGTCTTCTAGATCTCACGTATACTACCCCAAATGGTTTGTTGCTGAAGGAATATGGTTTTATTTCTGCTATACCCGGAGGTCGAAGATCAGGTTTGATTAGATTCAACTACTTTTGGTAACTTTCAACTCCAAGATGAACATCTTCGACTCTTGTCCTGATCACGATACTTCTGATGTAAATCAGTATAGAATTGATGATGTCATATTGAAGACTACCATGAAGATGCTCGACTTTCCCTTGAATCTCGAGCAGGTACATGTCTTCAATGTCGTTTAGATTCAAATAAGGATAATCGGCTTCGTTGAATGTGTACTCTTTGTCGTCTTGCCTTCTCACCGTGATCTTGGTCAGAAAATTAGAGCCATACTTCGATTCTGTTTCATCACTCTTAATGGAAAGAATCCTACTTTTGTGGTAAACCTTATGTTTCGAGGTAAAAGCAAGTTTCTATTTGTAGAACCATTTTCTCATGTCAGGCCAGTGGAAGATTCCCAGAACAGCTTCATCATTATATTCTTCAATTTAGTTGATGAACAAGTCTCTGATCTGTTCTTCTAAACCTTCTTGCACATATGTGGCTGCCTTGAACTTTGTAAGGGAGGTAGCATAACGCTTTTCTGGATTCGTATTCCCATAAATCAGATACTCTAAGTCATTGTTGAAGAAGTAGGCTTTGGGTATCTTGGGATTATGAGCATGACCGATCAGAGGTAAGGGTTGTGAGTAGTCCCGGAATTGGAAGGTGTCGGTTTGATGAGAAGATCTTGCATCATCCTAGTTAACGTTCTCCGATAAAGCCCGTGCAACTTGTTCCAGATTATACTCGAATTCCAGTTGAGAAGTTGTTGCAGTCTTGAATTGAGAGAACCCAGCTTTGCGTATCTTGACAATATCTGATAGTTGCAGTTTCTGAACCTTCATCACTTTCTTCAGTTTCTTAGTAAAATCCACAACTGATCCGTCTGTAGGTGTTTCATCTTCTGGAATGTCTGGGTAAGCATCCACCATTTCTTCAAACCAATCGAACTTTTCAGCATCAGAGTTAACCCATTCAGGAGATGGTTTGAGAGGAGCATCGGCAGGTGGTGCAGGAATAATTGCAGCTTTGTGAGGAACAGCTTCAGCTTCAGCTTGATCAATGGTGACATCATTATGATCTTCAGCTTCATCAATGGTTCCCGTCTCTTGAGGCACAAGTTCTTCGTCGCCCATTTGCTGAACATGAGAGGATGGTAGTGTGCCAGTAGGTCCAGTTGTTGTTGTTCGTTTCTTGCTCGGCTTCGCTTGGTCGTCTTTGTCATGATCATCACGACGACGTTTTCCAGGCTTGCCCTTCTTGCACGACTCACCTTTCTTTTCAGCTTTCTTTATTGATTTGATTAAAGCTTTGCGAAGATCTTCCTCTTCCTGGTCATTGATGATAGCCTCTAGCAATTGACCTTTAAGATCAGCAGCGAAAGGCTTGGATGGTTGTGTTTGGATTGTTAGCGGTGTTGATTGTATATGATGTACTACAATTCCATCAAGCATACTTTTGACGTATTCCTTCAGAAGATTTGGAAGCGTCTCATGAAGATGTCTGTTGATCTCTGTTGGTAAGTTATTGTTGAGATAATGCTCCATTGCTAGCTGGATATCGTAAGATTTGAACTCATTAATGTCATTTTGTTGTGTCATCGCTTGAGTTTGTAATGCGCTGAGCTGCTCTTTAATGGCTTGGAGTTCACTGTTGTCTGATTGTTGAGGTGTGGGTAATGGTGATGGAGGCTTGGTTTTGGAGCTTTGATCCACCAATGATGGAATAGCCGGTGGAGTAGGTATACGATCTTCATCTTGATCATTCTCATCCTCATCACTCTCATCGTCTTTATCATCATTACTTTCATCTTCTTCATTCTTATCATCTTCATCCTTATCATCATTTTCACTTTTATCTTCATAAGTTTTGTCATCATCGAATTCTGAGGGTGTGTGAATTCGTTGTTATGATTCTTCCGATTCACCCTCAGATTCACTTGGTGAGGTACTCAATGATTTTGACAGTGTAGTTTCAGTATCATGTTCGGACTGAGACAAGACTTCTTCTTCCCTGCCCTGTGATGTAGATCCTTCACCTCTCTTTCTTTTCTCAAATCTCTCAAGGTCAGCCATATATTTTACCTTGTTTTCTTGTAAGGCTCTCTGGAGTTGTGCAATCTCCTCTTCTTTGGTCTTAGGTGGTTGAAGGGTATCATCAGGTTTGTCTTGAATCTTGATTGATTTTCCCTTGCCTTTACCCAGTCCTTCATCATGCATCACCTTCTTCATTTGCATAAGCCTTTTTCTTCTTTCTTCTCTAAGACTCTGTTCCTCTTCGTCTTCTTCCTCATTAGATTCGTCCTTAAGCATTGGTTTCTTCTTTGTAGCTCGGGTGACTTTCTTTGTTCTAGTAGATCCAGCTTTAATCTCTCTTCCTCTGCCTCTGGTTGTAGCTGTACCCTTCACAGTAATCCCAACTGTACATGCCTTTTCTGCTTCGTTATACCATACATATGCTTCTGTTGCCTTCAACGCATCTGATAATAACTTGTTTGGAATTCTAAGACCTTGTTTGGTGGTGTTGGTGGTATGAATTCTTACTTTGGAAAGAACATGGTCCATCTGTATAGTGTGAGCCTTTTCATTTGGACGTTTGTCAATTTATTCATGTCTTTCTGTGAAGTGAGCAATTAGAAGTTTGGTGAAGTGTGGGAAGGGAATCTTGTAGCCCTTCTTTTGACCAAACTGGCGGGCTTGATAGATCAGATCACTCCAGATGTAATTGGCATAATCCATATGAAATAGGTTGATGGCACCCCAAAAGAAAATTAAATGTTCAAGTCTGGGGTGCTCAAGACCCGTTTCCTTCCTAGTAATGCAGTGGCTCAAGATGGTGTATATGGTTAACCAAGGTTTAGGAATATGTTTTCTATCCACCTTTAAATGTGAAGAGAGTTCTTCAGATGAATCGTCATAGCCAATGTGTTTTAATGTCTTGACTAGACGTTCAAAAGTAGGATCTTCAAGAAATTTGGTTTGGTTGCCAAATACTGTTGGAAGGAGCTCAAGAACTGCGCGAAGAAGATGAACATCAAACTTGATCTATCTCTTATCCAAGGTGACTTTCATGGTCTTTGAGTCTCGACTAATCATCAAAGTGTGCTAGAACTGATTCAGGTAGAATTCTGGTACCGTAGCAGACTTAGTCAGAACATGTCTACAGAAATGTCTCTTCAGAATCTCCATGATGAACTCAAATAAGTACATTTTATTACCGTCATTTATCCTATTTATTTGACTTGTTTTATTATATTATCTGTGAGAATTGATACGTTAATGTTTACTTTTGTAATTCTCAGGTAAAAACAAGTATTATGTGAAACTTGGCGATTTTGGACTAATTATGGAGCAAAACAAGCATGAAGTTAAGAGTCTACTGAAATGTACAAGATCAAGACATTCTGCTCCAGATACGCCGCATCTTACTTATTACATACGGCGCATCACTATCAAGATTTCACAAGATACGATCCAAGATACAAGAGGACATGCGCCGCATCTATAAATGGAGTTACGCCGCATCTTCTGGCGGTGTACGAATATTCCTGAATATATTAATCTTGGACCCCATGCGAAGTTAAGTCAATGCGCCGCATCTACTTATTAGATGCGCCGCATCTTACCCTCAGACAGAAACTATAAATACCCCAAGACCAGACGAATTTCAGAGGTTGGACATTTAGCAAAGTACGAGAAGACAGAAACCCTAGGCCGAATTCAGTCGAAGTAGCAGCACAAGACACACCTTGAACGAAGATACAAGAGCTGTAAGAAGGTCCTGCATGTATTTAATTCATTAAGTAGTTTTGTTTTATTGTGTTAGTAAACTTTAATTCATCAGGATTGGTGGCTTGTGTAATGTGACAACGGAAAGGTTGCACTCCCTTAAAACTGCTTTCCCATTAATTAAAGTTTATATGTTGATGTCTTTGGTGACTTTTATTAGTGCATTGATAACCTCTGTGTCTAGCTGAGCGTTGATCGGGTCGCCATGCCTCTGCCCTCGCCTATTTATTAGATCGCCTATGCATTCTATCGTCTGTAGAAAAGTAGGAAGAAAGATAAATAGGATAGTCATAAGTAATCATTAAGGGTTTACTCGCCGATAAGATTAGAACCAACGAGAAAGGACTTAATCTCGGTGCGTTGCATCGAACTATACACTTCATATAAAACTAGCAATAAAACAAGTGACAAGCTACTTAACTATCAGGACAGGTCTTCTTATTGTCTCGAGTATTTATCTGTGTACGTGTGTGCTATTCGCTGATTCGTGCCTATTAGTTTAGTTTATTATTTAATTGCAACCAAACCGTGCCAGTCTCTCAGGCTGAAACCCCCTTGCGTTAGATTAGGTTGTATAGCTAACTTAAGATATTAAAATACTGATTAGGATAACTAGATAATACGTTCCACTCTTAGTGATCGACACTCTACTTACCATTATATTCATACTGACCGGGTACACTGCTCGTTAAAGTGTGTGTGTTATTGATAAGTCGGCTAAATATAAATTTAAAACTTGAATACTGCTAAAACCACAACGACATACCGTGGGTATAAATTAGAGCATACGCACACGCACATCAAGTTTTTGGCGCCGCTGCCGGGGAGTGAATTGTTATTATCTGTTAATTTGATTAGTATTTTAATTAGGTTTTTCTTTTTAATTTTTAATCTAACCGCTAACCGTGTTGTATATTAGGTTAAATTGCATTCATTGTATTATTTTGCATATTTTCTGTTTTCGTGTGTTTTTATTTTCTTTTATTTGTGTTTATTTTTCGTTTGTGTTTATTCTTGTTTTTATTTTTCGTATTTTCTGTGTTCTGCTATCGTTGTACTGAGCATATTCAAACGATACGGCGCATCTATTTTCATAGATACGGCGTATTGCGTTTAATTTTTATAAAATACAACGCGTTTAACTAATTCGATACGACGCATCTTTCCCCAAGATACGGCGTATCTGTTTTTAATAAGAAATTTTTTTTTCTAAGCGATAACGCCATACGACGCATCTGTTTTAACAGATACGGCGTATTTATTATTTTAATTAAAAACAGTTTTTCGAATTATTAAACGGATACGACGCATCGATCTTTATCGATACGGCGCATCTACTAAATCAAAAATCGATTATATTTATTAAAATTTGAATTCGTTACAATTTTTGATAATTTAAACTTGATACGGCGCATTCTAATTCATAAGCGGTGTATCTGTTTTCTGAATAAAAGTCTGATTACATTTTAACGTAATAAGATACGGCGTATCCAACTTTCTGGATACGGCGCATCGTCCGCAGATATCAGCCATTTTTATTCTTTATATTCGTTTCTAAATTCATTAATTTATCTTCTAGCTAACAGATGCTACTGACGATTTTACCTATGATAACAGGTTTTGCTATGGAAGATATGTCAATGAACGGATATCTTACTAAAGGAACAAAACAACATGATTAATGGATTGGCAATTGAGTGCACCAATTGTCAACGGTGCTTAACAAAGTTCTTTTGGTAAAACACGATTTGAAAGGGATTACAACTAGAGGCGGTAAGTCAACCTTTCAAATGTGATCGGTATTAAGGAGCTGAACGTGAGTCTAACTTGAAGACTCTGGAATAAAGACAAGTGCTGACCGGGAGACAACCCGGATTTATCTTTTAATTTTCTGTTCTGTGTCGAGTATGTCAGACCCACAACAGATATGGCGCATCTCAATCCCAAGATGCGACGCATCTCCTGCACTGGTCATATCTTATTTTATTTTCTGCATTTTTATTTTTAACTTTAAAACTTTTTGTCAGTTTATTTTAATGCGGCGCATCCCTGGTTAAGGATGCGACGCATCTTCTATTCTGATTCGTATTTATTCCAGGCTCGATACGGCGTATCTTCTTCCATAAGATACGGCGCATCGACTGACCTGATGATTTTCATTTTAATTTTTATATTTTATTTTCGCTAACTACTAATGTATTATGCAAGTTTGAACCTTCTTAACTTAGGTGTGTTAAAGTCTTGGTGGTATTATAGATTCCTGCATTTCCTGTGGATACATCAATTATGAAGCTTAAACGTTCTCATCCACAAGAAAGATGATTTTTGCTCTTATACTAATGGAGGATCATACCGAGCAAATCTCAGGGGAGTTTTTCTGTTCTAATTCTTTTATTTTCTAGTTTTTAACCTTTGATACAAACAACGAGGACGTTGTTTAACTTAAGTGGGGGGATTGGAGAATTAGAACACTTACTTGTCCTAAACTTTTTCAAAAATTATGCTTAAAATGCGCTTAATATATCAAAATTAAAATTTTTTTGCATGTTTTTGTTTGAGATCTAAGTTGCATAGCTGCACACATGACGTTATTTTCAAAAAAATTGTGATTTTTCAAAAATTCACAAATCTATGAGTGTGCCGGTGACTTGTAAACTTTAGAACTTGGCTTGTATACTATTCGAGACCACCATAATAAGTATTATTATATATAATTGGAATGACTTGTCTAAATTGGTAAATTTCTAGGATTACACCCAAATAGCCTTTATATGTTATGTGTTATTAGCTAACTACACTGGTTAGTTAACCCCCATATAAACCCTTTTGTTACTCTCACTTTTAGAGTAAGATACCCCTAGAAAAACACTCAGAGCCATTCCTTTCGTTTCTTACACCTTTGTTATGATGTTTCGTTACACCCTTACACCTTAGCCTACCCTGTAGATTAAAATCCGTGGTTGGTTAATTGCTTTAGGCAAAGTGTGTTTCCTTACATTACCTGTGTTCGCGTGCGTAATTCATTATCTTTGGTTAGTTCGGGAAATTGCACAATGCAATTGGAGTGAAAGTAAATATTGTATATCTTTGAGTTTATTTTTCGTGTGTTTACTACTTTCACTATTACCGTTATTTCTGAAGTCATGAAAAGTATGGAAAAATTATCCAGAGTTATCGTTATAGTGATGTGGTGAAATTTTACAAATCTATGTTTATGTTTCAAGTAAAAAAAAAAAAAAAAAAAAAAAAAAAATTCGAAAAAATAAGAAAAGAAAAAGAAAAAAGAAAAAGTTGGAAGATTGTTTTTACCGACTTATGTAAAGTTTTGTATTAAGTGGTCGATATCACCACTATTTGTTGTATATTATATCTATGGATTGAATGGGAGTTGAACGTTATGGGAACGCCAACTAAAGGTTATTCTTTGATTGAGATCTTGTTGAGTATAATTTGTGTCTACCTAAAGCGTGTGTTTCAAGTGTTAAAGCGTGAGTTATTCTATGATATGAGTCTTATTCATGGGATGGTTGGGATAGTGATTAACCACACTTAGAATTTTAATTTATCTGTTTTGTTTATTTTTCATTTTACACCAATTTATATCCCAAATATTATCCATACCCTATATCATTCTTTATCCAAACCTTTGATTTATTGAGATTAGGGATTTGAGCAATCTTAAGTATCGTAGTCGTGGATTCGGCTATGTATTTATGATTTTGTCGCCCTTTTTGATATAATATTATTGGTGAAGATTACTTGGTCCTATCTTTAGCCTATTCGAGTTAAGGATTTGAGCAATTGCAAGTATCGTGTTCGTGGATTCGATCATGTATTTGTGATTTTGTCGCCTTTTCTGGAATTTGAGATCGATAGAGATTAAGGAGAATGATTAACCCTTTAAGCCTACAAACCCTTTTTACCGCTTTAGACTTGTTATTCCTTTGCTTTAGTGGGGGAGATGTGTATACTTGCCAAGCCTATGATAGAATATTCGTCACGACTGGACAGTTAAACGATTAGATTTGCTTTTTATCAAAATATTTTATTTTACTTCTAATTCGTTAAGTGTTTGGTTGTGTGATTATGACAAAAACGAATACATGCTTAAATATAAAAATAAATCCTAACATCTTTTAGGATGCATTTTCATAAGATTAATTCTAAGGTTTACTAGGGGACAAGTAAAGTTCAAGTGGGGGGATATTTGATGAACTTAAATAAGTACATTTTATTACCGTCATTTATCCTATTTATTTGACTTGTTTTATTATGTTATCTGTGAGAATTGATACGTTAATGTTTAATTTTGTAATTCTTAGGTAAAAACAAGTATTATGTGAAACTTGGCGATTTTGGACTAATTATGGAGCAAAACAAGCATGAAGTTAAGAGTCTACTGAAATGTACAAGATCAAGACATTCTGCTCCAGATACGCCGCATCTTACTTATTACATATGGCGCATCACTATCAAGATTTCACAAGATACGATCCAAGATACAAGAGGACATGCGCCGCATCTATAAATGGAGTTACGCCGCATCTTCTGGCGGTGTACGAATATTCCTGAATATATTAATCTTGGACCCCACGCGAAGTTAAGTCAATGCGCCGCATCTACTTATTAGATGCGCCGCATCTACTTATTAGATGCGCCGCATCTTACCCTCAGACAGAAACTATAAATACCCCAAGACCAGACGAATTTCAGAGGTTGGACATTTAGCTAAGTACGAGAAGACAGAAACCCTAGGACGAATTCAGTCGAAGTAGCAGCACAAGACACACCTTGAACGAAGATACAAGAGCTGTAAGAAGGTCCTGCATGTATTTAATTCATTAAGTAGTTTTGTTTTATTGTGTTAGTAAACTTTAATTCATCAGGATTGGTGGCTTGTGTAATGTGACAACGGAAAGGTTGCACTCCCTTAAAACTGCTTTCCCATTAATTAAAGTTTATATGTTGATGTCTTTGGTGACTTTTATTAGTGCATTGATAACCTCTGTGTCTAGCTGAGCGTTGATCGGGTCGCCATGCCTCTGCCCTCGCCTATTTATTAGATCACCTATGCATTCTATCGTCTGTAGAAAAGTAGGAAGAAAGATAAATAGGATAGTCATAAGTAATCATTAAGGGTTTACTCGCCGATAAGATTAGAACCAACGAGAAAGGACTTAATCTCGGTACGTTGCATCGAACTATACACTTCATATAAAACTAGCAATAAAACAAGTGACAAGCTACTTAACTATCAGGACAGGTCTTCTTATTGTCTCGAGTATTTATCTGTGTACGTGTGTGCTATTCGTTGATTCGTGCCTATTAGATTAGTTTATTATTTAATTGCAACCAAACCGTGCCAGTCTCTCAGGCTGAAACCCCCTTGCGTTAGATTAGGTTGTATAGCTAACTTAAGATATTAAAATACTGATTAGGATAACTAGATAATACGTTCCACTCTTAGTGATCGACACTCTACTTACCATTATATTCATACTGACCGGGTACACTGCTCGTTAAAGTGTGTGTGTTATTGATAAGTCGGCTAAATATAAATTTAAAACTTGAATACTGCTAAAACCACAACGACATACCGTGGGTATAAATTAGAGCATACGCACACGCACATCAGAATCTCTACCATTATCTGGCAAGAAGGATGGCATGGTAATTTCTCCAAGTCAACTCTGGAGTTAGATTCTCCAATCTTCCTTTCATCACCTTCTCGGATTAATTCATTCCTTGCCATGGATGTTTGAGACATATTGGACCTGTGTAGCACAAACACCAACAAAGACACACAATGGAAATTGTATATATATGTTAGTGTAAGTCACTTATTACATGATCTATGCCTAACTCATATGATGCACCATATAGAGAGACATGTAAGATGATCATGATTAATATGAACACATTAAGCAAACAACCATATTGGAGCAAACATACTTTTTTCACTTTAATCACAATTCTATACTTAGAAAAATCTACTAAGTCTGAAAAAACATGGTTACTCGAAGAATCATTGGTTACTCGAAGAAAGTGTGAATTTATCCTTACTCGAAGAATTTAGATGAATTTTGAAAATAACTGCCTTAATTTGGAGAATGCTATTTTCCTTACTCGGAAACTTAGATACCCTCCTAACTCGGAGAAAATTGTATAGAATCCTAACTTGAATAAATTATACCATTACTCGAAGATTCTGATAAAACCTTTCTTACTCGAAGAATGAAGACTTACTTGAAGAGTTTAATAAAAGTTCTTTAGTTGAAGGATATTTCCTTACTCGAAGAGAAAAGGAAATGACCTTACTCGAAGAAATTTTATTAAGCTTTTCTAAGTTGAAGAAGTATTGCTTACTCGAAAATTTTTACAAAATGTTTCTTAGTAGAAGGATTTTATCCTGTTACTCGAAAGATTTCACAAAAATTTTCTAAGTAATCAACATTAATCTCCTTACTCGGAGATCTCCATCCTTAGTTGAAGACTTGCATACTTACTCGAAGTCATTCATAATTTTTCAAATTCTATGTTATACAGTTACAGACATTAAGCAAGTACCGCATATCTTCCTAAACTTGTTCTAAATTTATCCTATTACCCATAAATCCATATAATCAAACACATTATTCACCACAGTTGATTTTTCCACATGCAATTCTTCGACTAAGACTTTGTTGTTTGATTCAGGTTATAAGACTTAAAGCGCATTATCTAGGGACATATATAAGCACAACAAGCTTCACAAAACACTCATACACTTCACCAATAAACACCAGCCAACTTATCGACCATATGAACCCTAGATTATTCGTAATGCATCAACTAAAGTTATCTAATTCAATTAAGCAGTTGTAAAACACTCCTAGGCATTATGTTAAGCTATAGAACTAACCTAATTAGACTATAATCTAACATATAAGAAATGCCCAAACTGAACCCTTAAACCCTAAATCGTTGTTCAAGCAATTTATCCACAGAAAAGCTACAAGAATTCAGGTGTGTGATTACAATGCATAATTGAGTTGTTATAACACTTAAAATCGATGTTTTCGTGAAAATCAAAATCTTGAATGTATGTGAGAAATTTTGGCGGTATTATGCAAACGTTCTGAATT
This sequence comes from Artemisia tridentata subsp. tridentata, assembly GCA_021014915.2. Lineage (NCBI taxonomy): Eukaryota > Viridiplantae > Streptophyta > Magnoliopsida > Asterales > Asteraceae > Artemisia > Artemisia tridentata. The sequence goes on along the minus strand of CP139501.1, from coordinate 18,851,538 downwards.
GTGTGAGTTTTAAAAACTGAGTTGGGTTTTATATAGGCCTAATTTTGAAGTTTTGACACTTTTAGTCCCTTAACCCGTTTTCCCATTCAAGCACAGTCCTCATGTGGTAAACTTTTGATAATAGACAACACCAGCCCTTAAGGTTTATTGTTGTTTCAACCTTGGTCCAAATGGTTGTAAACTTAAGTAATATTTCATTTCTCCCCCTTGAACTAACACATACTTTTAAAATTTTATCAAACTTTTAGTTCAAGAGATCACGAAAACGTTGTATGATGAAGATTTTGATAAAAGATGAAGATTTTGATAAGAGTGTGCAAAAATGATAAAAATTCTCCCCCTCAAAATATGTTCGTGATTAAAATTGATTAATTTTGAAATTACAAGAACATATTTTGATTCGTTTTGAATTTTGCACACTTAAAAAATGGTTCCTTTTTTTTTTTTTTTTTTTTTGACTTTCTTAATTATTTTTAAGAAAGTTGTTTAAATCCTCTGGAGTCAAACACTTCATACCAATTTGGTGAACTAATTCCACAAATCTTGCATGAGGCAAGGCTTTGGTGAATAAATCCGCCAATTGGTATTCTGTACCTACAAAATAAAGTTCAATAGTACCCTGTTTCACATGCTCCTTGATGAAATGGTATCGAAGTGCAATATGTTTGGACTTCGAATGTTGAACGGTGTTGCATGAAATGGCAATGGCACTCTGTGAGGTCCTCTTGTTTGATACACGGTTAAGGTGGTTAAACCTTGTGTCTTTGTGTATAAGATATATTGAGTTAATATGATTAAGTACGCGGAATTTACTTAACCACACTTAGAAGGTTATGTATGTTATGGAAATGGAAGAATTATATTTGTTACTTAACAATGAACAAAGAAAGTATTTCACTAAACGATTCAATATTATTCCAAATAATACGAGTGATCTTGTGTTTTTCACTAGGGTTACAAAACCTTGAATCTTATACTTCTAGATTTGTGATATGTTATTTTTTGTTTGTTCTATGTCTTAACAGATATTCACTTATATTCACTAGACTAAGATCTCTTTTATAGTTGCAAAAGATCTTTACAAATTGCTTAAAAGTCTATACCGACTTACTTGTTTAACTTATTCATATTGGTGTCAGTACATAAGATACAACATGTATCTATGTATACAACTTGTTAACTAAGCACATGGAGTAAGATATTATCTACCGTATATGTTTGACCAAAATACAATAAATATCTTTTCGATCTTATCCTATGAGTCACTGATCAGCAGTACCTTCAACTTGAACTAGCAGTACCTTGATGTACTAGCAGTACCTTGATCATGAACTAGCAGTACCTTGATGTACTAGCAGTACCTTGATGTACTAGCAGTACCTTTGACTTAGAGTAATTTCTAATACTCTAACTTCAGAATATTTAATTCCCAACAATCCTCCCCTAAACATGTGAATTAATTCAAACATGTTTTTTTTTCTGAATTAAATGAGGACTTGTGAAGATCTTTCAAACACTTCATGAATCTGAACTATTCTTCTATTCTGAACTCATCTGCTTTGTTCTTCTTTGACTTCAGCAATATCAAAACATTGTACCAAAAGATGGTGCAATTTCCTTGGATGGAGGAATTGTAAGAGGCAATGATTTCAACAAGTGAAATCATCTATCAGCATGCCTTTGCAAGTGATAAACAAACATAATGAACTGAAATTGAATCTTTCCTTCGTTTGATCTAGATAGAACTTTCTCCTTTAGAAATGCTTCATCCCTTCTAGATATTTGATCTGTTCTAATCATTTTCAACCTCTACATCATCATCTTGTATGCTCTTGTCTTTTCCTTTCATATATTGGTTTATTCTTCCTTTTCTGGGCAATTATTTCCTTCTCTGAGATTATAACCTCCCCTGAAGTAAATAACTTTAGTTTCCTCCCCTTGTTTGGAAGATCTCACTATGTACTAAAGAACTTCTCTTCATATCACCTGATCTATCAGTTTGAACTTGTTTTCAGACAATATTGTACATTGATGTAATATATTTATATATTTTTGAATCCAAAGAAATTGTAACGAATACAATTTCCCCGGGTCGTTCTCCCAACGAAGGTTTGACGGCGAATAAGTCGAATCGGAGTCGTGAATATGTGAAGTGAATTAGTGACGTGAAAGATTATTTTGGTGTTGATTATACTAAATTATTGAAAATTTAAAAGCAATATACGATGTCAAATAAAAGCACACAAAATTAATAAAAGAAATCAAATAATGCAAATCTCGGGCTAATCCCGAGATTTATAAAACTAATAGTGAATTTATACTAAAACGAAAAAGTAAAAACCTAAGGAACTAAAAATGTCACTAATCAAAACTAATTTTATAAAAGAAAATTAAAGAAAACAAAAAGTCAAAAAGTTTAGGGACTAAAGTTGTAAAAACTGAAACTATTTTAGAATTTATAAAAGACAAGGACCAGAATTGTAATATCTGAAACTTTAATAAATCTAAAAATGATTTAAGAACAAAGAGAGGGACCAAACGGAACTTTTCTGAAACTTAAATAAAACTGAAATCGATTTTAAAAGAAAGAAAGGGACTGATTTAGACTTAAATGAAACTAAGGGACTAATTTGCAAATAATGAAAGTAAAAATTAAAAAAAAATCGATTTTAACTAAAACAACCCAGGTTCGATCCCTGGCTAAAGCTGACTTCTTAAAACTAATTTAAATTTTTTTTTTCTTTTTACAAAACAACTACAAGCTAACAAACACTAATTTTATGAAAAGAACAAGCTTAAATGAAATTGAAAAAGCTGGAAAACAACTTATAAATCCACCAGACAAGTGTTGCACTATTTTTAGAAACAGTCCAAATAAGGTCAAAGTGAGACTCAATTAAGCAGTTTTAAATGAGCTGAAAATAGCCAACCAAAAGCTGAAACTAATAAACAGCTAGCTTGACTAGCTTTTGCCCCAATAACATCATACTTAACTCAAATAGATTTCAAGAAAACTGCTTATGAACATGAGCTAGTAACTGAAGAAAAGAGCATATATCTACCAGACAAGAACTTTGAGCTTAATTTGAGATAAGCTAATGAGTTCCAAAATGGAATTTTCTTTTTGATCTAACTCAACAAGCTAATAAGCTACTCAGAACACTAATCCAAACCAAATTCCAATCATTAACGAATCCTACAAGTGATCTAGAAGTTCATGCTTTTTCTGCTCTAACTGATTTTATTGACTGTAAACACTAATACTACTCTGACTTTTTAATTTCAAACTAACTTTGACCAAATCTAATTTTAAACCTCTGAATCTATTACTAGGTGTTTAGTGATTAGGTTTATGCACTGATTTCACAATCTCAAACACAAAATCCATGGAATCAATGAATCAGCAAACTCAGTTCACAAAAACACTAGCAGTTATGAGATTTTAAAGCTAATTTCGACTTTGATGTTATAACCTAGCTAAATTATGCAATTTATATCCTATACTAACCCTATATGAACTACTAATGCAGTCAAAACACAAATCTAACAACTATAATTCCTAATGATCAGTTAAACCAAACACCCCTGAACTATGCTGATAACACTATCAATCATAGATCTAAGACATTCAACACCACAACAATGATCAAACTTAGTCACTAATAACTCACTAACATCAAATCAATAGCAAACTTCCACAATTATCCACTAAGTATTAAAATCACAGATCCACTAATTAGATGCAGTCACACTTAGATTCAACAAAGCAACATACAAATGATCAAGCAAACTCACATATTACTATAACTATCTGAATTAACATCTAACAAGTAACAATTAAACAAATACTTAACTAATAACAGCAGATCTAACTATAAAATATTGAGTGGAAATGTAAATAAGCAAAGTCTTACAAACTAACTCTCCCTCAGCACCAATTGAGGGAGTTCACTGAGCTTGCCTGTCTTTAGACAGGCTAGAGGCTTCCCTTTCTCCTCCTAGACCATCACTCCCAACAGCAAACACCATTGAACATGAAACAGTTGACCATAGTTGACTGAATTGAACTTTTTAGATAATGATTTTGAAAAAAAACTTTTAACCACTAAACTAAACTAGAACAACTCATAAAAACCTGATTTGAACAAATTGAAGTAAATTTAAACAATATTTTTGTATTTTTTATTATTTTCTGATTTTTTATATATTTTTATAAGAGTAATGGTGAGAATGAAATGTAGGTTTATAGAAAACTTAAATGATATTTGAGAAAAGCTTATCAAAGACTGAAAACAGATTAAGAGATATAAAAAGCTGTAAACTAAATGAAGTAGACAATAAGCTAATAAGAATTTGAGAAAACTGAAAATTTTATTAAATCTAATGAAATTCAATACAACAACTAGTCTAAGTACATTATGAAAATAAAAGGGCAGAGTAACATTACACTAAAAACTACTCTCCTCAATGAGAGAAATGAGCTCTATATATAGACGTGAAGAGAGGTGAAGGTCTCAAATGCCAAGCTGGCGATCCGTGTGAGTTTTGTGTTTCTTTAGAGCTCATATACACCGTTTGATTATTTCCCAATCATTCTCTTTCAATTAACACCCTTGGATCACTGATTATGATGTGTTTCGCCCAATGAAATAATGCCACGTAGCCCATTCGTGCTTCTATAGCTCTGACACGCTCCTGACACCTTCTAAAAGCCAAGTAATTGTACGGAAATACCCTTAATTGTGGTAATTTTGTACTTGGGTGAATCTAGGGTTCATGTAAACTGGGTAAATGGGATTTGGGGGGCGGGAATATGTAAAGGGGGTGTGTGAGTTAGTTTATTTTTTTCTTTTTCTTTGACCGAAATGTTTGACCGAATGGTTTATTTAAGTGGGTATGGGTCGGGTAAGGGATTTGGGTTATGATAGTGGGTTGGATGGTATTAATTGATGGGTTTAATTGATGGGCTGGATTGTGTGGTTGGGCTTAGAGTGGATAATTGTTGGAACCGGATTTAATGTTTTAAAAGAGTTAAGGGTTTTAAATGTAGGGACTAAATGTGTAAGTTCTTGGATTTTCAAGGGACCTTTGCTGCCATATTTTTAAAGATGATCCAAGGGCCGAATTTTGACAACTTCTGATAGATGGAGGACTTGAGTTGACTTGTTGACCATAATTACTTCCCGGCATCGGCTAAAAATAACACTTCCATATCTCGTGCTCGTTTTTCCGGTTCTTTCTTGATTTTTGTCCTTTTCTTCGATATCCGTGCCTGCATATGTAATAACACAAAAACACAACATATTTGGCATTTTGGTCGGGTTTTTGGTCTTTTTGGGTCCGGTTTTGGTCAAATAAAGGTATGTGTTTAAGCACATACCAAATTCCCCCAGACTAAGCTATTGCAATGTCCTCATGCAATGTTATAAAAACACGTTTTCGAAACCGAAAATTTCTAATCTCTTTTTACTAACTTTGAGAAGTAGCAAAATTTTCAAAAGAGATCAAGAAATATTAAGTTCTAAAAACTCCCCGATTTTCCTCTTTATTCTATTTTTGTATTTTTCTCATTTTTTTCAAGTGACGGCTTTTGATGACAATCATTATCTATCGATAATTTTTAGGGTCATAGAGTAGAAACACAACTCATAGAGGAGTGACCATAAGGATAAAATTCATCGTCCTTGATTTTTCACATGCTCCCAAACTAAGCTTATAAACGAGATCACAACCTACTTAGAAATTAGATGCCAACACTACTCATAGAAGTTACTTGTGTAATAACCTCTCGCTCTCATCTTCTTATTTTTGTTTCTACTTATTTTTTTTTGTGAGAGGAATGAATTTCTCTATAAGCTTCTCATTTTCATAATTATTAGTCCGATAAAGATACCAAGTTTAAAACGCTAAGTAGTTTTCCATCTTCTTTCAAGAAAGTTTGCCTTAAAAATGAGGTCCAAATCAAGGTTATTACATATATCAAAGACTAAAGAACTCATACAAACATGTAGACATCAGTTGTGGAGAAACATCACGTGCACCTCATGTGCCCAATCTAGGGTCATTCACATGCACCTCACGTGCCAACAACTTGTCTAACACATTAAGCACAAAATCCATACATCTCAACATACATTTTTTTTTTTTTTTTTTTTTTTTTAACTCAAACTTTTCTTCACTCAATAACTTAATACCACGGGATTACCGGGTGTTTCCAAAACATCAAACATTCAATAGTAACCCTTAGAAGACGAACCTTCACGGTTTAAATCCAAGACCTTACCGCCTTTAGAAGTAAGGATCCAAGGTCCGATCTCAATCCGAAATCTAAGAGCACTTTACAACTTATTCACTCCAAACGGGACCTTGATGTGTACCCAATCTTTAGAGCAAAAATTCTTTTAAGAAGATGGAGAACTAAATTTCGTTCTAAACCTAAATATCTTTAATTATTTATACAATATATGGGGTGAAACAATTTTACGGGAGAAAAAGGCCACAAGTACCTACGACGAGCTCTAAAGAGAACCATTACTCCACGTTTGGCATCTAACTTCTAAATAAATTCTATCATTTCTCGCTCTTCGCTCATTTAAAAATCTCAAATAATGAAATTGGCGAATACTTAGCCGATAATCAGCCACGCATATATAAAGTCAGTTACAGAAACTTGCAAATTCTTGAAAAGAATTCGCGTTTTCTAGCTCCTTATGTAAAAGACTAGCGAAAGCTTTAAAACCATGCATGTATAAAGTCAAGTACGGGAACTTGCAAAAGAGCAGCTCCTTGTGTACAAGACTAGCACAAGCTTATATGATTATCATTGGTTAAGGGAACAAGCTAGGGCTCAACACGCCCGGTCAAGTCAAAATTTTATTCCTACTCTACCCAGCGGAAAGTCAACAAAAATGTCAAAACTTATTATATTTTTGCACAAAATTTTTAAAATTTTCTCATTTTTTGGACTTTTTGGAGGAAAAAACGGAGTTGCATGAGTAAACGGCAAAAATGCAAGGCAAAAATCGAATCGAAAGATCACCCCCCCCCCAGACTAGAACGAGACATTGTCCTCAATGTCTTAAAGGTACGGGTATCCCTACAAAAATCTAAGGCCGTTTATTAATTATGCCAAAAGATAAATGTAAAACGATAAGATTTTGGATATTGGATAAGCAGCGGATGATGAAACTCGAGTAGCGTGAAGGAAACTACGAGCACGAGAGTCTTCATCATCGGGCATTCCTGGACACAGCACAGAAAAACAACGAGACACAAGATATGGGAGAGGATCCCCTCCTCTTTATTAAGAAAATAGAAAGAAGATAGATGGATAAGCATGGGGTGCCTCCCATGAAGCGCTTGTTTTTGTTAACCGAGTCACATGAGCTTGACTCGACCCCGAATTTATTTGTCCATGGGGAAAGTTTGGAGATCCGGGACAACCATGGATGGTACGTCCCCTCCAAAATAGTGCTTCAACCTATGACCATTCACCTTAAAGTTTGGACCGTTATTTTGAGCTAACTCGACGGTTCCATATGGAAAAACTTGAGTGATGGTGAATGGCCCAGACCAGCGGGTTTTGAGTTTGCTCGAGAAAATCTTTAGCCGAGAATTGAAGAGGAGGACTTGATCACCAACATTGAAAATGCGGTTTTTAATCTTAGAGTCATGAATCCTCTTTGTTTTCTCTTTGTAGATCAAAGAATTTTCGTAGGCTTGATCCCGAAGCTCATTTAATTCATTAATTTGGAGCTTACGGTGATCACCCGCGGTCTTAAGGTCAAAATTGGCATGTTTCAAGGCCCAATATGCCTTATGCTCGAGCTCGATGGGCAGATGGCAGGCCTTTCCGTAAACCAGCTTGTAAGGAGTACACCCGATGGGTGTCTTGAAAGCGGTTCGGAAAGCCCATAAAGCATCATCCAATTTGTCGGCCCACGAGGCTCGATTTTCACCAACGGTTCTTTCAAGGATACGTTTCAATCCACGATTCGAAACCTCGACTTGTCCGCTTGTTTGCGGGTGATACGCGGTAGAAAGTCGGTGAGTGACACCATACTTGAGCATAACTTTTGCAAATTGATCATTGCAGAAGTGAGTACCGCGATCACTGATTATAGCACGAGGAGTTCCGAATCGGGAGAAGAGATTTTTCAAGAACTTAACAACCACTCGGGCGTCATTAGTGGGGAGCGCTTTAGCTTCAACCCATTTTGACAAGTAATCGACGGCCACGAGGATATACTTATTCCCTCGTGAAGACGGAAATGGCCCCATGAAATCGATGCCCCACACGTCAAAAATCTCACAGACTTGAATTGCATTTTGAGGCATTTCGTCTTTTTGCGAGATTTTTCCTTGACGTTGGCAAGAGTCACAAGACTTCACCAAGTCGTGGGCATCGCGGTAGATTGTCGGCCAATAGAATCCAGAATCAAAGATTTTTTTAGCGGTGTAGCTGGCACCATGATGTCCCCCCGTGGGTCCATTATGGCAAGCGTTGAGGATGTCAACGGCTTCTTGGCCATGCACACACCGTCTTATCACTTGATCGGCACATATCCGGAATAAGTAGGGGTCGTCCCAGAAATAATGTTTAACATCTTTGAAAAACTTCTTTTTCTGCTGGGACGACATCCCTTTCACCACAAAATTCTCCGCATGGTAATTTGCGTAGTCAGCAAACCATGGGGTACTCGGATCATTTTTTGAAGATATCTTCCCAAGTGTCTCGAGAGGAAATGTTTCGGTTATTTCTTTTTTCTCGAGATCACTTTGATGGGGATTTTCAAGTCTGGACAAATGATCAGCGGCTAGATTCTCTGCTCCTTTTTTATCACGAATGATAATGTCAAATTCCTGGAGCAGAAGAATCCACCGAAGTAATCTCGGTTTAGCATCTTGTTTTGCTAAGAGATACTTGAGAGCAGAATGGTCCGTATACACTATGCTTTTTGATAAGACAAGATACGGTCTAAATTTCTCAAAAGCGTAGAAAACGGCCAACAACTCTTTCTCAGTAGTAGTGTAATGAGATTGAGCATCGGTCATTGTCTTGGTAGCATAGTGTATCGGTTGGAAGTATTTGGACTTGCGTTGCCCCAGGACTGCACCGATAGCATAATCGCTTGCATCACACATTAGCTCAAAGGGCAAGTCCCAGTCGGGGGCAACCAAGATCGGTGCTTCAGTCAGCTTCTTTTTGAGAACCTCGAATGCTTCGATGCATTCGGGAGAGAAGATGAACAGAGCATCTTTTTCAAGAAGATGGGTCAGAGGCCGGGCGATTTTTGAGAAGTCTTGAATAAATCGTCTGTAGAAACCGGCATGACCAAGGAAACTTCGGATTCCTTTAACGGTTGTGGGATGAGGTAGCTTAGCGATAACATCGACTTTAGCTCGATCGACCTCAATCCCAGATTTGGAAATCTTATGGCCGAGGACTATGCCCTCTTTAACCATGAAATGGCACTTCTCCCAATTTAGAACGAGATTGGTGCTTTCACACCGTTCAAGCATTTTTTCTAAATGGGAGAGGCACGAGGAGAAAGAATTTCCATAAACCGAGAAGTCATCCATAAACACCCCATTGTCGTCTCGATCATATCATGGAATATGGCCATCATGCACCTTTGAAACGTGCCCGGAGCATTGCACAAGCCGAAAGGCATGCGTCGGTAGGCAAATGTTCCATAAGGACACGTGAAGGTGGTCTTTTCCTGATCTTGGGGATCAATTGGTATTTGAAAATACCCGGAAAAGCCATCGAGAAAACAATAGAACTCATTTCCCGCCAAACGCTCAAGCATTTGGTCCATAAATGGTAATGGGAAATGGTCTTTACGGGTAGCATCATTGAGTTTTCGGTAATCGATACACACTCTCCATCCGGTGACGAGACGTGTGGGAATTAACTCATTTTCGTCGTTTGTTATCACGGTCATTCCACCCTTTTTAGGCACACAGTGGACGGGACTAACCCATGAGCTATCCGAGATCGGATAAATCATCCCAGCGTCGAGGAGTTTAATAACTTCCTTTTTTATGACATCATGGATTTTTGGGTTAACCCGTCTCTGTTGCTGAACAGTGGGTTTGAAATTATCTTCTAATAAGATCTTATGGGTGCAGAATTTAGGGTCAATACCCTTTATATCAGAGATCTGCCAAGCAATGACACTTTTATGCTTTTTAAGCAATTCTAAGAGTTTTGTCTTCTCCTCATCTTTAAGAGCTTTTGAAATGATGACGGGAAATGTATCGGAATCTCCCAAGAAAGCATATTCAAGATGAGGAGGTAAATCCTTGAGCTCAAGCTCCGGAGGATTCTCAATAGACGGCTTAATTTCCTTAACGTCGGCCATTTTAAGGTCCATCGGAGGGGAAAAAGGGGTAGGGTCTTCGTTCAAAAGTTGTTCAAGCATAAGAATATCCCCCTCCGGATCATAATAAGAATCATCATCTTCCGGTGAAGAAGATGTGTCGGTAGCAAGAAACTCATTGACCTCTTCCAAAAAGAAATCACCTCCCTCAAACGGAGTGAGGGACGGGGAAGAGTCGGAGATGATCGGTGAAGAAATAGTAGACGGAGAAGAATCATCAATAGAGGTAGAAGAAGAATCCAAAGTGGGATTGCCACTAGCAAAACCGAGAATCTCTTGAGCATACTCCTCCGTAGTAACATCAATAATATCAATACGGTTGACGGACATGCAATTATCGTTGGAGGAGTATCTCGCGGTTTGATCCAAATCGAAAGTCACGGCTTCATTACCAACTCGCAAGGTAATCTCTTCATCATAAACATCAATCAACGCGCGCCCGGTTCTTAAGAATCCTCTCCCGAGAATGAGAGGAACTCGGGGATCGGCATCAAAATCGACAATCACAAAGTCTGCCGGAAAATGGAACTTTCCCACATTAACATAGACATCTTCGGCTATGCCAATTGGACGAGTGATTGATCGATCCGCAAGCTCGAGAGTCATCCGGGTCGGAGTGAGAGCGGGGAGAGATAATTTTTCCCAAACGGACTTAGGCATTAGGTTAATGCTAGCGCCAAGATCGGCCAAGGCGAAACATTGAACCATCCCCGGAAAATTGCACGGAATAAGGAACTTTCCGGGATCTCCAAGCTTTTCCGGAAGCTTTTTGAGGAGAACCGCGGAACATTGTTCATTTAACGGGGTTGTTTTTGCCATCTCAAACAATTTATCTTTGTTGCTCAGCAAATTCTTCACCATCGATGCAAATTTCGGCATTAAGAGAGCAGCATCCGCAAAGCTAATTTCGAAACTCATATCTTGAAAGATTTGATAGAATTTCTCCATCTGATGCGTATTCTTATCATGGTGCTTTTGTTCATCAAGTCGCGACGGATACGGAAGTTTTATCTTAACGGGAACCTCTTGTTCAAAATCAACTTTCCCTTTTCCTTTTGACGATTGGACAACCGGAGGTTGGATGTCTTCGGTCCTTCCATTATTAGTAGGAAGTGCCGTATCCGTTGTCACCTCGGTTTCACAGACGACTACCTTGGGAGGAAGAGAAGAAGAGGTAGTCGGAGCCGTAGGTCCATCATAAAAAACACCACTACGTGTTGTGATCGCTTTAACGTCTCCCCTCGGGTTTGCGATCGTGTTGCTTGGAAGAGAAGTAGTACCCGAGCCCGAGGGTCGATCATTTAAACGTTTCTTAATTTCACTCATTTCCTTAGTTAACAACTCTTGAGTTCTCATCATATTTTGATTTTGAAGCATTAATTGTCGAAGAATCTCATCCGAGGGTGGCGGATTTGGAACAACATTTTGATTTTGATTAAAATTTTGCCCTCGGTTGTTGTTATTGAAACCTTGATTATGAAAATTTCCTTGATTTTGATTCATATTTCCTTGATTAGCATTGAAATTTCCATAAAAATTCCCTTGATTTTGATTTCCTTGAAAACCCCGGTTTTGATGTTGAGTAAAACCATTGTTTTGAAAACCATTATTTGCACGATTTTGATTATTGTTGACTTGATTACGGTTTTGACCTTGATTTTGACTTTGATTATTGAATCCCGGTGGTGGTCCAAGTGAATTGTTTGAACGGTAGCTAAGGAGATTACGATCACCTTGGGGTTGGTAACCGTTACCACCCGAATTAGTAGCATACACATTCTCGTGTCCATAAGCCCCGGTGGCCGGACACTCAAAATAAGAATGAGGACCACCACATATTTCACAACCATGGTTAATAACATTGACTTGATTGGGTGTTTTCTCAATAACAAATGAATCGAATCTCTTATTAAGTGCGGCGAGAGCATTCATAACTTCTTCATTGTTCTTACTACTAGCACTAGATGTTTGAAGCTTGCTCCTTGAATTTCTCACACGGGCTTTGTTTTCAATTATTCCGATCGCCTCTCAAGTATTACGAGCCAATAAGTTTCCACCGGCCGCCGAATTGAGTGAATCTTAATCGGCAAGACTCAAACCATTATAAAAGGTATCGATTTGATGAAGCTCCGAAAAACCGTGGTTCGGACATTTCTCCAACAACTCTTTAAACCGATCCCAAGCCTCGCTGAACGATTCATCAAAGGCTTGTTGGAAACGTAAGATTTGAGCGCGGAGATTAGAAATCTTAGAAGGATGATAGAAATGGTTCACGAACTTTGAAGCTAGGTCACCCCAAGTATAGATCGAGTTCGGGGGTTCCTTCTCAAGCCAAGTTCGAGCCGCTCCCTTAAGGGAGAAAGGAAATAACTTCATCTTGATCGCATCATATGATACTTGGTTAAGCTTAATGGTCTCAACTATATCCGTGAAGTTCCTAATGTGAATGTGAGGATCTTCACTCTCGAACCCGTGGTAAGAGATACTAGTGATGAGGTTCAATAACCCGTGATTGATTTCAAATTGATTAGCAAGTATGTCGGGAATCACAATGGCCCTTCGCACACCATTAAATGGTGTTTGAAGTTGTTCCTCCATCGGACGGAGGTCGGGGCCCGGTTGTGCTCCTTGATTAGGCCCCACCGGAGGAGCTTGATCGTCGTGATTCATTTCCTCAACGTTTGGGAAATGAATACGGTGTGTGTGTCGGATTACCCTTTCGGGATTTGATAATGGAGAAATAAGATTTTGAGAAGATGAGCGGGTGTTCATACACCAAAAAGAAAACAAAAATAAAAATCAAAAATCTTTTTGTATTTTTGGTTGGGAATTATTTTTGGTTTTTTTAATATATTGAAAAACAAAAGACTTTATTTTCTTTTTGGTAACCGTTACGTTAACCGTAACCGTTTCCTTTAAAACTACGCGCAGCGTGGCGGGAAGGCAAAGGTAGCTCCGAAGATGCTTAAAAACCCGCCTTCTTCAGCTCGACAATTTAATGTCAAGCTTCCTTAAACCTTGTAATTAGGTTGTAGTAATAAAGTAATCCGATAACGATCAATTTCACGATTTGTTTTGTTGTAATTCGGAATGGTTTACAACCGCCCTCCTTCAACGGAAGACCGAGGATGTTTATTAAGATGTATTAATGAAAACACTTTAGGAAAAGTGTTTTATTTATTATATTTTTGTATTTTTATTTTTTTAAGAAAAACAATAACTTCCAAGGAAGGATCTTCAAATCACAAAAACAACGGACGAAATCGACGCACTCGTTTCAAGCCTTCCCCGGCAGCGGCGCCATTTAATTGATGTAATATATTTATATATTTTTGAATCCAAAGAAATTGTAACGAATACAATTTCCCCGGGTCGTTCTCCCAACGAAGGTTTGACGGCGAATAAGTCGAATCGGAGTCGTGAATATGTGAAGTGAATTAGTGACGTGAAAGATTATTTTGGTGTTGATTATACTAAATTATTGAAAATTTAAAAGCAATATACGATGTCAAATAAAAGCACACAAAATTAATAAAAGAAATCAAATAATGCAAATCTCGGGCTAATCCCGAGATTTATAAAACTAATAGTGAATTTATACTAAAACGAAAAAGTAAAAACCTAAGGAACTAAAAATGTCACTAATCAAAACTAATTTTATAAAAGAAAATTAAAGAAAACAAAAAGTCAAAAAGTTTAGGGACTAAAGTTGTAAAAACTGAAACTATTTTAGAATTTATAAAAGACAAGGACCAGAATTGTAATATCTGAAACTTTAATAAATCTAAAAATGATTTAGGAACAAAGAGAGGGACCAAACGGAACTTTTCTGAAACTTAAATAAAACCGAAATCGATTTTAAAAGAAAGAAAGGGACTGATTTAGACTTAAATGAAACTAAGGGACTAATTTGCAAATAATGAAAGTAAAAATTAAAAAAAAAATCGATTTTAACTAAAACAACCCAGGTTCGATCCCTGGCTAAAGCTGACTTCTTAAAACTAATTTAAATTTTTTTTTTCTTTTTGCAAAACAACTACAAGCTAACAAACACTAATTTTATGAAAAGAACAAGCTTAAATGAAATTGAAAAAGCTGGAAAACAACTTATAAATCCACCAGACAAGTGTTGCACTATTTTTAGAAACAGTCCAAATAAGGTCAAAGTGAGACTCAATTAAGCAGTTTTAAATGAGCTGAAAATAGCCAACCAAAAGCTGAAACTAATAAACAGCTAGCTTGACTAGCTTTTGCCCCAATAACATCATACTTAACTCAAATAGATTTCAAGAAAACTGCTTATGAACATGAGCTAGTAACTGAAGAAAAGAGCATATATCTAGCAGACAAGAACTTTGAGCTTAATTTGAGATAAGCTAATGAGTTCCAAAATGGAATTTTCTTTTTGATCTAACTCAACAAGCTAATAAGCTACTCAGAACACTAATCCAAACCAAATTCCAATCATTAAAGAATCCTACAAGTGATCTAGAAGTTCATGCTTTTTCTGCTCTAACTGATTTTATTGACTGTAAACACTAATACTACTCTGACTTTTTAATTTCAAACTAACTTTGACCAAATCTAATTTTAAACCTCTGAATCTATTACTAGGTGTTTAGTGATTAGGTTTATGCACTGATTTCACAATCTCAAACACAAAATCCATGGAATCAATGAATCAGCAAACTCAGTTCACAAAAACACTAGCAGTTATGAGATTTTAAAGCTAATTTCGACTTTGATGTTATAACCTAGCTAAATTATGCAATTTATATCCTATACTAACCCTATATGAACTACTAATGCAGTCAAAACACAAATCTAACAACTATAATTCCTAATGATCAGTTAAACCAAACACCCCTGAACTATGCTGATAACACTATCAATCATAGATCTAAGACATTCAACACCACAACAATGATCAAACTTAGTCACTAATAACTCACTAACATCAAATCAATAGCAAACTTCCACAATTATCCACTAAGTATTAAAATCACAGATCCACTAATTAGATGCAGTCACACTTAGATTCAACAAAGCAACATACAAATGATCAAGCAAACTCACATATTACTATAACTATCTGAATTAACATCTAACAAGTAACAATTAAACAAATACTTAACTAATAACAGCAGATCTAACTATAAAATATTGAGTGGAAATGTAAATAAGCAAAGTCTTACAAACTAACTCTCCCTCAGCACCAATTGAGGGAGTTCACTGAGCTTGCCTGTCTTTAGACAGGCTAGAGGCTTCCCTTTCTCCTCCTAGACCATCACTCCCAACAGCAAACACCATTGAACATGAAACAGTTGACCATAGTTGACTGAATTGAACTTTTTAGATAATGATTTTGAAAAAAAACTTTTAACCACTAAACTAAACTAGAACAACTCATAAAAACCTGATTTGAACAAATTGAAGTAAATTTAAACAATATTTTTGTATTTTTTTATTATTTTCTGATTTTTTATATATTTTTATAAGAGTAATGGTGAGAATGAAATGTAGGTTTATAGAAAACTTAAATGATATTTGAGAAAAGCTTATCAAAGACTGAAAACAGATTAAGAGATATAAAAAGCTGTAAACTAAATGAAGTAGACAATAAGCTAATAAGAATTTGAGAAAACTGAAAATTTTATTAAATCTAATGAAATTCAATACAACAACTAGTCTAAGTACATTATGAAAATAAAAGGGCAGAGTAACATTACACTAAAAACTACTCTCCTCAATGAGAGAAATGAGCTCTATATATAGACGTGAAGAGAGGTGAAGGTCTCAAATGCCAAGCTGGCGATCCGTGTGAGTTTTGTGTTTCTTTTGAGCTCATATACACCGTTTGATCATTTCCCAATCATTCTCTTTCAATTAACACCCTTGGATCACTGATTATGATGTGTTTCACCCAATGAAATAATGCCACGTAGCCCATTCGTGCTTCTATAGCTCTGACACGCTCCTGACACCTTCTAAAAGCCAAGTAATTGTACGGAAATACCCTTAATTGTGGTAATTTTGTACTTGGGTGAATCTAGGGTTCATGTAAACTGGGTAAATGGGATTTGGGGGGCGGGAATATGTAAAGGGGGTGTGTGAGTTAGTTTATTTTTTTCTTTTTCTTTGACCGAAATGTTTGACCGAATGGTTTATTTAAGTGGGTATGGGTCGGGTAAGGGATTTGGGTTATGATAGTGGGTTGGATGGTATTAATTGATGGGTTTAATTGATGGGCTGGATTGTGTGGTTGGGCTTAGAGTGGATAATTGTTGGAACCGGATTTAATGTTTTAAAAGAGTTAAGGGTTTTAAATGTAGGGACTAAATGTGTAAGTTCTTGGATTTTCAAGGGACCTTTGCTGCCATATTTTTAAAGATGATCCAAGGGCCGAATTTTGACAACTTCTGATAGATGGAGGACTTGAGTTGACTTGTTGACCATAATTACTTCCCGGCATCGGCTAAAAATAACACTTCCATATCTCGTGCTCGTTTTTCCGGTTCTTTCTTGATTTTTGTCCTTTTCTTCGATATCCGTGCCTGCATATGTAATAACACAAAAACACAACATATTTGGCATTTTGGTCGGGTTTTTGGTCTTTTTGGGTCCGGTTTTGGTCAAATAAAGGTATGTGTTTAAGCACATACCAAATTCCCCCAGACTAAGCTATTGCAATGTCCTCATGCAATGTTATAAAAACACGTTTTCGAAACCGAAAATTTCTAATCTCTTTTTACTAACTTTGAGAAGTAGCAAAATTTTCAAAAGAGATCAAGAAATATTAAGTTCTAAAAACTCCCCGATTTTCCTCTTTATTCTATTTTTGTATTTTTCTCATTTTTTTCAAGTGACGGCTTTTGATGACAATCATTATCTATCGATAATTTTTAGGGTCATAGAGTAGAAACACAACTCATAGAGGAGTGACCATAAGGATAAAATTCATCGTCCTTGATTTTTCACAAGCTCCCAAACTAAGCTTATAAACGAGATCACAACCTACTTAGAAATTAGATGCCAACACTACTCATAGAAGTTACTTGTGTAATAACCTCTCGCTCCCATCTTCTTATTTTTGTTTCTACTTATTTTATTTTTGTGAGAGGAATGAATTTCTCCATAAGCTTCTCATTTTCATAATTTTAGTCCGATAAAGATACCAAGTTTAAAACGCTAAGTAGTTTTCCATCTTCTTTCAAGAAAGTTTGCCTTAAAAATGAGGTCCAAATCAAGGTTATTACATATATCAAAGACTAAAGAACTCATACAAACATGTAGACATCAGTTGTGGAGAAACATCATGTGCACCTCATGTGCCCGATCTAGGGTCATTCACATGCACCTCACGTGCCAACAACTTGTCTAACACATTAAGCACAAAATCCATAAATCTCAACATACATTTTTTTTTTTTTTTTTTTTTTTTTTTTTAACTCAAACTTTTCTTCACTCAATAACTTAATACCACGGGATTACCGGGTGTTTCCAAAACATCAAACATTCAATAGTAACCCTTAGAAGACGAACCTTCACGGTTTAAATCCAAGACCTTACCGCCTTTAGAAGTAAGGATCCAAGGTCCGATCTCAATCCGAAATCTAAGAGCACTTTACAACTTATTCACTCCAAACGGGACCTTGATGTGTACCCAATCTTTAGAGCAAAAATTCTTTTAAGAAGATGGAGAACTAAATTTCGTTCTAAACCTAAATATCTTTAATTATTTATACAATATATGGGGTGAAACAATTTTACGGGAGAAAAAGGCCACAAGTACCTACGACGAGCTCTAAAGAGAACCATTACTCCATGTTTGGCATCTAACTTCTAAATAAATTCTATCATTTCTCGCTCTTCGCTCATTTAAAAATCTCAAATAATGAAATTGGCGAATACTTAGCCGATAATCAGCCACGCATATATAAAGTCAGTTACAGAAACTTGCAAATTCTTGAAAAGAATTCGCGTTTTCTAGCTCCTTATGTAAAAGACTAGCGAAAGCTTTAAAACCATGCATATATAAAGTCAAGTACGGGAACTTGCAAAAGAGCAGCTCCTTGTGTACAAGACTAGCACAAGCTTATATGATTATCATTGGTTAAGGGAACAAGCTAGGGCTCAACACGCCCGGTCAAGTCAAAATTTTATTCCTACTCTACCCAGCGGAAAGTCAACAAAAATGTCAAAACTTATTATATTTTTGCACAAAATTTTTAAAATTTTCTCATTTTTTGGACTTTTTGGAGGAAAAACGGAGTTGCATGAGTAAACGGCAAAAATGCAAGGCAAAAATCGAATCGAAAGATCACCCCCCCCCCCCAGACTAGAACGAGACATTGTCCTCAATGTCTTAAAGGTACGGGTATCCCTACAAAAATCTAAGGCCGTTTATTAATTATGCCAAAAGATAAATGTAAAACGATAAGATTTTGGATATTGGATAAGCAGCGGATGATGAAACTCGAGTAGCGTGAAGGAAACTACGAGCACGAGAGTCTTCATCATCGGGCATTCCTGGACACAGCACAGAAAAACAACGAGACACAAGATATGGGAGAGGATCCCCTCCTGTTTATTAAGAAAATAGAAAGAAGATAGATGGATAAGCATGGGGTGCCTCCCATGAAGCGCTTGTTTTTGATAACCGAGTCACATGAGCTTGACTCGACCCCGAATTTATTTGTCCATGGGGAAAGTTTGGAGATCCGGGACAACCATGGATGGTACGTCCCCTCCAAAATAGTGCTTCAACCTATGACCATTCACCTTAAAGTTTGGACCGTTATTTTGAGCTAACTCGACGGTTCCATATGGAAAAACTTGAGTGATGGTGAATGGCCCAGACCAGCGGGTTTTGAGTTTGCTCGAGAAAATCTTTAGCCGAGAATTGAAGAGGAGGACTTGATCACCAACATTGAAAATGCGGTTTTTAATCTTAGAGTCATGAATCCTCTTTGTTTTCTCTTTGTAGATCAAAGAATTTTCGTAGGCTTGATCCCGAAGCTCATTTAATTCATTAATTTGGAGCTTACGGTGATCACCCGCGGTCTTAAGGTCAAAATTGGCATGTTTCAAGGCCCAATATGCCTTATGCTCGAGCTCGATGGGCAGATGGCAGGCCTTTCCGTAAACCAGCTTGTAAGGAGTACACCCGATGGGTGTCTTGAAAGCGGTTCGGAAAGCCCATAAAGCATCATCCAATTTGTCGGCCCACGAGGCTCGATTTTCACCAACGGTTCTTTCAAGGATACGTTTCAATCCACGATTCGAAACCTCGACTTGTCCGCTTGTTTGCGGGTGATACGCGGTAGAAAGTCGGTGAGTGACACCATACTTGAGCATAACTTTTGCAAATTGATCATTGCAGAAGTAAGTACCGCGATCACTGATTATAGCACGAGGAGTTCCGAATCGGGAGAAGAGATTTTTCAAGAACTTAACAACCACTCGGGCGTCATTAGTGGGGAGCGCTTTAGCTTCAACCCATTTTGACAAGTAATCGACGGCCACGAGGATATACTTATTCCCTCGTGAAGACGGGAATGGCCCCATGAAATCGATGCCCCACACGTCAAAAATCTCACAGACTTGAATTGCATTTTGAGGCATTTCGTCTTTTTGCGAGATTTTTCCTTGACGTTGGCAAGAGTCACAAGACTTCACCAAGTCGTGGGCATCGCGGTAGATTGTCGGCCAATAGAATCCAGAATCAAAGATTTTTTTAGCGGTGTAGCTGGCACCATGATGTCCCCCCGTGGGTCCATTATGGCAAGCGTTGAGGATGTCAACGGCTTCTTGGCCATGCACACACCGTCTTATCACTTGATCGGCACATATCCGGAATAAGTAGGGGTCGTCCCAGAAATAATGTTTAACATCTTTGAAAAACTTCTTTTTCTGCTGGGACGACATCCCTTTCACCACAAAATTCTCCGCATGGTAATTTGCGTAGTCAGCAAACCATGGGGTACTCGGATCATTTTTTGAAGATATCTTCCCAAGTGTCTCGAGAGGAAATGTTTCGGTTATTTCTTTTTTCTCGAGATCACTTTGATGGGGATTTTCAAGTCTGGACAAATGATCAGCGGCTAGATTCTCTGCTCCTTTTTTATCACGAATGATAATGTCAAATTCCTGGAGCAGAAGAATCCACCGAAGTAATCTCGGTTTAGCATCTTGTTTTGCTAAGAGATACTTGAGAGCAGAATGGTCTGTATACACTATGCTTTTTGATAAGACAAGATACGGTCTAAATTTCTCAAAAGCGTAGAAAACGGCCAACAACTCTTTCTCAGTAGTAGTGTAATGAGATTGAGCATCGGTCATTGTCTTGGTAGCATAGTGTATCGGTTGGAAGTATTTGGACTTGCGTTGCCCCAGGACTGCACCGATAGCATAATCGCTTGCATCACACATTAGCTCAAAGGGCAAGTCCCAGTCGGGGGCAACCAAGATCGGTGCTTCAGTCAGCTTCTTTTTGAGAACCTCGAATGCTTCGATGCATTCGGGAGAGAAGATGAACAGAGCATCTTTTTCAAGAAGATGGGTCAGAGGCCGGGCAATTTTTGAGAAGTCTTGAATAAATCGTCTGTAGAAACCGGCATGACCAAGGAAACTTCGGATTCCTTTAACGGTTGTGGGATGAGGTAGCTTAGCGATAACATCGACTTTAGCTCGATCGACCTCAATCCCAGATTTGGAAATCTTATGGCCGAGGACTATGCCCTCTTTAACCATAAAATGGCACTTCTCCCAATTTAGAACGAGATTGGTGCTTTCACACCGTTCAAGCATTTTTTCTAAATGGGAGAGGCACGAGGAGAAAGAATTTCCATAAACCGAGAAGTCATCCATAAACACCTCCATTGTCGTCTCGATCATATCATGGAATATGGCCATCATGCACCTTTGAAACGTGCCCGGAGCATTGCACAAGCCGAAAGGCATGCGTCGGTAGGCAAATGTTCCATAAGGACACGTGAAGGTGGTCTTTTCCTGATCTTGGGGATCAATTGGTATTTGAAAATACCCGGAAAAGCCATCGAGAAAACAATAGAACTCATTTCCCGCCAAACGCTCAAGCATTTGGTCCATAAACGGTAATGGGAAATGGTCTTTACGGGTAGCATCATTGAGTTTTCGGTAATCGATACACACTCTCCATCCGGTGACGAGACGTGTGGGAATTAACTCATTTTCGTCGTTTGTTATCACGGTCATTCCACCCTTTTTAGGCACACAGTGGACGGGACTAACCCATGAGCTATCCGAGATCGGATAAATCATCCCAGCGTCGAGGAGTTTAATAACTTCCTTTTTTATGACATCATGGATTTTTGGGTTAACCCGTCTCTGTTGCTGAACAGTGGGTTTGAAATTATCTTCTAATAAGATCTTATGGGTGCAGAATTTAGGGTCAATACCCTTTATATCAGAGATCTGCCAAGCAATGACACTTTTATGCTTTTTAAGCAATTCTAAGAGTTTTGTCTTCTCCTCATCTTTAAGAGCTTTTGAAATGATGACGGGAAATGTATCGGAATCTCCCAAGAAAGCATATTCAAGATGAGGAGGTAAATCCTTGAGCTCAAGCTCCGGAGGATTCTCAATAGACGGCTTAATTTCCTTAACGTCGGCCATTTTAAGGTCCATCGGAGGGGAAAAAGGGGTAGGGTCTTCGTTCAAAAGTTGTTCAAGCATAAGAATATCCCCCTCCGGATCATAATAAGAATCATCATCTTCCGGTGAAGAAGATGTGTCGGTAGCAAGAAACTCATTGACCTCTTCCAAAAAGAAATCACCTCCCTCAAACGGAGTGAGGGACGGGGAAGAGTCGGAGATGATCGGTGAAGAAATAGTAGACGGAGAAGAATCATCAATAGAGGTAGAAGAAGAATCCAAAGTGGGATTGCCACTAGCAAAACCGAGAATCTCTTGAGCATACTCCTCCGTAGTAACATCAATAATATCAATACGGTTGACGGACATGCAATTATCGTTGGAGGAGTATCTCGCGGTTTGATCCAAATCGAAAGTCACGGCTTCATTACCAACTCGCAAGGTAATCTCTTCATCATAAACATCAATCAACGCGCGCCCGGTTCTTAAGAATCCTCTCCCGAGAATGAGAGGAACTCGGGGATCGGCATCAAAATCGACAATCACAAAGTCGGCCGGAAAATGGAACTTTCCCACATTAACATAGACATCTTCGGCTATGCCAATTGGACGAGTGATTGATCGATCCGCAAGCTCGAGAGTCATCCGGGTCGGAGTGAGAGCGGGGAGAGATAATTTTTCCCAAACGGACTTAGGCATTAGGTTAATGCTAGCGCCAAGATCGGCCAAGGCGAAACATTGAACCATCCCCGGAAAATTGCACGGAATAAGGAACTTTCCGGGATCTCCAAGCTTTTCCGGAAGCTTTTTGAGGAGAACCGCGGAACATTGTTCATTTAACGGGGTTGTTTTTGCCATCTCAAACAATTTATCTTTGTTGCTCAGCAAATTCTTCACCATCGATGCAAATTTCGGCATTAAGAGAGCAGCATCCGCAAAGCTAATTTCGAAACTCATATCTTGAAAGATTTGATAGAATTTCTCCATCTGATGCGTATTCTTATCATGGTGCTTTTGTTCATCAAGTCGCGACGGATACGGAAGTTTTATCTTAACGGGAACTCTTGTGCAAAATCAACTTTCCCTTTTCCTTTTGACGATTGGACAACCGGAGGTTGGATGTCTTCGGTCCTTCCGTTATTAGTAGGAAGTGCCGTATCCGTTGTCACCTCGGTTTCACGGGCGACTACCTTGGGAGGAAGAGAAGAAGAGGTAGTCGGAGCCGTAGGTCCATCATAAAAAACACCACTACGTGTTGTGATCGCTTTAACGTCTCCCCTCGGGTTTGCGATCGTGTTGCTTGGAAGAGAAGTAGTACCCGAGCCCGAGGGTCGATCATTTAAACGTTTCTTAATTTCACTCATTTCCTTAGTTAACAACTCTTGAGTTCTCATCATATTTTGATTTTGAAGCATTAATTGTCGAAGAATCTCATCCGAGGGTGGCGGATTTGGAACAACATTTTGATTTTGATTAAAATTTTGCCCTCGGTTGTTGTTATTGAAACCTTGATTATGAAAATTTCCTTGATTTTGATTCATATTTCCTTGATTAGCATTGAAATTTCCATAAAAATTCCCTTGATTTTGATTTCCTTGAAAACCCCGGTTTTGATGTTGATTAAAACCATTGTTTTGAAAACCATTATTTGCACGATTTTGATTATTGTTGACTTGATTACGGTTTTGACCTTGATTTTGACTTTGATTATTGAATCCCGGTGGTGGTCCAAGTGAATTGTTTGAACGGTAGCTAAGGAGATTACGATCACCTTGGGGTTGGTAACCGTTACCACCCGAATTAGTAGCATACACATTCTCGTGTCCATAAGCCCCGGTGGCCGGACACTCAAAATAAGAATGAGGACCACCACATATTTCACAACCATGGTTAATAACATTGACTTGATTGGGTGTTTTCTCAATAACAAATGAATCGAATCTCTTATTAAGTGCGGCGAGAGCATTCATAACTTCTTCATTGTTCTTACTACTAGCACTAGACGTTTGAAGCTTGCTCCTTGAATTTCTCACACGGGCTTTGTTTTCAATTATTCCGATCGCCTCTCGAGTATTACGAGCCAATAAGTTTCCACCGGCCGCCGAATTGAGTGAATCTTAATCGGCAAGACTCAAACCATTATAAAAGGTATCGATTTGATGAAGCTCCGAAAAACCGTGGTTCGGACATTTCTCCAACAACTCTTTAAACCGATCCCAAGCCTCGCTGAACGATTCATCAAAGGCTTGTTGGAAACGTAAGATTTGAGCGCGGAGATTAGAAATCTTAGAAGGATGATAGAAATGGTTCACGAACTTTGAAGCTAGGTCACCCCAAGTATAGATCGAGTTCGGGGGTTCCTTCTCAAGCCAAGTTCGAGCCGCTCCCTTAAGGGAGAAAGGAAATAACTTCATCTTGATCGCATCATATGATACTTGGTTAAGCTTAATGGTCTCAACTATATCCGTGAAGTTCCTAATGTGAATGTGAGGATCTTCACTCTCGAACCCGTGGTAAGAGATACTAGTGATGAGGTTCAATAACCCGTGATTGATTTCAAATTGATTAGCAAGTATGTCGGGAATCACAATGGCCCTTCGCACACCATTAAATGGTGTTTGAAGTTGTTCCTCCATCGGACGGAGGTCGGGGCCCGGTTGTGCTCCTTGATTAGGCCCCACCGGAGGAGCTTGATCGTCGTGATTCATTTCCTCAACGTTTGGGAAATGAATACGGGTGTGTGTGTCGGATTACCCTTTCGGGATTTGATAATGGAGAAATAAGATTTTGAGAAGATGAGCGGGTGTTCATACACCAAAAAGAAAACAAAAATAAAAATCAAAAATCTTTTTTGTATTTTTGGTTGGGAATTATTTTTGGTTTTTTTAATATATTGAAAAACAAAAGACTTTATTTTCTTTTTGGTAACCGTTACGTTAACCGTAACCGTTTCCTTTAAAACTACGCGCAGCGTGGCGGGAAGGCAAAGGTAGCTCCGAAGATGCTTAAAAACCCGCCTTCTTCAGCTCGACAATTTAATGTCAAGCTTCCTTAAACCTTGTAATTAGGTTGTAGTAATAAAGTAATCCGATAACGATCAATTTCACGATTTGTTTTGTTGTAATTCGGAATGGTTTACAACCGCCCTCCTTCAACGGAAGACCGAGGATGTTTATTAAGATGTATTAATGAAAACACTTTAGGAAAAGTGTTTTATTTATTATATTTTTGTATTTTTATTTTTTTAAGAAAAACAATAACTTCCAAGGAAGGATCTTCAAATCACAAAAACAACGGACGAAATCGACGCACTCGTTTCAAGCCTTCCCCGGCAGCGGCGCCATTTAATTGATGTAATATATTTATATATTTTTGAATCCAAAGAAATTGTAACGAATACAATTTCCCCGGGTCGTTCTCCCAACGAAGGTTTGACGGCGAATAAGTCGAATCGGAGTCGTGAATATGTGAAGTGAATTAGTGACGTGAAAGATTATTTTGGTGTTGATTATACTAAATTATTGAAAATTTAAAGGCAATATACGATGTCAAATAAAAGCACACAAAATTAATAAAAGAAATCAAATAATGCAAATCTCGGGCTAATCCCGAGATTTATAAAACTAATAGTGAATTTATACTAAAACGAAAAAGTAAAAACCTAAGGAACTAAAAATGTCACTAATCAAAACTAATTTTATAAAAGAAAATTAAAGAAAACAAAAAGTCAAAAAGTTTAGGGACTAAAGTTGTAAAAACTGAAACTATTTTAGAATTTATAAAAGACAAGGACCAGAATTGTAATATCTGAAACTTTAATAAATCTAAAAATGATTTAGGAACAAAGAGAGGGACCAAACGGAACTTTTCTGAAACTTAAATAAAACCGAAATCGATTTTAAAAGAAAGAAAGGGACTGATTTAGACTTAAATGAAACTAAGGGACTAATTTGCAAATAATGAAAGTAAAAATTAAAAAAAAAAAATCGATTTTAACTAAAACAACCCAGGTTCGATCCCTGGCTAAAGCTGACTTCTTAAAACTAATTTAATTTTTTTTTTCTTTTTGCAAAACAACTACAAGCTAACAAACACTAATTTTATGAAAAGAACAAGCTTAAATGAAATTGAAAAAGCTGGAAAACAACTTATAAATCCACCAGACAAGTGTTGCACTATTTTTAGAAACAGTCCAAATAAGGTCAAAGTGAGACTCAATTAAGCAGTTTTAAATGAGCTGAAAATAGCCAACCAAAAGCTGAAACTAATAAACAGCTAGCTTGACTAGCTTTTGCCCCAATAACATCATACTTAACTCAAATAGATTTCAAGAAAACTGCTTATGAACATGAGCTAGTAACTGAAGAAAAGAGCATATATCTAGCAGACAAGAACTTTGAGCTTAATTTGAGATAAGCTAATGAGTTCCAAAATGGAATTTTCTTTTTGATCTAACTCAACAAGCTAATAAGCTACTCAGAACACTAATCCAAACCAAATTCCAATCATTAAAGAATCCTACAAGTGATCTAGAAGTTCATGCTTTTTCTGCTCTAACTGATTTTATTGACTGTAAACACTAATACTACTCTGACTTTTTAATTTCAAACTAACTTTGACCAAATCTAATTTTAAACCTCTGAATCTATTACTAGGTGTTTAGTGATTAGGTTTATGCACTGATTTCACAATCTCAAACACAAAATCCATGGAATCAATGAATCAGCAAACTCAGTTCACAAAAACACTAGCAGTTATGAGATTTTAAAGCTAATTTCGACTTTGATGTTATAACCTAGCTAAATTATGCAATTTATATCCTATACTAACCCTATATGAACTACTAATGCAGTCAAAACACAAATCTAACAACTATAATTCCTAATGATCAGTTAAACCAAACACCCCTGAACTATGCTGATAACACTATCAATCATTGATCTAAGACATTCAACACCACAACAATGATCAAACTTAGTCACTAATAACTCACTAACATCAAATCAATAGCAAACTTCCACAATTATCCACTAAGTATTAAAATCACAGATCCACTAATTAGATGCAGTCACACTTAGATTCAACAAAGCAACATACAAATGATCAAACAAACTCACATATTACTATAACTATCTGAATTAACATCTAACAAGTAACAATTAAACAAATACTTAACTAATAACAGCAGATCTAACTATAAAATATTGAGTGGAAATGTAAATAAGCAAAGTCTTACAAACTAACTCTCCCTCAGCACCAATTAAGGGAGTTCACTGAGCTTGCCTGTCTTTAGACAGGCTAGAGGCTTCCCTTTCTCCTCCTAGACCATCACTCCCAACAGCAAACACCATTGAACATGAAACAGTTGACCATAGTTGACTGAATTGAACTTTTTAGATAATGATTTTGAAAAAAAACTTTTAACCACTAAACTAAACTAGAACAACTCATAAAAACCTGATTTGAACAAATTGAAGTAAATTTAAACAATATTTTTGTATTTTTTATTATTTTCTGATTTTTTATATATTTTTATAAGAGTAATGGTGAGAATGAAATGTAGGTTTATAGAAAACTTAAATGATATTTGAGAAAAGCTTATCAAAGACTGAAAACAGATTAAGAGATATAAAAAGCTGTAAACTAAATGAAGTAGACAATAAGCTAATAAGAATTTGAGAAAACTGAAAATTTTATTAAATCTAATGAAATTCAATACAACAACTAGTCTAAGTACATTATGAAAATAAAAGGGCAGAGTAACATTACACTAAAAACTACTCTCCTCAATGAGAGAAATGAGCTCTATATATAGACGTGAAGAGAGGTGAAGGTCTCAAATGCCAAGCTGGCGATCCGTGTGAGTTTTGTGTTTCTTTAGAGCTCATATACACCGTTTGATCATTTCCCAATCATTCTCTTTCAATTAACACCCTTGGATCACTGATTATGATGTGTTTCGCCCAATGAAATAATGCCACGTAGCCCATTCGTGCTTCTATAGCTCTGACATGCTCCTGACACCTTCTAAAAGCCAAGTAATTGTACGGAAATACCCTTAATTGTGGTAATTTTGTACTTGGGTGAATCTAGGGTTCATGTAAACTGGGTAAATGGGATTTGGGGGGCGGGAATATGTAAAGGGGGTGTGTGAGTTAGTTTATTTTTTTCTTTTTCTTTGACCGAAATGTTTGACCGAATGGTTTATTTAAGTGGGTATGGGTCGGGTAAGGGATTTGGGTTATGATAGTGGGTTGGATGGTATTAATTGATGGGCTGGATTGTGTGGTTGGGCTTAGAGTGGATAATTGTTGGAACCGGATTTAATGTTTTAAAAGAGTTAAGGGTTTTAAATGTAGGGACTAAATGTGTAAGTTCTTGGATTTTCAAGGGACCTTTGCTGCCATATTTTTAAAGATGATCCAAGGGCCGAATTTTGACAACTTCTGATAGATGGAGGACTTGAGTTAACTTGTTGACCATAATTACTTCCCGGCATCGGCTAAAAATAACACTTCCATATCTCGTGCTTGTTTTTCCGGTTCTTTCTTGATTTTTGTCCTTTTCTTCGATATCCGTGCCTGCATATGTAATAACACAAAAACACAACATATTTGGCATTTTGGTCGGGTTTTTGGTCTTTTTGGGTCCGGTTTTGGTCAAATAAAGGTATGTGTTTAAGCACATACCATACATGAAGCCATCAATTCCTTAAGAGTTTAAGTTTCTGTCCTCATCACTTCTAGGTGTGTTAACTCCTATGAGAGGTGAATCAGTGGACATTTTGATTCATAGTCCATCAATGAATGGTTTTTGTGAATCTCTTGAAAATCCTTTTAAGAAATCATTTAACTTAGTAGTATGTTCATGATTTTAGAATTGAAAAATCATACTACTTGTAACCATTTTGAAGAAATCAAGTGAATAACAGTCACCTAATCAAAATTTCGGTTTAAAATAACCTCTGGTTGTGTGAGAACCAATGTATTTCAGTTATCACTAACTGCCTGTGAAAAGATAAATCTATTCAAAAGATTTTCTTGACAGGGTTTCCAGCTCATAGTAATTGTTACCTCCAACACAAGTGTTAGATTCACTTTCACTAGCTGTTATTTCTATCAGATGTCCTTAGACTAACTCATTATACTTGAAAGTATAAAATGATAGAAAGTGAGTTATATCAGTTACTATCTGATCTACTAAGTTATCAATTCAATGTGAACTATCATAACTAGATTTCAAGAAAGAAGTTTTAAGGAGGTTAAATTCCTAAACTCAGTCCATCATAAATCTACTATGGTCAGCAATTTGATAAGAATTCTGTTGTTCCCATTTCACTTGAAATATCCTTTGTGTTCACATATTCATACCTGAAATAGTTAGTCTAAAACCAAAAGAACAATGTACAAAGTACTTGTCTTGCATTAGAATAATCATAAAACCAACTGTATGAATAACACAATTCAAATTTTGATATAGCAGTACCTTATAAATCCAGCAGTACTTTCAAAATTTTATGTACAAAAACACATCATATTGAAAATTTAAAGATTAAGCATTCCAATACTTGCTACCAAGTACTGAAACCTTGAAACATCAAAAGCTTTTGTTAGCAGATCTGCAAAATTATGCTCTGAAGCAATTTTAAGAACCTGAATTAATCTTTTCTCATTGCAGTCTCTTATAAAGTGATGTCTAATTTCAATGTGTTTTGTTTTAGAGTGTTGTACAGGATTTTTAATAATACAAATTGTACTACTATTATCAATATAAATAACAGTGTTTAAGAAATTGTACCCATAATCAAGAAGTTGGTTTTGAAGCCATAGAACTTGACTAGAGCAACTTGCAGCAGCTATATATTCAGCTTCAGTTGTTGAATTTGCCACACTTGTTTGCTTCTTACACTGCCATGAGACAAGTCTACACCCAAGGAATTGACATCCTCCAGTTGTTGACTTTCTGTCTAAGCTAGCACCAGCATAATCACTATCCGAATATGCTACCAAGTCAAAAGGAGATTCTCTAGAATACCATATACCCAACCTTGGTTGACCTTTGAGATATCTAAAAATTCTCTTGACTGCAGTTAAATGAGAAACCTTTGGAGTAACTTGAAATCTTGCACATACACAAACAGGAAACATGATATCAGGTCTAGATGATGTAAGATACGTCAAGGAGCCTATCATAGATCTGTAACTGTGTACATCTACATTTTCTCCATCTTCATCTTTCAGAAGGTGCTTCTCTGGGTCCATTGGTGTGCTTGCAATTTTTGAATCAGCAAATTGAAATTTTCTAAGTATCTCTGCAACATATTTGTCTTGACTAATAAATATGCCTTCAGATGATTGCTTAACTTGCAAACCCAAAAAGAATGTAAGTTCTCCTATAGAACTCATCTGAAACTTATCTTTCATAAGCTTCTCAAATTCTAAACACATTTCCTTCCTTGTAGATCCAAAGATAATGTCATCCACATACACCTGCACTAACAGAAGATCCTTCTTGTGCTGTTTGATGAAAAGTGTCTGATCAATCTTCCCTCTTTGAAATCCATTTTCTAATAAGTAGGAAGCAAGTGTTGCATACCAAGCTCTTGGTGCCTGATGAAGGCCATAGAGAGCTTTCACTACTCTGTACACTTTGTTTGGTTGTAATGGATCAATGAAACCAGGAGGTTGTGAAACATACACCTCTCTTCTAATTTCACCATATAAAAATGCACTTTTGACATCCATTTGATAGACTGTGAAGCCGAAAAATGAAGCATAAGCTAGAAACAGCCTAATTGCCTCAATCCTTGCTACTAGAGCATAAACTTCATCATAATCTATTCCTTCTTCTTGTGTGTACCCTTGTGCTACTAGTCTAGCCTTATTCTTGATCACAATTCCTCTTTCATCCCTTTTGTTCTTAAAAACCCATCTAGTGCCAATTACCTTTTCATTCCTAGGTAAATCTGCTAGCACCCAAACCTTTTGAATCTTGAACTGAAGAAGCTCTTCTTGCATAGCCTCTACCCAGCTTGAATCATCTAGGGCTGTAAGAATATTCTTTGGTTCCTTTTGAGAGAGAAAACATACAAATAAACATGAGTTTGAACGTTCATGTTGTTTTGAAGCATAAAGGGCATCAAGAATCCCTTTTTGGTCTGAAGAAACCAATTGTCTTCTTGTCTTCACACCAGATTGTATATCTCCAATCACATTATCCAGGGAGTGAACTTTGTGAATCCTTGTGTGTGGTGTTGTAGGAACATGATAAGATGGTGTAAGATTAGTCACATCCACTTCATCTTCTTGGAACTCTGCATCTTTTGAGTGTGAAGGACCAGCAGGACCTTTAGCTGAACTAACAGTTCCTTCAAATAAACTACCAGTACCTTGAGAAGTACTAACAGTACCTTGCTCTGACTCAGCAGTACCATCAATATTTAACATATTGAGTTGTTCCTCTGTTCCAACATCTCTTCTTTGAGCCTCAACATCTTCTTTTGCTTTACCAGAAGAAGATTCATCATTGTTTGAAGCTAAATCCACACTGGTACTTGACCACAATGGCATAATGACATCAGTTTGATCTTTATCTAACTCCACCTCATTTGTTGCTTGTGAACCTGAAAAATTATTAGTTTCTGCAACAACAGGTAAATAATTCATAGAGTTTGTTAGATAATCAAGATCAAATATCCATTTGGGTCCTTGACCTACTACATTGGATTTGTTTTCCTGAAACTCCACATGTAGTTCTTCTTGAACTTTCTCAGTTCTTAAGTTGTAAACTCTAAAAGCTTTGCTAACAAGAGAATATCCAACTAAGAAACCTTCATCTGCTTTACCATCGAATTTTCCTAAATGGTCTAAGGTATTGAGAATGGTCACATGACATCCAAAAGGTATAAGAAATCCTATTGCAGGAGTTCTACCATTAAAGAGTTCATATGATGTCTTATTGTGAGGCTGCACAACTAAAACTCTATTTTGAACATAGCAAGCAGTGTTAATTGCCTCTGCCCAAAAGATTATAGGTAGCTTGGAATCAGCTAACATTGTTCTAGCAGCTTCAATTAGTGTTCTATTCTTTCTTTCAACCACTCCATTCTGTTGTGGTGTTCTAGCAACACTATATTCTCTCCTAATACCTTTTTCTTTGCAGAAATCATCCATAACTCTATTTCTAAACTCTGTCCCATTATCACTCCTAATGACTTTTACTTTCTTGCTTACTTGGTTTTCTATCAGTGTAATGAATTCCTTAAGGATGCTTGATGTCTCATCCTTAGAGGCTAAAAAGAAAACCATGTAAATCTGCTATAGTCATCAGTTATAACAAGACAATATTTTTTATGTTGTATACTCCTTACTGAAACTGGTCCAAATAAGTCCATATGCAGCATAAACAATGACTGATTGATAGAGTTAAAAATTTTGGGCTTACAAGTGGCTTTGTGTTGTTTGCCTTTTAGACAAGCAATGCATGTTTGATCATTTTCAAATCTTTTGTGAGGTAAACCTCTTACCAAACCATTCTTAACAATTTTATTTATGGTTTTAAAGTTAATATGACCAAGCCTTCTATGCCATAACATTGATTCATCCAATGTGGCCTTTGATACAAGACAAGTTAAATCCTTTTTAGGAATGATGTTCTTCATATCAACACTATACATGTTGGCCTTTCTAGGAATTCTAAGAAGTACTTGATTTTCATCAGGCATCTTAAAATCCTTAGATAGAACAAGACATTCAGTGTCAGTAAAAAGGACATTATTCTTTTTGTCACACATTTTTGAAACACTAAAAAGATTATACTTTAACTCTTGTACATAGTACACATTTTCAAAATCTAAATTTCCGGTTTTAATAGTACCTTTACCAGAAATTTTGCCACAAAAACCACCTCCAAAGGTAACATATCCTCCATTGAATTCTTGAAAGTCTGAAAGATAAGACTTGTTGCCTGTCATGTGATTGGAACATCCACTATCTGAGTATCCTTGATCTTGATGATCAATAGAATGTTCCTGCACACAAATAAGAGTGTTAGTTTTCTTTGGGGATCCAAGCCATTACTAACTTGGATCTGCCTCTTGCATCAATGTAATTTAATCTTTTAAGGACTGTTGATGCAACATTGGATTTTTGAATCCAACATGCTGAGGCCTTAACAGCATTTGCCCTATTACCCTTAGCAGCAGAGTAAGTAACATGCTTAGCAGAGTCTGCTAACTTTGAAGTCACACCCTTTGGTCTCCAAATTTGTTTGTGAACCACTGCTTTTGTTTGAATGGGTCTTAGAACAGTTTTAGATGCATGTATGAAAGTTGTTTTTGCATCCTTAGCTGTTGATTTTGGGTTAACAGTCATCAAAGGTCTAACAGTACCTTTAGATTTACCAGTACCTTTAATTTGAACTGGCAGTACTTTGTTAACAGGACCTTTTTGTCTGTCAGGACCTTTGAGTCCAGACTTGTTTGAGACTGTTATGGGTTTAGTTCTATGAGTATTAGAGTGAAAGAGAGTTTGAGGAGTTTGCCTTTTGTGATTCACTCTATGGTTTTCATACCCAGTAACCCTTTGGTTGCAGAAAGCTGCAAGATGGTCAAAACTACCACATGTATAACAAGCTTTATTGTAAAATGCAAAGTCATCACCTAATTGGTTAGACTTGAGGTTGTTCCAATTCCTTTGGTTACCTCTGGGCTTGTTTGTAGTTCTATATTGTTCACAAAATCTAACTGGTTTCCTAACAGTCTTAACATTTGACTTAGGCCTGTTAGTGTTGTGATTGACTATCTTAGGAATACTTGTTCCTACTTTCTTAACCAAGACAGGTTTAGACATAACCTGTTCTTCTTCACTATCACTATCAGTTGTGCAATCTTCAACAACTATAGCATCTCCTTTCTTAACAAAGGACACCTTGTCCTGATAAGATAAATTTTTATCTAAACTTTTACTTACCTTTTCTATCTTAGGAGATTTAGTGACCTTAGAACCATATTCCATGATTGGTTCTTGAAACTCAGGTAACCCTGTGTGAGCTAAATCAATACCTGGAGGTGAATGAACACCTCTGTATGGTGGGGGTACAGACTTAAATCCAACACCAGAATTAACTTTATCAATAACTTGGGCTTCCCAAAGTCTATTGAATTTTTCTAAGGAATGTGCTAAAACATCCACAGAAACCTTTACATTTTCTCTTTCATTTTTGTGTTTAGCTAATGAATCATTCAACTCAACAATACACTCATCTCTGATCTTAATGTCATTTTTTAGTATATTGATGTCATCAGCAAAATGAATTTCATTATTTTTAAAATGTAAGACTTGTTTTTCTAAAACACCTAGACCTCTTTTGTGATTAGCCAAATTAAACAAAGAATCAAGTAGCTCTTGTTTATGAGCTTCAAATCTCTTATTAAGGTCTTCATAAGCTTTAAGATTAGGACATGATTCAGTACAAGATGTAATATTGTTTACCTCTGAATCAGAATGAGCCATTAGAGCAAATTCATTGGCCAAAAGAGCAGCATTTGGTGGTGCATCCTCTTCAATAGCCATAGAGCTCCAATCATAACCAATACCATCAATAGCCAACATAGCCTTTGGCTCTTCAACAGTAACTTCCTTTCTCCTATCTTGCTTATACCATGTGTTTCTATTCTCCTGCTTTCTTGGGCTTCTACACTCCTTAGCAAAGTGTCCTAACCTATGACAGTTGAAACACTCTACTTTCTTCTTATCAAACCCAGCAGTGTCATTACCATTTATGGTAATCTGCTTCCCAGTTCTTTGCCAATACTTCTTAGCCCTCATGCTAAGCAAAGCAACCTGCCATTTAATATCCATAGCTTCCAAATCATCACCATCTACCTGTTCAAGGTCTTCATGGTTGAGAGGAGAGCCATTAGATTGACTGGTAATAAAGGCATAGAATGTTGAATCTCCAAGACCAGCAACATCCTTGTGAGAACTTGTAGAAGGAGCACTTTCACCTTCATCTACCTCTTCACTCTTACCAATACTAGGAGATGACAAAAGTGCTACGTTCCCAGAACTAGTACCATAAATTCCAGACTTTCTAAGACTTTGTTCAACAATTTTGAAGTTGTTGTACAAATCATTGAGCTTCATTGTTTCAATGTCTGGTTTGTTCATCCAGACAATGACATGAGTGTGGAACTCATCAGGTAGACTTCTTAAAAACTTCATGTTGAGATCTTCCTTCTCTGTCTCAACACCCAACACAGCTAACTGACTGACAAGCTTATGTAATCTAGAGAATAGCTTATCAAGAGACTCATTACTAAAAGCAGTGAAGTTTTCAAATTGTTGCTTTAGTAGTGTCTTCTGTGTCTTTTTGGTAGTTTCATTACCACCAAAATATGCACAAATCTCTTCAAAAAGAGTTTTTGCATCAAGATACTTGTTAAATGATAGCATCTGCTCACCAGGAATGGTCATAAGCAGCAAATTTCTTGCTTTCTGATCATTTCTCTTCAGTATCTTCTCTTCATTTGACACTGGTCCAGTATTTCTTTTCCTACTTGTTTTACCTTCTAGGACAACCTCTGAGTAGCTTGGTGAAAAAGAATCACCATATATAATTATATCCCAAAGAGTATAATCTTGGACCATGAAATATTGCTCAATTCTCATCCTCCATAGCTCAAACTCATTGGGTTTGATCATGGGCAACTTTGCAGCAACATTTGTTTGAACATCCTGAGCTTCCATTTCTGTTTCTTCTAAATCAAATATATCAACCTCTAGCTCTGATACCAACTGTGAGGTCCTCTTGTTTGATACACGGTTAAGGTGGTTAAACCTTGTGTCTTTGTGTATAAGATATATTGAGTTAATATGATTAAGTACGCGGAATTTACTTAACCACACTTAGAAGGTTATGTATGTTATGGAAATGGAAGAATTATATTTGTTACTTAACAATGAACAAAGAAAGTATTTCACTAAACGATTCAATATTATTCCAAATAATACGAGTGATCTTGTGTTTTTCACTAGGGTTACAAAACCTTGAATCTTATACTTCTAGATTTGTGATATGTTATTTTTTGTTTGTTCTATGTCTTAACAGATATTCACTTATATTCACTAGACTAAGATCTCTTTTATAGTTGCAAAAGATCTTTACAAATTGCTTAAAAGTCTTGACCGACTTACTTGTTTAACTTATTCATATTGGTGTCAGTACATAAGATACAACATGTATCTATGTATACAACTTGTTAACTAAGCACATGGAGTAAGATATTATCTACCGTATATGTTTGACCAAAATACAATAAATATCTTTTCGATCTTATCCTATGAGTCACTGATCAGCAGTACCTTCAACTTGAACTAGCAGTACCTTGATGTACTAGCAGTACCTTGATCATGAACTAGCAGTACCTTGATGTACTAGCAGTACCTTGATGTACTAGCAGTACCTTTGACTTAGAGTAATTTCTAATACTCTAACTTCAGAATATTTAATTCCCAACACACTCTTAGAGTCGCAGTACATGGGAATCTTGTTGAAGACGTAACCGTAGTCCATCAGTTGTGATCGCATCCAAATGACTTGAGCACAACATGCTGACATGGCTACATATTCAGATTCTGTTGACGATAATGAGGTACAATCTTGCTTCTTTGACTGCCAAGACACAAGTTTGTCTCCAAGAAACTGCACTCCTCCAGACGTACTTTTATGTGTATCTAAGCATCCTGCATGATCAGCATCTGAAAAAGCAATTAGTTCAAAGCCAGAATCCTTCAGATACCAGATCCCCAAATGAATGGTTCCCTTTATGTATCGAAGGATTCTTTTAACCTCAGAGAGGTGTCTTTCAGTAGGTCGAGACTGATAGCGGGAGCAAAGATATGTTACAAATACAATATTTGGTCTGCTGGCTGTTAGATACATGAGTGACCCAATCATACTTCGGTATTTTGTAGGGTCAATTAGTGTCCCATGTAAATCAGCATCCAGCTAGGGGTGTACGTTCGGGCGGTTTACGATTTAGTAGGGTTAATCGGTTTGGGTTATTCGGTTTTTAAAAATATTTTTGACCAACCAATACCCAAACCAAATTAATCAAAACCAAACCAAACCAGCCAAATAAATAATCGGGTTATTTGGGTCGGTTCTCCATAAAACCAAATAAGAGAATGATCTATAAAAGGTAATTGTCCTTAACATTATTAAAACTTAATAAAACATCCACACCAAGGTTGCAACAAATGTAGTAAAATAATAACAATAAACTGATTATTGATTAATATCAAGTCATCAGTACATCATATAAAGTTATATGCCTAAAAAGTGGATAGTTACGAGTATCAACATACACATGAAAGAAAAATAACGCACTTCTTTAAATTGAGGATGAATGTTAGACTTGAAGTGATCTACTAATATTCCATCAAAAACCCAATTATCATTTAAGTTTAAAAAAAAGGTATGAACATCAGTATACTTAAGTGCTCTACTATGGCAAGAACAATTTCATACTATATTGGCAAGACTTTGGCAAGAACAATTTCATACTATATTGGCAAGTAGCGGAATAACAAAACTTTGATTGAATTGACATAATAAAATAATAATAATAATAATAATAATAATAATAATAATAATAATAATAATAATAATAATAATAATAATAATAATAATAATAATAATAATAATAATAATAATAATAATAATAATAATAATAATAATAATAATAATAATAAATAATTAAAAAAAAATGATAAACTACATAGTACAAATAATACACTACACATATGAGACCATTACGTAGGGGAAGAAATTGGTTGACAATTAATAAGTGCGTGATTTTGGCTATGACAGAATCACCTTCAAAGATTAAAGCTGGAATTTTAAGTTACCTAGAAAATTTCTCACGTTCCAAATATTTGATTGAAGGTTTCTATGTTATGAAAGTATAATTTATATAAATAGATTAAACGCTCCTTTGTTACAGTTCGGGTATTCGAGTGGAAACCGAATAGGAAATCTTGAACCCAAAGCCGAACCATAAACCGTATATTATTTCGGGTGCGCCCAAAAATCCGAACCAAACCCAAATAAGCCAAATCCATTTCACCCAATGTCATTTGGATCGGTCGGTTTTTTGGTTCAAACCGTTTAATGAACACCCCTACATCCAGCTTTGGAGATGATGCAGACATAGGAGTATTATATGTGTCACAACTTGTCATGCCATGTTTCTTTAAAATCTCTAGAGCATATTTGGACTGGTTTAGAAAAATTCCACGGGGGGATTGATGAACTTGCAGTCCTAAAAAGAACGTAAGTTCACCCATCATAGACATCTCAAAATTTTGTTTCATTAGTTTAGCAAAAGCATTTGAGTACTTTTTATGTGTTGAACCAAAAATGATATCATCAACATAAATTTAAACAATTAAGATGTCCTCCCCGTGTTTTTGTATAAACAGTGTAGGATCAACAAAATCATTGGTAAAATGATTTTCAATTAGAAATGCAGACTGTTTATTGTACCATGCCCTCGGGGCTTGTTTAAGGCCATAGAGGGCTTTCTTGAGCCTGTACACATGGTTTGGATGTTCTGGATCGATGAAGCCCTCTGTTTGTGTGACATACACTTCTTCACGGAGTTGCCCATTCAGGAATGCAGTCTTCCCATCCATTTGATAAAGGGTGATGTTCTTGTGGGCAGCATACGCCAGAAACATGCGAACAACTTCAAGTCTAGCCACTGGTGCAAAGGATTCTTCAAAGTCGATACCTACTTCTTAGCTGAAACCTTTGGCAACCTGACGAGAATTGTTACGAATAACCGTTCCATCAGCATCCAATTTGTTTTTCCAAATCCATTTGAGGCCGACAACGTAGACTCCATTAGGTCTTTCTACCAATTCCAAAACTTCAAGACGTTTGAGTTGATCAAGTTCTTCTTGCATTGATTCGATCCAATTGTCATAAGTTAAGGCATCTTTAATATTCTTTGGTTCTGCTTGACAGAAGTAAGTGCATCAATGCATGTTTCACCATCTGTGTGAAGTCTTGTCCGTGTCATGACTGGATTGTTCGGATTACCATTCACATTCACTAAAGGATGATCTCTTGTCTATTTGTGGTTAGAAGGGTAATGTTGAAAGTTGTTGTGCATATTAGACGGATCCAAGTTGCTCGTTGACGACTCAGCAGTATCGGGAATGGTTGGAGCCGGAGAAAATGGATTAAAGAATGCATTTCCGTCATAATTTTCAGGTGTGGGTACTTCTTGATGTGGGAGATCATCAGCTGCATTCTCAGTATTGGAAGCAGTTTGTTCTTCTGTTGAGGGTGATTCATTTGGAGGTGCATCGGCAGCAACTGTTGTTGTAGTAGCAGGTGTATCAGGTACTGGAATATGATCAAGTTGTGCAGCGGAACTTGTAGATACATCTGGTGCACGACTAGCAAAAGAATCATCGAACAGTGGAGCAAACAATGTTTCCAAGTCCTTACGGTTAAGAAAGAGTGGTGCAGCTAATTGATCGGGAAAATGCAGACGGTTAGTAGCGGGTCCTAAGCTATTTTGCTCAGAAGCCATATCTGTTAGCTCATCAAAATTAGCGTGTATTGTCTCTTGAATTTCTCTAGTGCGACGGTTCCTGATACGAAAACCTTTAGAATTCTCACAGTATCTAACAAAAATTCCAATGTCAGCTTTGGTTTTTAGTTTTCCAAGGTCATCACGATCATTATTTGGGTAACAGAGGGCCCCAAATACATGAAAGTAATTTATGTACGGTTTACGGTTGTGGACAAGCTCATATGGAGTCTTATGATGCCTTTTGGTGATCATGCAACGGTTTTGTGTGTAACAAGCAGTGGAGACAGCTTCAGCCCATAGATAATCAGGTAATTGAGCGTTGATCAACATCGTCCTTGCAGCTTCTACTAACATCCTGTTGCGTCTTTCGACAACCCCATTCTGTTCAAGACTGCGTGCAATAGATGTCTGGTGTTCAATTCTCACTTTCTCAAAGTAATCACAAAGGGTTTGATTCTTGAATTCGGTTCCATTATCTGTTCTGACTTTTCTAACTGTATTACGGAGCTGAACCTGAATTTTGGTGAGAAAGGTGATGATCATAGAAGGAGCTTGATCTTTGGTTCGTAGAAAGTAGACCCAAGTCCATCTTGAAAAATCATCGACGATTAGCAATATGTAGCGTTTCCCGTTGATTGTTTGAACACGCATTGGTCCACATAGATCCATATGAAGAAGTTGTAGAACATGATCAATACTGTGCTCGGTTTTAGGAGGAAAATGAGCACGAGTACTTTTCCCTTGTTCACATGTTGGACATAGATGATCTTTGGCATACCGAAACCTTGGAAGACCGTCGACTAGTTTATGGCGAGCAAGTTCCGTCATGGTCTTGAAATTCAAGTGAGACAATCGTTTGTGCCATAGCCAGGATTTTGTAGAGTGTGCTTTGGAGAGTAAACATATGGGAGAAGAATCGGTCATGTCAGATATAAAAATGGTGTAAAGACTCGTTCCGCGTTTGCCTGTCATGAGATTATTACCTTGTAAATCACGAATGAAGCAGGTTTTCTCCCTAAATGCAACTTCCAAATCACCGTCACAAAATTGCCCTACTGAAAAAAGGTTGTGTACAAGGCCCTCGACATAATATACACAGCTAATCTCGATGTTTCCGTTGACATAGTCTCCATAGCCCATGATAGCGGCAAAGTGATCATTCCCGAATCTGACAGTTCCTATGAACTTTGCAACAAAGTTTACTAGAAGTTTGAGGTTGCCTGTCATATGTCGGGAACATCCGCTATCAACAATCTAGAGGACGATTTGAATCACCTGCATCACAAGAAGATAACGCAGATGGAGATTTGGTAACGGTGGAACCCGTTGGGTTAGTAGCACAGTTATTAAGCACTTTAGGTAACCAAGTAAAACTAGGTTTCCTCTGTAGCTAGCGTTACCATGTCTAACTAGATTCAGCTTTCTTCTTAGTGAATGCACTAGGTGATTGGATTGTTTTAGGAGCAACTATGGTGTTGTCTACTGTTGTTCCCTTAACACGATTAGAGATAACTAGAAAGTTAATCTAATCGTGTT
Source organism: Artemisia tridentata subsp. tridentata (assembly GCA_021014915.2). Classification (NCBI taxonomy): domain Eukaryota; kingdom Viridiplantae; phylum Streptophyta; class Magnoliopsida; order Asterales; family Asteraceae; genus Artemisia; species Artemisia tridentata. The sequence continues at coordinate 18,810,375 of CP139501.1, read as the reverse complement.
TATGACTGATACGATGTATTTGATTAATTACAACTTATAAGTAAAAACGTAAATATAAAAACACAATGTTTTTCAACGTTTAAATTCTTATTAGAAATCAATCAAAGAATCTATTACCCAAGTGTTTTGCGGAACAAACACTTGGGATTGAATAGACAAGGTATGGTGTCTCCTATCTAAACTCAAGAAATGCTTAAGTGGTAACAATATCGACCCACTGAGCTATCTCAGGGATTGGTTACTCTTTGTAGGAGAAAGGGGGTATTGTGAAAGTCTAAGCTTTTATTGCACAAAATACCTAACCCACTTTTCTCCATCTGTTTGCTATTTATAGGCAAACATGTAAGAGTACTGAAGATTAAAAAATACATAAACAATAGGAAGGCGTGTCTGACAACTACAACAGTATTTGTCATTTCCAAGAACCAATAGGAATGCGCCAAAAAGTCTTCGAGTGTCAGTTCTGACACTTCTTGACTTTTAGCCGCTTTAGGGATGGTTTGTTTCTGCCCCGATAAGACTTGTCCTTATCTCTTCAAACCTTCCCGCTCAATCCCGCCTTTCTTTCAGGCTTCAGGTTCTTCAGTCTTCGCCTTCAGTCTTCAGTCTTCAATCTTATTGTTGTTGAGGAGACTGGGGTTCAGTGAGTTCTTGTCCAACACTCACTGAACCCATTACCTTCTTCTTTGGCTCAAGTAACACTTCAGGGAGTACCGCCTCACTGTGTGGTGAATCTTTCTTCTTAGATTCGTCCTGAGCATCTTGAAGGTAACTCACTGAGTGACTGTTCACTTAGTGACTTAGAATATTTTCGGTTTAATTAACACTTAGCTTAATTTGTATTCAAATCCTGTTTAATCTCCCCCTATTTGGATATAAAATTATGCTTAAGTGTTTTGATCAGTTATGAGTGAGCTAATGACTTCTTCTCATACTGAATGTACTAGAAAGTAATTAAGGACACTGAAATAACAAAACAAAGGGCCATCATTTTATTAATTTCATTTACAGGAGTCCTAACAACTAAACAAAGTACAGGATAGTGGTGGTGTTGCAGATTCTTCAGTCAAGTTTGTAACCAAGGGCTTCAAGCTTTGGTCTTTTGGATTCCAGCTCATGTTGGTCAGGATGTTCTTGGATCTTGGTTCTCAGGTCATGGCAGAACCTCACATTGGCAGGACTCTGTATTGGGGAGGCCATCATGAGGAAACCAAGCATGGCTTTGATTCCAGCCTGATCAATGTCACTCCATCTTTGGAAGGCTGGGTCTCCAAACTCATCAGTGAAGAAGAGTCCTCTCTCAGGTTGTTCAATGACCAAGTTATTCACAAATGTAACTCCTTCAGGGAGGGCTCTGTTGCATTCAAGGCCAGGAACTTTGATCTCAGGCTCAGACTCAATTTGGTTCCTCTTTCTTCTAGAGGACTGAGAGGGAGCAGGCTGACTGGCTGGAGCTGGGAGAAGTGAGGGAATACCAAGTTCATCAGGTGTTGCTGTCAGTTTTTCATATCTTAGCTTCAGGGATTTCATCAGTTCCTTGACGACAACGTTCGACTTTTTAAATATGATTGGACCCAATTCATCCAATTCAGTGATCCCAAAGTCAGAGAATCTAAAGGGATCATGAACCTCAAAGTCTCTCTTGTCTGGACCTTTGAAGACACTGATGACAGCAGGCTTGGTATTTTGATGAATCTTTACATCAGTGATTGGTTCAGGTCGCAATCTTGCTTGTCATAACCCATTGGTACCTCTCAATTCTCTTTTTCCTTATCTCCTCAGCCTTTTTCAACCTTTCATCCCTTTTCTGCCTGAGAGCAATCATCTCAGCATCCTGAGCTTTCACAAAGCTCTCACCACCTTTTCTTCCAGCAAGGGCTTTTGGTTCTATTCCAAGCTTTTCAACCTCTTTACTGACCACCTGGATAAGAGCAGACTTGTTCAACCTTTCTTCCTCAGCTGCTTTCTTCAACCCTTCTTCCTTCTCCATATGAGCCTGAATTTCAGCCTCAGTGAGAAGATGCATCACTCCATTAATTTCATAAGGGACCTTGACTGGTTCATCAGGGTTAGGCCTTATGACCTGGGAAGCAGGCACCAATATTGTAGGTTCAGGCTCAGTAGTAGTGAGAATGCCTTTGTCTTTATCTTGGTGAGTTGATGATGGGGTTTTTTCAGGAATCTCCCCCTCAGTGTGAGAAGGAGGTTGTTGGCTGGAAGATGCTTCAGTGACTTTCTCCCCCTCAACTGTTGCTTGAGCCATTGTGAGAGCAAGAGTTGGAGTGCTCACTGAAGTTGAGGGAACAGCCTGACCTTTGAAAGCCTGATAGATCTCAGTCATCATGGATTTGATGTCTGAGGTGTCTTGCTGAAGAGTGGTCACCTTTGCCTCAAGAGATGCCTGAGAAGCCTCTATAGCAGTCATCCGAGGCCCAAGATTCCAGGCCAAGGAATTCGAAAACTTGGCCCATGATGCCAAATGTGCCTCCATAAGAACCAGGGAAGACTTGATGGAGTCCACTGAAGAGCTGAGACCCTGAAGGTTAGAGGATTTCAGCATGTTGACAAGCTCAGTGAACTGAGCTGACTGTTGCTGATAAGTCTCAGAGGCCTGAAGAATTTTCTTGTTGAGCACAGGGTCATCTTTCACTGACTCTTGAATAGTTGCAACGCTCTTGGTAATGTTGGAAAGAGTAGCGTTGAATATTTTAAGATTCTGATCAAGAGTTGTCAAGGAGTAGGAAATCCCTGATTGTTGCTCATTAACTTCATCATGATAAGCTTCAACAGATTCCTTCAGGTTGACATAATGAACTGCAGCTTCACAATGTTGGTCAAAGATTTCTTCAGTGAGCCCTTGAAAGAGAGCATTGTTGGCTTTCTGCAAGAACTTGACCAATTGTCTTTCAATGAGAGGAAGAATGTTGTCATACTTCCTGAGATTTGCTGGGCAGGATGATTCAGAGTCCGATGAATGATCAGCCTGAGATGCTGATTCTTCACTCTGTGGTGGAGAAGACTGATGCGATTGTTCAGTGGGTTGAGCATCAGTGTCCATATCATCACCTGCCTCAAACACTTCTTCCTCACTGTCAATGCTGAGCTCTTCATCAGATAAGAGAACAGCCTGAAAATCCGCTATGGACTGAATCTGCAACTGGTTTTGGCCAGGTCCTGACCCTGCCATAATAACTGAGTGGGTTTTCTCAGCCTGGCTTTTGGAGTCAGTTCCCGAGGGAATGGATCCACCTTGAGGGGGTTGTGGTTCCATATCAGTGGGTGGTTGCATGCCCCCTGAGTCTTTGTCCCCATGTGCGCCTTCAAGCACTGGTGGATGTTTTCCAGTACTATCACTAGGCACAGTTTGTGATTGTTGGTGGACCCCCTTCCCATCAGGGTTGTACTTTCCTTTTGGGGATTTAGGTTCCTTGACTCCCTGAGACCCTGAGTGTGATTTCTCAGAGCCGTGAACGAGATGTGATTGGGTGTGGGTCCCCTTCTCAGTAGAGTAGTGCTGCCCTACTAAGGATTCAGGACCCTGTCCTCCCTCAGGCATAGCTTGTGATTTGGCCATGCCTTCATCGGGATGTGATTGGGTGGAGGTTCCTGACTCCACTGACTTGTTTATGTCAGTAGAGCCATGAGGAAGGGTTTTGCCCGAGGATACTGAGGATGATTTCTCAGTACCCTCCGTTGGCTTTTCTTTTAAGGTCAAGAGGGTCTCAATGATGGGTGTCTCTGAGGTCTTGGCCGTTTGCCCTTCTTTTGAGGCAGAAGATCCAAGGGCAAGTGGTGTGGATTTCACCACCTTCTTGGTCCCTGCCTTCTTTTTCTTCTTCTCCCGCTTTTCAGGAGAAGGAATGGGTGAGATTTCCTTTTCCCCTTGAATAACTATCAGCATATAGTTGGTCAGGGGTACTGGTTGTACCTCAGTGAGGTCTCTAGAATAGTTGGCCTTATGTAAGATGTCAGGTTTTGATCCTTGAACGTCAGGCCTAACATAATCAGAGCCTAATAAGGCCTGAAGCACACAGGAAATAAACCTAGGGTAAGACATGTGTCTTTGTCTAGATTTTCCTGAGAGCTTGGCCACGAGGTCACGGAAGATTATTCTTACGATGTCTATTTTTCTACCCTCCAGGAGACTGAACACCATCAATTGTTGTGATGCATTCAACTGCTCCGTGGAGGATTTATTGCCTCCAAGGACCTGAATGACAAAAGTCATCTGGATCCTCCAGGCTGGGGGAAACCAAGCCTTGATTATTGGTGCCTTGCCCAATAATGAACCTGGGGCCACATCAGGTTGTTTGGGGTCATGTGGCCCTAGAAAAAGCAATTCTGCTCTAACTTCTTGGTCAGTGGGGTTGGGCTCAAAATTCTCAGCGAAATCAAGGCCAGTGGCTTTGATGAAGGTTTTGTAATCAAGGGAGAGGGTCCTTCTCCCATTCATCACTGAGAATGTGATAATTGAGTCCTTGGTGTCTTCAGGGCTTGTTGCCACTGCAGTACACCAGAATTCCCTCAGGTAGTCATGATATATGATAGAGGGGGTCTTTGTGAATGTCGTAGCAAGGAAGCAGTTTTGAAGGTATTTAACTACATTCTTGTACGCCCAAAACTTTTGGGGATAGGCAAAGTTACCTACCACGTTGTTTTTGGTCATGTCTACGCCCTCAATGAGGAATTCCACATTTGGGGCGTATTTGATAGCCTTAGAATTAGCCATTTGTGTTGGAAGGTCTTGGGTTTGCAAGAACAACGAAGGTCTGGGTTTCTAAAGACTAAGAACACACACACAAAATTTTTGTTTTGAAAGAAAAAAGGCAAGAATTTGCTTAAGATTTTCTAAAAACGTGTGCGTGTTTTTTGTTTGGGGGGTATTTATAGGTAAGTGAAGTGGAGGGTGTTTTGGGCATTAAGCGGTTTTAATTTCTCAAAAGATAATTTTTGAAAATCGTTTTGTATAAAACGTTTGAGATCCGCATTTAATGCTCAACCACTCCACTATCCCGATTTTGCGCAACTGTCAAGGCAAATAGTTGTGCCGTATGCAAAAAGTGTAATTTGCAGGGTTGAGTCACCACATATCTGTAATGTGATTGGAGAGGCATTAAATGCCAAGTGGGAATGTGGGGGCCCATGAGGTGCATGCCAAAAAGGCAAAAGAACAAATATTCTTATATTAAATAAGAATTCAGTTACCAACCTCAGACATTTACTAACTAGATACTTAGAGCATTTAAGTTAGCATTGAATGTCTCTTGAGGGCCCTGAATGACTCTTCATTCAGTGAACCTGCTTGTTCAGGACTTGGGTTTAGTTCCTGAGGTACAAGGGTTCAGGGTAGGTTATCCTGCTTGTTCAGGGACTTGGGTTTAGTTCCTGAGGTACAAGGGTTCAGGGACTTGGGTTTAGTTCCTGAGATTCAGGGAAGGTGATTCAGTGATCTTATTCACTGAGGAACACATTGAGTCAGGGACCTGGGGTTTTCAGAATTTACACTTAGTTGGATGGATTCAATCAGTGGACTGATTCTCAATATCCAACATTCCTAGTTTAGCTTTCAGTCTTGTGAAAGTTGGTTCATCCAATGGTTTGGTGAATATATCAGCTAGCTGATATTCAGTAGGAATGAAGTATAATTCAATGTCACCATTCATGACATGGTCCCTGATGAAGTGATATCTAATATCAATGTGTTTTGTTCTCTGATGAAGAACAGGGTTGTTTGAGATGGCAATTGCACTTGTGTTATCACAAAAGATGGGAACCATCTTGTACTGAATTCCATAGTCACTGAGTTGACTTTTCATCCAGAGTACATTTGCACAACAACTTGCTGCTGCAACATATTTAGCTTCAGCTGAGGACATGGCAACTGATTGTTGCTTTTTAGCACTCCAACAGACTAGTTTTCCACCAAGGATTTGGCAGGAGCCTGAGGTGTTTTTCCTGTCCATGTTGCATCCAGCATAGTCAGAGTCTGAGTATCATTTTAGATCAAAGCCTGAACATTTTGGATAGTATAATCCAAGGTTTGGTGTACCTTTCAGGTACCTGAGTATCCTTTTCACAGCTGTGAGGTGAGATTCTCTTGGGTCAGATTGGTATCTGGCACACAAACAGACTGAGAATTGGATGTCAGGCCTTGATGCAAGTAGATACATCAGTGATCCTATCATTCCTCTGAAAAGAGTTTGATTCACTGGTTTTCCAGTAAGATCAGGACCAAGGTTGTTTGGGGGTACCATGGGAGTTTTGACTGAGGCACAGTCACTGAGCTCATACTTCTTCAGTAGGCTTCTGACATACTTCTCTTGACTGATAGAGGTTCCTTTATCAGTCTGCTTGATTTGCAGACCAAGGAAGTAAGTCAGCTTCTTCTTTCAGTGACCCATTTAAGAATGCACTTTTAACATCCATTTGGTACACCTTGAAGTTCATGTAGGTTGCAAAAGCAAGGAAGATCCTGATGGCTTCCATCCTTGCTACTGGTGCAAATGTTTCTTCATAGTCAATGCCTTCTTGTTGATTATAGCCTTTGGCTACAAGTCTGGCTTTGTTTTTAATGACTATGCCATTTTCATCAGATTTGTTTTTGAATACCCATTTCATGCCAATGACTGAAACATCTTCAGGACATTTGACCAAGGTCATTACCTTGTTTTTTGTCAAATTGTTCCAGTTCATCATGCATGGCCTGAACCCAACTTGGATGATTAAGTGCTTCCTTGACACTTTTGAGTTCAATTGTAGAGATGAAGTCCACAAATAGGCATTCATTGGATGAGGCTGCTCTTAGTTGTGCAACCATGCTTCTAGTGAGCATGCCTTCAGTAGGCTCTCCAATTATATTGACAAGTTCTATATCCAGAGACCTAGTCCAACTGTCCTGAGGTCTGGGAAACTGATTAGAACTTGTAGAGGCCTGATGGGTAGGGTCAGGATCATACACAAGATGATCTTCAACATCTTGAGTGTCTGAGTGGGTAGACTCATCACTGTGATTGTTTGGTTCCTGAGCACTTTGTTCAGACTGAATGATTGCATCAGTAATTCTTTGTGCTTCAACAAACTCAGTGATGGTTGGGTAAGGAAGGTTGTGAGGGATGATGTAATAGGAGATGTCAGCATTTGCTTGGTACTGAGTGGAAGGACCATTGTCAGGATGATGTTCATCAGGAGGGTATTTTGATGAATCATCAATGCCTATCTCTTCCACTGAGGTGTTAGACACACTGATTGCATCAGTGCTCTCATCAAAGGTAACATGGAATGTTTCCTCAGTTTGCTGTCTCCTAGTGTTGAACATCCTGAAGGCCTTTGAGACAAGTGAGTATCCTAGGAAGTATCCATCATCAGCTTTGGCATCAAATTTCCCTAAGTGATCCTTGTGATTATGAATAAACACAGGACACCCAAAGACATGAAAGTAGTTGATGTCAGGGATCCTTCCCTTGAATAACTCATAAGGGGTTTTGCTATGTCTCTTGACAATGATGGATCTGTTTTATGTATAACAGGCAGTTTTGACTGCTTCAGTCCAAAAGTGTTTGGAAAGGACTGATCCATTTAGCATTGTCCTGGCTGCTTCAATGAGTGTTCTATTTTTCCTTTCAGCCACACCATTTTGTTCAGGTGTGTAAAGAGAGGGAAACTTTTGGGAAATTCCTTTCTCATCACAGAAACATTCAAGTTCATAGTTTTTGAACTCTGTTCCATTGTCAGTCCTAATCTGTTTGACTTTGATGTCATTTTGATTTTCAATGTTCCTAACAAAGGACATGATTGTTTCAGCTGCCTGACTCTTTTTTATCAGGAAGTAAACCCAAGAGTATCTTGAGTATTCATCCACAATGACCAGAGTATACTTCTCATGGTTAATGGATCTAGGACTGATAGGCCCAAATAGATCCATATGGAGAAGATGAAGGCAGTTCCTGATGGAAAAGTTTGTTTTGGTTTTAAAGGATGCTCTATGATGTTTACCATTTTCACAGGCAGAGCATAGTTTATCCTTTGAAAACACAAGTGATGGTAAGCCAAGGACCTTGTTTTGTTTCACAAGATTGTTTATGTTTTTAAAGTTCAAGTGGGAGAGTCTCTTATGCCAAAGCCAGTTGAGGGTATCAGTGGCCTTAGTAAAGAGACAAGTTCCATTCTGAGTTAGACTGGACATGTCCAACACATAAACATCTTGTCTTCTTGGTGCAATAAGGACAACTCCCTTATTTGCATTGAAGATGGTTCCTTGCTTATCATCAAACTGAACTATGTATTTTGCATCACATAGTTGACTGACACTGATCAAATTGTATTTAAGACCATTAACATAAGCTATCTTAGTAAAGACTATACCATTGCAGTTTACTGAGCCATAATCTTCAGTAAGACATGATGAATTGTCAGCAAATATCACTTTGGGTCCTGATTCATCCACATATTTGTGCAGATACTCTTTCACACCAGTCATGCTCCTTGAACATCCACTATCTAGATGCCAAACAGGATCCCTGGCATGCCTCTGCACAAATGGTAAACTGAGTTAGTTCTTTCTAGGACTCCACATCTTGGAGGGCTTAACTTTGGAGGTCTTTCTAAAAGTGACAATTGATTCATGGTCAGTGGTAGAGTGGACTGAGCTACCACAGGTTTTGCATTTGATTGCAGAGGTAGACTCAGTAGACTGAGAGGATGACTTTGTCATACCTCTTCTGGTCTGAATGACCTTATCATGTCCTGAGGTGTCATGAGTGGGATCTCCACAAATTTCACAATTATTGTTCATCAGACAATCCTTAGGAAGGTGGTCATTGAATCCATAGTGAGGGTAAGGTGCAAAAGGCTTAGCCTTTTGTTTCTGTTTCAGTTCAGAATCAGAAGGGGATTTTAAAGCCTGAGCTTTAAAGCTTGCCATCTTTGATGTGGCTGTGTAGGATTTGTGATCAGAGGTCCTGTGATCTTCCTTTGTGCAAATCATGCAGTAAAGGATTCTATAACAATCATTAGTGAAATGATTGGTAAAGTGACACAGCTCACATCTTTTCAGGGGTTTAGAGGGTTTTGGTTTGGTGCTTGAGGAAGCTGATTTGGGTTCCTTCTTCTTGGATTGAGAAGGTTTCTCAGAAGATTCAATCTTCTCACTCAGCTTCCTGTCCATTTCAGCCAACTGATCAATTTTTGAGTCAGGGCTTTCAGTTTTTCCTTCAGAAGGGACTGAAGTTGATGAGTCATCAGTATGTACTGAGACTTCAGGGGTTTGCCTTTTCAGGAGGGTTTTTCCCATTCCTGGATTCTCCTTTGGAGAATACTGAGAGTAGACCAATGGTGGGAAGTCTTAGCTTGGTGCAGCACCCTGAAGGATATTCAGAGGTGGGAGTGGTGGATATAATTATGATTCAGACTCATTTACTGACTCAGTACTACTGGGTTGGTCAGTGAGTCCAAGCATATTTTTCAGAACCTGACTTTCAGGAAGCAAGATTTTTCCAGTCTCAAAGTTTGGTAACTTACTGACTGGGTTGTCCCTGACAATCCAGTCATTTGACTTGGGTAGCATTTCTTGCTCAAAAGATATGCCAGCTGGAATAAAGGCCATTTTACTATGACTCTCACTGGGGGTTTCAGTGAGTTGGTCAATTCCTATTGTTTTCTTAGGAACCAAACCCATAGTATCAAAAACCTTGGGGTTCTTTTTAGTCCAGCCTTCAATGACAGCCTTTTCTTTGTTAAGTTCATTTTGAAGGGCTTGGTTTTGTTTCAAAATTTCAGTGTTTTGAATTTGTAGAGTAATAGTTTCTAACTTGGCTTGTTTTAGTACAAGCAATTCATCTCTACACTTATTCAATTCTAACACAAGATTGTTATATTTTGAAAGCAAGTTAAGCCTTTGTTCTTCAACAAACTTAAGATCTACACAAATATAATTCATATAGGACTGCCAATCAGAATCATCATCCATAGAAAGTAAAGTGTTTACCTTTTTCATGGTTATGTTCACCCACTCTCCATTCCTTGCATGGCTTTTTCCAACAGCCACCTGATCACCTTCAGAAAGTGCCATTAGTGCACTCACTCTAATTTCCTCATCTTCTGAGGAGACCTCTTCTTCATCCCAGTTATAAGCTTCTGCTACAAGAACCTTGTTCTTTGTCTGAACAGGTTTGGATATTTGAGCAGCCTGAGACATTGAGGGATTAGTTTCAAGAAGTGCAAGTTTAGCCTTAGCTTTCCTGTATTTCGCTTCAAAGTCTTTTTGACCCTTTTGAACATTATTGTTTTGAAAATTTTGGGTTGACTGAAGCATTCTAGGTTGAAACTTGCGAGTTCCTGAGAATTTATAAGAGGGTTCTGAGATGGTTTTAGAATAACAGTCTCTAGCAAAATGACCCTTTTTACCACAATTAAAACATTCAGTGGTTTCATTTGCTTTGGCTCTTGAAAAGTTGGACTGATTTCTTTTGATGAAACGTTTTGAATTAGCAAGGAGTGCCCTTTCTTGGAATTCCAAGTTTAAATCATTTAGGTACTCATCACCAGTTCTTTCATCAATCTCATCTTCAGAATCCTCTTGAAAATCCTGCACAACACCATTAGAATAAAAGGCAGTTGATATGGGTGAGGAGGTCAAGGCCTTTTTGGTCTCAAGAGCTTTTGAGTCTGGGTATCTCCTATAGATTAATTTGTCTTCATAGACAAACTTCCCATAGATCTCAAGGAGCTCAAGGTTCTGAATGTGATTAGCATTCCTGAGGCCTTGTGAGAAGTTTAGCCACTTCTCAAGGAGACTGTTGACAAAACCAACATTTGTCTCATGCTTAGACAAAACTACACCATCATTTGATAATTCGTTTATCAAGGTCTTGTATCTGGTATATGTCTGAGAGAGACTTTCAGAGTCCTTTGCCCTGAAAGTATTGTACTCAAGTTTCAGATCCATGATCCTGTTTTCCTTGGTATCTGAGGGACCTTCAAAGCTATTGATCAAGTCATCCCAAGTTTGCTTGGCTGTTGAACAGTTGATGACTGATTCCATTATATCGTCAGGAAGACAAGATATAATGATGCTTTTCAGGCGCTGGTCTTGATTAACCACCCTTCTCTCATCAATGGTCCACTGAGCTTCAGGCTTGTTTAGCCCTTCAGCAGTCTTTGGGACATAGGGACCTTCTTTGACACAAGTGATGTAGTATGGTTCCATACCAGTCAAGTAGCAAAGCATTCGCTTTTTCCACTTGCTAAATTTACCAGCTTCAAGTCTGGGGGCAACAGCTGAAAAGCTTCCACCCTTTTTATCGACTAGCTGGGGCACATTAATATCAGCCATAGTAGGATCTTGGTTTTAAAAACCTTGAGCACTCTTAGTTTTTGAAAAGATTTTATAAACCAGAGGCTCTGATACCACTTGTTGTTCCCTTAACATGCTTAGAGATAACTAGAAAGTTAATCTAATCGTGTTTATGACTGATACGATGTATTTGATTAATTACAACTTATAAGTAAAAACGTAAATCAATCAAAGAATCTATTACCCAAGTATTTTGCGGAACAAACACTTGGGATTGAATAGACAAGGTATGGTGTCTCCTATCTAAACTCAAGCAATGCTTAAGTGGTAACAATATCGACCCACTGAGCTATCTCAGGGATTGGTTACTCTTTGTAGGAGAAAAGGGGTATTGTGAAAGTCTAAGCTTTTATTGCACAAAATACCTAACCCACTTTTCTCCATCTGTTTGCTATTTATAGGCAAACATGTAAGAGTACTGAAGATTAAAAATACATAAACAATAGGAAGGCGTGTCTGACAACTACAAAAGTATTTGTCATTTCCAAGAACCAATAGTAATGCGCCAAAAAGTCTTCGAGTGTCAGTTCTGACACTTCTTGACTTTTAGCCGCTTTAGGGATGGTTTGTTTCTGCCCCGATAAGACTTGTCCTTATCTCTTCAAACCTTCCCGCTCAATCTCGCCTTTCTTTCAGGCTTCAGGTTCTTCAGTCTTCGCCTTCAGTCTTCAGTCTTCAATCTTATTGTTGTTGAGGAGACTGGGGTTCAGTGAGTTCTTGTCCAATACTTACTGAACCTATTACTTTCTTCTTTGGCTCAAGTAACACTTCAGGGAGTACCGCCTCACTGTGTGGTGAATTTTTCTTCTTAGATTCGTCCTGAGCATCTTGAAGGTAACTCACTGAGTGACTGTTCACTTAGTGACTTAGAATGTTTTCGGTTTAATTAACACTTAGCTTAATTTGTATTCAAATCCTGTTTTAAGGATCCTTGGGTACTGAAGGACCCAACATCTATGACATTCTTAGAAACTACACGTGGCAGTTTTCCTAATATTGACTTAGAGGCAGTAGTGGGCCTAAAGGAAATGCCATATGTACGTTTCTGATTACGAGACAAATGAGACTTTGCAACACACTTTTTATGATCACCAAATAACATGCTATTTCGAAAAAACACACAAGAAGCATCAACATTCAAAACATTCAGAACATTCAAAGTATTCAAAGTATTAGCATTTGTTACATCACGATTAGAAGTACAAGTTTTTAAGTTTGATTCTACATCAGACACAACATGCTTTTTATTCAAGCTCCTAATATGGTCTTCTACTTCTTTGTCTTTTAGTGTACCGCTCTTACGTTGCCAGATACTAGTCTTCTTTTTGTTTCTTTTTGGCTCGGATCTGCTAACGTTATGAGGGGTGACTATTCCTGTAGAAGTCGAAGCATTCACATTAGTAGTCTGAGGGGATGCTTTCCTAAGTGTTTTATCCACTTGATACATGCCTGGTGCAATCACATTTGTGTGGACAAATTTCCCTTTTTCAAGTAATTTAATTTTCTCTTTTAGTTCAATGATGATGTGATTCTTTTGTTGAATTTTAGAATCCAATTCTCAATTTAAGCGAACGAAGTCATTCCTATTCTGACAAACTTCATCAATGTCTTCTTTACGTTCAAAGAGTTGACGATTTGAAACAGCATTTTCTTTTTCAAGAGTTTGAATTTTGGAAGCGTGGCTATTTTGAAGGGACATTGTTTCTTTTTTATTTTGCAACTTTAATTCAAAATCCAGACTTTGAGTTTGACACCATTGCAACTTTTGATTGAGTTGAAAAATCTCTTTTGAAAGTTTGTTTTGCACATCATCATTGACTTTTCTTAATCTCTCATTTTCTCTTTTCTAATTCTCAACTTCAAGTTTCAACATTTTAGTATCAGCAAAATGATCATCAACAAGCATTGCATTCCAAGACACATAAATGGAATTCATGAACACAGATATAATATCAGAACATAGAACATTTTCTAAGAGTTGATCTGCTTTTTTTTGTAAAACATTGTTTTTACGTTTTTGTTTTGTGATCGCTTTTTCAGTTGCATTGAAAGTGTTCATCATGGATGTGACCCCTGATTGAAGTTCTTGTTCCCAATGTGTAGCACAAAGACGCAGGTGTTGAACGTGTGGCAAAAATTGTTTTTGAAAAATTTCTCTCTTTTCTTTTTCTTAGGGAGAAAGAAAAGTAGAGACTTTCATCTCAGAATTACGTTCAATTGCTTGTTCCAAAAATTTTATGTCTTCCATAAATGTATTAAAATATCTTAAGTATAAGACATTGTTTTGGCAATGGTGCAATTACACTCGAATTTGGTAAAGAACCATTGACTTGTGCTACTGTGTTCACAGGACCAACCTCATAAGATTCATTCATTTGCATTAAAAACCATGACTGTTCTGATTTATCTTGTTGAGGAACGAAGGTGTCGGTAATATGAGGTACTTTTGAGTAATCAAATGGTTTATTAAATTTGACATTGCTCATTTTAGATCGACTCTCTTCTTCCTGTTCCATTTCTTCTTCACATTTATGAACCACAACACGCATAATAGATTTATCAAAAAGATGTTCTGCACTATATAACTTTGGATTTACCTTGAGTGCTTTATGAAGAAAACGTGGTTTGTCATCCCCAATAGCAAAGCCATATCCTTGGGGATTTTGCTTTAGAGTAAATTTTTGAATTGTTGTTACTGACTCACCAGTTTTATAAACAACTTTTTGAAACTCTTTAAGTTTACATTCCAACTCTACAATTTCCTCAAGATAGGAATCAATCCGTTTCCTTGATACTTTTTTGTGTTCAGAAAAATTATCTTGGCAAGTTGATAACTCTGTTTTTGTTTTTGAAAGTTCGGAGTGTAAGAGTTCAACCTGTTGTTTGAAATCAAAATTTTCTTGTTTCATTTGAGAAATCAAGTCATTTAACGTATCTGATGTTCTAACTCTTTTTCTTTCACATAAGATTGTTGGAATGCACCTTCAAAACTTTTTTTCCGTTTTTCTTTTGTTTCATAGTTTGAAAGTTGTACTTTATAGCACTCAAGATCCTTAGTCAATAATGCAACTTTTGATTTTAAGTTTCTATTTATCTCAAAGCATTTATCCATTTGGGATTTTTGTGAGTCCAACTGGGTTTGGGTGGTCAAGAGCAAGGTTATGAGTTCTGGATCTGGACCAAGCAAAATATCACTTTGTTCAAACTGACCATTGTTATCATCATCAATTGGATCATCAAATATAACAACCGGGCTAATTTGATCTTCATCAAATGTAACAACTGTGTTAATTTGATCATCTTCTTGAGGAGATAGGAATGATTCATCTTAAACAATGTGCTCTTCGGCTGATGCAGATGCAGATGCGGATACGATTTCATGTATGAGACATGTAGAATCAGGTACCTGAGACAAGCCATCAGTATCATATACTGGGCCTGTTTCACTCATGTGCATCTCTTGCATGTTGGCCATCAACATCACGGCTGCATTAGCTTCCAAGTCTTCCATATCATCATCAGAGTATGCAGTAGCCATGAAGTTGTTCTCCTTTTCAGTAAGAGTGCCCCTGGATTCATCCTTAAGAGCAAGCAGTAGTGCTTCCTTGTGGTACACACTGCCTCTTGTCTGTGGTTTGGGGTATGCACTAGCCAAATGATCCTTCCCATTACAGTTGTAACATCGAATCGTTGTATTACCAATCCCTTGTTTCCCTG
Organism: Artemisia tridentata subsp. tridentata; assembly: GCA_021014915.2. Lineage (NCBI taxonomy): Eukaryota > Viridiplantae > Streptophyta > Magnoliopsida > Asterales > Asteraceae > Artemisia > Artemisia tridentata. The sequence goes on along the minus strand of CP139501.1, from coordinate 18,795,308 downwards.
TATCAACAATCTCAGCCCTTCTCTGTGGAGTACCAGCACTGTTCCTACTGCTTCCTGCTGAATTAAACCTTTGACCAGTTCCTGAGTTTCCCATGTAGCCTCCCGATCCACTTCTTCCATAAGCTCTATTCTGAATCTCAACTATTCCATCGTGGACAATAGCTTGATTACGAGTGTTGGATGAAGTACGAAGAAGGTTGTTGGATTTGTTGGAAAACTTGCTGAAAGCTCGAGCAATTAAAGCAAATCCTTCATTCAATGAATTGAATGCATCGTCTTCATCACTGTTGGCATTGGAGTAAAGAATGGTATCTGTGTTGTCATTAGGAACCAATTGATTATCAGTAGATGAAGATGTTGATTCAAATGGAATGAGTTGATTAGATAAGGTTTGTTGAGGATAAGCAAGGTGGTGTTGTTGTTGACCAAAAGCCTGATTTGATTGTAGAGCAAAATGAGATTGAGCTATCAAAGCTAGTGAGTTGGGAGTTGTTGACGGTGAATAACTATCACGAGCAGCTCTATCTTTATCAACCTCTGACTGATGATGCTTCAAATAATCATACAACTACCCATATGATGCGTTGTGTAGATTCTTTGCTTGATGAACAAAGGTAACTTACTTCTGCCAGTCAGGACCAAGACAACTGAGGAATTTTGTGCTTACTGCAATCCTGGGTAGAATGATGTTGTGCCTGTCCAAGTCGTTTATGATGTTTGTGAACCTATGGTAATAAGACTCTAATGATTCTCCTGCTTCAATCATGAACATTGTGTATTCAAGATAGAGTTTTGATTCCATATCTTCTTGGTTCAATTCAGTGCCTTCCATGAGAAGATGAACGTGTTCCCACATGTCCTTGGCAGTCTTTTGTGCATCAATACTTCTAAAGATTGGATTAGGAATTCCTTGAAGGATGTAAGACATTGCAAGTTCATTGGCTTCTTTATGAAGTACTTGTTCTGCTGTAAGCTGAGCATCAGGAATAGGGGTCACAGTTGCTTCTCTTGGAGGAATGGCATTTGGATCTCTAGGAACCGTTGTTGTAGGCACTTGAAATGGTCCTTCAATGATAGCCTTTTTCATGTATTTCCCATGCGGTTTCTTGAGTTCAATGAACCGTAAAAATCGACTTGCCCATTGCACGTAGTTACCCGGAGTGAGCATAGGAGGTGTGTCTAAGGATCCAGCCTCGTGTCTTGATTGTTGACTACTAATTGCTTCACACATCTGATCAAACCAGTGTGGTTGTTTAGCTGGAAGTGGGTAGGACTGCATTGGTTGTTGTTGAGGGAATTGTTGTTGTGGGAGAAATTGATGTTGTTGCATGAAGATTTGTTGTTGCGGATACTGTGGTTGTTGAAGATACGGTTGTTGCTGACGATACTGCTGCTGTTGATTGTAGAAGTAATTGTAGTTCGGTGGTTGAGACATATTGAAGAAGTAACTTGTGGATGATGGATCTTTTAGGATAACGAAGGTTGTTGTTGTAGTTTAGATCTCGAAGTAGAAGATTTGAAGAAAAAATCCTTAGTTGAAAAAATAAAGTCCTTACTCGAAAGAATTGCCCTTGCTCGAAGAAATAGTCCTAACTCAAAGAATGGAGTATGAAGAAGTATATGTTCCCTTACTTGAAGAAGTTAAATCCTTATAAGTTCTGATTTCCTAACTCGGAAAATATAACCAAAACACTGTTACTCGAAGAAAACTCTTGCTCGAAGGATTAAGCCTGCTCAAAGAATCCTTGCTCGGAGCATGCTTACTCGAAGGATGAGATTTCACCAAGTATATAATCCCTTAGTTGAAGAATTATAAATGAAGAAGTTTTGATTTCCTAACTCGGAAACTATACACAGAACTTAAGATTTATCTTCTTACTCGAAGACTAGCTCGAAGAAGTGCTTCTATCTCGAAGACTTACTCGATGGATAAGGACTTACTAGAAAGACTAAGTTGAAGAATTCTTCTGGCTCGAAGATCTTCAACCTACTAACTCGAAGAAGTGAAGCTTACTTGAAGAATTAACTCCTAACTCGGAGATCTTCAACTCCTTACTCGGAGAGAACGTATCTTACTCGAAGGACAGTATCTAAAAACTTCAAATTTTCTACCAAATCTAATATAAAACAACCTAATCTATCCCTTGGCTCTTGATACCACTTGTTAGTTCACAAATCTATCACACAAGATTACTAAATCTAGAGAGAGAAAGAATGGAAGGGACATGCTTATGAATAATGAAATATAATTAACATGAACCAACACCCTCTCCCATCAAGGGAGGGAGTATTTATAGTTTTCTACAAGTGTTGGGGCGTTGCCCTAATGTAAAGATAAATAAAAGGCCACGGCCCATGGGCCTTCTACATAGGCCGAACCTTAGTAACTAACATAAAGGCCTAAGCAGCCTATTACAAAATATGACCGATACTTGATAATCTATAAAGTGTTCCCAAAAGTTTTATAAATCACTTTAAGGTTATTGCTGAGACATATTATTCATATATTATGTTGTGTTGAGGTTCACTTGTCGTGCTATCCCATTTGATCATATTGTGATATCTTGTTCATCTGCTACTAAGGTGTGATTCATAGACCCACTTTTATTTTTAAATTATTTATAAACCCATGGGGGAGATACATGCTACTTACTTATTTTTATGAGCACAATTGTTTATTGGTATACTATTCCTGACTGATGCGATAATGCTAAGTACCTTACTTGCCAAAAGCAAGTCCCTCGATCATGAACCATTAATCACTTGCGAGTGAGCGCGATTGTAGTTTATAGGCCTATAGGATTTGATCATCCCGCCATGTTGACTAAGGTCGGTCAGCATGTGATGTACTATGATTGAGTTTACTAGGTATCTGACAAAGTACCTAGCTTTGGAGGCAACTATTATATTATGAAATTCCGCGGTTACTGTCGACTTACGCCAGGGTTACTGGTGCTGGTTAACGCTTTGTGTGTCATGAGCTTAGCAAAAGAAAACGAATGATTATGTGACGCTTACCCGATATTTGTATTTGTTACTTATATCTTCCTTACTTAAAATCTTGTACTCAACTATTATTTACTAAACCTATGGATTACACTCAACGTTTGTGTTGACTTTTTAGCATGTTTTATCTCATGTAATTGATGCATGTTATGGGCACCAGGAGTGGCTGAAGGTTGAAGATGGCTATCTTTGGGCTTTACTTTTTTTACCCTTACTATCTTTATCATTGGAATAATCTTTTAAAACTGTGTCTTATATTCCGCTGCAAACTATCTTTATTTTCCGCTGCAACTTGTGATATGAGTCTTTTAGACTCTAAACATTAAATTTTGTATTCGAATGATACGTTTTGCTAAAAACGTCTCGTTATGATATTGTTTTCTATGATTTTGACTGTCTTACCCCTCACGTAGCACCCCAAGCTCAGTCCCGCTGCCATATTCCGAGTTGGGGGTGTTACAACGTTCATCAATACTAAACCAATGTTTGTCTAAAGATAAGCTAACTAATGACTAATTATCTTTCAAACATTAATTGATGTCTCAAAAGAAGTATACTTTTGATCAACAGTATGCTTCAATAATCAACAATCGTCATCATATTTGATACTTATCAATGTTTATCAATTATCACCAGTAAGCTAAATCTTCATCTTTAAAATCTTGTTCATCATTTACTATCTGTCATCATAAGCATCATCTCAATTATCAGTTATTCCATTATCATAAATCATTTTTAGATTATTTGCAAACAAAAATTGAACTCACACAACATAAACATGAGTTTAAAGGTAGAATTTTGAATTAATTATGTTAAAGGTCGTTGTCAATATTGAATTCTAATATCTTGAAAATGATTTGTAACATAAAAAAATGATTTACCCATTCGTAGCATTGATTTTGATGAAATTAGGTTTTGGATCTGAAAATGATGGAGTAAGAGAGATAAAATATGAATAGATATGGTGAAAAGATGAAAAAAGCAACCTCATTAGTAATGAACGGTTGAGAAAAATTTTTATACTTTTTATTATTTATCATCCTTTTTATTAGATCATATTTCTTATTAGTAAAGTATATAATTTAAGACTAAGCATAATGGTCACCTTCCACCTCAGCACCATATCACCACTCTCCTCACCTTCATCCAATGGCCACCACTCCCCTCACCTTTTAAACCATTTTTTAACAAATTTAATCAAAAACTAAATTAAACTTTTATTCATAATTTAAAAACATTACATTAATAATTAGAAACTTAAACATACAAAATTAAAAACGTAAACTAATATTGTTAATTCCACTTCGCCTTGATCGCCTCATTCATCTGATGCACCCTTTGGAGGTGGAGTCCACTCAAGTGCTCAATAGAGCTCATGTATAAGAGTTTGTCTTTTTGTCGTTGTTCATATTCTTGGTTGGCCAACATTCGTTCCTTTATTTCAATCTTCTATTGTTGCATTTCCATCTCCCTCCTTTTGATCTCCAAAAATGCAGGGCGGTCTTCTTTCTTCATTGAAGAAACGCCTCGTTTTCTTTTGCATATCCGCTGACCATCAACCTAGCTAACGCTTCGTCAGTGTCAGCTTCTGTAGACGATGCCGATGATGTCGTTGCTTTCTTCTCCACTCTAATTTCCTGCATCTCCTTTTCTTCCTCATCTCAAGCCTCCACATTCACATTAAAACTACCCTCTCATGACTTCACTTTATTGAACGAACTAGACTCCGATAACTTGTATCTCTTGTACTTTTCTTGTCTTTCTTGTTCAATTTTGTAAGTTCCACATCCTTCCATTTGGAACAATCTTTTATAATTTCCCACGCATGAAAAAGTGTAAACGGTACTCCATATTTAGCATGATATTCCTTAAATGCCCATTTGGTGTAATCATCATCTCAGGCTCCACTCTCCGCCGCCCTTTGCATGACGTTATCATACACTCTAAAAAATTAAGCCACTTAGGACGCAAAGTCTTCCATTTCTCGTTTAACGAATCGTTGGTTCAAGTACTGGTTACCTTCAATTTTTCTCAAGGTATTCTAAAACCCCAATCCAAAACCGAGCTTCCTGTAATACCTGAAATCCTATAACATGTAAAATGACCAAATTGCCCCTGGGAATTTAAAACCTAAATAAAACATATGTAAAGCACAAAATAAATTCCAAACTTCTAGCAATGAACAAGTAATGATCCCAAATATTTTTAACAACTACATTTAACATTTATACAAGCCATGAAATTACTAAAATGCCCTTGGGCGCCTAATGTAATTTAAATTCAAATTTATGATTTATATAAAAGTAATTTAAAGGTAATTAAAGAGTATTAAACATGGTAAATCAATGCATTAATTTCCCCTTGACCAAAATCCCGAAATTATGGCCAATTATCCTCCCCTTTGACCGGTCTTTATTTGTATAATTCAAGCATCACATTTTATTCCAAAAACCCTAATGCCGATCTAACCAAAACACACCAAAAAAATCCATTGAGCCTCCATACGATTTCCACAAATCCTCTAAGCATTTTTCTGTGATCAATCTACTTATAAGGAGTCCTGGAAAAATAATTTTGAAGGTGTTCATTGCTCGATCCTAGTGTGGTGAATTTTTCTCCCATCGCAACAAACAAGAGAGGTATAATTCGTATATATTCATTCGGCCTTCACAAAATTCGTTTCTTATTTTTCTAACACTCCTTATAACATGTCCAACCTAGGAAAAATAGTGGTGAAGCTTTGTTTGGTCGATCTCTATTTTTTGGAGAATTATTTCCTTTCGTGCGCTAGTAAACAAGGTAATTCCTAAATTAATTCTACGACACCTCTAAAATTCGTTGGCCATTTTTCTGATGATCTTCATGTCGAATACAACCTGGGAAAAATGATAAAAACAACCCATGCATCATGGATAAATCGTATGGAAAATATTGTGATAGAAACCCTAGAATCGAATATAAAATTAAAAGGCATGCATGCGAATTTTCTGGATCATGTTATTATTTTTCATGGCACCTATGATCATCATATAACACTAGAAAAATGTTCATTTGAATTGTGGAGGCCTAAATCTATTATTGTAGAAATTGTTTGTAAATCGGCAAATTAGAAATAAAAGTGAAATTATGGAAAAACCCTAAAACTAATTTGACCTAGGTATTTTATGATTAAATCTGGAATATTGAAGTGCTTAAATGATGTGGTAATGATGATGTGATGATTAGTGAAATTAGGGTTTTGATTTTGTTAATTTTATGTATATCGATTTGAATAATTAAATCCAAGGGTGTGTTTTGTAATTCTAAAAACTCAAGGGATAATTTTTGTAAGTTATTTGAACATGGTATAATTCGTATAAAATGTTAAATGAGGGGTCTATGTGTAAATTTTGTATTTAAAAGGTTAAATGGGTAATTATATATAATTGTTATTTCGAATTGCAATTTAATTAAATCAAGGGACTAAAAATGTAAATACTGGAAACTTGAGGTCATTTTGAGTAAATTATAATGTTATGATGGTTTGGTGTAAGTTTGGATAATTATGGGGGCTAATATGTAATTATTTGGAATTTGCAAATTAATATATATGTTTTATAATTATAGGGACTAAATGTGTAATTATGGGAAACTAAAGGGTTAAGTCGTACCATGCATGAAATTAGAAGGTAGATTCTGTATATAATTAAATCTAAGGGTTAATGGTGTAATTAAAGATATTATATGGATTAAATTGTAAATTATGTAACTTTAGGGTTTATTTGGTAACTTTTATAAATAAAGGGTTTAGAGTGTAAAATATGGAACTTAAGGGGCTAAAGATGTAATTCTGAATAAATGGGGTATTTAAATAAGTAAATCATGATATTTTCATTCTAGACCTTTAATTTGATATATTTACAATTAAAACCCTAAACTTTGTAAACTTGTCATATTAACCCTAAACTTTTATAACTTGCTAAAGTCAACCTTAATTCCATAAGGATACTAAATTAATGACTTAACTAAATCAAAATACTTAAATCTTACTTATTATAGAAATCTGCTAATTTTGGAAACTTACTAAATAAGGAAACTTTCTAAAAATGGAAACCTGCTAAAAATAGAAAGTTACTTAATATGGAAATGGGATCTTTAGTAATCAATTTTACTCCTCTAGTGTGAAGAGGGAGTAGTCCTGTGCTCTTTATCATCTTATTCAGTGTGATCCTTGTCAAGCAATAAGGTACAGATATTCTGCTTCTTTAATAAGAGCCTTCATTCTCTTGATTATGATTCATATTAGGGTTCCCCTATACCATTGCTATGTTCCCTTCATTCATGAACTCCGATTATTGAACCATCATGATATTGAACCTTTGCTTATGAACCTTTGCTTATGAACCATGATTATGAACCTATGATTATGAACTTATGAAACATGATATTGACCTATGCAAGTAAACTAAAAACATGATTCATGATACTTGACCTTTACCCTCAGTTTGATACTACGAGCCACTCACTAGGCATGAGGGTTTCATGTCCATGTCAGTCGATGCACCGATGGCATGACTCTAGGGCAGGAGAGTGATGACCTGTCCCGTCCCTGCACGTTTATGTTTATGATTCATGTTTATGTAGAGGCAGATTATGGCCACCGGGGGCGTATGGATGCATCCTAGATTTGTTCATGTTCATGTTATGTTATGTTATTCATGGTGACTGATGGTGTGTGCGATACACGTCTTTCACACTCTGGGAGCTAGCTACTCCAACCCATGATGAGGACACCCCTCATATTTACAGGATACTAAGAGGTCTCCCCTCTACATGTTTATGATTATGATTATGGTTATGATTTCATGTTATGGGCTCGTAGTGGATTACTGACCTTTCCTTACCATGCACCTTTGTCCTTTCCCTTATGATACCATGTATTCTTACCATGTATTCTTACCTTGTATTCTTACCATGTATTCATGCTTCCATTCTCATTTACTCATGTATTATTCATTATGCTACTGCTTGTTACGTTATATCTGTTCACTGAGCTCTAGTAGCTCAGCCGCGTTTTCTTTTCCCGCGGCAGGTAATTAAGCTAGGAGCTGGGCATGGCTTTGGGGTTGAGTGTACCTGAGTGGAGCTTGTTCTTTATAGCTTTTCTACCATTTGATTTCCCTCAGACATTATGTTGCCATTGTTTAGGCATTGAACTTATGTATTTCTTTTATTTTCTTTCATTTTGGATATAAGTCATGTTGACTTATTGTTGGATTATGTTTTTGACTTCCGCTATTTTATTCATGGATACTATGTTTATCTGATATGAAACCATGTATTTGTGATATCTCTACCCTTGTGGGGTCGGGGTGTTACACTTCCCTTCTCGCATTACCAATGACGTTATCTTTAGATATACGCACCCAACCTTTGCACAAGGCCACTTCTTCTTCAGGTGTCCATGGAATATATTGAGCCCCGTCGACATTTCTAAGCATCCTCTTTTGGCGTCTTTTTAATAGCTTCTTCTTTGGGGTCGTGACTTCTTTGACTTCCTCCTCGACATCAACGTTATTAGGCATAGATGATTCAAATTGAGGTGAGTAAATTGGAGTATCATGAAAATTAAATGGATGAATGGGAGACATAGGTGGAGGTTGAGGTTGTGACGAAGATCCGACAATATTTTGTTGTAAACAACCGCCAATATTTGGATCGTATTGTGGGTATTTTGGGTTTCTGTATTGTGGGTATTGTTGTGGAGCGATGATGGGTTTGGTATTGTTGGTTCCCGTAAACAAAGGATGGGGCTCGAAAGTTTATCGGTGGAGTAGGACCGAGACAGAAATTTGAATTAGGTGTTTTGGCGTTTTGTTGTCGACGTTTTGGGGTTTTAGTTTTGGGAGTGTTTTGTTGAGATATTTTGTAAATAATGAGAGTATAAGAGAATGGGAGTAAATAAAATGAGAAGTTGTGTTTAAAAATATTGAAGTTTGAGGGTATTTATGGGTATAAAATGGTATAGTGTAATTAAAAAAAAATGAATACAAGTATCCGTTTGGGGGGGGGGGGGGGGGGGGCACAAAATTGCACAATGCCCGAGTGGTGAGGAGCCTCACCCTTCGTCCCACTTTTTCTGCTTCTCGAGCGTGAAGATGGAATGCCAGAATAGGGTGGCGCGTGACTGTATCAATCAAAGGTGACCGGTCACCCTCATTGTGACCAGCCTAATTAAGAAGGTTTATTGGCAACTACTAAGTTTGACATACATTAAGTCAAGTCAATTAGATTAAATTTGTTGATGATTTAAGTTTCATCATTTATATTTATGTATTTTTAAATTACTAGAGACCAAAAAAGGCAGATCAAGTTAAGTTCATAGACGAGTTTGGAGTTGCAGAGTACACACTCGTTTTAGCTAGCTTGATATCGTCACGACAAATAACAGGGGTTAAGGGGCAACGCTCCTTGTAGGGTTTGTTTCTAGTAATACACATGTTATAAGATATGTCTGGAAGTGTCCTTTTTTCTGATAATACATGATGTCTTACGTAAAAAAATGAAGATTCGTCTAAAAACGACCAAAAGAGACATAACCATTATGTCTTTCTAAACTCGTAACTGAATATAACTGCCTCTCGGTTGGTTATTGGTTAATATAACGGGTTTTGGTCTCATTCATAAACATACACAATAACAACACCACAACCTCTAATATTTTCTGATCGAATTCTCATACCTTTAGACTTTGATTGTTTCTCTGAATTATCCGATTTGTGGATTCGTGGATACTGGAAATACATAGGAACCAAATACTAAAATCTAAAAATGTCACATACGATTCAAAGTTTATATGCAAACTTCCTTTGATTATTTGATTATCTATAATCACACACCCAAAGATCAAACAAAATTCTCACTCCAAAAATTCTAGACATTCCACAAAATGATATTATGATCAGATATCATGAGTTGCAACACATTTGGTGTAACTAAACAAGTCTTATTGTAAAATGTGATTATGACATTACACAAATTTTCTAGATCTAACAATGAGATAAAGTAGTCCCGTTATCATCGAATAGCTAATTTTAGTAAAAACGTCATAGCTGCTATTTTTTTCTTTGTACAACCAAGATAGTTTTGTAACTTAGTCATGTGAATGACCAAGAAGTTTTCGGTGTGAGTAAAAATTGCTTCGTTTTTTTCTTCTTATTTTGGCAAAATGATAACTTGAAACAATACAATATCCGGGGTTGTTTGTTTCGGCTTATATAGCCAGGCTTATGGCGTATTTGGGTTTGGGTGTATGTTTCATAAGCTCACTTTTTGTGGCTTATTTTCAAACTCGTCGGCTTATATAAGTTATTATGACATAACAAACTTATATAAGCCGAAGAGTTTCAAAATAAGCCACAAAAAGTGAGCTTATGAAACATAAGCCCAAAACCAAATAAGCCTAAGCCGGCTATATAAGCCGAAACAAACACACCGCAAGGCCTGAAGTTGAACACCAAGGACCAAAAAGCCACAGAAGATTAAGCTTGGAAACTATGTATTATCCGGTTTGTGGATTTCATGATACCCGAGGCACATACCATACACCTTGGCAGCACAAACATTAAGCTCTTAAGATCATTGCTTTTGAGGTGGTGCTTGATAAGTGCTCAATTCAGACAGAATCATCAAAACCATCATTCTTATATCCTGTCGAGTTTCCATCTAAGCTGATGTCACTGGAGTGACTGTTGCTTGATTTACAGATATAGCTTGATGAGCCATTGATATGTTCTTGCTTCATATAACAAGTGTTCTGGTAAAAGCTTGTTTGAAATACTCAGAAATGGTAAGCCTAAAAAAGAGTCTAAATATATCACTTATCTTTTGTAATAAGCTCGATCATAAGGCTTGTAATAAGCTTAACTAAACCCCCTTAATAAAACTAATAATTTTTAGAAAAAAAGTTAGCCAAACACATTAATAATCACCGACGTCATACTCACTGTGATTCACTCAAAAACCATTCTCGGGTTTTCAAGTAAGATGTAAGTATGTAACTCCTGTACATTATTCATTAATTGTTCGACTATAAATTATTTAATGAAAATTCGTTACCCAGCCTTGTGTCCATCAAACACAAACCAAGCCGCAAATATTTTCAAAGGAATGTCTACAACCAAAAACAAAACTAAACGTGTTCTGCACGATCCCAGATTGTCTATTCAGTCTTCACAACTTGGTTCGAGATTGTAAAATAAAGGTAAATAAGAACTAACTATGAACACATATATTTGCATACAATGCTCATGATTAAGTAGGAGCATACACGCACAGACTACTGATTTCTTGTATCTAAAATAGTTCGAGAGAACTGTCACCTTAAACATAATGACAATCTATCTAATGTGTTTCAGTGTTTGGTATATTTATGAAAGCTCTACTGTAGTTTTTAGAGACTTAAACGTCTCCTTATTTACCGGGGTAAAACCCTTTACCCAAAAAAGAGACTTAAACGTCTCCTTTATTGTAATAAAAAAAAAGTTACAAGTACCCATGCTAGCTCATACGTCGTGCATGTGATGACCCTGTATCGTCATTAAAGTTATATCAGGCATGGAATTTTCGTTCTGACTCTGGCGATTCTTGTGAATAAATTTGATTATATCCTCCTTTGTTTGGTCGCCATTATATGATAATAATGTACCATTTGCAGCTTTAAGGTAGAGTGTGTAGCAATTCATAATATCAAACATTTCTCTGGGAATGTAATTTGTTGTTATATCCTGGATTGAGTTTAAGACAAGGGTAAAGTTAAAAGACGACAGCAAAAGCTTTTGCATACAAACTATATGTAATGTAAATGAAAACAAATTAAAGTGACGCCCAAAAGGACCAATCATAAGCCGTCCCCCACCCGGCATGGAGCAACACCTTATCACTGCAGGAGCAGCTCGATGTTGTGTGTAAAAGGATCACTAAAACATTAGAAACATTGTATTACTTATTCAAGTTTTTGAGATTTCACCAAGGGTGGCCCGGGAATGTCTAAGTAGAGGAGGCGTGTACCACAATCAAATGAAGTTTTCAAACGGATGCAAAATTTAAATGAAATTATATAACTTTTGTAACTATATGAATGCCTAAATTGAAGAAAATTTTAGAAGTATTAGGTCTGCTACAATAAATAATTTCGGGTTGAAACTCTACCCAGAAAAATAGTCCGCCTCTTTTATGTATATCTTAGGAACAAAATTGATGATTTTCTTTTAATTTTCTGTTAAAACACAATTTAATAAGAAAGACTCAGATCAATTAGACAAGCATAGCCAGCTCAAAAGAACTAGAAAGTTACCAGCCTTGCAATCATTATATCAACATCATTTTCAAATAAAACCGCCAGCTCTGGTATGAATGGAGCGAATTTTCTAAATCCTCTACAAGATGGATAATCGATGTCTAGCAGAACTACATTAACAAAATACAGGGACTAAGCACCTGGGAAAATAGCAAAGCTAAAAGAGGAAGAGTCAGATTTTATGTTATATAAATGATGTGGCGTTTAAACTTTAAATCAAATCTCTAAAATCACAAGCCCCATGCGGAAACCGCTCCTTGTAACTTCTACTTACATTAATGGCTAGTGGTATAAGTTTTTACATTGGGTTCGGATCATAAACTAGCTTAATGGTCTGATCCAATATTGCCCCATTTAGGAGCTTATGATTCTGACATTTTCTTAGGTTTGGACTAACACTCCTGTTAAAGTTGGTGCAAAAATTATCACTCATGCACAACTACTCAAGAATACTTAGTTAAAAAATATCACAAACCGTTCTTTTTCGAGTTCAAAACCATGTCTTGAAGGCTATCACCTACCACCACCTTTAAAGGTTCATCGTTAGTTTCAGGGATCGGCTGTGACTTATAAAATGGTTTTAGCTTTCCCTCCTATAACAAAGAAAAGAAAATACTGTAAAATACTAAAATTAGGAAGCGTACAAAATACTGTAAAATTAGGAAGCGTACACTCGTACAGAGCATATACGTTAAATAAATGTCTTACAATTCAATAAGGTCAAAGGAACGACCTTTCAACGTTAAGACTAATATGATTTTTATATAGCACTTTTACAAAAGTATAGTAACTCGGTCAAGGTTTTAGGCGAAACAAATCCCATATCAGTAAGCCTCATGTCTGAACTCAAAAGTTTGTATCTCTCCGTTACACAAGAGTAACAAGACTCATGAAACTGAACCTTTTTTTTTTGTTTCCTTCTCATATAGTTCAAATGTTAAAAGAAAAGAACTGTTGTATCTATCCAATTTGTCATATCTATGACAAGTGCAACATTAACACTGAAGCAATTTTTAAGGATAAAAATCACATATCGATCTTGTGGTAATGCAATTGATTTTGGTTCACAAGGATTCCGTTTTTGTTATCATTAGACAGTATTAGACATGTTTTATATATTAGAGGGTATTAGTGTGTAATTATCTAGTCTTGTAATCTCTATTTATAGCATTGTAATCTCTGTTCATAATAATACAATACACAATATCTCTTCACTGTTTATCTTGGTATCAAAGCCAGCACCGCCCAAACCCTAATTTTTTTTTTCCTGCCGTCATCTTCCTCAAATCGCTGCACAATCAGCAGTACCGCCCAAACCTGCAACCTTCGCTGCACATTCAGCGCCTACAACCCTATCCGTTCTCTCAATGGCACTCCTTCAACCCTTCACCACAGCCGAAAAACAAAGCCATAACTCCCACAAATTTGGTTTTACCCTTTCCACATCCAACTATGGTCATTGGAAAACCATGCTACACTCGTTTCTTGTCACAAACAAACTCTATGATTATGTTGATGGTACCATTCCTTGCCCTGAATCTGTTCTCACTGTCCCAGCAGTCGATAAAGATCAACCCTCAACCACCCAACCCAACCCTAACCATGCCACGTGGGTCTCTAATGATGCCCACGTTCGCATGTTGCTTTTATCCACTATTTCTGAAGCCGCCTTCCAGCATGTTCAAGGCGACACATCCAGAGAGCTATGGCTTGCTCTTGAACGAGCCTTTGCCCCTCATACCATCTCTCGCGAATACACTTTAAAATCCCAACTGCTACGGATCCGTATGGAACCTGATGAAACCAGCTCAGCCTACCTTATTCGTGCTCGTCAATATGCTGATGCTCTCGCCAACATAGGTGAACCTCTCAAGGAGAAAGATCTTGTTATGCTTGTTGTTACGGGTCTTCGTGACGAGTATGATGGTTTTAAGTCACAAATCGTGGGACGACAGTTTCCCACCGCGTTTACTGATTTGCATGCCCTTCTCGCGGACCATGAATACATGATCAAAAAGCCACAAGCCGCCGCCACCCAGGCCTTTGCAACCACGGTTCCTTCAGCCAACACAATAGCCGCCACACCCTCTTTACCTCCTGACACAGTTACCGCTCTTCAGCAGCTCATGTCACAGCTTGGTCTTCAGGTTCCGCAGCCTTCCTCGCAGTTTACACAGCCGCATCCTCAAGCTAATTATGCCTCTCGTGGCCGTGGGCGTAGCTCTTACAGTCGTGGTCGTGGTGGCCGCAATAATCCTCGCAATAACAACTACAACAATTCAAATGGTGGTAATAGAAGTCAATTTTCTTGGGCATCTAATCAAAATACAGTTTTTGGTACTTGTAACAGGTGTGGAATTGGACATATTCCTTCTCATTGTCCCAACAGGGACCCCAACACCATGAGAACTCCAACAACATCTGCACACTTTGCTGATTATCGTTCACAGGCAACGACCAGTTGGCTTCCAGACACCGGTTGCAATGGACACTCTGCCATAGATCAACAAAGCCTTGATCACTCAGAGCCGTATTATGGTAAGGATTCTCTTTATGTTGGCAATGGTGAAAGTCTCCCTATATTACATATTGGCTCCACAAAAATTTATTCCCCGCACAAAACCTTTACCCTTTCAAACATACTTCATGTCCCACAACTAAAACGCAATCTACTTTCTGTTCAAAAATTTTGTTCTGAAAATAATGTGTTCTTTGAATTTCACTCAACTTTTTTTGCTGTGAAGGACACGTTTACGCGGAAAACCCTCCTCACAGGTCCAAGTGAGAATGGGCTCTACTCCCTTCGCCTTCCGCTTTCTCGTTCAATTCACAAAGTTGCTTTCTCTGCTGTTCGGGCCTCCGCTGACACATGGCATCGAAGACTTGGACATCCTCATCCAGATCTTTTGAAGTCTATGTTATTTACTTTTTCCCTTCCTGTTAGCAATAAAAGTTTGAGTCCCTCTTGTAACTCCTGTCACATGGGGAAATCCTCAAAACAACATTTATTACCTTCAACTTTTTCCAGTACACATGTTTTAGACTTAATCTTTTGTGATGTTTGGGGCCCTGCACCAGTTAAATCTTTTAATGGTGATTCGTATTTTTTGTTATGTGTTGATCATTTTACTAGATATATGTGGATTTTTCCGCTTAAACATAAATCTGATGTATGTGCTACCTTTAAAACCTTTCATGCAATGGTTGAACGCCAATTTAACACTAAACTTAAATCAATCCAAACAGACTGGGGAGGGGAATTTCGACCTCTCTCTCCCTTTCTCTCTTCTCTGGGCATTATTCATCGTCTCTCATGTCCACATACCAGTGAACAAAACGGGTTTGTTGAGAGACGCCACCGACATGTGGTGGAAACGGGACTTACTCTCCTTGCTCAGTCGGGTGTCCCAAAACATTTTTGGAACTTTGCTTTTGACACGGCTGTTTATCTAATTAATCGCATGCCATCTCGGGTGGCTTCCAAAATCTCACCTTTTGAACACCTATTTAAACATAAACCTGATTATTCCTTCTTAAAGGTTTTCGGTTGCCAGTGTTACCCTCACCTTCGTCCTTACAATCCTCACAAAATGGATTTTCGTTCCCAACCGTGCCTTTTTCTTGGCTATAGTCCTGCTCATCATGGCTATCGTTGTCTTGATCTCAAAACAAAAAGACTCTATATTGCACGCCATGTTCGCTTCCATGAGCAATTTTTCCCGTTTCTTCACCAATCTACTGCTACCTCCACAAACACACAACCAGACCCCTATGTTTCCTCATTTCCTATTTCATGCATTTCTCAACCTTCGGACAATCATTCCCAAACTGAACCCATTACATCACCATACCACGACACCACCGAACACCCCTTAAGTACTCCAAATCAGCCCTTTAACACGCCCTACTTACAACCGGTTCCACCCAATACTACACGCCAGCCTAATCAACCTTCGCCTGTCCTAAACCCACCAGCACACGACCCACATACCTCACCTGCCCATAACCCAAACCCGCCTGACACATCAGCCCAAACAATTCCTGTACCACAATCCACCTCGGCCCAACCACCACCATCCACCTCGACCCAACTACCACAGCCCATACCCACAGCTACACCCACCTCTATTCCAGCCGTAACCTCCACTAGACCAGCCCATCTTCGCCAAAATCCTCCTAAAACCAAACGTTATGATCCCTCAGCTTTTCACACCACCACCGGACCACATGAACCTACTACTTTCACTGTTGCTAACAAGGATCCTCAGTGGCAACAAGCCATGTCTGAGGAATACAGGGCTTTAATGAAAAATGGCACGTGGACTTTGGTTCCACCTGTCTCTAATGCTAATGTGGTTGATTGTAAATGGGTTTACAAACTTAAAAGGGATCAACATGGGGCCATCAAACGATACAAGGCTCGTCTAGTCGCCAAAGGATGTAATCAACAAGCTGGCGTTGACTATCATGAAACATTCAGTCCCGTTGTCAAACCCACTACTATTCGGGTTGTTCTCTCTCTTGCTGTTGCTCGCGGGTGGTCTCTTCGTCAGTTAGATGTACAAAATGCATTCTTACATGGTGATCTAAAAGAAACTGTTTATCTGAGACAACCACCAGGTTTTGTGGACCCTGCTCGACCAGATCATGTTTGTTTATTACACAAGTCCCTTTACGGCCTGAAACAGGCGCCAAGAGCATGGTTTCAACGTTTATCCAAAGCTCTTTGTCTTTTGGGGTTCAGAGGGTCAACAACAGATCCCTCTCTTTTTATTTACTCGTCTGCAGGTACATTTCTCTACATGCTCGTGTACGTTGATGATATTATTTTAACGGGTAACAATCCTACAGCAGTTGACCATGTGGTTAACAACCTGAGCTCCACCTTTGCTCTTCAAGACATGGGTCCTCTTTCCTATTTTTTGGGTATTGAAGTTAAATCCTCAGGTCAGGATCTTGTCCTTTCTCAGAAAAAGTACATTCTGGAGCTTTTACAAAAGGCTGGCCTTTCGCAGTCCAAACCCGTCTCCTCTCCATGCTCTACAAAGGCCCCTTTGACACTTGGTGACAGTCCAAGTTTTGACAACCCCGTACGGTACAGACAAGTTGTTGGGGCTCTCCAGTATCTCACTTTAACTCGTCCGGACATTGCCTTTGCTGTGAACAAGGTTTGTCAATTTATGCATTCTCCTACAGAAAACCACTGGACTGCTGTAAAGCGTATTCTACGCTATCTCCGAGGTACTTTGAATCATGGCCTTCTTTTCAAACGAGCCTCTGGCTCTACTTTGCATGCTTATACAGATGCGGATTGGGCTGGTTGCCCAGATGATCGTCGATCCACGGGGGGATTTGCTATCTATTTAGGTTCCAATCTTATATCTTGGTCAGCTCGGAAACAACGGACTGTCTCTCGATCATCTACTGAATCTGAATATAAAGCCTTAGCTGACACGGTTGCGGAGCTTACTTGGCTTGAGTCTCTATTGCGTGAACTTCGGGTACCCGTGAAATCTGCTCCGATACTGTGGTGCGACAATTTGGGAGCTACATATTTGTCTGCAAATCCAATTTTCCATGCACGTATGAAACATGTTGAGGTTGATTTTCACTTTGTGCGAGAAAAGGTTGCTCAAGGACGCCTTTCAGTTCAGTTTATTTCTACACATGATCAGATTGCTGATGTTTTTACGAAGCCGTTATCTACTGACAGATTTGTGACATTACGGGACAAGCTACAGCTTGTTTCCCACGCTTAGCTTGAGGGGGGATATTAGACAGTATTAGACATGTTTTATATATTAGAGGGTATTAGTGTGTAATTATCTAGTCTTGTAATCTCTATTTATAGCATTGTAATCTCTGTTCATAATAATACAATACACAATATCTCTTCACTGTTTATCTGTTATCATCAGTGGAGGGCATGTCACAGGTTTGAGAAAGTCAACGGCTTCTATAAGCATGCATTTCTATTAAATGTTACGAGATATATATTAGACATATAGAGTAATGTATTATGTGCATTGCCAGGATGTTACCTTAAAATCATTTAACCAAGGAGCAATATTGTCTGGCCTTAGATTTGGTTTCATGTAGCTTGGACCATGATTGCTGTGTATGATTATGAGGGGTACTTGATCAAATCTGAGCCCGGAATACTGTTCACACAAATGATTACACATGCTTAACTTATTAAGTTATAGCACAAACCATCTTTCTTAAGAAAATACAAAACATAAAAGTGCTATGCTTCCTAAGAATGTGCTATATTGGATAAAATACTGAAATATAGATTACAGAACTATATCACTGTGGTCTGTTTAGTCCAAAATCGATATATCTAATTAATAGTAATCTTCTCGTCGTTTTTTCCGAGGAATGTTGGTTCTTTATATTCTTTTTCCACACAAAAACTAAATATGATGGTATGAAAGTTTGATCACTCAAATGAAAAAGTTATAACAAATGTATCGAGAAGAGAACTAACCTTGAAGTCATCTTCATTGGTCCTTGCATTGCCCAAGAGGAACCTTACTCCTTTGCATATATATAAAGGAGCAATATTGTGATATTTACTCTTGAAAACATCAAAATCATCATTCTCGAAGTCCAAATATAGTAATGCCTGTGAAAAAAAATCAATTATTATCCCGATTTGTGAAAAATGTTACTCCGTATTCAGAAGTAGAAAGAGAAGGTATCTAGTCTAAATTTTTAGATGTAAATTCATATTATAAGGGAACAAGCTAAAGATCGTATCCACAATCATGGATGTAGAAAAATTACCGAATCATGTTAATCATGTAGATGATTTACTGTGTGAGATTTATCTAACTAATACAAGGTCATGCCATATGACTCAGTATAGAGATCTTGCAAAGGTACCAGAAGTTATCATATGTTTCCTTCCCTTTCAAAGACTTCGATCTCACTAAGATATACAAAACTAAGTGCTGCATCATTATAAAGAAACTAATTTGATCATATTCTTAACAACTTTTAGTAGTCTAATGCTTCTAGTTCAACATAGAAAATGAAGGTTACACAAGTAATTTTATTGTAAACCTGTTCATCAGATAGCTGGGATAGCCATTCCTTGATCTTAGGTGGCTTGTTGTAATTAACAATAGTCACTAGAGGAATGCTAGCTTCTATAATGAAATTCTCCATATCACGAACATGAAAATTCTGCATATTCATATAATACATCAACAAGAGTAAATAAACTAGAAACTCAGCCTGAGACTACAAATGAAAATAGTGAGATTTTGTAATACCTGGGAGTCAGCAAATAGTTCATCATACGGTTTCAGTAACCTAAGTGTTGGTACTTTTATAGGTGATTCACCCCGAGGAAGGAGACTGACATCAGTAGTGTGAAAAAAATCGTAGTCCCAAGAGTCCCATAGCACCTGATTAGCTATGGCAGTAAAATTCTCGAATTCCTCCCCTGAAAATGTAGGAAATATTCCAACCTAAACAAATCACAAATACCATTTTAGGTTACTAGTAGCCCCAAAAGAACTTACACAGATTATATAAAAACAGACTGAACTGACTTACGATTGAGATCTTTTCATCATCAATAAAGGTCAGAGCATCGCTAGCAGTTTTTATTTCTATTGATGGAGGACTCATAAGTCGTACAAGGGTTGTCACAAGACCATCAGCATCTCTAGGACCTTCATAGTGAAGTCTCTTCCGCCATTTTGTAAGATCACAATAGTGGGGTAACCGGTTATCATCTCAAATTCACGGGAAATTTCTTTATTCTCTTGTGCACTACCATCAATTTTTGCCATAACAATTGGAGGCTCATGAGTACTCAACACCCATGCAGTCTTTTCATACTACACATGAGAGAAATGTTTCCATTGTGTTCAAAATGTGAGATTGTAAAGGGAAAATATGATTGTTATGCTTCAAAGAAGAATGAATAAGTTAAGTACCTCTGGCTCAAGTTCCTCAACGAATTCGCATAGGAGTCTATTCATATTCTCACTGGAAGAAAGACCAGGAAAAAGTACTCGTGAGAGATCAATAGAAACCAATATGCAACACATATTTAAATCGCATAGCTAATAAATTAGCAAGATATAAGGGGTAACAAATAAGGTCCTTTTTTATGATTCAGATGAAAAACAAAGTCGTCATAACATGTACAGTTTGGACTTACGTGGACAAACTACGCAGCAGGGTATTTGTAAAGTTCATATATAGACAAGAGAAGTTGATAGGCAATGTTATGTAAAGTTACCCACATTGGTTTACTATCCAATGATCTATCTGGTATTACATAGCTAAACATGCATTATGGTCAATTTAAAGTAAAGTAAGTTTAAGAAATAAAACATGACTGACTGACCATGGAGCATAAAACTGAAGGACAAGGAAGTTGTGATCAGAAACAACTTGAGTGAAATTAGAATGATCCAAAGTCAACACATATTCTCCTTGTATTTGTAAATATGCTGTATTGAGAGCATAAGATGAGATGATGAATGATGTTAAAAAAATGATCACAGCAAACAACTCTTCACTCCTGCAACAAAGTCTCCTCACCATTGTTGTTGACTAGTTTATGTTGCTCATCTTTCTTGTCACATTGTTTTAGCTATTTGTTTGCTCCAAGGGTTGACCTTTTAACATGTTAGAATCCAATAGAATCGAATCTTAGCTTAAAATAATCATTCACTCATTGGTTTGATTCATTGTACACCTGTTTTCATTTTCTTTTTCAAATCGAATTACTTTTTTTTTTAATTATTCATTCCATGTTTCTCAACTTACATTTCTTAGAGGGGTTGTGAAAGTTTTAATACGAAAATGAAATGGATTTTTTTTTTTTTTTTTTCATTAGTGAAGAATGTGTTTTTCGGGTGATTTGAAACCTACTTTGACCCGGCCAGTCTAACAAGTAGACATGGTTTTGACCTGTTGGGTTTCATGTAACCCGGGTCAGCCCGGATCACCAAAACCGGTCGGGTTTGTTATTTCTTTTTTACTTTTAAAATTAGGAAAACTATTCTCCATTATGTTCTCAAGTGTGAAACGAAAATAAGATAAATGGAGAGACAAAAAAAAAAGGAAGATGAGACAAAAAAATTCACTTTTAGTTTTGTTACCTAGTCGGAAAGAAAATAAAGGAATTGAAACCAAATTTAGCTTGTAAATCAACTTTTCTCAAAATCATATCAATTTAAGAAAAAATTAAGAGGGAGGATTTGACATTAAAAAAAAGAAGAAAAAAAAAAAAAAAAAAACTCGTGAACATGAATTATCTTTTAATTTCCTCTCCATTTATATTATTTTCTCTCCAAATTAAAACCTCGGGAACAACGTGTAAGCGATTAACTTCCATTCGACACTACCACTAGTCAAGTTGTAAAAAATGTAAGTGTCATGCTCTTGTCGATGAGGATAAAGATGGCAGAATTTTGTTTACTAAGTAATCGTTGACTTGATGCATGTAATGCTTCGATGTCTTAATAGCAAGGTATTTATATATTAAATTGTATGTACTAAATTTATCGATTGTGATATGCTTGTATTGATCGTGATGATGGCCAATTTTTGTTTGATGTTTGAATTACTTACATTCTAATGTTGCTTCAAGTTTTAAACTTTTATTTTCGTTAGATTGTGTGTGTTTTGTATATATATTTTTTTTTTATTCAGTTTCAAACTTGAATATTGAAGTTTTTTAGTTATTTGGTAAGCCAAATTTTTTTTTTCATAAGGCTAGTCACAGTGCAACGGGAAATATCGGTCGGTCGAGGCATGTGACCGATTTCTACATCGGTCGACTCCATTGTGGAGTTGTGGGCAAATATCGGTCGAAGACGAGGCAAAGACAAGGTCGGTCAAGAAATCGACCGACTTTCAAAACCATATAACCGTTTGAATTAAAAAAAAAAAAAAAAAAAAAAAAAAAAAAAAAAAAAACACCTTTTCAACCTTATAAATACCAACTTCAAAAACACTTCTAAACACACAATTTCAAACACAATTCAAACAACTTCTCATCCATAAACAACTTCTCATCATGTCAAAGAAAAATACTCCCACATCAAAAGACCGACGATCCCGACTACCCCAAAATGCCCCGAATTTGAATTTCTCGCCGGAAAACAACTTCGAACTAACCGGCATAACACCACCACAAAATCGGGGTATTCGATTTCGTGCACCCTCTTTTGAATATCCATCACGACTACCACAACCGAACCAAAATCAAAACTCGTTTTACGTTAATCGTCCATATGTTCCACCGTATCGTCCTAATACGGATTATCACCAAGAACCAAGTGGGTTGTCGTATCGGCCTAACATGGATTTCTTGCATTCTTCCCAACCGTATGAAGATTATTCCCTGCTTCGGGGTGTTAATCTTGATATGGATTTGGAGGATTATATGGCAGACAATTCGATGCAACAATACTCGACCCAAAACTATCTGAATCAAGATGTGTCGATGGGGCAAGGTTTGGGTCACGGTTCTTACCACGGTTCTATGCCTGTTGAAGACGATGACAATGTCGAAGAGACATCACCCATCAAACCAAAGAAGCCTTTGCGACGTGCTACAAAGGTGAATGACAAAGGCAAAAAGGCCGAACCGGCAAAAAAGAACGAACCATGGACAAAGGCGGAAGAGATCGCGCTTTATAGAGCTTGGGTTTATGTGTCGGAAAATTCCAAGAGAGGAAACGCTATAAACAGGCACCGCTTTTGGGAGGAGGTGATAACGTATTTTCAAAATGAAACCGGTTCACAAAGAACGTACGACTCTATCACGACCAAATGGAAGAATATGATTCGTAGTAGGGTTAGAAATTTGTGTGCTATTATGGATAATATCAAGAATAACCATGGTAGTGGTGAGAATGATGTTGATGATAGGGAAAAAGCTCTGAGAGAATACTGTGTGATTTACGGTCGTGATTTCAACTTAGAGGAATGTTGGAAAATTTTGAGGCATCATGATGCTTGGAAGACGGATGTGCCTGCTTTCCGATCGAATAGTCGGAAGAAATCAAAGGGTTCTACAACTACCTCGGGGATCAACACAAGGTCCTTTGAATTTCCAAGACGTGGATGATTCTGAAGATGAAGACGATAATAGAGAATCACGACCACAAGGTCGTGACGCAGCCAGGAAGAAATCATCATCCTCATCTCGTGATTAGGGGTGCAAACGAGCCGAGCCGAGCCCGAGCTTTACTATACTCGAGCTCGGCTCGTCAGGTTTTTTTCGAGCTCGAGCTCGAGCTCGGCTCGATCCGAGCCTTTATTTTCGAGCTCGAGCTCGGCACGATAAGGCTCGACTAAATAAAAAATATGTTTTTCACGCGGCTCGAGCTCGCTTTATCTGCTTAACTATTTCACAATAACAGCCTATGCAACCTCACGACCAACTCACATATACAATCTACAAGCTTCAAGATTCAAAATGAAAAACTAAAAAAGATCTCAGTGTTTTGTGGTATATCACGTATCTCATTTGAGATTTCAAGATCTTTTTATATATATACCAACAATGCATCATAGATCTGTGAGAAGCACAAGCCTCTTGTTTAATATCCGAACACTTGCAGAAAGAAGAAAAACAAACATGTTTCTCTCTTCCTTTCATTCGGCTTAAATGGTAAACAAAAACTAAGACAACACAATCAAACCTACCCGTGACCTATAAAAGATCTTGTGTCGTGGACCTTGTTCCATTTTTTTAAATCTTTTAAAGATTTTTTAATGGAACATATATCATCACTGATTTTTTTTAAGCTTTCACTTCACTTAAATATCCGATTATAAAGAAACGGTATATAACAAAAGTGGGTTATTGGTAACCAAGAGATCTAACGGATTTGTGTATATGAGATCGGTTATAGTTATTGAAGGATGAAATAGAGATCAGTTATGTGTGTTGATGGTGAATCTGAGATGAAGATGAGATTATATGAGTTTTGTGATGATGACTGAGTTTGGTGGGAGACATAAGGTGTGATGGGGGCGGATACAAAATGAAATGAAATGTTAGGGTAAAAGTTTTTTTCTTATACCCGTGAGATTAGGGTTACTCTTATTGGACTAAACATGGGCTATGACTTTATTTTAAATTGGGCTGTTAGAGGGCTATTAGTGGCTTTAAGTTAACGTAAGGCTCGATAAGGCTCGACGAGCCTACTCGAGCTCGATAAACGAAGCTCGAGCTCGGGCTCGATAAGTAAACGAGTTGATTTTTAGGCTCGAGCTCGGCTCGTTTCGAGCTTTTTATCGAGTCGAGCTCGAGTAGCTCGGCTCGTTTGCACCCCTACTCGTGATCCACCATCATCGTGGAAAAATTCGCTAGCCAAGACCTTCTTCAAATTCAAGCCGTCAAAAGAGGGAAAAATGAAGGACCTTGAAGAGTCGTATGTTAGGTTGAAGCAAGAAGAGCTAGCGATAAAAAAAGAGAAAATTGAACTCCAACGAAAGCAAGTCGAAATCATGGACATCACAAAACGGGAGCAAGATTTGATCTTCTACAATTCAACAATCGACCCAACTTTTCCCGAACGACACCGAAATGAGCTTTTGCAGCTTAAGACAATAATCAAGGCACGCTACAACTTAGATTACTAGTTTACGTTTGTAATAAGTATCGTATTTTTAATTTAGTATTGTAATGTTTTGATTTTTTAATGAATTTTAAGTTTTTTTTTTAAAATATTTAATTAAAAAAAAATAAAAAAAATAATAAAAAATAAAAATATAGGTCACTACTGCGGCACATTGGTCATGTCCGGAAAGAAAAAGCTGACGTGCCAGCTTGTCAGCCACTATGACTAGCCTGCATAAAAATTAGGTTAACCCAACAGTTCGAATATTGTGTTTTGTATGTTACAGCATAACCAAATATAAAAAAGTAAAAACCATCCATGGTAAGAAACACACACATTTCATCCCCTATAAACCCCCCCAACAAATTGGCGGCAATCTCCCCCGCCCATTTCACCCTAATTCGAACACCCAAAAACACACACTCACTGTGTGCAAAAAACAATCAACCATGAACAACAAAGGCAACAACAGAAAACGCCCAGCCCAACAACCACCAGTGGCCCCACCGCCACCAAAGCAACAGACCACGGTGATGGAAGAAGAAGACATGGATGAAGATTTTTTTATTGGGGAGGATCATTTGCTTAATGAGGATGACCTTATTTTACGCGATATGGAAGACCGCGAAGCGCTCGCGGATCGGATGCGCAAGTGGAAGCGCCCGGGCTTGTTGCCTGGGTATTTGAATCAGTCGCAGAGTATAGGTTGTGTTTTTTTAGGGTTTTTATCATTAATTAGGGTTTTAATAGGTTAGTTTGATTTTTTTATAATTTAGGGGGGGTGTTTGTTTCGGTTTATATAGCCGGCTTATGGCTTATTTGGTTTTGGGCTTATGTTTCATAAGCTCACTTTTTGTCGCTTATTTTGAGATTTTCTGGCTTATATAAGCTTATTATGTCATGATAAGCTTATTATATAATCTCACAAGTTTCAAAATAAGCCACATAAAGTGATCTTATGAAACATAAGCCCAAAACCAAATAAGCCATAAGCCCACTATATAAGCCGAAACAAACACCCTCTAAAGTATAGATTACATTGAATTGAAGGTATTCAACTTGCTATACTATGACCATTTTACCCTTATATTTGGTTACAATTCTATTGACAACGAGGGGGTAAAATGGTCATTTTACATGAGCAAAGTACACACAAAAGGCGAAATTCAAAAGTTTGGGTATTGAATTTAATTTTGTGTGCAATTGAATTAAAAGAACTAGTTTTGCGATCCAAAAAGGGCTAGCGGTGGAGCGTGTTGCTCGTTTGCCTTCTACCTAAAAAAGATGATAAAAACAAAAGAAGAAGCTTCTCGTTTCTTCACTTTCGAAAAAAAATAAAAAAAGAAGATGATTTTTGTAGCTAAAATGGTTAATTAATATTGGGGTATGTCATTCAAGTAGGGTGGGCGTTAGAAAGTTAATTATTGTCCATAATCATATTGAAAAAGTAAAAAAACTTTACATTGCAAAAAAAGTTAACTTCGATACCTTAAATGGAGAAAAAAAAGTTGAATACCGTTAATTCAAATTGACCTAAATTTAGTAGTACTTTTTTGCTCGGTTTTACCCAAAATGTAGCTTTAAACAAAAGATAAATGAGTTGTCACTTGTTGCACTAGTTAGATTATAAAAAAATGAAATTAGTTGGCTAGCAGCTATTCTTGGGCCAAGTTCACTTTCAAAGCATCAGTATTTTACTGCTACCTTCAAAACGAAAACATCAGTTTATTTTGCTCGTTAGAAAGAATGTTTAACTGACTTGAGAAGGTGCCAAAAAACATCTCAACTACACGTTAATAATAGACCTTAAACTGGCTAACCAAAAAGTGGTGATTGAACAAACATATGTTGTTCTGAAAGGGAGGTTATATTTTCTATAAGCATATGTTTTTCTGAAAAAAAAATCAGTTTATTTTGCTTGTTTTAGCTAGGTGTAAAATATATATAACTTTTAGAAACAATGTTGTATCTATAGAAAGAACGTGTCTTGTGACTCTTTAATGTCCCCACATCAAAACACTACCAACATTGTTACTACTATGCTTTCACATTTTTTATTTACTTGTATTGTCGTATCCAGTTTTTCAGCAACTGGAGATTGACTACGTGATTGGAGAGAGCCACAAAGGATTAATTCCCAATGCTTCTGGTCCCGCTGCTATTATCAGAATATTTGGTGTAACCCAGGAAGGTATATAGAATCCTTGCTTGTATTGTGATATAAATCATGCTTACTTTCGGGTGTATGACTTTGTGATATGATGTTTTTTGGTTATTAGGGAACAGTATATGCTGCAATGTTCACGGATTTGAACCATACTTCTTTATTAGCTGTCCTCCTGGGATGGGCCCTGATGATATATCCCGCTTTCATCAAGTTCTTGAGGTATCTTCATCTGCTGATCGAGTGATGTTTTTGTATGAGGTTTATCACCAAGACTGTGTATTGAGTCTTTTGATTTTTGTTGCAGGGGAGAATGAGGGAAGACAAACGGAATAATAGTGTTCCTAAATCTATCCTTCGTGTAGAGCTAGTTCAGAAGAAAAGCATTATGTACTATCAGCAACATAGTTCTCAGCCTTTTCTTAAAATTGTTGTTGCATTGCCGACAATGGTTGCTAGTTGCCGAGGTAATATTATTACTTTATCAACGATTACGGTGCCTTATGGATTGTCACGAGCTTCATTCTGTTTATTTGACTATCTCTTATTGCTTCCTAACCCTTCGTGTAATCATGGCAGGAATTCTTGACAAAGGGATACAAATTGATGGCATCGGTATGAAAAGCTTCATGACATATGAGAGTAATGTCCTTTTTGTTCTTCGTTTTATGATCGATTGCAAGATCGTGGGTGGCAATTGGATTGAAGTTCCAGCTCACAAGTACATGAAGACAAAAAAAAATATGTCATACTCTCAGTTAGAGTTTGATTGCCTGTATCCTCATTCATGCTATGATGGCTATAATTTTTTTAAGCAGAGACTAAAATGCATATATGTTTAACTTTATCTAATTAGATCATTGTATTTCTTGACAAAGATTATAGTTATTCAGAACTGATAAGTCATGTTCCAGAAGGAGAATATTCAAAAATGGCTCCATTTCGTATATTGAGTTTTGACATCGAGTGTGCTGGTCGTAAGGGTCTTTTCCCTGAGCCTACACATGATCCTGTTATTCAGGTTGATTCACACTCATTTATTAGTAAATTACTTGGCAAACTATTCGAGGCACAAATTAACTTACTATAGTTCCTAATTACATTCTTCTTATCTCTTCTGCAGATTGCAAATCTGGTCACACTGCAGGGCGAGGAAAATCCATTCGTGAGAAATGTTATGACTCTAAATTCATGTTCACCAATAGTCGGTGTTGATGTGATGTCATTTGACACAGAGAGAGAAGTTTTGCTGGCTTGGAAGGTAATTTTCTGTTAGTCTATTTGCTGGATTTGAGTTATTAATGAATTGACATCAGACTTATTGTTTTACGTAATGACTAAAATACAGTGTCGGCAAACCTGTTTTTATTTGTATGGAATGGCATATTCTAATATTTCTTGTATACTTTAGCTATGTTTGGTATCTGATAGCATCTGAATAGCACTAGTATTACTAAATTATTGTGACTTTGGGCATGTTGATGTCTACAGGAACTTAATATATCTCTGTCCCTTGCAGGATTTTATCTGTGAAATTGATCCAGATATCATAATTGGTTATAACATTTGCAAATTTGACTTGCCATATCTGATTCAGGTCAGTGTTTTGTCCCAACATCGTTGTCCCTCCCTTTTTGGAGTATCATATTAAAATAGTTTTCATTTCCAGCTCACATTTACATATTTCACTGATGGCAATGTAACCATGGTACACTGTACATAACACGTGATAAAATGACAAAAAAAAACCTACTTTTACTCGCAGAGGGCAGAGACATTGGGGATAACTGAGTTTCCCTTACTGGGTCGCATCAGAAATAGCAGGGTCCGTGTGAAGGATACAACTTTTTCTTCAAGGTTATGGATAATTATATTATGATATAAATAAGTGGAATATGTCCAAAGGAGCTTAATTTTCTTCTATTGTTTTTTAAATGCCTGCCTTTCATTGATCATTAGGGAATGTATCTATACACAAAGTAGATAGAGACTAGGTTAAGTTGGGCTAAGCCCTACAATAGTAAACTATTGGGCCTACATAATATCATTAACGAATAACTGCAGAATTTCATTAAATAATAGATTATATACTTTAAATGGAGCTAATGAGTGACAGTCGACATCTCTATCTTCTTTTGTTTCAATTTCCCAGCTTAGCTTGTTTCTGTGTTTGGTTACATCACTAGTTTTAAATGCATTTGGCAACCATTCATGGGTACTCCCAAGGGGTGTGAGCTGTAGGAAACTTGATGTGTTTTAGGATTGCAATCATCTTGAAGAATTTTAGCATCCAAACTTCATTTGCTGAATTATAAGTGTTGAACATCACATCAAAGTATGAGTTCGTGATAGAATGCAAGGAGTAAT